>CM077442.1:40882902-41510402 GCA_039654765.1 Mylopharyngodon piceus
TGGATCCCATTACCAACTGAAATTGGGCAAGGTTTTATATAAAAATGTGTGTGTGTGTGTGTGTGTGTACACGTATACACATACACACTACTGGTCTCGTATGCTCACCAAGGGTGCATTTATTCAAAAATACATGAAAAATAATAAAAAAGTGAAATATTACAAGTTAAAATAACAATTTTAAACTGTAATTTATTCCAATGTTGAAAACAGTTGTGCTGCTTCGTGTTTTTGTTGAAACTGTGATACATTTTTCAGCAGTATTTGATGAATAGAAAGAATTTATTTGAAATAGGAATCTTTGGTAACAGTATAGAGATCTTTACTGTCACTTTGGCCAATTTAATGCATCCTTGCTGAATAAAAGTATTGAAGATAAAGAAGTATTTGAAGATAAAAAGTATTGATTCAGTATTAAAGCAAAAATGTTTTCTTATGTTTACCCACTCCCTCCCTTTTCATGTATAATTGCTCAGAGGTATAGCAGTAGAACAGAAATAAAAAAGTATTTTTGTCTCACTTCTCACCTCTTCATGTTCCTCACACTGAACAGAAATCCTGCCAAGGTTTACTATACACATTGACATTTGAAATGGGCTCACCTATAGATGGCCTAGTGTTTCAGATGATAATACATGAAGAATTAAAGAGGATCTATTATTCTTCTTTTCACAAGATGTAATATAAGTCTTTGGTGTCCCCAGAATGTGTCTGAAGTTTCAGCTCAAAATACCCCACAGATCATTTATTATAGCTTGTTAAATTTGCCCCTATTTGGGTGTGAGCAAAAACACGCCATTTTTGTGTGTGCCCCTTTAAATGCAAATGAGCTGCTGCTCCCTGCCCGCTTTCCAAAAGAGGGCGGAGCTTTAACAGCTCGTGTTTTGATTGCTCAACAACAACAAAGCTGGAGAATCTCACGCAGCCAAAATGACGATTGTCAGTAATGGTGTTCAGCATTAAATTGTTCAAACCAGAGTCATACACTCCCAGCTAACGTTTATAATTGCTAACGAATGCTGTGAATGCTCTAATATGTTTTCCAAAATATCGCTCGTACAGAAACGCTCCTTTTTTAGCAATCGAGCTTGCCAGGGTCAACTTGCAGGCTATCCAAGCTAACAAGACTCTAAATAGTGTTCAGTACTCGTCTGTGCAGCCAACGACAGAAAAGTTAGCATGCTTTGCTCAAACTTTTGCCATGGCGTTAGAACTGGTACACCGTTTTTGCTTGCGAAAAAAAAATGGCGGCGATGTGGGTGGAAACGTGCAGATTAAGGGGCGGTAATATTATAATAAGACCTCTTTCCTACATCACAAGGGGAGCGAAATCTGAGCGGCTCGTTTTTTTCACATGCTTGCAGAGAAAGGCTTGCCAAAACAAAGTTTCTGGGTTGTCGTTTTTCACATTTTCTGGGTCGGTAGATACACCGGGGACCTGATTATAGCACTTAAACATGGAAAAAGTCAGATTTTTATGATATGTCCCCTTTAAATGTTTGCTGCGGTGTAGTTTACTGTGCTTGGAAAAACATTTGTAGGGGTTGCTTGCCCAACACACATGTAAACAAATACAATGCCAACATTTTCACATTTGCTTGTGTTGCTTGGTGTTTTTGCATTGTTGCATGCATGACCCAGGCCTAGCAGTCCAGACTTTGCAATAAGATCTGAATAGACGATTTGTTTCGAGCTCACCGATCACACACCTCTGCTTTTTGTTAGATGCACTAAAAAAAGGAAACAATTACAATAGAGGCACTCTGAAAAGGGTTGAGCGAAGGTGAAATGCAACAACGAAATGTGAAACTCAGTCCTCTTCCTTCTGTGTTTTTTCGAAGGGCTCTGTCACTATCAATACTGACACCTTGAACAATTCTGTCGGTGATATTGAGAGCTCTCGGTGTCAGCAACCTCGCTGTTGACACTCCCCCAAGGCACCGGCCACCCTATAAAAAGACCAATCAGAATGGCCTGATGGAACTAATTTCATCTGGCCTTTCAGTCCTGCCTTCTCTCTCTTTTTCTGTCTCTCACGGAGTAGTCGGTACCTTTTGCTTTGCAGTCACGTTTCATCTCTGCATGATTCATTCTGCTCAATAAGCTCCAAAGTAAGCAGATTTGTCCATCCCCTCTCTCGCTCGCTCTCTCTCTCTCTGCTCTTTTTCTTCCTCTTTAAGAAGGCTATTGTGATTCATGGACGGAACCCTTCAGAGCAAATATTCTCAGGACATTTCATGTATAAACATGCTTGACTTTCCATCATGAGAAGAAGGAGGGGAAAAGGAGGAAAAATAACCACAGAGCTTTCCCAGAACAACTCTCGATTCGGTGCAAATAACGTCCACCACGCGGCGGCCTGTCGAATTGAGCGGTTTGGTCAAGTTAGCATCGCATGCCCCAAGTGTGATAAATAGATTAGTCTTCAAATGTAGGGAGCAAATGAGTTTCTGCTCATATTGCATGGGGAGCTGTCACTCTCGCTAATATGTCGGGATTTTGTTGCCAAGCGCAGTAATGGCAGTTGAAAGGATAGCAGCCCCTTTAGCATTTAGACTGAAATAAATAAATTTCTACGCTCTATTAATATATACATCCCTTAACTTGCTTGGAAACCAACCCTCTTAGCCTTCCACCAGATTAGGGGGTTGCGAATGCAATAGGACTTGAATTAAGCGAGACGTACACAAAGAAAAAACCCTTAGGAGGAATAAAATGGCAGGGTATTAACTTTTGAACATTGCCATAACTTCTCTGAATATGCATTTAACAGTCTCGGTAGGGTGTTGGAATAGGGTACGGTTTAAAAACAACGACTGAAGTTGTGTTTATTCGTCAGGCGGGAATGCGGGATTTTGTGCAGTGCAGTAATAGAAGATCAATATCATTAATAAAGCAAATGTGCGCATGTGCACACTTCTCAATTATAAGACAAACTCATTAGGGCAATTGACAACCCTATATAGTCTGAACCCAACCTCTCCACTTAAAACTGCCTCACTAAGCAACTTCAATTATTTTTCATTTCTCAGGCAGACAGCAATATTTATTACCTTTGATGATGTTCGGTGCATTGTGCCAGAATATACATATGGAAAGGGGGATTGGGGAATTTTGATTAAAATTGATTTTCCACCTCCTGGGAAGTGAAAAGTCAAATACTTGCACATTTATGAAAAAGATTTAGTCTGTTGACATTTGAGGGCCGCTTGATAAGTAATTAAATCCCCTTTTACCCAAGACAAGGTGACATGTACTGCTTTCATTTAGCTTCAGCACGTGGAGTCCTTAAGGGTAATGGACGGTTTTCTACTGTAGGTTTTTATGGCCGCTCTTGTCATATTCAGCCTGTCTGCAGTCCACGGGGAAAGGATAGAATTGTTTTTGTCAGCACTTATAGTCACTGTTGTTCAAAGACATCATGACCAATAGCCTCCGACAGCACACAGCATTAAAAGATGGCAACTGGAGTCATAATGTTTGTTTTGCTTGTATTTTTCTTTGCTTAAACTGTGATATACATCATTTATAGATGTTCGGAAATGCTGGTATTACATAACAAAAATGCATGCAAAATTTCACCAAAACTAGTGAAGATTTGTTCTGCCATTTGAGGGTTTTTTTTTTTTTTTTTTAACTTGAAGGGGAAGTGTGTAATTTCTGCATCACTAGCGTCAACTGAATTGCTTTTTTTTGGCCAGTATTTCTCTCTCGGTCTTTGGAAACCCATGTGGATTTTGCCCTAGTTTCTTTCCTTTTACAGCATCTGCCATTGTTCTGTCCAAGGAGGTTTATAATACCTAGATAAAACTATGCGTTAGCATTGACCTTCATCTCAATGGAAGTTGCTTGGCTGGCGCAGGACTCCACATATGTATGCCATTTAAACGGGTCATGAAATGGATTTTAAGATCTTTATATTATGTTTTTGAAAATGAGTGTATGAAGTTAGCAAAGTTTTTTGCACAAAAAAGTTCAAATATTCGAAAAAATGATCATTTTCCATCCTCATTTTTATTGTGTCATTACCTCTTTCAGGTGTGACGTGTGCTTTAATGCTTCAGATGGCCAGCACTGTAAGATATTAAAATGAACCAATGCAACTATAGTAATTATCTCAGAGGACAAAATACTTGGCACCACCTGTGTGCAAGTTAAAGGGTTAGTTCACCCAAAAATGAAAATTCTGTCATTAATTACTCACCCTCATGTCCTTCCACACCCGTAAGACCTTCGTTCATCTTCGGGAACACAAATTAAGATATTTTTGATAAAATCTGATGGCTCAGTGAGGCCTCCATTGACAGCAAGACAATTAACACTTACATTGCCCAGAAAGCTACTAAAGATGTATTTAAAACAGTTCATGTGACTACAGTGGTTCAATTTTAATGTTATGAAGCAACGAGAATATTTTTTGTGCACCAAAAAACCAAAATAACGACTTTATTCAACAATATCTAGTGATGGGCGATCTCAAAACACTGCTTCATGAAGCTTCACAAATCTTTTGTTTCAAATCAGAGGTTCGAAGCATGAAAGTCACTTCATTTCAGTAAACGAGGCTTTACTTAATAATTGTTTCAAAATTTCAATGGTTCACGTGACTTTGGCAGTTTGATACGTGCTCCGAACCACTGATTCGAAACAAAAGATTTGTAAAGCTTCGAAGCTTCATGAAGCAGTGTTTTTAAATCGGCCATCACTAGATATTGTTGAATAAAGTTGTTATTTTGTTTTTCAGGTGCACAAAAAGTATTCTCGTCACTTTATAATATTAAGATTGAACCACTGTAGTCACATGAACTGTTTTAAATATGTCTTTAGTAGCAATGTAAGTGTTAATTGTCTTGCTGGCGATGCAGGTCTCACTGAGGCATCGGATTTTATCAAAAATATCTTAATTTGTGTTCTGAAGATGAACGAAGGTCTTACGGGTGTGGAACGACATGAGGGTGAGTACTTAATGACAGAATTTTCATTTTTGGGTGAACTAACCCTTTAAAACTTAGGTAAGTTGTGGCATAAATGGGCACTGAGTTACAATTTATGCAATACTGAATATTTGAGCATGACACCTAATATTTTTGATACATAACCCTACACATAAACTAAATATTTAAGGAAGTTTGACTGGGAGTAATGGGAATAAAATAGCGGACTGATTAAATGACATCAGTGAGCTCATGTTTAACCTGATTCAATCCTTTAGACATACACATATTTTTGACACCTTGGGCCTCATTTATAAAATGTTGAATAAAAACCATCCTAAATTTGCTCTCACAATCATTTCTCAAATGCGTACGTGTGATTCAGAGAACGAACGTATGCAAAAAAATGTGCGTACGCCTCTCTTCCAGATGTGAAATTTATAAATCGCAAATGAAATGATCAAATTGTGTGCAGCTGAATGGTTTCAGATCTCCTGCCTAATTAATGTCATTTACATATAAAAGAGCACCAGTCAATGTCCAAATCCTTTACTTGAGAATGGCGAGTGGCAAGAATTGCTTAGATTTCCAAATACCTGCAGTACTCCAACTCTCTGCCACAAGAAAAAGTGCATACATCTGCTAAAAACTTTTCTACGTGAAAGACCGTTTTTATAAATATGAATGTTGGCGTGGATTTTAGCATACACACACTAGAAGTTCAAATCTGTGTTTACGCATGTTTTATAAATGAGGCCACTTGTGTCACTTATTTAGATAAAACAACAACAACCCCCCCCCCCCCCCAAAAAAAAAACAGAACATAATGTGAATAACTGACTTGATAGCAGCTCTTGAGCGTGAAACTGATCTAAATGGTCTGCCACCCTGTGTTAATAATTATGCAAATCAAGTTTTGAAATATAAATTAAAATGACAGATAAATGAAAGTCAGATTTTTCAGTTTGTTGTACACTGAAAAAAATGGTGTAGGGTTTACTTTGAAACCATTTTTCTCAGAAAATGCTAGTAAATTTCACAAATAATTACAAAGAAATGACAAGTAACAAACTGAATTAAACAAAACTTTTAAGTTGAAAGACTGAAATAGTATTTTCTTGTAAAACTTACTTCAATACTCTGTTTTATTTACAACTTTGAAAAATCATTTTTGCATTGTATTAGTATTAATTATTTACATATGTTTGCATTTACATTGTTCCATATTATTTTAAAGAATACAAATAATTTTATTTCATGATTATTTATGTATTTTTTTAATTATTAAACAAAGAACCAATATAACAACATGACATGTAGCGTATACAAAGGAAAGAACCAATGACATGTATACAGACACATACATTAAAAAAATACAGTACATAAATAATCATGAAATTATTTGTATTTTTAAAAATAATATGGAATAATTATGTATTGTGAATGGAAAATTAGACATACTCGTCAAGGTGAACGTGATTTCACCAAGTACAGCTATCTATCAACATCTTTGTTGATCATAGAACAACATTCCAATCAACCAATCAGATTTGAGGGTCAAGTTTACAGTTTATGCCAAGTTTAGGGATAAAACTTAGGGTTAGGTGCTTCTACATCATTGTTATTCACCTATCATTTCTCTCTGAGTTTATGGGTAAATAATGGGTAGGGATAGGGTTAGAACTACATTTTCAGACAGGAATGTTGTTCCAGGATCAACAAAATATGTTGAAACATGTCTTACTTGGCAAAATCAGGGTGATTTTGGGGAAGGGGAAAGTATTTTTTCATCCAAAACTTTACATATTCCATGTTTAAACATTGTGGGGGAAGTTTAAATGCAGAGAAAAGGCCAGGGTTAAGGATGAAAGGCCATCCCCCAGTGAAGGGCTCTTTTTCCCACACCTCCTGCCATATTTGTCTATGGAGGTTGAGTCTGTCTGATTAATGATTCAGCTCTGTCCCTTAGTCTGGCCACGACAGCACATACATCTGTCACTCACAACCTGCGGCGTCTCCCTGCCGGCTGGCCACCCGGTACCAAGGGCATCCCCAGATGTTCCCAAGTTTCCGTTGGCGACTCCTAGCAGTCTTGTGCAGACAAATGGCTGCCGTGACATTGTGTATGATTGCCCTTGGCACCTTACTAGGCTACTTAAGTTGCTGTGCATGAAGTAATAGAGATATGGTGGTTGATTTTTGTGTCGTTTTAAGTTAAAATCAACGTAAAACCTTTTACTTCAGTAATCCAACATATGGAACAGGATATTCAACAAGAAAAAATGGAAAGCCGGGCTTGATGTTTATCCAAAGGGAATTGATTGTGGAAAAGTGGAAATTAGAGGCTTTTGGAATAACGTGCACCAATGCCCCTTGTGAAAAAGTAGTACACTGTAGCGCTTTTAAGTGCTTTTAGGATACTTACAGTAAATGCATATTAAGTACATCTTTATATCTAATTTCATAATTACCTCTATTTTCATTGAAATATGGTTAAGGTGTACTTCTGACAAGCGGTAAACTAAACCGTATTATGTCATTTCTGTTGAAATATGTATGTCATATTTAAATATATTTGTAATTACACATTAGTAATAATGAAGTAGCAATTTAGTACATTTAATATTAACTTAAAATGTAATATCAAATAACACTGCAGTTAAAATTGTAATAAAGTACTTTACATGTGCTTTAGAATGTTACGCAACACATCAAAATAAGTGCGCTTTTTTAAAGCATGACAGGTACTCGAAGTAAAACTTTTAATTTGACATTATTACAAAAAATTACACTTTTTAAAAGTGTACTTAAGTGTTAAGAAACATAGTCATGAAAGTGTACTCTCTAAGTTTTCATTAATATTATATTTTCTGCAAGTTTTTTTTTTTTTTTTTAATTTTAAAGTACACATGCACATTTAAAAGTGCATTTCTTTTTCACAAACTGGAATCATGCATGATAAGGTTTCATTTCATGTTGACTTTACAGACAAAGCTTCAGCGATCGATCACAATAGGGCCAGGATTGTGCATTACGTAAACAGGGTCAGTCTTGATTTCATGTTGAATATGAGATCAGTGTGTAACCATGATGCAACTATATTGAGGCTGCATGCAATTTTAGCTCCTCCACGTATGATCAAGGCAGGTGCCTATGACCACTGATATCTCCTGACAGGAAAAAAATATTTTTTTGAATTGTGATTTCTCACTTTTTGACTGGCTTGTCATGGCAAAGTAATGTGAAATAAGCTAATCCAACCTTGTTAGCTTCAATTGCACGACCAGATGACTCGTTCTTGCCTTATCATGTTAATTAGAAATGTTCTGTAAAAGACAAGCACTTTTTGTGTCACAATGACCTGCTCATGACCTACATGCATCCGCAGTGTTCAGGCACTTTCACTCCCTGCACTTTACCACGATAACAAGCTCGACCTCAGCAATCGTTCCTGATGATGGTTCCAGGGCTGCAAATATGTTTTTATTCTGTATGTACTTCTCTTATTTTCTTTTTGTATTGGGAAAAACCAAGTCAAAAAACAAAGCAAACAAACAAACAAAGAAAAAAGTAATCAAATTCAGCTGAGGCATTGGTTTATAAATGAGGTTTGCGCCAAGCGTCATAACGTTATTTAGATTTTTGTGTACTGAGACCTTGTTCCGGCTCCCAACAGCACTGCGACAGAATCAGATGTGAATATAAGCTGATGTAGGGAAATTGGCTTGTTATGTGCTGATGCTTTGGAGACCAAACCCTGTGTGGGGAACAGAGTGGGAGAAAAAAAGAAATCTGTGGTGCAGACTGATGTTTTAATTACTTGAATTGGAATGATAACAACGTTCCTCTCCCGGAATGAGGCAAATTAATAGGGTGAGAGAAGAGTCGCCCCTCTCCAGAGCGTGTCTCATTTTCCGAGCATGTGCCGAGATGTTTGGGATTCTCCCTTCTCTCTGAATTCAGTCTCAGCAGTGAGGAATTTGAAAACAGTCTTTTCAAAAACAGTCTTTAAACTGCATCATATTTTAGTGTTTGCCACCACAGCCAGCTTTAGCTATTCAAAATGAGCATAACCATTGATGATATTCATACAATGAGGCTTGAATATTGTTATTTTCACATCCATTTCATTTCATTTGCATTTGATTAGTTTTTCATGTGTAATATCAATGTAGTTGCTGCTTGGAATAATGGAAACTTATTAGTTTCCAATATAATACATATATATTGTATATATAATATATAATATATGAGGATTTGTTGCTTTTCCTGTTGTACCAAAATCGTATGGAACCGATATATATTTCGGTACAACAGGAAAAGCAACAAATTCCCAATGCTAGGTTTCTTTTCATTTATTTTAAACGGACAGTAGTGCAAATTACAGTTTGTTCCAACTAGCGGCATTTAGTCCCCCCTGAGGTAGTTGGTACAGTACAGCCTCCTTTAGTGTATTAAGCAATAAGCAGTAAACAGAACGCACTCTTGCATAGGTCATGTTTTTTGTAGGGCTGAAAAAAAAAAAAAGAAAAAGAAAAAAACAGATTCCTGATTGCTTAGAATTAAAAATTAAAGGGATAGTTCACCCAAAAATGAAAATTTGATGTTTATCTGCTTACCCCCAGGGCATCCAAGATGTAGGTGACTTTGTTTCTTCAGTAGAACACAAATGATGATTTTTAACTCCAACCGTTGTGGTCTGTCAGTCGTATAATGCATGTCAATGGGAACTCCATCTATAAGAGTCAAAAAAACATGCACAGACAAATCCAAATTAAACCCTGCGGCTCGTGACGACACATTGATGTCCTAAGACACGAAACAATCGGTTTGTGCGAGAAACCGAACAGTATTTATATCATTTTTTACCTCTAAAACACCACTATGTTCAACTGCCTTGCGCATCCAGTTGGTGAGGTCTGAAAACGCGTTCTGATGACGGAAGTGATGTCTCGTGCTTATACTTCAATGAGTGCGAGACATCACTTCCGTTGTCAGAGCGCGTTCAGACCTCACCAACTGGATGCGCAAGGCAGTTGGACATAGTGGTGTTTTAGAGGTAAAAAATTATATGAATACTGTTCGGTTTCTCGCACAAACCGATCGTTTCGTGTCTTAGGACATCAATGTGTCGTCACGAGCCGCAGGGTTTAATTTGGATTTGTCTGTGCATGTTTTTTTGACTCTCATAGATTGTGTTACCATTGACATGCATTATACGACTGACAGACCGCCGAGTTAAAAATCATCATTTGTGTTCTACTGAAGAAACAAAGTCACCTACATCTTGGATGCCCTGGGGGTAAGCAGATAAACATCAAATTTTCATTTTTGGGTGAACTATCCCTTTAAGGAATTGTTGATTTGTAATTGATAGATTGACCAATGCTGCGGGGTAAAAAGGAAAAGCTTTTTTCAAACATATTGTTTTGATTAACGTGTTGTGTGTAGCCTACAATGTCATTTTCTTTGCGCGTGAGAGTTCATTAACATGCAGTGATGATGGTGGATGCACAAAGTTCAATATTCCGCTTTTTCAAGAAAAAGCAAGAAGGAGAAAAAGTGGCATCTACATCTGAGCCTACTTCACCTCTCCACGAGGAGACAGCGATTGAAGCTGTACCTGAGGCTTCCCATTTCCAGGACACACATATTTGATCACTGGACTGTAGTAGTGAGACTTCCACAACACAAATAGGCACAATGCCAAATGATTTTGTCTCGTTTTAACAGCGGAAACAAGTTAAAATACTCCATCATTTATGGTCATACAGATAAGAGTAAGACATAATTCGAAACTGTGAAGGTATTACTATTACTAAGGTATAAAATTTTTATTTGTGTACACTACACTCACAAAAAAAACAAAACAAAAAAAAAACATTGTGCTTTTGTAAAATAAAGAAGACAAAGAGGATTCCTCTTTCTGCTGTCTCGGTTTCCTTTCCGTCAATTTTGTGGAGCGCGTCACAAAAATTAATCGAAACTCAGCGTATAGGCTACTAGCAAGCTCTCGCGTGCCATCTGAACTCTTGTTTTGGGTTGGTGCATAGATCGTCTCTTCTTCTTCTGCTCTTTTTCCAGTTGTGGTGGTTAGCAAACAGCGTTGCATTACCGCGTGTGCCCCCTTCTGGATTGTAGTGAGGATCACCTGTGACTGACTGTATTCGTCACCTGACTGTTTGCCCTGAACCGCGGCGTCCGTACCAGGACTGTTAGGAATGAATACATGTACCGTTACACCCCTGATATGTATATATTTCAATCATGACAACTCTTGGAAGATTTTTAGCATGGTAATGGATATGACAGTGTTAATGTATTTGGTCTTTGTGGAATAGATCTGCTACGCTACTGACATTGCTGCTGCTGATTATTGCTGTTGTTGTAGATTGCTGCTGTTTGAACTTGCTACTGCCAACACATACGCCGATACACGACTGTGAGCATTTAAGACATGCTGCTGCAAAAATAGCATATACAAAATTACCCATAGCAGATCTATACAGGTGGAGCTGGGGACGGTGGAGGGTTTCAGAGGAACTCTGAAAATGTGCTGCAAACTGCTATAGTGAATGCTAACCAGCCATTTAAATGTTGAGCAGCAAGCTCATTGGCTGCAGATGTGACATGAACCAGTCAGCTTGTGCCATGTAGTAAACAATGTGAATATCATCAGGTTGCGTTAAGAACCCATCAGCCTGCGCCATCTAGAGTTTCATGACGGAACTTGGTATATAATTCACGTCAAAAGCTAACACCACCTGCCCTACTCTCCATGCCACTGATTCTGTTGTCAGTGAAATGTATTTTCTAATTTTGTCTGGCTCAATCAGAAAATAATGGGTGGAATTTGTGTAAATAGCCTTTGCCAACAAGGTGGCCTATTTGTACTTGGTGTGTTATAGGCACTCCATTTGTTTTTTGAGTGCAGCATGGAACACATATGTTTGGAACGACATCAGGGTGAGTAAATAATACCAGAATTTATTTTGGCCCAGAATGTGCAGGCTGGTATCAATTTTTTTTTCAAAAAATTCACTTTATAGAGAAGATATGGATTTAATGCATGTTATCATTTTTCATCATTTCTCCTTTTGTGTTCCATAGAAAATATAGCATATGGATTTGGAATGACATGGGGGTGATTCATTTTTGGGTAAATTATTACTCAAATCTCTTCATTGAGTGTCACACTTCATTGAGCCCCAAAAATGTAATCATTGAAACGGATCACATTTGAAATCATGTGGGAAAAATCGGATCTAAATTAGAATCGGCTTCAATCATAGATGTGGAAGAACCAAAGCCTGTAAAGATCTGTCTGACCGGCAGCTCCTTCCTGTTTCTATAAAACACGTCTCTGTGGTACAATCTTGGATTACACTGTCTGTCAACCCTTTGCTTTTTTGGATCCATTATCCAAAAATGAGAGAAAGTTTGGTTTGGATGGCTTGTTTTTAACAAGTGCAGTCAGCTGAGTTGGAGTCAGAGCCAAAGTGACAGGATGCTGAAACTGCTATAAAGAAAACCTACCAGCAGTCCTTTCACAGCCTCTTGAAAATAACTTTAAACTATGATGCGAAATATACTGAGAGCCACTGCCAGGAAACAGTGGCAGACATGCACATCAAGTCAACAGTCACTTTTTTCCCCAGACGTCAGCTCTCCACCAATGAAATGGCACAGACTCAAACTCAGAGCGTGCTGTGATGTGCCAGACGCCACTACAAAAAGAGGATTATAAAGTTCTCAAACCTAAAAACAGACCTTGTTTGTGTTCTCAAAAATGGAAAAAAAAAAAAAAAACCCTAAAAGAAATATTATGAAGGCTTATTTTTATATAATCTTTGCTGCAGCCTGCAAAAGTAAATCCTAGTTTTTTAAAGAATCTTTTTGAGATTTATCAATAATACATGGACTCTCTGTTGTAGTTTCAAAATATTGGCACTGCATTTTGAGGGAGAAAAATGTAATTGCATGTTAATTGCAATTAAATGAAAATGTATATATATATATATATATATATATAAATGCAATTTGCTGGATTTTTTTTTAGTTTTTACATCTTTATATATAATTTTATAATTCTGTTTTCTTTGAATACTTAAAGTATAATGTGGAATGTACTGACATTTATGCATTTATGGTAAACTAAAATATACATTAATGTAATTTTGTATTGAAACTAGAATGTCACGTATTTAAATATATTGTAATTACACATTTGTAATTAATACCAGCAGATGCCGCACTGAAGTCATGCAGTCACATTTGCTCCCAGCTGATGATGGTTGAGATTGGTGCATGTTCTGACTCTGAACGCAGGGGAAGTTGCCGCCTGCCACCTGTGAATAAGATGAGAGCAAGTAACCCCTCTAGACACAACCATCCTATGATATCCTGCCTTTCTCACCCTATTCCATTAGGAAGTTGTTTGATGGCACCTCTGCTTTTGCGGTTTAAGCCAAAAGTTGCCTGCAGCTAATTCTGATCCTTGATTTATAATCTTTAAGCCCTGCAAAAATGGAACTCTCTCACACTATAACAAGAAATCCAGTGAAATTAAAATCAGCGTAGATAGATTGCATCTCCTGGGTGATGTACATAACCAATAGACAACCCACTTTGACAGTGCAGGGAACTCTCTAAGGATACAAGTCATTATGTGAAACCAAGAGTCGGAAATATATTCACTAAGATATGTAAATGTCTAGGCCTTCACTGCTAGAAGTGGGGTTAGTAATTCTCAATCATACTATGTGGGACTTTGATTTTCTTTGACAAAATGAAATTGGTGCCAAGATGTCGCTCTTGAGATGAGGTCTGATTGATGATTTTCTCAGGGCAGAATGTACTCATTAGGAACACAAGGACAAAATTTGTAATAGCTGCAGAGAATTTCACCCCAAAATGAAAATTTGCATGAACATTCTGCTAAGCATCTTCTTTTGTGTTCCAGAGAAGAAAAAGTAGCAGTAACACTTTACTTAAAACCTTTAAACAGTATATAATGCAGTATAAAAGTATTTTTAATGCATTCATTATGGTAATGGACCTTATAATGCATTGTATAATCTCATGAATAATTGAAATCACAGTTATTATACATTATAATACTTGTCTATTCATTGTTACACCTTGTTACAATGTATAAAGCATTAAAACACATGACAAACAACCAATTTCAGGTGAAACAAGGAATCTGCAAATATTAGAATGCATTTTATCTTTAGTTAGAAAAGATATAATGAATTATATCATCCATTATGAATACCTTTATAATGCATGATACATAAAGACTTTAAGTTAAGTGTTACCAAAGTAGCAAATGCGTTTGAAAGCTGACGTGACAATTTTTTTTATTTTGAGGTGAACTGTCACCCAAACTGTCACAATTAAAAGGATATTTCACCCCAAAATGAAAATTACCCCATGATTTACTCACCCTCAAGCCATCCAAGGTGTATATGACTTTCTTTTTTCAAACAAATACAATTGGAGATATATTTAAAAATATCCTGGCTTTTCCAAGCTATATAATGGCAGTGAATGGGGGCTGTCCAAATACGTCCGTCTGCCGGAAGCTAGTTATTTTAGTTAATACATTTTTAAATATATATATATATATATATATATATATTTTTTTTTTTTTTTTTTTTTACAAAAACCCATCACTTCGCCTCAGAAGGCCTTTATTAACCCCCCGGAGCCATGTGGAGTACTTTTATGATGGATGGATGGATGGATGGATGGATGCACTTTTTTTGGCTTCAAAATCTGGCCCCCCATTCACTGCCATTATAAAGCTTGGAAGAGCCAGGATATTTTTCAATATATCTCTGATTGTGTTCGTCTGAAAGAAGATAGTTATATACACCTAGGATTGCTTGAGGGTGAGTAAATCATGGGATAATTTAAATCCTACATAAGCTCATTGGAAAAATGTGCCTCCACCTACATTTTTGCACACAATTCACTGCAATTTTCAGCTGAAATGAACACAAATTTTACACAAATTATGATTACAGGAGCAGATTTTGGATTAATAAAGACTTATTTTCACACTTTTACCATAGTACAAGATTTGTAAACTAATACATTTGGAAGTCTGCATCACATAACCAGCTCCATGTGTTTGGCTTTTCTGATGTAGTAAACTTGCTCAGTAGCTCAACTGGTACAGCATTACACTTGTGATGTGGAGCACTTGAGTATGAGTCCCATGAAACACCAGTAATGATATAAAATATTTCAAAGACTTGTACAAGCAAGCTAAAATGGCTTCAACAAATGCGCTTTCATCTCACGTTAACACTGTCGGTTAGGTTTAGTGTAGGTGGTACGTTTTTTCAAACACGATAGAGCATTTACCTTTTTAGCACCACTCACCAGACATTTAATTACCGAACCGCTGTGATTCGTACAAACAACAAAGTAATAAAATATTGCCAGATTCACGTTCATTGGTTAAAACTGAACGCGCTTTTAGCACCACTCACTGGACATTTCACTTTAAACTTGCTGTGAAACATGCAACAAGCAACACAAAATCATTTTGTAGAAATGTCGCCACAGGCGCATAATGAGCCTGAGATGATTAAATCACACACAAAAAATGAAAATCTCTTCTATACATCTTTCCCTGCATGGTGTAGTTTGTGGCCAGGCGGTCACCTTTTTTTTTTTTTCTTTTTTTTTCATCAGATTGGGAATGGGCCAGAAAGACCTGGGTCTGGCTTCCCGTAAGACTCTTATCTTCTGTCTCATCAGGGGAGCCAATCACCAAAGGTGCTTTTAAGAGTGTGTTTGTGCCGAGAACAGACTTAGTCCCTCATCAGCACAGACAGACCCATCTAGGTTCATCAAAATCAGGGATTCTGGGTAGTGAGCACTCCTCTCCTACAGACTCGATAACAACCTGAATTGAGGTACAGGATCAATGCCACAAACCTCACCCTAATTTATTTAATCAACATGGGGAAGAGAACTAAAGAGACAAAGTACTGCAGGATTTCCTCTTTCAGCCCTCGAATGCTGAGCAAATTGTTTTTAGATCAACCGGTATTGAAATTCAAATCCATGTTCATTCATTTACTTCACGTCATGTCGTTCCAAACCTGTATGATTTTCTTTTTTTTTTTTTTTCTTCTTCTGTGGAACACTAAAGGAGATGTTTAGCAGAATGTTGATGCTGCTCTTTTCCATATAATGAAAGTGAATGATGAAAGTCAATAGTTAAGACCAGTGAATGGTGTTTAGGACCCAAAATGACAAAAAATTATCATGAAATTATCCCAACAGTAATCAATATGACTTGTGCACTTCAGATTTTGATACCATGCAATAGTTTTTTTCTAACCTTAACAGAACAGTTGTATTTGTTTGAGGTGCTCAAAAAGAGTTGGCATACCAATTTTCATTTTTATTCATGCACTATCCCTTTAATAAAACCATTGCATGTTTTCTTTGCCACACTGGAATGAAGATGAAGAAATGACATACACTTACAACGCTGAATGCTAACAGTTTATTAACCATCACATATGTTATAATGGGCTTGTTTTACATGAGGCTGTGATCCACATTCAGTCCGCAGGCTCAGTGGATAAATATGAGTGCTGTAATTACAGGGCCATTGTGGAGATGTCAGAACAGTAATTGCTGGAGGGACAGTGGGTGAACGAGAGGCACGTCTCTAGCACATGTTTCTTGCGGCGGCGTGGCTAACTATGATTAGATGGAAAAGGCGAGAGGAAGAGGTTATCACCACTTCGTTCATATGTCTTATTATGAACAGCCTTGCCTATTTAAAAAGAGATAAGATATGTATGGACATTAAGATGTCTATATACACAGCATAATTGTCCGTGATTCCAGATCCGCCCTGAGAAGCTGTCATTTACAGATGTTTAGAGACGACATAGGCCATTTTTTGACCAGTCATTTTGTATCCACCCATCAGAAATTGTGACTGTCTTACAGAAGATACTTGCATTACTCCATAATCCTCTTAGTGCCTTAGTTCTCGGGATAATATATCTATTTCAGTATATTTATTGTATAGAAGGGGGAAGTTGTTTTGGTTAACCGTTACCAAAAATGGATTTACTTTCTTACATGGATTGGTAATTTTAGGCAACTAAAGCAGTGAAAGAACAGGACCCGGGGCAGTCATGGTGTGTTAGTTTCCACAGGAGAACCCTATTTTATGAGCACATGTGACTCCATGATGCAGGGCGTAATAGAATAGAAAATTGAGAGTGTGACTTTAAATGAATATGCACTTTTTTTCACGAAGCGAAGATTGAATGTGAAAATTGCCTGTCATAATGTCATCAGACATTGCGAGGGGAATATGAGGATAATCAGTGCCTAATCAGTGCTGTGCAGTGTGCTGTGATACTTTAGGCTCCATTGCTATTCTGTTTGCTGCTTTCTCCTTAGCTGATGATTGCACTGGACAACCTAAATCAGATCCATTTATGCCTGAATGCTCAATATATAGCTACCCTTGTCTTATATATCTTATTATGTCTTGATATTTGAAACTGATGTGCATTAAATTAATTAAACAATAAAGGAGTCACCCTTCCTTAAATTTGAATTACGAAATGCTAATACAACATCAGTCATATCAGCACAATAAAAGTTTGCGGTAATCTAATTGTGAGTCAGTAAAGGTTGAATGAAGATCTCAAAGTAACTGCAAGAGCAAGCCGTCAAAATATCTATGCAGAGCACTCTTGTGAAAAGCACTGACCTTAATCAAAAGAGCCATGCAATTGGCTACTATTAACTTAGTGTGAAATCTACCCCACGTTAGCAGAGCTTTATGAAGACTTGTCTTGTTTCAGACTGATAAAGTTTCCCAATTACCAGTTGTGCTGAAAAGGCGTTGGTGACATATCAGCTGTTGAATCTTTTCGAATTTTTTAATATTTAATATTGTTATATTTTTTTTTATATTAGTTTGATTTACCATTTAGTTAGCATTAGCTATTTCTAATTTATGTTTACATTACTTTTATACATTTAAGTGACTTTCATTGCATTTATACATTCCTTTGTAGTGTACTTTATTTATTTTTTAAACTGTACTTGTGTCAGGATTTTGCCTTTGTTTAGTTGTGTTTTTGGTGACAAATAAATGGACCCAAACAAATAAAGATGACTGCTTCCTTCAGAACGGCCAGATGCTGAAGGAATGTGTGGAGGGCTACCTACAGATGTACGACGAGGCGCGCTGGGATGATGAGACCTTGAAAGAGCTTTTCTGGAGCGAGGTGGATGACATCTTCGGCCAGATGCTGCTGCTGGGGGAGGATCATCCGTCCTTTCGCAGAGTAACTCCCCGGCACATATTACATCATCAGCATTCATCTCTCTGTCCACTCCAGCTTGAATTCATAATCCCAACCCAGAGAGTCCCAGACTATTAGAGAGATCCTCCACCGCGAACATGAGTTCGATGCCCGAGCCAGCCACGGATATAGATCCTGAGCCAACACCCGCCATGGACCACGTGCGAGTGCCGCCTCCCACCACGGAGCCAGAGCCAGCTAACATGTTTGTTTCAGAGCTAGAGCCTGATGCCACTTCCGTCCTGAGGCCGGAGCCCATCACCAGGTAAAGCCTGGAGTTTGCGGTGTGGGATCAGTCCACCCAAGAGCCAGAGGACCACTGGCTCATCGACTTATGGACGGAACCAGCTCCCACCCTTGTTCTCGCCTCTGAAAGTACTCCAAGTCATTTTCTAGACTATCCGGTCCCTCCCAGTCACCTTTCCACCCCGTCCTCCCTGCTGGTTATGTCTAAAACTATAGACTCACCTGCCCCACTAGTGTCACGCAGCTCCTCGGCTCCACCCTCGCTGCTGCCTCTGTCCCCTGGTTTCACTGGAGGACTCCAGGCCCATGACTCCACCTCGGCCTGTCAGCCTGTCGGCTCCACCTTGGCTTTGTGCTCCCTCAGCTTCGCCTTGGTCCGTCATCACTAAGGCTCCACCAGACTCCTTCGTCACTCCGGCTCCACTTTGTTCCATCGTCACCCTGGTTTTGCTGTGGGCTTCCGGGCGTCCAGCTATTCCCTTAGTCCTCCACCCCTTCGGCTTCACCTTGAGCCTCCTTCCCTCTGGCGTCACCCTGTTCTGCCAGTCCCCTGTCATCGCCTCAGTCCCTTGAGCTGACGGCATCCCCTTAGACTTCCAATGTCATCCTGGGCTGTCATCCTTGGGGCTCAACCTCATCTGGCTCCACCTCCGTCGACAGGTTCCAAGGCTTCGTCCAGGAAAGCCATCAGGACTCCGCCTTGGGTACTCCCTTTATCTGCTCCACCGTGGTGTTCCCTTTCTTCAGCTCCCCCTTTTCCTGTTCCTTTGTTTACTTCACACCTTCGTCGTCCGCCTCCAAAGCCCCCTCCTACTCTTCACCATGGTATTGTTATTAACGGCATGAGGACGGGGGTGGGAGGGGGGTGTACTGTCAGGGTTTTGCCATTGTTTATTTTTGTTTTTGTTCATGTATCTTGGTTTCATGTTTACCCTTTCAGTTTAGTCATCATTGTGCCTTAGTTAATTCCCTTTGTTACTGATTATGTTCACCTGTCAATCATTATGTTTCCCTGTGTATTTATACTCCCTGTTCTGTTCAGTTCATTGTCGGTTCTCATCTTAGATTTAAATGGTTAGTTTGTTGATTCTCGTTGCGTTCTCCTGTGTATATTCTCTGTGTTTAATAAATGGAAACTATTGTTGGATATTGTGCATCATGCGTTTATTAATGACCACGACAGATGTGACTGTCACAGGTAGCTGTGGTAAATGAATCACACAACGACAGGAATATGATGACAACAATCTTTAATATAACTCATAGGAAAACTCAGGAGAATCAGGGTACACAGCTACTTGTATAAACGAGAACAGACAAAGGAACAGACTGAACCTCAGGGTATATAAATACAAGAGGAAAACAAAGGGAACTAATTAGGACACAGCTGAACAAAATAACCAATCAATTAGTAACCAAGGAGACTAATGAGAACTCAAACAGGCAGGTAAATGGGAAAATAACCAACAGAACATGAACGTGACAGTAGCTATGTTTCCATCCAAAGTTGTGCACAACTTTGGAATATTGCATAAAACGAATAAAGGACTGTTTCCATCCAGTGAGTCGAAGAGAACAAAATCGTCACTTCTTGATAAACTGGCGCTAAATATCACTAAGAAAAATTTAAGTTTCTGCAGTAGAAGCCACTGTATTTGATAATTTTCATATATAATAAAAACCATCCAGTGGTTTTTTAATGCAATATTCCAAAATGCGCATAAAAATAGGTGGATGGAAACATAGCTAGTGACAGCTTGCAGATAGCATATTAATGAAATTAAATGTTAATTAAGTGTACATAGAGATCACACTTTGATAACTGTTTCGTATGTAAGTTTAGTTTTATTTTAATGTATATTTTAAATAATTGTTTTAATCATATTTTGTCATGCTTTAAAGTAGTACACTTATTTTTTGTGTTGAATAACATACTAAAGCACATGCAAACAAGTACTTGATTATAATTTGACAGACAATGACATACAAGTTTCAGTAGAAATTACGTTTAAGTATATTTTAGTTTGCCATATATGTTTCAGTACATTCTGCAGACACTAGTAATAATTATGAAATTACAAATACTGTAAAGCTGTACTTAAATTCTACTCAAGTGGGTCAAAAACATTCTAAAGTTTAGCTAAGTGCATTTAATATAATTTTATGATGCATTTTCATTTACCAAAACATTTTCAAAACCAGCCCAATCGCATCCCGGTAAAACTAGAGCCCAATTAAAATATTTTTTTTTAAAGCCCAATTAAAAGTAGCTCAATTCACAACACTGGTTTTAAACCAATGAGACTTTGACTGTTTAGATATGTGATATATGTATAATTACGCACTGTTTAGAAGCTAGTGGGGAAAATATTTTTCAAAATTAAAGTGTATGAATCTCTTCAATGTGCATTCAGAGTCAGTTTCTGAAGGAAGATTCTCTGAAGTAGTTTTGAAATATCTCCTCATTGTTCCAGAAGTCTCAGTCACATTTTCTTTTGTGTTTCTCTGTGTCAAGTCTGCTGGCTCACTCCAACACTTGGCTCTATTTTTTGCCAGCCAACTTATTACCAGAGACAGAGGTAGCAGCTCTTCACAAACATAATATTTTCACACATGGGTGACAATAATTGTGATCTCCACAAAGCATGGATGCCTTGTTGCGTTTGCAGAATGGCGTCCTCCTTGTCTCCTGCGAGGTGGAAGAAAGCCTCTGTTTGTGCAGCTAAAGATGAAGGCAGGTTCGCTGTCACGGCAACCTAAACATTTTTGATTGCATTTCTTTAAATGGCGCTTTTTGATCGACTTGTTTTGAACAGATGTGCTGTTCCAAACAGATAAGAAACAACCTTGTGCCATGTGCAAATGTGATACCTGCTTCTTAATAGTGTCGCCTTTCTCTTTCCCCCCATGTTTGTCTTCTTCACAGTTTGGCAGCCACTGTTTTGATGTCAGAGACCTCATTTCTGTGAAAATAAGAACTTAGCTATTCTTTCTTTAAAGTGTAATATAAGGGGACCAGGGCTTGTTTCATTGTTATTGGGGTCTATTAAACCTAGTAAAACTCCTAATATACTAAAAAACCATTATAATCATATGTGACAGTGTTACAAAGTTTCACATATGTTTTAATAGTTATTCAATTACACAATTATTTTGTTTTGCTTCATAATTGTTTTACTGTTTAAATATCATAAGGTTTTAAGGATGTCTATGCAGAAACTAGCTTTCAGAAATAAATGTACTGTACCTGAAGAAATATACACTGTAGTGAATATACATATTGATTTTTCGAACTGTTTTACAAGGAAAAAGTATCAGTTTTTCTATTTCAGAATTTCACGTTTAATTGGTAACACTTTACAATAAGGTCTCATTTGTTAACATTAGTTAATGAATTATGATTATTACAGCATATCTTAACCTTTGTTGATGTAAAAATCCAGTTGTTCATTGTTACACATGTTAGTTCACAGTGCATTAACTATGTTAACAGATTCAACTTTTGATTTTAATAATGTATTAGTAAATGTTGAGATTAACATTATGTAAGATTAATAAATGCTGTATAAGTATTTTAGTATGTTAACTAATGTAGTTAACTAATGTTAACAAATGAAACCTTATTGTAAAGTGTTACCATTAAATTCAATGTGTTACTTGCCATTTCTTTTGCAATTATTTGTGAAATTTACTAGCAATTTTACAAGTTTTTTTCCCCCAGTGTAAAAGTGTGACAACTAGCCCCAGTCTCCTATTTATATCTTGAATGTGGGTACTAGTTGTGAATGACCAAAAGTTTGTGTTGATGTAGATTCTTCTGCTCTGATTTAAACTTTAAGCCCTCCTTGTATGTAAAGGTTTTACTGCAACACAATTTTTTTTGTTTTCTGATTCTACTCCACTTGTAATACTCAGGAATGTAATGGACAAACAAGCCAGATTAGGATTGTTGTGAACCACAAGCTGGATACAGTTTCTGATTGTAAATCGATAAAAATGTTTTATGACGTGGAACTGGTTCTAATGCATTTTAAGTTGATTTTAGGCAGACCTGTAATGATTCGACACTTAGGAGTGTACTTAGAGACAATGTTTGTTCCGTGTCAGCATCATTACAGAATACAAGACCAACTAACATGGCAGACTAGAGGGCTTTATGTAGATACATGACATGAGACGGAACTGATAACAAGACAATGAAGCACTGAGAACATGACACAAACCAAGGAACCACATGACAAGATCACGTGAGGGGAACAGGGAATCACATGATATGAACAGATGACCCAATAAATATGAACTTCAAAATAAAAGACATGAACAAAACCTAAACAGACGTGACACTTGGCAACTAACTGTAATAAAGTTTAAATTGATGTACTAATATTACTAAAACTAAAACTGAAATAAACATAAATTACAGCTAAATATTTAAAATAATTTTATATAATAATATATTAATACATATTAAATATATTAAATAATAAATTAATAAAATATTTTTTAAAACATTAAAAAGCACAACAAAATTACTAAAATGAAAACTAAAATTTAGAAATAATAGCTAATTCAAAATTGTTAATGTTAATACTACATAAATAATACTAAAATAATCATTTATTGTACCTAGGAGAAAGGTAGGCCTAAAACATTAATTCAAATTCTAATTTATTCTTGGAAATTAGGACGTTTTAGAATTTTTAACAATTTAAAAATAACATTTTGACAAAGTATTTAGGATTTTAGATCACTAATCAGTTTAAATTTGTGACTGTTCTTGCTTCCTTTGAAGCACAAGATTCTATCTGGATCATTCTCAAATCATGCTGGAAAACAGTTTGTTGTGTGTATTAGTGGTCCATTTTGTAATTACACTTTTTGCTGTATATCCACTGTGTCAAGTACAATCATGCCACTGCTGGGAAAGGCTGGAAAACAAACAAAGAAATTGGCAAATCATGTCTGGGCTTTATGTTGACATGTCTGTTTGTATTACTTGTTCTGTTGGTTCCTCTCTCTGTCTTGAGTCTCACAGTGCAGACAGATGTTTTATTCATATGAATATGGGCTGTGCGTTGTTGGATAAATTGGCCATCTCATAAAAGACTGCCAGTGAACTTGTCAAGCTGCACAGGGAATTTCCAAACCCGGCGACCCACATTTAGCTAAAGACTGGACATGCTTCCTTGTGAGAGAGCAGGGCATAACATAAAACATAAAAGCATCTTAATTCTTCAGAATACAAGCATTTTAATAGAAGCTTCAATTCAAAGGCTTTTGTTATGAATGTTGCATTAAAACCTTAAAGGATTAGTTCACCAAAAAATTAAAATTCTGTCATTAATTACTCACCCTCATGTCATTCCAAACCCGTTCATCTTCGGAACACAAATTAAGATATTTTAAATGAAATGTGAGAGCTTTCTGTGCCTCCATTGACAGCCTACGCAACTACCACTTTCAAGCCCCAGAAAGATAGTAAAGACATTAGCCAAGTTTCCGTCCAGTTTTTGCGCTGTTTTGTTATCGACAAAGCATATATGCACAAAAAAATATTTGCGAAATTTGCTCTGCAGGATTTTTCCATTCAGTTGGCCTTTTACCGATAAAATTTTGTGCGTAATGACGTCATCCCTAAAAAAAATGCATCGTCGCGTTTTGTTAAATCTGCCCTTGAGCCGTTTCTATACATAATTTTGCGTATATCGTAAATCCTTCTTTTGCATTCCATTTGTAAATTGTACAGATTAATGAGACGATTGAAATTCGCCAGTACTGCGTATTTTCACACATAATGTAATTAAATAGGAAATATAAGAAGACGACGGCGAAGTGAAACAGCTCGTCTGAAAGGACTTAACTGCCTTTATTTGAGGAAGCGCAGGTTTGAACACAGAGCAGCTCAATTGTACAGCATGCAAAAAATTTTTAGGGTCCATAAAAACACTATATTCAGTCTTTGCTTATTGCAGCAGTCTTTAACGCCTTGAACATGCAGTCAAGGTTTGACGTGGCCAAGAACGCATTCAAAGAAAAAGATCATTCAAAGCAAAAAAAAAGTTATTCTGGTTTCATAATTCAACAACATCAAACCCATCAAAAACATAAAATCGCTGTTGATTTTTATTTCCACAGACAGATGGAGCTATGTACTAAAACATTTTATTTGTGTATTTTTTCCTTTTTTTAAGTGGTCTGCATTAGCTTTCTGAAGCAAACTCTCACCTAACATTTCTAAAATTTTATTAGAGATTTTTGTAGTCAACTACTTTATTTTCCTAATTTATTTGAGATAAAATTCTATATTAATAAATTGCACTTATAAAATTATTTTATTTACAAGTGTCATGTTTGTGATTTTCATTTGTCTTGTAGCCTAGAACCGTTTCTGATCATTAAATCGAAACAGACTCATGATTTTATGACATTTTATTTATTCAGATACAGAAGTTCTGTAGGCTATTTTATTTTACCTTTCTTTTTGTCAGCATTGAAAACTCCATCAGTCTTCCTTAATTTAACAGATACTCCACTTATTTTTGTCAAGCTGCAAAGATTTTCAAGACAGTATTTTCCTCATCTTTGTGATGCACCTTTGAACTACGATCTACGGAGAAATGGTGCTTTAACGGGAGCAACACAGGAACGTGTGGGCGCTGCATGTAGGCTATAGGCTAATTCTGTCATGTGATATCACATTTATTTGAGTTAAAGCCCCTTTTATCGAAAAAAAGTGTTTCCAAACTCATTTTTGCGACATTTGAACTATCGATGAAGATTTTATGCGCTAAAAATAAACAGAAAAAGATTGTGTTGACATTTGAGAAATTTTAATCGACAAATGGCATTTCCATCAGCTATATCGCTAAACATTTTCAAAGCTCTAAACCTTTTTTCTCAAAAAATCCTTGGATGGAAACCTGGCTATTGTTAAAGTAATCCATGTGACTCCAGTGGTTTAACCTCAATTTTATGAAATGATGAGAGTGCTTTGTTTGCGCAAAAAAACCCTATAATTTACCACTTTACTCACAAAATAATCTCCAACCTGCGTTCACGCATCAACGTCTGCAGCGTATGCATGTTGTGTTGATGTGAGAACAGACATTGTTTCGTGAACGCGCACTGGAGATTATTTTGTAAAAGTGGTAAATTATATTTTTTTGCGCAAACACAGCACTTCATAAAATTGAGGTTAAACCATTGGAGTCACATGGATTACTTTAACAATGTCTTTACAGCCTTTCTGGGGCTTGAAAGTGGTAGTTGTGTAGGCTGTCAATGGAGGGACAGAGAGCTCTCAGATTTCATAAAAAAAAAATCTTCATTTGTGTTCCGAAGATGAACAAATGTCTTACGGGTTTGGAACGACGTGAGGGTGAATAAATAATGACACAATTTTCATTTTTGGGTGAACTAACTCAATTAATTATTGCTCAGTATTAAAAATACACACACACACACACACACACACACATATATATATACATCTGTATATATATATATATATATATATATGTATATATAATATTTATATACAAATATATATATATATGTGTGTGTGTATTTTTAATACTGACCAATAATAAATTGATTATTTTAAAGAGTTAGTTTAGTTAGTAAATGAAAATTGTGTCATCATTTACTCACCCTCACGTCGTTCCAAACCCGTAAGACATTTGTTCATCTTCGGAACAATAATTAATTGGTCAGTATTAAAAATACACACACACACACACACACACACACACACACACACACACACACATAAAAGTAAGGAACTATGTAATAATTTAGCTTTTTTCTTATGAAAAACATAAGCAGCCATGTCTTCTCTCTAGACAATCTATACACCAAATATTTTAACTCTTGTTTATTAATTCTTTATTGTATTCTGTTGTAACTACTGTTAACAAATGAAACCTTATTTTAAAGTGTTACCACAGTGGTTTTCAACCTGTGGGCCGCGGCCCACTAGGGGTCCTCAGTGATCCTCCAGGTGGGCCGCGAGATAACTTAAAATTAATTTAAATATATAAATATAATTCATTCATTTAATTATTAATACGTTACATTTAAAAAAAAAAAAAAAAAAAAAAAAAAAGCTAAATTAAATTAATTAAAAAATATATTTAAAACAAGGCACCACCTCTCTCGTACGTATTCTGTGATTGTTTCGGATCAGCCCAGTCTGTTTCTCATCGTGCTGCTGTGAAATATACACTGAACGGTGGCTCAAAACGCAAACTCTCTCAGTTGGAAAAAGAAAACCAGTGTCGCTAAAAAGGTTTTGATGGATGACGATTGTAACGAAGGTAAAGACGATTACAGTGACACACAGGAGTCTTACATAAGGCACGCGCGAGTCCGTTATTATGCGCAAACAAACCGCACGTGTGCTCTCGACTCACTGATCGCTATAACATCTCTGCATGAACATAGTTCAATATATTCGCGTAGTTAAAGTAATTAATGTACTGTGAGTGTTTTTTAACGGATGCTCGCTGAACAAGGTGGGGTGGGCCGTGCAGTATTGATTCGGAGAGGAGGGGGGTCTTGGCGTAAAAAAGGTTGGGAACCACTGTGTTACCAAATAGTCTTTGCAAAACTTGGCTGATTTATTACTATTAGACAGGGATAATTAGAAATTAGAATAAGGAAATACTTAGTACATTGTTCTGTTCGCACTGGCAGAAGAGTAACCCCAGCTGTTCAAAGGGCATTAAAAGAAATGAATATCATGACAATCAGTTGTTTTTCAAAACATGAAGAAAAAAAAAAAAAATCATCAGTTCTCGATCCTCAACAGTGAGCAGAACAACTCCAACGGCTCTGACAAAACTTGACTGCACAAAATTACTATTTGACATAAACCCTGAGCTGCATTATATAAATGAATTGCTATTATTGGTTCAGTTGCCCAGTCTCCATGTTACTGCCTGAGTTTACATGCTCAACACTGTCACACTGTAAAAAATTATTATTCAAAGTTTTGAAGATTATTGGAGTATGTTTAACAAGAAAATACTATTTCAGTCTTTCTACTTCAAAATTTCACTTTTAATTCAACGTGTTACTTACGATTTATTTGTAATTATTTGTGAAATTTACTAGCAATTTCCAAGTGGCAATTGTTTTTAAGTAAATCCAACAGTTTTGTTTTTCAGTGCACTGAGTGATTCCATTCCACTAATCCTATGTTGCTTTATTTTAATGGCTCCTCTGCTTTAAGCATATTTTTAAACCTCAAAAAAATCCTGCAAATCTGCACCACAGCCCAAATACAAAATAGTATTTGCATGGTCAGTAGACAGACTCACTAAGGTCTCCAATGTCCGCAGAGGAGCTGTCGGTTGCTAGGACTAGCTATGCGTACAGGGAACTTGTTATTGGCAGAGGAATTTTATAATGATGAAGAGTCTGTTGAATGCCCTTTGCCTTCAAAAGATATAAGTACAGCAAAAGAAAGAATGAGGAATGGGCGAGCAGCAAGAATTCATAGGCTTACTGTTTACATCCTTAAGGTTTTTGGGTGACTCTGGGGGAGGATTTGCTGGCTGTCTCTGATAGCTTGACTGGAGGATCAGGATTACCTAAAAAAGGTCAGACCTGAGGCCAGTATAGCATTATTGTGTGCAGACTATAACATATTATTTAATGCTTTGGCATCACTTTTGGATCATACCAACAGATCAATTTTACTGGATACCCAATAGATCCTTGATAACATACTGTAGGCTTAATCTGAGATATTTTGTGTTTTTAGACTTTTGTATGTCAATAAATGCCTTTTTACCAGGTGGAGAGTAATCTTTTGGAAAGTTTTATCTGTCTTGAGCAAGACAGCTCTAACTTGATATCAATCAAAATTAATCAAAATTAGATATTTAAAAGTTTTTTTTCTTGTGGAAATAGTTCTTCATTCCTTAAAATAGGTAGAATGTAACTCTACTCTCTTGCTCAATATGCAAATTAGTCACTATATTAGGTTACATGTTTGTGACGGTAGGAAACAGGTCATTTTTGAGACTAGGTGTGTTCAACTTAAAGCGGTGATGTGCAGACCGATCGGTGTATGACATTAAAGTCCCCCAAGAGTGATTAGAGATTAGTGATTATATATATATATATATATATATATATATAATTTTACATTTGTATAATTAGATACATTAGATTGAGTAAGTTGAAACCCAATACTTACATTTAAAAGTCTATTCTGGCAATTTCTCTTAAAAAAATCCTGTCATCACCAGCGCAATGAATTCTGGGATAGGCTAGGCTGCAAAAGGATCCATCTGTTGTATCCTTCATTGCCCGAAGGATGCATTTCGAGGCCGCATTTGAAGGATCCTTCGAATTGGGACAGCCTTCATCGCGCCGTGTTGATGCGATCGGCCTGCGAATGCGGCCTTCGAAGGATGCGGCCTCTGAGTTGGGATGCAGCTTTTGTCTGGTCTCAACTACAGACAACAGACTACTTACCCACTCAACTTACCTTTTGGATCTCCTAGTGATTCTCCAGCGATATTCTGTAAGCTACTTTTTGGAATATTACACATACCTGTCTACTGACCATACTCCTGTGAAGAGGTGTGTGCTCTCTCTACACTCCCGCAGTCATCACTGCTCCGCTATTAGCCTGGTAAAGGAAAAGAGACTCAGTTAGTTCATATTCATCTGCTCATCATTATTCTGACTGTTCCATTACATCACTGTCAATAAATACCCTGTTTGGGTTTAACCTTATTTCTGTCTCCGAGTCTGGTTGTTCCCTGACAGGTACACTGCAGCTTTTAGGAGAAAATTCTCAGCAATGGTGTTGACCGATGAGTTTGCTCTTGAAACACCATATAAACAACATTAATAACGTTTTCACCACAGGGGGTCCTTAACATTTAGTTAAAGGGTTAGTTCACCCAAAAATTAAAATTATCCCATGATTTACTCACCCTCAAGCCATCCTAGGTCTTCTTTCAGATGAACACAATTGGAGATATATTTAAAAACATCCTTGCTCTCCAAAGATTTATAATGGTAGTGAACAGGGTGCCTGTTTTAAAGTCAAAAATAAATGCATCCATCCATCATAAGTATAATCCATCTGGCTCCAGGGGGTTAATAAAGGCCTTCTGAAGCGAAGCGATGAGTTTTTGTAAGATTTTAAAACTTTATAATCTAAAATAACTAGCTTCCGCCAGACGACCATACGCATACTGCGCAAGTCGATTTGCGCCAAATGAGTAACCCCTGACACGATGTGTGAGGCAGGATGTAGGAAAGCTAGACGCCTCTTGCGGTTTAAACAAATAGGACTGGGCAACAAACTCAATCTCCTTATATCGAAATCCTCTGACATTTTTCTTTAAAATTTCTCGTTTTAGACTTCTATTTCGTGACCGGTGTTTTGTTTTGCTCTATCCTCCGCGCTTCCACGTTCGTCATTGCATCATGCGTCGGGTCAGAGGTTACTCTTCTGCCACAAATTGATGCATACAGCTGTCTGCCGGAAGCTAGTTATTTTACTTTATAAAGTTTTAAATAGAGGGTATGCATTGATGTCACTTTCCCACCGGAACACACTCCCTCAGCTGGACTGAGTGGCAAAAGAGTCTGCTGCATGACTGGATAATAGGGGAAACTGCGAAAAGGCGAGTAAAACAAACAATTACACCAAAGGTTGGGCTCAAAATTGTTCCTTATAGCATGTCAAAGAAACCTAATCCATGGATATTGAGATGCAGCCAGGAATCGTCTTTCCAGACATTTACATGTGCCTGATTTCGACGCCAGGGAAATACATAAAGCAAATCTGCCTGTGAATGCTTTATATAAATACAATATAGGTAGGTCTAAATCCGGGTGATCACTTACATCAATGTTATATATATATATATCGTCATATCGTCCAGCTCTGAAACTTGTATAGTTTTTGTCAGTTTTTGCCATATGGATTATTGTTTATGATGGATGGATGTATTTATTTTGGGTGAACTATCCCTCTAATATATTATATGCTTTTGTACAGTAAATTTAATTAAATTTATCTGTAACACTTGTTACATGTTGCTACTGTATTTTTTTACAGTAAATTTCTGGCAACTGCTGATGATTTTTATTATAAACTTCATTTTTTTTTTTTTTTTTACATCTGTCAAAGCATGGGGACTTATGTTGACAAATATTTGATATTCAGATTTAATAGATATTTTGGCTCTATGTAGTGTTTTTGATTTGTATTTTGTAAATGTTGTATCATGCTTCAAGTAACCATTTTTAGTGATCTTTTTGGTGAGGTGTATATACGACTTTAATGATTTGATGTTTAGAAGTAACTCTACATATCATTTTGTTTTCTCAACAAACTGATGCTCAAATTAGACAAACCAAAAAATCTTTACATTGTTGTTGTTGAAAAATTCCCAAAAATTGATATGATTTTTTTAACAAGCAGAAGTTTGGAGGGAACTTTGCTGAGAATGTGATGAATATGTTGCATCACTCTAGTGTGTATGTGATTGAAGAAATTTACTGTTATATTCGACAGTTCCAGTCACCTTCTGCTTTGTTTCTCCCCAAACCTGCATACAGCATGTTTCATGTGCTCTCAGTTCTCAGCCAAACAGCTCTTCTTTACTGCTCTCACAGGCTCTGTCTGAAAGGAATCAAAGAGCGTTTTTCCCTCCGCTATTAATTATTCTTTGATGGGGCGCTCAATAGGAATAAAAGCAGTCTGCATCAATAATTAAGCAGAAAAACAATACAAAACAAACATGAAATGGAACAGTTCTGTGACATATTTCACAAGAAAGTATATGGATTAGGTTAAGCACCAGTACTTAGTCTGTTTTTTTTTTTTTTTCCTTTGTTCCCTGACATCCTTCCTTCAACAAAAAAAGGAACACAATGGCTATTATTGGTTCAGTCAACCAGGTCGCCATGTCGCTGCCTGAGATTGCATGCTCATCACTAACACTACTACACTGTAAAAAAAAAATATTTTTGAAGATTATTGGAGTGTGTTTTACAAGAAAAACACCATTTCAGTCTTTCTACAAAAAAAAAAAAAAAAAAAAAATCACATTTAGGGGCTGTTTACACAACACTGTTTTCAACTAAAAATGGAAAACTTTTTCTGCGTTTTGGCTGTTCATTTACATGGCAGTGGTCTTTTGGCGGCCTGAAAACACAATCTCTTGAAATTGGGTTTCGAATTGGCTTTTGAAATTGGCCATTGCCAACGTCAGCGGTGTATCCTCCAAACTTAAAGCCTAGGGAAGCTTAGGGAAAGCCTTACTGTCTACATGTGCAGCGCTCATGACGACCGGGAACACAGATGTGGTGTCCATGACAGCTGAAGACTCTGGTGAGGCACCCGTGAAGGCTGGAGACTCTGGTGTAGTGTCCATGATGGCTGGAGGCTCTGGCGTGGCAACCATCTTGTCTGATGACACAGGTGTAGCAGCCATCTTGTCCGAAGACACAGGCATAGCAGCCATCTTGTCCAAAGACACAGGCATAGTGGCCATCTTGTCCAAAGACACAGGCATAGCAGCCATCTTGTCCGAAGACACAGGCTATGACGGGACGAGACTCTGGAATGGCGGCCATGAGGGGACGAGACTCTGGAATGGTGGCCATGACAAAAGGAGACTCTGGAATGGCGACCATGGCGGGACGAGGCTCTGGAATGGCGGCCATGACGGGATGAGACTCTGGAATGGCCATCCTGACTGATGATTCTGGCATGGCGGTCATCTTGATCGGGGACTCTGGTTTGGCAGCCATGTTGTGAACCAGCTCAGGAGTGGCAGCCATGTTGTGAACAGGCGTAGGTGCAGGAGCCATAGGACAGGAAGGTACAGAAAACACAGGACTGGCAATCAGGACATTAAAACAGGACACGCTGGTGACCATGATGGGCCAAGCTCCGTTGCCATTGAATGTTTAGGTGAGATGTCCTCCTCAACTTCCCCAACAGTGAATGAGTACCCACTCAAAAGCAGGGCATAATTCAAAAATTCAATGAGGGAGCCTCGAGGACCATCACGGATGAGCTTAGGCTGGGAATAATCATTGAGTCCATAACAAAAAAAGTCAATGAGAGCATAGTCAGGGAGGCCAGAGGAATTTGCAATGTTTAAGAAGTCCTGGATGTGGTCCTCGAGTGACTGATTACCTTGGCGCATGTGGATGATTCTCACTGCTGGATCCATAGTGGCAAAGTCTTCTGTTACGTACTGCTTCAAGACACAAATTGTTGAGGATCGAAATGCAGTTTCATTCAAGGGGTAATCCACACTCGATGTCAAAAACAGGCAAAGGGTCAAAAATACACAGGAAGGCAGTCCAAACAAACAACAAGGCAGAAACACACAGGCAGACAGGGAAATCCAAGAGACAGACAAAAATCCAAGAACCAAGAAACATAAAACCAAAGAAATGCTCAGAATAGCAGTAGTGTACTAGACAAGACTTCGCAGGGAATGGATGAATGAACCAGGCTTATATAGGCAGAGTGAAGAAGGCTAATGAGCTAAACAAGGTAACAAGGTAACAAGGGGGCGTGGTCCAATAAGTGTCCATGGTAACAAACAAGTGAACAGAGTGGCAGGGAAACATGAGGTGAACAAACAATGGAGACACAGGGAACACAGGGATCATGACAAACAACTAAAACATGAATTTGTGAAAACGGTGACGTCATGCGCATGTGTATTACGTGTTCAGTCTATACGTGCGTAATTTTTCTTTACAAAGTGACATCGCCAACTACTGGCCTGGCATGCATAATACAGTGTTTTTAGTCGTTTTTGCAGATCTTTGTGAACGGGGATCGTTTTGACAACGTTGTCGTCTGTAAGCAAAAAAAAAAGCAATGTTGTCAATGTAAACATACCCTTAATTTAGTGTTACTTGCAGTTGCTTTGTAATTATTTGTGTAATTTACTGGAAATTTACAATTCTTTGACATATTTCACAGGAAAGTATCTGGATTAGGTTTAGCACCAATTCTTGTCTGTTTTTCGCTTTATTTTATGACGTAATTCTTTCAGTAAAAAAAAAAATAATAATAATAATAAAAAACTATAGTAACTATAGTAATATTCTCTGACCTGTCTAAGGATGATGGTTTTGTGCGAAGCAGCTCATCATCTGCACACCAACCTCTGTCAGACCCCGTGCTTGCTGTGTACCCAGCCCACTCCCCTTTACTAAATAAGAGCTGTAACAAACTCTTAGCTGCATCCACAAACACACATTTGGGCAGGGGAATACAAGTTAACCTGAGGTGCCATCAGCAATTAAGCCTAATTTCAATAACATTTAAGCAGTTCATATTCGTGTGCATTCTCATTAGTGTAATCAACCGACAACAAATGTTATCCTGCATGGTAATATCTGTCATCCCGCATGTCTGGAGAAATTGTGCATTAAGATTATATTTGGTTTCTCTCATCAGCGAGGGAAAAGCATCGAATAGGATGCTAATATCCCATCCTGATCTGAGAAAGCAGAGTGGGACACATAAGTTGCGTACTCAGCGATGCCCATCAAAAAAAAAAAAAAGAAAAAAAAGAAGAAGAAAAAAAAGCCTTCAATGCGCTATTGTTTGGATATGGGCTCCTAACAATGTTATCTCTCCAGTGATGAGACACCACTTTTCTGAGAGACGCTGCATTAATATTCCTTGTGGCAGCATAAAATAGGTAAAGATGGATTCCACGTTAGAAAAAAATGAAAATGCGGGATCAAGGAGGTATCTTCAAAGAAACAACGCTGATGGAATGCCAGCCATGATTTAGTTTAGGCCTGAAGAGACTAGACAAACACTGTATGTTTAACACATTCACAGACTACTGAACAAAAGAAAATCCAATTTCAAACCGGTCATGAGAAACAACTGGCTTTTGCTCTGCACAGTCATTTATTTTAAACATCCAGTTCTGATGGTGCAGTGGCTGTTGTGTTGATCATCAAACCTCAGTCAGTGTGCATTAGACATAAATGAGGTATTTCTAACAGCTTTACTAAATGAAAACCAATTGCCAGGCGATAACGGTTACATTCCTGCAAGAACTGTAATAATTTGAAGACCACATTACAGTGCTTCAGTGTTATGGGTTGTTAGTAAGTCTTAGAATACTCATATTGTAAGTGATGAAAAATTAATTTCAGAATAAGTGAGCAAGCAAGTACGTTTGAGCTTCTGATTACCATATTTGATGTGCTATATGTATGATCGTTGATCAGTGTTTGGCTAAATTAAATGTTCAGCATGTAAAGGAATCCTGTCACTTCAGAAGATTTGGATTAAACCATTTGATTCATGTGGATTAGATTTACAATGACATTTTGTCATTGATTTTTTTTAACAAAAGTATTATGAGATTGGGCATGTGGTTGAATAAATGAAGAACTATGAACTATCACTTTAACCCTATCACTATACTGTAAAATGACCATACGGCTATGGTAAAATGCTACAGTAAAAACCTGTTAATTGGTCAATGATAAGTTCCTTTACGGTGTATGGTGAAGAAAATTGACATTCCCAGAAAGCTCACTTTTTTGTTGGTTTTTTATATAAAGAATTGTTTCTTTTTAATTTCCTTCTTATTAGTTATGTCCATCAGGGGTTTATTAGGGCCAAAGTCCTGAAAGAGCGAAGACCCTATTGTTTTCCTTAGGTTTTTTTTTTTTTTTTCCAAACTTTCGGGCACTTTTGGGTCCCTTAACATGCTCAAAATCTCTTGAAACTTTGCACACACATTGGAGTCACTGAGGATGAGACAAGACATTGAGGATGTCAAATTGCGAGCGGAATTTTGATACCTGAAATGGTTTGGCTGTGGCGTTGCAATGGATTTATGGCGAGAAAAGGAAAATAGCAAGTGTGTTATAACTTCTGCGTACATTAACTGATTTTGATGAAACTTCAGCTGTGTGTTCGTTGTAGGAGGCTTAACACATGGATGTGACTGTTGTGAGTCAAAGTTATAGCATCTCCAATTGGCAGCAGGAAGTGTATCACTTTCAAAATGCTTTGAAATCGCCCTTTTTACCTGATTCGCTTCAAACTTCGTCAAAATAATATCAAAACATGGCAGATGTAGACATGTAAATGGATTCGTGAAATCTTAAAAACTGTTGCCATAGCAACACGTCAAACTTTTATAATATTCTTGGGTGTTTTTGAGGCTCTTAGCACGCTTCAAATTGCATGAAACTCGACACACACGTCAAAGTTGTCAGCCAGTAGACATGGGCAAAGCATTAGAAATGGGCGGGGAGGATGGGCTCTATAGATATAGATATACTTATATCATCAAGCTGGACAACTTTCTAATTTATAGTCATTAGCTCTGACCAACAGCAAGACAGATATTTTGGTTTGAATGTGGATTTTTTTGAATAATCATGCACTGAGTTAAGTACTCCTTGTAGAAGATTCATGCAATCGCCACCAAACCCAGTCAACATGAAACAAAGACACTGAAGATGTTAAATTGCAAACGATTATAGGATATCTCAAACAGTGTTGCCATGGTGAGGGATTAAAGTAAAGACAAAAAAGGGAAACAGGAAGTGTCTCATATCGTGTAAAATCATTGTTTGATTTTAATTAAAGTAAGATTGTATGTTGCCCGCCATGCATAGGTTTCCTTAAGCCACCGGGGTTGCGGTGGCGCCGGGGCTTGGGCCCGTCATCGCTGCTTGCAGCTATATTCTTATATCTTATGTTGTTAAATGAACATTTTGTAATGTGCATTGTTAAAATATCTGAAGTTGAGACAACTCAAAAACTTGAGGCAACCAGCTTCAGGACTTTTTTGAGTACACTAAACTCAAAAGTTGTATCAATTTAACAATTAAAGTTGGTCTGTACTTTTATTAAATGATAAACGTAATATAATAAGTAATATAAACTCAAAAATAATGTTTTTTTTTCTTGTGGGTCTAAGTTCAATATGCTTGAGTTAAGCTGTGCAATAGCATTATATAACAGTGATGCAGAACTTCCTCCGTTTGTCTAACTTGAGCATCAGTATGTTCAACAAATTGAAAAGGACATATAAAGCTACTTATTTACATACACCAAAATAAGTTGCATATACTCATTGAAATGGAAGAAACTTCAAAAGAGAACAAATGATTCAAGTCAGTGATCAAATTGAGCATGCCTGGTAGTTGGACCCACACCACCAAACTTGACATTGTAAGTTCAAGACATTGTAATGCCAAATTTTTCTACATTCAGTAATTCAGTAATCCTTTAAAATAGAGTTTGTATGAAAAAATGGAAGTTTTTATTTTTTACAGTGATCGATTTAATTTAAAATTTTGATTTAAACATACATAAAATATTGAACCATGCCCCAAAATATTGGCCTAATGTGGTCTGAAAGTGTCCTGAAACCAGCAATTTTCTCATCATACTACAAAGCATAGTAGTAGCATGAGAAAAATGTATTCCTGGAATTGTTTTTCCCTGACAGTGAGAATTATCATTCTTGAAATCATAGATCAATGCCATGAGAAAATACATCTCATCAGTCTGCTACCTGATGTTATTATCTTTTTCCTTCCAAACTCTCTTTAATCAACCTTTACTCTTTATCAGATTCTTTCTTCACTCTGCAAAATACATCCCTGTTAATCAGTGTGTGGCCAGCATGTGCTGTTCTTTTCCAAGTTTTCATAGTCTTGAATAGATTCTATTTGACACTGATGTTTTGTGAATTCAGCCGATGTAACATGTTCCCACTCGATGCTTGGTCAGGACTCAGGACCCCTTGGTATCACTTTTTAACGCACAGGGTACCCATTTAGCATCATTTTTTGACACACAGGGTACTCTGTTGCTTTCAGTTGTTTGCCTTAGGCGTCAGATCAAGATGCATTTATTATTTGCATTTGTAAAAGTAGAAAGGACTTTATAAATATTTATACTTTTATATGTTGGAGCAACTAACCCCACGCTTACCCTAAAGACTAACTAATCCCACTTTTACCCACTATATAAACATGTAACAGGCAAATAAAAGTACAATCACAGGTATTTATTGCAAAACTGACCAAAAACAGTATAAGAGTATTACAAATGACTCATTTTGCATTCCAAGTCTTCTGATGCCATACAGTATCTTTATATGAAGAACAAAGTGGATTTTGTTTTACTGAAATGTTTTAATCGCTGCAGTGATCCCTCTCCGTGAACGCATACAGTTACACATCTCATCAAAAGATACACTCGAATATTTAGTATTACGCAACCGGTCATAAGACACACAAGAGCCAATAGGTGTGTTCGACTTCAGCTGCGGCTGGGTGTAACCGATCGGTGAGAGTTGCCGCTTGCAGTCGGGGAGGAGCTGAAAGTCGGACACTTTCTGCTTCCCGTAGTGGCGCTCATGTGGTGTTTGCATACTTTATTAAAGATTAAGTGAATTAAATGCAATATTTGTCAAATACACAGACGTTTCAGAGATGTTTTCATTCAATACTTAATGTACTGCTTAATACAGTGCCTGTTTTGTTCAAGAATAAAGTTCAACACCATTGAAGTGATGTTTTTTTTATCAGTTTTATTTTGATAAACATGACACAATATAACATTGCGACATAAAGAGCTTTAACTTATGAAAAATACAGATTTGTGAGCATTAGTGGAACTGAAGGTGTCAGAATAAACACGAAACATACGTGATCATTGTCATACAGTGAATCCGGCCAATCGTGAAACACCTGTGTCGTAATCAGAGCTTGTGCAACCACTCTGCGCCAACTGACTCGCCTGCTCTCGCGGTACTTTGATGCCATACGTCACAGTGACATGGCGTCTACACTGTCTCAAGTCGGACAAAATTTCTTACTGGCATGCACTGCTTCAAGTCAGCCACCAATCGGCATGGGCGTAAATGTCATCTAACAGTTGAAGGGGACAATAAACACAACGTTTCTCAAGTGCAATTTTTGAAGGGGACATGTAACAAAGACAGTGGTGCGCCAACTGCAACAAGAAGGGCCCCAAAGATGTTTTGAACAGGAGCAGCACCACTGCTCTGAATGTACCGGCAGATGGAGGCGTAAAAATGATGTGACGTGATGATAAAGCCAAAAGTTCAGTGTTTATTCCAAGTGGAGCAAAAATAAAGGTTTTCCAATGGTGCGCCAATAGTATTTACAGTGAAAGTCAAAATAAAATAAAATAAAATAAAATAAAACTGTTTAAAAGTTACACACAAACTAACTTTTGGCTATGCCAATAAATTGACCCAAAAGACAGCAATTTCGCTCAAACTCACTCTATGAGCTTCCAGACAACTCTGAGAGGCCATCTTAAAAAGACCAAGCCCCTCCTACTTGGACTAAACCATTCAGAAATTAAAGGTAATGAAGAATTTAAAAAAAAAAAAAAACAGATAAATGTGATTTAACAGTAACAAAGAGGTAAACTGTTATAATAATACAAAAATACATAAACATTTAGAACACAACAAACTCAATAAATTATTAATGTTTAACAATGCTCAACCAAGAATTATCAGATCAACAATCCCCCCCTCACACATGAGAATGAACTGTGCCTTCTATTGGCGGGAATGAGGTCTTCAAAATGGTGGCATTTACTGTGACTGGGTTTTGTCTGTTTGGGATGGGAAAATGTTCCAGTACATAAGTATGACTATTTATAATATGTAAGTGGTTATAAAAAAAAAAAAAAATAAACATTTAACATGATTACCGGTCTTGTTTTACTTCTTAACATAACACAACAGAAATCAACATAGAAAAAAACATTAAACATTAAACAGATGAAGAAATGGCATGATGAGGACAGGAATAACACAACACATGATCAGTAATACAAACATATCTGTGTTAATTGATGTTCAATATGCGCAAAACAGATAGTGTGTATGATGTTACAAAAGGAAGTGTATGCATGTATGTGTTTTCATAGTCCCTTGTCAAAGTAAGAGTCCTTTTTATACTACAAGTCTTTAGTCACAGGGCCTCACTGTGACAGGACACAAATAATACAGATAAATTTGTACTTGTAATTTTGGTGCACTAACAAATGATCTTATGTCTGTTTTTCTTTTCTCTGTCAATTTATCTGGCCAACAACACAAAGCAACAGTTGTTTAAATATGAGTTAGGTTCTTAGGTTCACCACATGGTAATATTATAATTATTAAAATTATCTTGCTTCTTCCACACATTATTTTAGGTTTTGTCTGGGAGAGAAGATGTCTCTTACTTAGATATTCAACTGTAGCAAGCCCACTATCTGCCACTTAACATCATATTGAGCAAAACCCAACCCAACGGTAGATCTACAACATTAGCCTAATATCAGTTCACACAGGCTTATTGCTGTGTTAGTTGTAGTGGGTGACTTACAACAAGCTACAATATTAAACAAGCTACCAGACAATAATCGCTAACATAGCGAACTCATGGATGAATACATCGGTTATCATTATTTTATTTTTTTTTGTCGTGACTAATTTATTAATGACTCAGCATAATTTGTATAAAAGAGAAAAGAATCACTTAATCTGATGTTTAAAGTGAATAAATTAGCCTTAACAGCCTACTTACTGGAGTTCCACAACTACTGAAGAACTTTGTTCTCTCCCCACCGGACTTGTGTGTGTAGGTGAGGTGTGCGGTGGACCAAACCACTGTGAGGCGAGGGGGGACTCAAAATATTTCTAAACTTTATTTTTTTTCCCCATTTGCGTTTGTATTGTTTTACTACTTACACAGTTATTTTAAGTATATATCATTAAATTATTTACAATGCACAACATGGTTTTTAATGATATTTTTAGGGGGGGACAACCCTCATATGGGCTGGGTCCTGAGCCCCCCGACCCCCCCGCGATTTACGCCTATGCCGATTGGGCTACGCAGCACTGCATGAAGTCGAACAAACCTAATGCCATTTCACTATTAAAGCTGACGTAACGCTTCTTTGGGCGGCAATTTTTGAATGTGTGCATAGGATCTACAGTGATCGCTTTTGGGTCTTTTCTTCATTCAATTGTTTGGCCTTGGAACACTTGGAATATTTGTACCTTTTGAATAAATTGTGCCTGTAGTCGTATCTGCCTGTTATATGCTGTGTTTTATATTATATAATTCGCAAATGGGTAGATTTAGGGGTTGGGTTGGGTTATGTGATCAAACATGTCTAAATAGTATAAATAAATATAAAATAAGTGTAAATAAAATTATGCTGGCTGATTAAATTGAGAATCACACCCCAACATGTCATAATGGCAAAATGACCAAGCGTCAATAAAGGCAATATTAGAATACATGTAGAAATTGACATGATCGACAGAGTAATCAAAACCTGAATTCAAGACTAGAAAAAACAGAAGAAATTTTCTTTGATTATATCTCAGCCATTTTTTTTCACTCCTTTTCTCATATTCTTCTGTGGGAATTGTACACCTTGAAATGAGTGTGTCAGGTGTGCCAAATGAAAGCTTTGATACACTGGCTTTTATTCAATGACTTTTCTTTGGTTGAACATCATAAGACTTTTGTTGTGTTGTACAAAGGTATCAGTGAATCTCTCCTGTTTGGAGACTTTGGGGAGAAAATGAAACTATGTTTACAAATACATACTTTGGGAAAAAAAAAAAAAAAAAAAAAAGTCTATCTTAAAAAGGTTATTTGTTCTGTATTTCTGTGTGGCCTATGACTCGACAGTTATGCTCTTTGGAAAAGGCTTACTGTATGCTGTATGTAAACATGCTGTATGTGAAAGATGTTGTTGGTCAGCATAGGGTCTTGTAGATCGCACACAATTAACAACAGTACAAAACGTTTGGTAATAATTGAGTGAAAGTGTTCTGCAGAACCATGTTCTCACAATATTTCTGTAAGAAGAATACACAACTCAGAAAAGCTGCATAACCTCTTACTGTTTTGAGATGTTGTCTGAAATTTGGAGGGGGGAGGGTTGTTGTGTGTTCGGGGCAGGGGGCTGATTTCTATTCTGGTGAGGCACCAAGCTCAAAAAGTTTTGTTGCTGGTTTCGATAGCATTTGCATGAATTGTAGCTGTGTAATGGTCCAAGTCCCATTCTCCATAACAATAAAACAGGAAATGTGGACAAATATAGCACATAGATAGATTCAGATGAGAGCGAGGAAATGGAGAAGATGAAGAAGAAGAAGAAGAAGAAGAGAAACCGCTACAATAACACACAATCTGCAAACACAACACTTTTTCTGCCTCACAGGGGCGGCAGCTGTGCTACCTCGCTATTCCCGGGAGATTTTAATGGATTCTCCCTCGCAGGAGGAGGCGACGACTCCTGGGCTTAAACACAGCGCTGGTGGGAGCCGGGCTGTGCTACATTTACACAGAAATGAGCTGCAGAGACATCAAATCATAGAGCAGGACTCTACTTAGGCAGATTTATTTTTACCCGACTGGATTCAGACCTCTCTTAATTATGCTGGATGTTTGTGGATGTTGTTGAGTGTGTGCGCGCAGCGCAGATATTTTCTAATAGCTACTCCAACTTTTTCTATACCCTGCGGTGGAATTTCATGAAACCTGGGAAAATCCACAGGAAAAAAATTAGAAAGTCATCTAAATTAATGCTTCCTATTTTAAGAAGAGCTTTTGCGTTTTTATGTGTCAATTTCCATGTCAATTTCCACAGCAAGCTAAAAAAAAATACTGTATTCCAGAAATGAGAATCTAATGAGAATCATCACCGAGAATAATGTTTTTTTTTTTTTTTTTTTTTTTTTTTAAAAAGAGAGAGAGAGAAGGAAACAACAATGTCCAAACGCATTATGTTAATGACAATTTGGGGGAATAATGGGCTTAATTGTCATAAAAACTATGAAGCAGAAAAATAAGTTAATGGTCCTAAAATAACCATATTTTATTAGAAATTATAAACTGGATAGTTCCGGTCCTTGATGCTGATTGGTCAATAGCCATGTTTTTTTTTTTTTTTAATTTTTTTTTTCTTTGTATCATGACATAACACACACACACACACACACACACACACACACACACACACACACACACACACACGTGTCATGTGTTAAGTGGAAGCAAGCCTCCTGAAGACTCATGCATTATTTACACTGGATTCAATATTCCTGGACTAAATTTGTGTAATTTCATGAAAAATAAAAACAAACCAAGGTCTCTCTTTACAAAAAAAGAGCCCAGCAGATTAATAATGTATATGATGGTCAAAGACAAGAGACAGCTGATACTAACGGCAGTCTCTGGTCCTGAGATTACAGTAGCCCTGATGACCTCCAGTCATGAAAAATTTACATCACTGATATTGAGCTGACTTTATGCTTTATTTAGTCTTTATTCAGATCATCTCACCACCAGTGTTGAGCCTAAAATCCTATCATCTAAGTATATTGATGTCAATTATTGAGTCAATTACATTTTATCCATCCATCCATCCGTCCATCCATCCATCCATCCATTTTATTCTTTATTAGTATATTCCTTTGGAAGAGGGTTAAAGTTATAATTAACAGAGTCTGACCCACCCAAATTCCCTGCCATGAATGATAATCTGTCCAGTAGAAACTGCAGACACCGACTAACATCTTTGATAATCATTATAGACATTGTTCATGAGCAGTCTGTAGTAGTAATGAACCTGACACTGTTCATGCATTCATACATCTGCACGTGAAGGTATGAGACCTGACCATCAGAGGTGATATCTGTCCATTTTCATCATTTTTGAGTGAAAAACAAGAACTTGTATAGTATCTTTTGCAACAAAATGAGATGTAGATGAAAAATACCACATTAAACAATGACGCTGTCAAGCTGTCAGTAAGGTAATGAAGTTGGCCAACACCATTTGTCTTATTTTGTCACGGTTTTTCCCCATTAGTCATAGTGCCTTGCCATTAACTCCTCAGGAACCCCCTTCACCCAAGGACACTTAAACTCACTTTCAGTGCATGCACACACACACCATGACTAAGACACTAAACTAGAGGAACAGAGGCAGAGTGTTGCAGAATGAAGTAGTCAAAAACTACTTGGAAGCAGAAGAGCTGTATACATGTGATAAACAAATCCTGACATTTTCCATTAATTGTTGAACCTGCTAATGTTTCTGTTCACCCTTATTATGCAAATATTATGCTTTAAAAGAATATACTTAATTGCAAACCAAATGTAATGTTTTCAAGTACTTTAGTATGTTAGTCATCACATCAAAGTAAGTGTACTTCTTTAAAGCATAACAAAAGATTAAGACATAATGAATTAAAATGCACTTTAAAGTAAAACTGTTAATTTGACATGATTACTATGATTACCACATTGCAATTTTTTTTTGAAACAGCCTTAAAGGTACAATATGTAATTTTTCACCGCTAGAGGTCGCCTATTCAAAACAAAGGCGTAGCTTGATGATGCAGAGATTGAGCGCGGTATCATGGGAGTTGTCGTCTTCACCTCACAGCTGGTGAAAAAGAATTCGAATGGACTTGGGCAGAAATCATGTTCATAGATGAGATTATTAACGTTACTGTAATATGAAGCAGAGCAGAGCCGAGTGCTGTGGGAGAGGAACGAGGCTGCTGGAGCGATTGCTAATGAGAGACGAGCGCGACACACGTCTCGAGAGCAGCGGAACTTTTATTATGCCACAGTCGCCGCTTCCGCTTCCTCCGGTCAAGTGTGGAGTAACGCAGCTCTGTTTTATCATCTTAGATACATTTGAGTGTGTTGAAAATGATGTTATGACGTTACTCTGTGCGTTCGCTCAGCGGCGTCTATGAGACACTTGTTGCACATCGCAGTAAGCTAGATCGATATTAGAATATCATTAATAAATGCTGGATGGCTTGTGTTGCTAAATGGCATGCAATTAATTTTAAAACATATTGTATGACAGAGAAAATGCTGTATTACTGTTACTAAAAATAAAGCTGCATCTGATTATGCTATGTTAGCCACTTGACAAAATAGTGTTTTTCTCTGAGGCATGGTAAAAACATGGTACTCGAGGAAAATCAAGAAAACAAGATTTAAACAATAAGACTTACTGTGTTGAGCTATATAACAATGATTAGTTTTCTGTCTATAAATGTATTCAAACAGTTGTTCCCTTGTCTAATAAAACATATAATATATTAAAGCGTCTTTGGTGTTTCCATGGTTTCTACAAAATAAAACCGGAAATCGAGGGTAATGCAGGTATGATGTCACTGATAGGCGACGCAATAACAAGGGATGGGACACTAGTTAAAATTGCTTTTTTACTTAAAATTTCTCTGGATTTAAACATTCTTGGAAACATCTGGGATAATGTAAGTACACAAGTCAACAAAATATATAACACTGTTCTAGTTGTTTTTGGATATTTTAATCCATAAATCTTACATATTGTGCCTTTAAAGGGGACCTATTATGCCCCTTTTATACATGATGTAATATAAGTCTCTGGTGTCCCCAGATTCAGAACGTGTCTGTGAAGTTTCAGCTCAAAATACCCCACAGATAATTTATTATAGCTTGTCCAATTTGCCCCTATTTGGGTGTGAGCAAAAACACACTGTTTTCGTGTGTGCACCTTTAAATGCGAATGAGATGCTGCTCCCCACCCCCTTTCCAGATAAGGGTGGAGCCTTTGCAGCTCGTGCTTCGGATACTCCAGCAACAACAAAACTGGAGAATCTCTGTAGCGGTGTTCAGCCGGTGTTCGAACTGGAGTCGACACAGATGGAGAGAATCAAGAAGAAGTTACAACTTTTAGAATGTAACAGGACATTTCTGAATGGTTAGTTAATGAATTTATGTTGTTGTGGAGTTAACTTTATTCAACTTATCAATTAGCATGTTCCATCATGATCCTCTATAAATTGTTGTACAGGTGCTCATGTAGGAACTGTAGTAGAATTTTGGTATCGACCCATCTTTCAGAATCCACTTTTGTGCAAAGCATTGAACTAACCCTTGTTTGCAAAGCAGTTTGGCGTATAATGATTTGGACAAACATATAAGACTTTACCTAAATTCTTCTGCACATTTCCTTCATAAATGAAATTCATCCACTGTGTCCTCAGTGGCTCAGATGGCTCAATGTCTCTATGGAGACTCTTATGTTCATTGGTACATGCAAAAACAGAACAACTTTGATGTTTATCTTGTGCTGACATTATACAATAGGTGCTATTACGAGGATATAAATGTGGCAGACTATGTGCGGCTCACTCAGGACAGGATCTGTGCTAATCGGGCAGATCGTCACCAGTCATGGGTGGGGCTTGTCCCTATTGTGACGTCGCAGTAAGGGGAAATTTGGAACATCGTATTTTCAGACACTGCTTCTGATTTATGGTGATTGCTTACACACACTGTAGACACACATCAGTGTTCAAACGCCATGTAAAAGTGAATTTTGCATAATAGGTCCCCTTTAACATTCTCTAAACTCTAAGTGCAATTGTCTCAACTTTTTGCTGGAACATCACAACCCTTTTGCATGTCTGCAAAATGTATTATCTGTCACAGCAGGTTGCAGCAAGAGAGTAGTTTAGGCAGGACCTACTTGCAGCAGACCGTTTTATTAACTCTTCAAACAAAATAACAAATATCAACAAGAACAGGATAGTACAGGACACCGTAAAATAACTACACACTGAAGCAACACTAGACTTAAGGACGGACAAAGAACAACTCAAACTGAGGGATATATATAACCAATCAGTGAATCGCTATTACAACCAAATGAGGAGTGGGAACAGAGGGAACAAAGGATACACAGAAAAGGTGGAAGTGGAGACGGGGGCTCGGCAGACCGAGGCGAGCCGGAGGGAGTGAAGACAACGGTGGAGCTTGAGAAAAGGAAGAGCCTGTTAGAGCTCCTTTGGGGTGAAGGGATGAGGCGTAGCCGAAGAACCTGAAGTCCATGGTGGAACCAGGGACATGACTGACCAAGGCAGAGCCAGAGGGACGAGGGAGCCAGGCGAAGCCTGATGGATAATGGACCACGGTGTTGCCGAAGGAGAGTGGAGCCAAGGTGGAGCCGATGGGTCGACAGACCGAGGTGGAGTCCAGGGCTTGAAGGCTTGAGGTGGAGCTGGGGGATCGACACACCAGGACAGAGCTGGAGACCTAAAAGCCCAAGGCAGATCTGAGCTGCTAGGTGGATTCAGTGAAGGAGTTGAAGGACTGAAAGGAGCCAGTGCAGACGGGGGCAAAGGGGGCAGGGTATTATCCTCTCCAAATACACAGAATTCCAGTGCGGTGGCCAGACACTCATGCTGAGTGGTGGAAGGGTAGGACTTCCATCCCTTCAAACTCCACTAGCACTCCCTCTGCGATGGATGAAGCAGCCGTCTCACACACCTGGTCAGACATGCGTTGCTCAGGCTCCGTGGCAGCCCGTGGGAGCTCGGTCGCTCTCATGGGTGCTAACTCTAACGTCGCATCGGAGACACTCTCGCTGCTTGCGGTGGGCTCAGGCTGTAGATCCTCATCGACTGGGTGTAGTTGGCTGGGCACTGGATTGTTAGTGGGGGACCCTCCCCAGAAAACTGCACTCTGGTGGCGGTGTTCAAGCCGGCGAGCAGGAAGGAACAGAGGCAGTTGTCCAGGTATGATGTTAAATTAGAGAGGTTAAGGAACTCTTCCACGTGTTCCTCGAGGGAGCGTTCCCCCTTCTCAAGGCACAACAGTCTAACTGCTGGGAGGTCCATCGTGATAGAAAACAGAAAAAAAAAACACATTCTAACAAAAAACAAAAATTAAACTTGTGCCGCTTCTATCACTTTGGGGTTGGGTATTCTGTAACGGCTCTGGTTGCATAAAGCACACGCACGACAAGGAAGACAAAGATAAATCCATATAGTCTTTAATAAATCCAAAATATGATCCAAACAGAGAGATAAGCATCCACAACCACAGTGTAGTCATAAACAATACCCAACAACTAAGGAGTGAAAAGCATGAACTTAAATATTGAAGATAATGAGGTGTGCATAGCTGAACAGGATGATATATCAAATTAACAACCATGACAAAAAACTAAGGGAAGATGGTGCAAACTAAAAACAAAGTCCATGTGATGTGTGTGAGTGTGACAACAAATGCACATTCAATACAATTAAGCAAACTTTGTGTTTGAATTAGTCACAGGGTGGCAAAGAGTTAGAAGAGTTAGGATGGAAGATTAAAGATTGTTTGCGGGTGTTTAGTGAAAAAGACACAAGTGTTGAAACTTATAAGTGTTAAACAAATAGCAGCCAATTAAAATGAAGCCGACCTGGCATTATTATACTCTAAATAAACCAGTACGTTAGTTTAAGTGTCTGAGTGGGTGTGTCTGTGGGCTGCTCACATTGGTGTGTGCGTGCACTGTTAAATAAGGCGTAATGAATCTTATTGATGTGTGTCCCACAGTGCTGGCTGAAGGCCACCCTCATGTAGTGGGTCTGCTCTTACAGATGCCAGGGGCCAAGCACCTGGGAGGGGATTAATTACCAGACAGCTGCCCAGCAGCTCTTAGCTCACTCTTGGGAAGGCCGTAGCATCCGCCCCCTTCAGAAATTGGCCTTCATGAATCCACACCAAAAAACACATCAGAATGTTGCATTGCTTTCTCATTTATGGCAAATACACTATTTGTATTTTTGTAATCTCACAAAGTCACCTCTCCAATGATGTAGTTTTATTAAAGGTTGGTTAAGGTTTCTTTTAATTCCCACTTCTGATCATCTGTTCTGCATGGACCCTTGAAATAACGTGGCTTTTGTTTAAATGTAACAGATTTGTACTTCATCTAACAGGTTGGCATAGCAGCAGTAAGTTATAAAGTGATTCAAATGTATTTGAGTTTTAGAATATGACCACATTGATTCAAAATCTAATTTAATCCAAAAAATAAACAAAACATTTTTAAAAACAGAAGAAGAAAAAAAAAAAAAATATATATATATAAATATATACACAGTATATATATATATAATCAGCTTTATTAACAAAAAAACAATTTTTTAATAGTTTCAGTTTTAGTTAACAGCAACAACATTGTCTCAGACTTTTGGTATTTTGTCGATGAGCTTGAGACCATTGGCTATTATGGAGCTGTTATGGATTGTCAGCAAAGCGGGGAGCAATAGGTTGAATTGTAATGCCTGTAAAACTTTTGGCCCTCGCAAAGGCATGGGTAACAATAATTAAGCGGCACAATAAAAATGATTAGAACTGCTTCTGACATTCTCATTGCGAGTAACTTCGCTTTAATTGCAATCACAAATTTTAATGCCAGTTTTATGTGCCAAGGCTATGAGCTGTTTGAAGTTCAGCGGTTCTACTCTTTAAATCTGTCCCATTTCTTTAGGTGAGCGGGGAGAGTCTGAGACAACGGCAGTCATGAATCCCCCTGACCATTAACGGAGCAGACTTGTGGCTATGGCCAGGAGGAGGCCCCGCACTGCTCTGCTCCAGGCTAGTTAGCTATTCAGCTGCAGCATCTGTTGAGGGCTAATGAATGTTATAACCTCATAAACGTCATGAAATTGGACATTATCCCTTAATTAAAAGAACAGAGATGCATTACAATGATTACAGTGGCACCACACTGCATTTCCACTCAGCTGCAGCGGAGTGCTCCAAGCGAGGCTAATGTTTCTCCTCTACGTGGGGTGGGACATGATGGGACCTCTGAGCAGAAAACGAGGGAGGGGAGGATCGTTTTAATGTGAGGAGTTCAGTCACTTCCTGTCAAAGCGTTTATGGAAGTATCTTTTTAAAGAAACTTTTTAGGCCCAGACTTTTGCTCTCTTCCAAAACCTAATGAACTACCTGTGAAGGCATTGTAGGCACTGTCCCGACACAAAGACTTTTTGAAATGTAGTTATGTTGCCTCCTAAGATAAGAAATTACAAGACAGCTTTGCTGTATTGTTTGTGGAGAAAGAAATCCTACATTGCATCACAACTAGAGATATAAATCCAAGATGGTGGATGAGAAAAGAAAAAAACATTAACTAAATATACTTATATTTTATTTACTTCAATACTGAACAGTTGATTCAAAACTGAGTATCTCTGGGAAAAAGAAGTACACTAAAGAGCAATTTTTACACAAATAATAAACTTTAGAATATACTCACATTTAGTGTTTTCAGACACTTAATAGCAAGTTAACTGCAGTTGCAAATTTATATTAAATGCAATTAGTTGAATTCAAGAGTGCTTTTTGACCCACTTAAGTAGGAATTAAGTACATCTTTATAACTTCATAATTACTTCTATTTAGAAAAAACTTTAAAACTTTAAATGTAATATCAAATAACACTACAGTTAATAAAGTACTTTACATTTGCTTTAGTATGTTAGTCAAAACATCAAAATAAGTGTGCTTCAAGTGCGACAAAGATTATTAAAACATGATGCACTTTAAAGTAAAACTTTTAATTTGACATTATTAGGCTACATACAGTAGTGATATTCTCTTTTTTTCGTACACTTAAGTGTACGAAAAAGCCTATTTTATTAATATTACATAATTTGCAAGTATTATATTATTTGAAAGTTATATAAAAATACTTTTAAGATTTGAAGTACACTACAAGTACACATTCAATACAAATAAGAACACTTCTTTTTATCATATTTTACCCTATATGTGTGCTATGTTTTTTATGCTTTTTAGAGTATGCTGTTAACCCCTTAGTATTCCTGTAAAATTTGCCTAAAACGGCAAAAAAGAAAAAAAAAAAAGAAAAAAAAAAAAAGGCATACTCAAAGTAAATTGCATGATGTTCTTGACCCATTTGGAGTATATGCATGGTTTTGGTCTCTTTTGAAAGGTATGTGTACCACGGGCAATACAGTGGAACGCCAACTTAGCCCCTTGCTAACAAACTCGAAATCAACATCGAATCTTATGCTTATTGCTCCTTTAAAGCCGATATTGGACTGTTTGGATGAACTAAAACTCGCAAGTAACTTCTTGAGTCTTAATGAGAACAAGACCGAAATGATCTTGTTTGCTTCAAATGATTGCAGTACTCATGACTTTGATCTTCATATGTTGTTACCATACAGTACCTTCTGTGTTCGGAAACTGGGGGTTTTGCTTGATAACAGCCTTAAATATGATAAGCAGACATGTGCTGTGCTTAAGTCCTGTTTTTACCATCTTTGTCTTTTAGCCAAGGTTAAGCCCTTTTTGTCTGCTAAGAACTTTGAGACTGTTATGCATGCTTTTGTAACATCCTGATTAGATTATTGTAACTCTTTATATATTGGTGCCCCTCAGACATGTATCACGCTTGCAATTAGTTCAAAATGCCGCAGCACTGCTCCTCAAAGGGAAGCATAAAAGTGAACACATTACACTGGTTTTGATCTCGCTTCACTGGTTACCGGTTAAATACAGAATTGATTTTAAAGTTTTGTTTTTAAGTCTTTGTGGAACCAGACTCCTCAATACCTATCTGAACTACTACATCCACCCTCACAGTCAAGATCACTCAGATCGGGGACTCTGATCTACTATCTGTTCCTAGAACTAGACTTAAAAATAGGGGTGATTGTGCTTTTGTGGTCATCTGCCCTAAGTTATGGAATAGCCTACCGGCTTACATCAGATCCGCCCAAACTTTGTCAGTTTTCAAATCCACTTTGAAAACTTATCTTTTCTCAATTGCTTTCAATATTCCTTGATTTTCATTAGCATTTAATCATCTTTTGATTTAAGTATTCTCTTCTATTTTACCTATAGTCCATAGGTTTTCCATTTTATTGTCTTTTATTCGCTTTAATGTTTTATGTGTTTCTATTCTATTGTTTTTTTTCCTTTGGCTTTTGTAAAGCACTTTGGTCAACACCAGTTGTTTTTAAATGTGCTATATAAATAAAATTGTATTGTATTTAATGTGTATGAGCTATGCAAAGTTGTTGTATATGCGGAGTGTTCCAAATTGGTCCATTTTGAGGTTTTGTGATGGTTATGGTGTTCCTTTAGAAGGCAGCAACCTATGTAGATAGCAGACAGCTCACTAGATCTTGTTGACCGCTACGCTTCTGCCATGCTGTCGGTCAAGCTGCGGGAAGTTTATGTCCCTTGCTGGTTTTATGTTTTGGCTTTCTGGAGGCCATGATGATTATGGGAGCTCCGCTCAGTCAGGAGGTGATTATACTGCAGTGTCATCCCCCGAAACAGCTGTGCAATAAAGGCCCTATAAAAACAAAGCAAGGTGCCTTGGGTTTGCACAGCACCTGGACCAGACAGGCTTTAAATACTCAGCACCCACTAACCTGTCCAGGGAGGTTTATTGGGCTCAGTGTGCATCAAGGCTGCATCCGTAGGTGTGGATGTTAATGTCTTGGAAGCATGGATGGCATGCACATGCTCTGCTGGTGACCCTAGTATGAAAATGCCATGTATGACTGGACACTCTCTCACCCTGTGTGTCAAATTGACCCAGCTGATTGGTTTACAGTTGACCAGAAATGAACCTCATTCATGCGTTTGTGACCATGGATGGACCGTGACCTTGCATGTTGATTATGTGAGCTACATTCAGTCAGCGGGTGACAGTGCTGCCCCCACCACTTATTTACATACATGAACATCTGGCACATCTGGATGAATTAAAGTCTCAGAATCATCTGTCCTATTTGGAGTCATGATGTGTTTCCGTTATTCATACTGATCCATGTTTATCCCTGACTGATTTCTTGATCCATGGCTTAGACTAATTTTACGCTAAAAAGAAATACTGTACCATAATTAAAGCAATAAGAGGCTGTGTTATATTATGAATAATATACAAGGGTTCGCATTCATTCACAATACAACAAGGCCTTGAGTGCCATATTGATTTTTTAACAATGTAAATACATAATTATATATATATATATATATATATATATATATGATTAGTATTAAAAAATGATGTACTGTATATTAATATAGATGTATATAAAACATCTTCAGATTTTTCCTTGTTTACCATGTTTTACCATTTTTATATACATCTATATTTATGTACATCATATTTTTTTTATTTAATAAAAATATATAAATATTTTATTAAAATAATTATATATTGTATACATATTTAGTATGTTTATTTAATTAAAAAATATGATGTATGTAAATATAGATGTATATAAAATGTATTCTTATTTTTCCTTATATATATATATATATAATAAAAATTAAAAAATGATGTACTGTATATTAATATGTATATAAAACATTCAGATTTTCCTTGTTTACCATGTTTTACCATTTTTATATACATCTCTATTTATGTACATATTTTTTAATTTAATAAAAATATATAAATATTTTATTAAAATAATTATATATATATATATATATATAGTATACATATTTAGTATATTCTTATTAAATTAAAAAAATATGATGTATGTAAATATAGATGTATTTAAAACGTATTCATATTTTTCTTTATTTTATGTATATAGAGAGTGCATTAAATTGTTCTACAGTGACAGTAAAGACATTTTTATTGTTTAATATATTTATGCAAATTATTTATATATTTAAAATTGAAAAGGATTTTGTTTTGAACTTTCTATTCATGCAGCAATCCTGAAAAAAAAAGTAAAGAAGTAAAGAAATGGTTTTCACAAAAACATTAAGCAACTCAAATTTTTTTCAATGTTTTTAACATTGATAATAATAAGAAATGTTTCTTGAGCAGCAAATCAGCATTTTAGAATGATTTCTGAAGGATCATGTGACACGGAGTAATGAAGTTGAAAATACAGCTTTGACATCATAGGAATAAAATACATTTTAAAATACATTAAAGTAGAAAACTTATTTTAAATGGTAATAATATTTCACAATATTACTGTTTTTACAATATTACTGTGCCTTAGTGAGCGTAAGAGAGAAATTTTTTTTTAAAACTTTACGGACCCCACAGTAGTGTTTGTGGATATTCTTTGAACTGAGAATATCCGCTCCCTACGTTTTGGGAATCTGACTTGCATGGCTGAATATTACACTGTGAAGTCCACTTCCTTGGGCACCATCAGGCAATCAAAATTCATGACAAATAATGAACATTGCAATGCAACAAAAATAACAGTATGTGCTGCGGACAGCGCAGCGTGCTTCGGTGACCAGACTTTTTGTGTCATAGCTGTGGATTTTAGCACTGCTGGAACACTGCAATAAACACCTCAGCATCATGGACTGGAGCTATCTGTTTTAAAATAGAAAAGGCATAAAACAGTATGAATAACAGCAAAAGGCATGTACAAAATAGCCATTTTTATTTGCAAATCTTGCTTCCTGAGGAGAAAATGAATGAAAAGCACCATTCCCTGGCAAAGTTTTGTTATAAAATATTAATATATATCCGTCAAGGGCAGAAAGCATGTAATTTAAACACAGAGACATCTGAAATGATCCTGGGTGTCCCCTCATTTTACATTTGGCGGAAGGACCTTCAGAAGGCATTTGTTTCAGGTTTCCTTCCTTGTTAATTGCCTTTTTGCATGTTGAAAAATTCACATTGGCAGTGTTTGGTTGCTGCTGGCATATTATTTATAACCCCCAGTTTCTGACAGGAAGTTTTTCCCCTCTCTCTCTTTCTCTCTCTCTCCTTTTGCCTCATGGACAATGATTGATTTATTCAGTTTAACCTTGATAAGGAAGGCAATAGAAAAACAAATTGCCTTATTGACACAGACGTGACGGCACGCTTGGCTCAGGTGACGGGGGAGGTGAAGCAGAGGTCGCTCTGTTTGGAGAGGAGAGAGGAAGTGATACACATTTCTCAAAATGATTGCCTTTCATGTCACTCATCCACATGCTGGAACACATACTGTCTCTTTTTAGACAGAGACATTGACAATTATTCTATTTCTAATAGTGGAAGGAGTTTGCGCTATATTGAGTTGAGTCTGAGGTCAGAGTCAATCTACAAATAACATAACGGAAATCAGGACAGTTTTTTTTTTTTTTTTTTTACCCATGATTCTGCTTTTCGAAACATTTGGCAGTTTTTGACATGATTTGCATGCAGTGTCAAATGTGCATCTCTCAGTTTGAATCTATTTTTACATATTCTTTAATATTGGTACCTAAAAATATGATCATATTATCCAAAGTAATAATAAACAAACACACACACAATAGATAAGGCATGTTCAGAACTTGTGAACTACAGATGTTCCAATTCTGTCGAAATCTGCTGAGCTTTTTACAGGATTCTGTGTATGCCTGCTAGTACCTCATGAAAATGCTTAACAAGCACAGTTTTCTTTCCTGTGTTAATGTATTTTCTTTTGAAATGGGAAGTTCCATTGGACATATTGAAGGCCTTATCGGCTTGAGTTGAAATATTAGTTTACGTCACAGCATTAACCATTCTCTGCTACTTTCTAGTTAGTACTATTATTTCTGATTGGACAAATCTATTTAGTACAGGATGAGTCATCAGTACCATTGTGAAGAAGAAGTACACTTTAGCATACTTTTAAAAAGAGTACTTATTACAGAAATAATATAATTTTAAAGAATATACTTAAGTTTGAACGGAATGTAATGTTTTCGGACACTTTATTGACTGCAATTAAATGAAAATTTATTATACTTTAAATTTAAATTGAATGCAATTAGCACTTTTTTGACCAACCTAAGTAGGACTTAAGTAGGCTACAATTTTCACAATTCGATTCGATTTCAATTTACATGCTTGCGATTCGATTAGATTCAATATCGATTATTTGTGGATGTAGTATATCAGTTACAGTACATGGCAAATTTTCTAGAGGAAAAAAAATCTCTCAACTAATGCTGTAAACTACACATGGGAGTCAGTTGGTACTACTTTACTATAATATTGAAGGTTAAAATTAACTTATTTATATACAAACACTTAAATTACACTCAATTATGTTTTTTTTATATAATAAATAAAGTTTAGAATTACATAATCATATTTCTACTCCAATTGGGTTTTTTTTTTAAATGTAAACATTTAAATCGTGGCTGTTATAACTGATTTATTCAAACATGCATTAAATATTGAAGAACATTATAATGAATATGTAACGGTGCATAGCTATATTTATCAGAATGCTGCTTTCTAGAGTTCACCTTTCTTGCTGACTAATGAGTTTATGGTCACTGAATATGTTTTTCTGAGGTAAATGTGACGTTACGTGACATTGTTTACAAGCTGTTTTATTGACGTCTTTCCGAGGTTGAAACACTGATACACTGTATATTTTAACATACCTTCAGATGTTTAGTCATGTTTATTTCGCGTTGTAACTGGTATTAAAGCGGAGGAGAGGATGTTCACATGCGCTCCGTGCTGCCGCTTCTCTTTAACTGAGGCGCTAAAGCGATCTGTCATGTCACATTAAACAGCGCCAAAACGGTATTTATTTTTTGAATCTCATAATAAGATGGACGTCATTTGAAATGTGAGACTTTGCTTCATATCAAAAGTAACAAAGCACAAAGATTATTGCGATTTATTGGATGGGAGGCGCGCTACATGTTCTGTTCATTCATCAACTGAAACAGACTAGACTAATCGATTCTTGGGATTTAAGAACCTATCGGTTCGTAAAAATGAGAATCGATTAAATTCGAGAAATCGATATTTTTTACCCAGGCCTACTACTTTATGTGTAATTTCATAATTACTTAATGTCTTTAAATTATGGTTAAAGTGTACTGCTGAACTTACAAGCATTTATTGTAAAATATACTTAATATAACTGTAATTTCTGTTGAAACTTGAATGTCATGTATTTAAATATATTTGTAATTACATATTTGTAATGATGAAGCAATTTAGTACATGTAATATATATATATATATATATATATATATATATATATATATAACTTTTAAAGGGTTAGTTCACCCAAAAATGAAATTCCAGTCATTAATTACTCACCCTCATGTCGTTCCACATCCGTAAGACCATCAATCATCTTTATCATCGCTCATCATCGTTCAAGATCATTTTGATGAAATCCGAGAGTTTTTTTTAATCCCCCATAGAAAGCAACGTAATTACTGCCATTCAAGGTGACGAGAATACTCAAAGAGTATTCTTGTTGCTTCATAACATTAAAGGATTCGTTCACTTTCAAATGAAAATTACCCCAAGCTTTACTCACCCTCAAGCCATTCTAGGTGTAAATGACTTTCTTCTTTCTGATGAACACAATCGGAGATATATTAATAAATATCCTGATGCATCCAAGCTTTATAATGGCAGTGAGAGAGATCAACGAGTATGAGCTGAAGAAAGTGCATCCATCCACATCCATCTATCATAAACGTACTCCAAATGGCTCCGGGGGGTTAATAAAGGCCTTCTGAAGCAAATGATGCGTTTGTGTAAAAAAAATATATCCATATTTAACAAATTATGAAGTAAAATATCTAGCTTCTGCCAGACAGCCTTCCGTATTCAACTTACGAAAAAAATGGAACTGGCTTCCCTATTCAACTTTTTCCGTAAGTTGAATAGGGAAGGCATAGGATGTAGCATAAGCTTTTTGAACTGCGAGAGTTTTACACTTTAGTTGTAAGTTGAATACGGAAGGCGGTCTGGCGGAAGCTGGATATTTTACTTCATAACTTGTTAAATATGGATATTTGTTTTACACAAACACATCGCTTCGCTTCAGAAGGCCTTTATTAACCCCCCGGAGCCGTGTGGAGTACGTTTATGATAGATGGATGTGGATGGATGCACTTTCTTCAGCTCATACTCATTGGATGTGGATGGAGGCACTTTCTTCAGCTTCAAACTTGTTGGTCTCGCTCACTGCCATTATAAAGCTTGGATGCGTCAGGATATTTATTAATATATCTCCGATTGTGTTCATCAGAAAGAAGAAAGTCATATACTAGGATGGCTTGAGGGTGAGAAAGGCTTGGGATAATTTTAATTTAAAAGTGAACTAATCCTTTAAGGTTGAACCACTGTAGTCACACTGACTATTTTATCGATGTCTTTACTACTTTTCTGGACCTTGAATGACAGTAATTACATTGCTTTCTATGGGGGATAAATCTTGGATTTCATCAAGAAGTCTTAATTTGTGTTCCGAAGATGAACGAAGGTCTTGCGGGTTTGGGACGACATGAGGGTGAGTATTTAATGACAGAAATTTCATTTTTGGCTGAACTAGCCCTTAAATGTAATATTAAATAACACACTACAGGTAAAATGATATTCAAATACTTTACATCAAAATAAGCGTTATTAAAACAAGATGATTTAAAATGTACTTTAAAGTAAAACTTTTAATTTGACATTATTACTAAGTGGACTTTAAAAAGTGTACTTAAGTGCTTTAAGAAACAGTCATGTAAATGTATTCTTTTAATACAGATTCAATACAGTTAAACACCTCTTTTTCACAAGCTATTTTTGTTTTATTGTAAACATGTTTGTATATATAAATGCAGATTTTATAAGCAAATTTTAAATGTCTCAATCTTAAAAGACAACTAGAACAACACCAGCATAAAGATTTTGATTTCATGAGGTCTATAATTTCACCAACAAATTCATGCACCTTCAAATCTTTGTGTTCACTGTTCATCCATGGTCATATCACCAGGATCATGACAATAACCGGAACAATCCATCACAACAACAAAAAGATTAGCATAGCATATTGCTATTCAGCCTGTATGAGACCAAGCGGCTGTAATGTGGTTTCTCCTACACTTTGCCACGCATGTAAATGCACTTTGAGTCTCATTTGCTTTCTTGTGCCGTGTGAAGTATGTGTGGGTCTCGCCGCTCTATTAATCTCCCTCTGTGGACCTGCCCTCTGTGTCGCTCATTTCTCCCTCATTTCAAGGGGCCTTCTGACATTTTTTGCCATTATCTTTTCTGGCATATGCTGATTGTACTTATCACTCTTGACCTGTGTTTAAAACGTCTATGCTGCATGTTGTAGTAGTTTTCGGCATTTTTCTCTGTTATTTCCGAGCCTTGAGACTTGCTATCGAGGAATGAACCGCTTTTCCCTCAATGGCACATGATGTATTAAGACACCTGTCACTCACACACCTTCCCTTCCGAAAAAAGTGCACCTACTGTAACTCTATTGAACCTGCACTTCAAATCCTAAAAGTATATTTAAAAAATAAACAACAACTTACTTGCAGATAATATAATATTAATGAAATAAAATCCACTTAAGTGTACTTAAATAGAGTACACTTTCATTTTTCTTAACACACTTAAAGGGATAGTTCACCCAAAAATGAAAATTCTGTCATCATTTACTCATCCTCAAGTTGTTCCAAACCTGTATACATTTTTTTGTTATGTTGAGCACAAAGGAAGATATTTTAAAGAATGTGGGAAACTGAACAGCTCTGGGGCACCATTGACTTCCATAGTATTTTTTTTTCCTACTATGGAAGTCAATGGTGCCCCAAAGCAGCCTGGTTACAAACTTTCTTCAAAATATCTTCCTTTGTGTTCAACAGAACAAAGACATTTTTACAGGTTTGGAACAATGATGACATAATTTTCATTTTTGGGTGAACTATCCCTTTAAGTACACTTTTAAAAAGTGCACTTTGTAATAATGTCAAATTAAAAGTTACTTTAAATTTTAAGTCATTATGTTTTAATAATCTTTCGTTGTGCTTATTTTGATGTATTGAATAACATAAAGCACATGTAGAACTTGATCATTTTAACTGTGTTAGTTGATATTTTATTTAAAGTTATTACATTTAAAGTATTAATTCCGTAATAAGTATGCAGAAGTGTACTTCATTTTTTGCAAAGGTTGGTTGGGGGGATCAACCGGGAGCTCAAGATGAGACCATGACAAGAGCCTGATGACCCTCTTATGGTGCAGCAGGGGGACGGTAACCCTCTGTGATCCAGTTAAAACAGCAGGGAGTCACGGTTACCCATCACCCCCGCCCATTCAGAGACACTCCCCTAACCAATAAATGTCAGTGCTTTTTTTTTTATTCCATGCCACATGCTGCATTCGGCTCGGCCTCCATTAAGCGAGATCTGAATGATTTTTCTGCAGCAGTACATGGGGTTTGTGCTCCATTGTGCTGGAGAGAATGGCTCCATCTTCTTCACTTTCTTGCTGCATCCCAATTTGCCTACTTATACTATGCCCTAAAAGTATGTACTCCTTTGGTGAGAGAAAGGTTGATATTTTTGAGTGTGTAGCAAAAGAGTAGGCCAGCTTTGGGACATGCTACCACTTCATAATTGTGCTCTGTTGCATAGTTATGTACATTTTATCACCATAAATTATCCTGTCAATCATCCTGTCGCAGTTAACATCTTCATATACACACTCCACATTTTATTTAATTAAATTTACACTAGTCAAACAATCCATTCTACTTTATTGGAGAGAAAACAAGTAGCATGTTGATCTGTGTGTCGTGGGTCTCTCATGCTGAGAACTCTGCTTAAGTTTTTTGCATAATGGTGCATTTAATAGTTAATGGACAAACGTATGCTATTGTGCTATTTGTACCTTAATATAAGTTGACAATAATGATGCAGATGAAATATAACACAGATAGCATTACGCTTATTCCAATCTCACATAGGATGGATAGTATGCATATTGGGAGGCAAGGATTGTCTCTGACTGTGTGCTAGTTTGGAAATTGTGCACTTTTAAAAAGCCAGGCATACTTTTTGTTGTCCCTTGTGCTTTTTCCTTCCTCTCCATTTCCTGAGAACGTTTTTCATGTGCATTTTGTTTTTGGCCACCATTTAAAATTTGAAGCTCTTTTGTAAATATTGATAAGCTGCATTCCTAGACCTTAAATCGGGGGTGTCAAAATCAGTTCCTCAAGGGCGACAGCCTTGCAGAGTTTTGGGGCATTTACATGACACCATGTCATGTAAATCATTCATTTACACGACAACAGCATTTTGGGGGCCTGAAAACGCAAGCTTTTGAAAATGGGTTTCAAAGTTTTTGAAAATGATACTATTATTGTGTCCATGTAAAATGTGTGAAAACGGTGACGTCCTGCGCATGTGTATTAGGTTACTTGTTCAGTCTATAGTCACGTAATGTTTCTTTACAAAGTGACATGAAAAATAAGGAAAAGGAAAACTTTTCCGTTTTTAGTACATTGTTGTCATGTAAACGGACCTTAAATGAGAGATAAAACAAGGATCAGGTGTGGGTAAATCAATTAACAGATCTGTAACCATAATAACAACTGAACAGGGACTGAACAAGCAAAGAAACAAAACACAAAGAGCCAAACTAAACAGACAAAATACACTATGGACAAAAGTATTCAGACACATCTCTTAATTCTTGAATTCAGGTGTTTCAATCAGACCCATTCCTACAGGTGTATACAGTGGTTGACAGTAACGAAGTATTTTTAATTCGTTACTGTACTTAAGTACATTTTTCAAGTATCTGTACTTTACTCGAGTATTTTTATTTTGAGCAACTTTTACTTTTACTTCACTGCATTCCAAAGCATAAGATTGTACTTTTTACTCCACTACATTTCATAAAACATATCGTTACTCATTATTTTAAAATGAAGAAATCGTCACATGCTCAGAGACACAAAAGCGGCTTCCGATTCGTGCACGAACTGATTCTTTTCAATCATCCTGTTAAATCGGTTCACAAATCACATTAACAATTAATTTGCGAATTGGACTAATCGTATTGCAGCTGTTCTCGAGTCAACAACTCACTGATTCAATGATCCGTTCAGAGCGACTCTCCAGTGAATGAATTTACAAGTCTGACTGAAAATTAGCCACGAACTGGGGGTCATATGAGTGCGCACACGAATGATGGCGAAAAGTAAGTCAGCCTACTAATGTTGAATTTTAGGATTAATTATTGTAACTGAAAATCATATTTAGGTCACAACTGTCAGTAGTTTGTGAACTAAATCTGTTGTAAAGGGCGATCTGTTTAAGCCCACTGAGATGCTTTAATGCGGACACGTCCACACTAGTGTCTACAGATCGCGATCTCGATTCAAACGGATCAAATCACATTTAAAACTAACTTGGCGCTTCAAAAAACGGTTGTATCGACATCGTTACGACACTAGGAGGCGACAAGTGACTTAAAATACATTTGACATTGAATGATTCATTCAAAAGATTTGTTCAAAAACATTGATTCATCCAGTAATGAAACAAGTGAAGTAGTTATGAGTGAGTCATTAAATCATTCATTCAAACCCATTTTTTTTTAAATAATTCAATTCAATTAAATCTTTTTAAATAGACTGCAGCAATTAATATTTTGTCCTCTAGTAAATAAATATAGGCTATGCTATTTTGTTTAGTTGTCTGTTCAGAATCGTGGGAGAATCATGATCTTTATTTGAAACAAACAAACAAAAAAGTCTTGATTCTCATTTTATCCAGAATCGTGCAACTCTAACACAAATTAAAATAATGCATGCACGTCCATCTTCCCCGCTGCTTAAGCAATTTCTTGCTTAAAAATCTGTTTTATCTGTTTTTATATTGTTTGTCAACACACATTACATATTATGTATATGCATCCACTAATCTTCCATCTATACTGACTAGTGCTGGCTATTTGACATATTTGACATAATTATTTTGAGCAATAGGATTATATAAAATATATAATATAAAATTAAATTATATGTTGCTTATATAAAATTACAAAATAAACATTCAATAGTACTTTTTTACTTAAGTACATTAAAAATCATGTACTTTTGTACTCATGTACACTCAAGTAAAATTGAAAAGGAGCACTAAATACTTTCACTTGAGTAATATTTTATAATACATATCTGTACTTTTACTCAAGTACTTGATTTGTGTACTTTGTCCACCACTGGGTGTATAAAATCAAACACCTAGCCAAGAAGTCTGCATTTACAAACATTTGTGAAAAAAATGGGTCGTTCTGAAGAGCTCAGTGAATTCAAGCGTGGTACTGTGATAGGATTCCACCTTTGCACCTTTCGTGAAATTTCATCTCTGCTAGATACTCCACTGTCAACTGTAAGTGGTATAATTGGAAAGTGGAAGCATTTAGGAACAGCAGCAACTCAGCCACGAAGTGGAAGTCCATGTAAAGTAAAGTCTGCTGATTCCATAGCTGAAGAGTGCTAAACTAATAATATCAGCACAAAAACCTATGCGGCGGGAGCTTCATGGAATGGGTTTCCATGGCCTCACATCACCAAGTACAATGCCAAACGTTGGATGGAGTGGTGTAAAGCATGCCGCCACTGGACTCTGAAGCAGTGGAAACGTGTTCTGTGGAGTGACGAATCACGCTTCTCTGTTTGGCAGTCTGATGGGTGAGTCTGGTTTGGCGGATGCCAGGAGAACGTTTCCTGCCTGACTGCATTGTGCGCAGTGCACAAAGCAAGGTCCATGAAGACATGGTTGGATGAGTTTGGTGTGGAAGAACTTGACTGCCCGCACAGAGCCCTGACATTAGGTACACATTAGTACCTTAAAGGTAGATACCTATAAAGGTAGATATTTCTTTAAAATTTCATATTAGTACCTTAAAGGTACATTTTAGTACTTTAAAGTTTTTTTAGTACCTTTTCACTTTTGTACTTAAGGGTACTACCCCAGTGACAAGCACCGTACCTTTTTTTCTGACAGTGTTGGTATCACCATCACCATTTGGAACCAGCCAAACCTTGACCCCTTATCTGAAAGCATAATCATTTTCACTTTTCCTAAATATTTTATAAACAAATGCACAAACTGTGAGGCATGTATAGAATGTGTGAATGTTTTTTCAATTCTGTGGAAATCTGTTGGATTTTCTGTGGAGTTCTACATGTGATGATTCCATGTGGGCCATATGAGAAGAGGGCTAGTCTGTGAAGTTGACTAGTAAACTCGGCCCTCACGATGGCAGCAGGTCTTTAGAAATGCTATTACAGTGGAAGGGGGCTCAGATGGGTCAGTGAAGGGGGGAAAAGCTGCCTGAATGGCTATATGAGGAGTAGGGGGAGGGAGATGAGAGGGTTAGTAGCTGAGCTCATGGGCACTAAATTAGACATCTTCTTTAGCTCTTCATTTGATGTCCATTAATCTGCTGGCAGCAGACTTTATATTAACCTAATTAACAGTCACTGTTAAGGGTCAAGAGTTTTCGGTAAATCCTAACAAGGGCTAAAAACATTTTAATGTTTTCTTAGGTTGGAAATGCTAATTTATTTGAAGAAATGTTAAATGTTTTAATATTAAAACACCATTAAAACATTAATAATAACATTTATTTGTTTGGTTGGTAGGTAAGTTAGTTGGTTAGTTAGTATTTACTGTACATTAAATTATAGAGTAACCTGTTTTTTTCAAGTCATACACTCTCTTGTGTAAAAAGTGTGCAATAATTTGGTAACACTTTATTTTAATGGTCCACTTTAGACATTCTACTAATTATAAGTAACTTTGCGACTACATGTCAATGAACTCTCATTAGAGTATTAGTACACTGTCTGCTTAATATCTGCTAACACTTTATTTTGATGGTCCCCAACAGACATTCTACCTACTGTAAGTAACTTTGCTAACAGTCTACTACAGATTACTAATACTCTAAAGAGAGTCAAGATTGAATAAATACTTGCATATAGGGTACATACTGTATTACTACTCTGAGATGCACCTTTTGGGGGTAAATAAGGCACAACGTTGCTCTAGTGACAAGCTGTTGTACCTTTTTTTTTGTACATTTTTGTTTTTTCTGATGCTATTTAATTTGTCATTTCGACATCTCTTAGGTCTTTATAGAAGCTTTGCATATAAATCTTCCTTTATCTATACATAGTCGGCCTTTCTCAGACACATTATTAGTTTGCATTGAATTCTTGCACTAATAGCAACATTTCCAGCCTCCCGTAGTAGAATTTCACTCTCGGAAGCCATTGTGTGTGTTCAAAGATTACAATTCAGGATTTATGGCAGGCCCTCAATCCACCGTGAAATCCACAGGGATACAAAGGGATCATGTTGAATCAGTGGACAAAGTTTATGTAGCTGCCCACCTCTTGGCCTTTGGCTCTTGATCCTCTGTGGAGCTTGTGCTGGTTTGAGGCTTCCACTGCTTAATTAAACAGAGTGGACCTTGTTGCTGAAGAAAACACAGCCGTCTTGTTTACTGAGGATCAACATCATGTAATTTCCAAAGAATTGCTTTGTGTGCTCTGCAATACCTCAGAGTATAAACGGTTACGAATATGGAAAGATGCACATATTGTGGTCACATTTTGGTAAAGCTTTACTTTAGTTTCAACTAGTAGATTAAAGACAGATCAGACCATTGCCCATTGAATGGAAAGACGTGTCTTTATTCAATGAAATGTTGGGTGTTGCTCATCCTCTTGCAGAATGGCAATCATAATCATAATTATTAGGCCACTCTCTAATCACCGTAATTATAATCTGCCGTAATTATACAGCTACAGATTGTGACAACACAATGGAACCAGGAAAAATTTCGATTACTGTAAACACATACTCTAATTATTATCCAAATAAATGAAATCAAGAACACTGATTATGGTGTCAGGAGGCTTTTCATGGTTCAGTCTAAATGCAGATGTCTCAATTTTATTTTACGGATCGCCTTTCTGCCATGATGTTTTCATAGAAACACTACTACAATTACAACACCTCAGCTGCTTTTATTGTTGTCATGTACACAAAGTGTAGATGGAGAGGTGTGATATGTTCAGTGGTGGACCACTGAAGGGTTATTGTTACCTGTATGTGATCTGAAAACATCCTGGTCCCTGATAAACAAGCAGTTGTAGGGAGTGCAGGGTCATTAGGTTCAGGCACATCATGGCAAGTTCACTTGTTCTTTGAACATGTCCAATGTGGAAGCGCTAAAATGTGTGCGGTGCTCCCCCACACAGAGCACATGTAAACTGATGCCTTTGGCGGAAAACGACTGCCTTAAAAATTCCCCGAACAACACATTTTATTTTTCCACAGTGTCTTGTTGGCAGGAAAGGTGTTCCTGGTGAAACACTAAAACTGTATTTTTCTTTTTCAGTTTGTAAACCGAGAAATGCTCAGGAGGTGCAAGAAAAAAAAGTTTGTTTTTATTTGGAATTTTATTTTTTTACTTGTAAGTTGCTTTGAATTACGGCGTATTTCTACGCATTTATCAGATAATGACTTTAAAAAATCTGTTAAATTTACTGGCAGCTGTGGTTTCCAGAAATTTAAAGTAAAAATACGGTAGTAACATTTTAGGTTTTACAGATTTAACTTAAATTTACAGTAAAAATTACAGTAATTTAATTTAACTAACCTACTGAAGTACTAATATATGTTTTGTACCTTTATAATATACTGACAACCACCAAAAATGGATGGTGATGAGAAAGTCACATGATGAATCAAAGATCATCACAAGCAGCTTTTCCATAAGCTGAGAAGGTACTAATGTATAAAAGGTGCACAGTGTCATTCACACTAAACACCATCATGTAACACACATGACTCTAAAGTAATGCAATAAACATTAATTTAATAACATTAAATGTAAAATAAAACCCTAATGTACATAACTGATTAGAAAAAACAATAGAAAAACTAAGAAGAAACAGTTATTTCAATGAAAATACATCAAATGTGAAGTGTCATGCAGGGAATTCTGGGAATGTCAATTTACGGTTTTTCACTGTAAATTATACAACGACTTCTTTTTCTCTTCCAAAAACTGTAAAATTATGTTAAAGGGGTGGTTAATTATGATTTCACTTTTTTAACTTTAGTTAGTGTGTAATGTTGCTGTTAGAGTTAAACAACATCTGCAAAGTTACGATGCTCAAAGTTCAATGCAAAATGAGATTTTCTTTTAAAGAATTCACAGTTTAAGGACTACAACAAACGGCTGGTAGGGACTACACCGAGCTTCTTCCCGGGTTGGTGACATCACTAACCCTAAAATTTACATAAATCCTGCCCTCGAGAACACGCAACAAAGGCCATGTTGGGCTGCTTTAGAGAAGAGGAAGAGTTGTTGTAGTAGAGTGTTGTTGCCATGCTGTCATTTTACGTTGGACTGCTTCACAAACGAGGGTCAATTCAACGCTGGATTTGCACAAAAGATTAGTCCATGAGTTGAATCAACTCCACAGCAACTACATAATTTTATCCACTAACCATTCAGAAATGTCCGGTTGCGTTCTAAAAACTTCTTCCTGAGTCTCTCCATCAGTGTCCGACTCCGGACAAGCTATAATAAATGATATGTGGAGTATTTTGAGCTGAAACTTTACAGACACATTCTGAGGACTTTTACTGTTAAAATCACAATCTTTTTTTTTTTTTTTTTTTGGCATGACAGATGACAAACCTGCACAGTGTAGACTTTACACAAGGCTCATTCCTAATTTAAACCTTCAGCTGCTCTGAGCCCTCACTTACAGTCCACAGTCAGTGAATGTGGATGTTGAGATATCTCTTCCACAATGTGTATCATACAGTATGTTGTGGGCCTTTACAGAGAGAGAGTTAAGGACATGTGAGGGAAAGGTTTTGGGGAGCCAGCACCTGGTCGGTGAAGTGGAGCAAGCAGGAGAGAGCAGTGAGCTCTGGGAAACAGATCACTACCTCGAAAAGGAAGGTAATGCTGATGTGAACACGCTCACCTGGGGACGACATAAATCACTGATCGGCCAGAGGAGCAGACAGCAGCTGAATACACAGGAAGAGATAGAGAGGAAAATGAAGGGAGAGGATAAGAGCAAAAAGAGAGAACTACAGGACGAAAGAAAGAAAGCAAGAAAGAAAGAAAGAAAGAAAACTGAATGAGTATCAGCTTTGTCTCAGATGCTTGTCCTTAAATTTCTTAGGATAAGTAAAAATTGAAACAATAGAGACAATAGAGTGCACAGTCAGAAGCATCATGCAAAGATGACCAGTGTTGTGGGTAACGCATTACAAGTAACTTGAGTTATGTAATCAGATTGCTTTTCCAAGTAACTAAGTAATGGATTACTTTTAAAATTGACAAAAAACAAACAAACAAACAAACAAACAAAAAAAACTGAATTACTTTTTCAAATAAGCAACCAACTTTGTTTTCCCATATATTGACTGACAGCTCTCTTATTCCAATGTTGAAAAAAATCGTAATTTTTTTTTATTGATGAAATGTTAAACTTGTTTCTCCTGTGTCCTGTTATCCAGAATGGCAGCACAGCTAAAAGGTTTGTTTGAGCTGCGCCCTCTACTGTACATGCGTGAATGTGCATTTCCTTCAGCCTGAGGCTTATTATTTCAATTTTGGTGTGAAATGGTCTTTACATTTGCCCCAAAATAGGACTTTTTCGTTATAAAACAACAAGCCCAACCCAGGTCAAAAAAGTAATGCAAAAGTAACGTGTAACACATTACTTTTCTTAAAAAGCAACTAAGTAGTGCAGTTAGTTACATTTTAAGTGAGTAACGCAATATTGTATTACTTTTCAAAGTAACTTTCCCTAACACTGAAGATGACTGGGATTTTGAGCCAAGGGACTTTTGAATTAAAGATTGAATGTAAAAAATAGTATTTTTGTATCATTAAAAATGCACTGTTAAGTAAGTAAAAAGTGTTTCTAGTCTAGTCAAGCCACACTTTCTGCAAAATATTTTGGAAACTCAAAAGACTTCAAAGCTGCTCTTTTCCATTAAAGGTGCAGTATGTAAATTTTAGCGGCATCTAGCGGTAAGGGTTGCAAACTGCAACTAACGGCGCACACCCCTCGCACCCCTCCCTTTAGGAGAAGCTACGGTGGCCGTCTGGCCGACATGTCGTCATCTGAGAGAGAAGAGAGTAGCTTGTGTGAAGCAATGAGGTTTCTTCTTACTTCTAACAAAGAACGGTCTCTGCTTCTAATAAACCAGACGACTACTACTACTACTTTGTGCGTATTCAACGTAGTGACGATGTAAGCTGCCTCTATAAACACGAACAATTTAGAAGAAGAACAACATAGTGACGAAACGTGCTCTGTAGAGCAGTTTGTCCGTTTAGGGCTGCTGTAGAAACATGCCGGCGCATAATGGTGACTTGACATGGAGGGGGGATCCGCTGTGTATGAGATAGAAATGGATCATTCTAAAGTCATAAAAACATAACAGTTCATTATGTAAGGTCTTTATGTACCACTGAAAACATAGTTATGTATATTATATTGCATTTCTGTCAATAGATCCTCCCAAATTTTACACATTGCACCTTAAAAAAAAATCACTCTGTAAAGATACATTTGAAAGGAGTACTTATTATGGAAATAATATTTATACACTTAAAATACTTAAGAACGAACAGAATATAATGTTTTTGTACTTATTAAATGTTAATTGCAATTTAAAATATATTATAGTTTACATTTATATTAAATGCAGTTAGTTAAAGTGTTTTTTGACATTAAGCAGGACTTAAGAATATCTTTATATTTAATTTCATAATTACTATTATTGTCTTTAAAATATGGTTAAAGTGTACTACTGAATGTACTGACAACCATTTATAGTAAAGTAAAATATACTTTAATGTAAGAGTGGGACAATAAATTGATTCATCTCGATTCGTGGATCGATTCTGGGATTTTCCAAATGCATCAGTTGCAAATGCAATTCTCTCTTGAATCAATTCTGAGCTTAGTTTTTAACATCATAGGCTAGTTTTTAATCGCACGCTCAAATGCTCATGAGGAAGAGCGCTCGTGCGTTCGGCTATGTACTTGCACCTCAGAATGTAAACAGCCCACTGCAAACACTCTTGTAATTCGCTTCAACCTTTTCGAACTTTATAAATGATTATTTTATAGAAGGTTCATGTGGTGTGTATAAAGAATTGAAAGCAAGCAGAGTACGGTTGTTTCTAAAACATGTAGTGCCATCTGCTGTTAAAAACTAAGCTCAGAATCAATTCGAGAGAGAATCACAACGCATTTGGAAAATATATAAACCGTCAGTAAGTGGAAAAGACAATGTGGAGGAATAAATGGGAGTTTTTTCTCTACCCGTGTGAGTTTCCATTTCTCTGCATGTGTTTGTTTGGGTAGCAGTGCTAAAACACGGCCCACAATGACTTGATTTTACAAGCATGTCTAGTGCTAAATAACCCCTCTTGTCATGTCAAACTCCGAGAAAATGGCCACTATTGCAACACAAATGGCTCATTATTGTGCTTCAGAAGTGGGGTTTTGCGTTTACTCTTATTGACTTTTGCCAATAACACAGTCAATGGCACTGCCTGGGTATCCATTTCCACTGTCAATTACTCAGAACAAGAGCGTGGGGTAGTATTAATGCTGGATGGAGGATTCAATAAATCAAATGCATGAAGCAATTTTCCAAATGTAATTCTGCAAAATACTGTGTTTGATTTGCATTCTTGTTTATGACTAACTCACTTACACATATTTGGTAGTGTATTCCCTGGTATAATATATTCCACGGCACATTGTGTTCAATGCATTATTAGTAGCAGTTTATGTGTTAAATGAAAAAAATTAAAAAGGACATCCTTTCCACCATTATTCAAAGGGGCTTTCTGAACGAATGAGAATTTATGGTTCATAAATCACATTAATGAGGACGATTAGTTTGCGCTTCTTCCCCCCCCCCCACTTCCATATGCGTGGTGCTTGGCTGCTGGAATATGAAACAAATGGCATGAGACTGGTTATTCTCAAAAGCACAATATCACTGCTCTTCTATCACCAGGGTGAAATGGCAACCATTTATAATTAATCTATCCCGCTTTATTTCCTTGCTCGGCATTCCTCTGTCAGTCTGAGATTCACACACACATATAGAAGGATTGCGGTGTGTGTTGGAGGTCAGATGTATAGTACCTCTAAGGTCGTAGGTTGCCTGCGGGCTGCTGTTGTAGATAAGAGACAAATGAGACACATGGAGAGTATTTTCTGCTGATAACTCTCCTCTCTGCCTCCATACTGAAGAAGCAGTGATGAATGTGTTCCCGACATCCACAGGCAACATCCACTGTGCCTGAAAGGCCAGTTTCAGCCATGTAGAAACATGTCTGCTTGTATGACTTTAGTAATAAATAATCGTTTTTTTAACAGTATCGCAGAAAACCAGTTGGCACAGTATGGAAAAATTGCATTTTAGCTTTGTTGGCACGAATAATAATATTAATAATAATAATAATAATTATTATTATTATTAAAACAGTTGAACAGAAAATTGTCATGGTGTTTTATTTTATTTTATTTTATTTTATTTTACTTTTTGGATTCCTTAATTTAATTTAATTTAATTTATTTGTGCACTCGACAGCTGTAGCCACTTTTATTTTCATAAGGAATAATAATAATAAAATATTAACAATAATTAAACAGTAATACTAATACTACTACTACTAATAATAATAATTATATTATTATGAACAGAAAAATGTCAGGGTGCTGTATTTTATTTTATTTTATTTTATTTTAGTCTAGTATTTTATTTTAGTATTTTATTTTAATTAAGGATTCCTTATTTTTCCTTAAAAATTTCTAAAAAAAAAAAAAAAAAAAAAATCCTTAATTTAATTTAATTTTATTGTATTGTATTGTATTGTAATGTATTGTATTGCATTGTATTGTATTGCATTGTATTGTATTGTATTGTAAAGTCTTGCGCTGGACAACTGTAGCCACTTTTATGAATTATTTCCATTCATCCAGAATCAGAATTCTCATATTTGATCCTCTCCTTCTCATGTGGATTTTGTTTTGTAGCTTAATTAATGAGCTATTTTTCCTCAATAAAGTGCTTACAAAAAGATAATTGTGACTTTATGAACAGTTTCTTGAGCAGCAGATGGTCTTCTGCAGGCCTGCCATGTTAAATTAGTGATGACGATGTCTCTTTATGTGCTCTCTACTGTGGCAACCCATAAAAATCCTCATTAGGCCACTAATTAATAGTACCTTTCTCCCAGATTTAAGCCCTGTTGCTTTTTTTTCTTCTTTTTTGGAAATTAGTGCAAAAATATGTTAAACCCTCTACATGCCATCCATTAAAATTAATCTTTTTAACTTAAAATAATTGCATTAGTAGTTATAATCATTCTTATTATGTTCATTTGTATTGTATTTTAAGGCTAATTAAATACCTATTAAAAATGCCACAACATTTTTGGCCTCAACTTACAAGGGTTCCTGGCTGTTTAAAACACAATAAAACTCTATTCATGTAATCCTCCCAGTGTTTTTTTTTTAAAAATGTCCTACTGTGCCACCAGTAATCCAGCACATCAAGTATCGGTAACCACATAAAGGGAAAGCGTGAGGGCTTTAATTACATGCACAAATAATGAGCTGGCAAAGTGTGGGGATTAACATGTTTGCTTGAAAATGTTGGTTTTGTTTTGAAATGTTCTCTTGGATGTATTCCAGCACGCAGTGACTTTACATCTGCTGGCAGAGATACAGCGCTGCCTGTGGAGGTGCATCTATTGGCTCAAGGAAAGTATGGAAATGGGCAATAGTTTTCTGTGAGGTCTGTGGATAGTGAGGTTATTGCTTGTAGCTCTGAATTACAAATTGTAATCTTATAATGCTGAACGAACCCTTGTGAAAAAGTACAAGGGTTAAGTGTGAACTAAATGTATTGTTTTCTGACACTTTTTCTGACCCACTTAAATAGGACTTAAGTACATTTTTATATGAAAGTTCATAATTACTTCTATTTTCGTTGAAATATGGTTAAAGTGAACTGCTGAATGTACCGACAAACATTTATAGCAAACTAAAATAAACTTTGTCATTTCTATTGAAACTTGTATGTCATGTATTTAAATATATTTGTAATTACACATTTATAATGATGAAGTTGCAATTTAGATCATTTAAACTTTAAATGTAATATCAAATAACACACTACAGTTAAAATTATAATCACTTGTAAATTATAATTACATCTGCATTAGTATGTTAGTCAACACATCAAAATAATTGTACTTTTTTAAAGCATGACAAAATATGATTAAAACATAATGATTTAAAATGTATTTTAAAGGGGACCTATTATGCCCCTTTTTAGATCTGTGAAGTTTCAGCTCAAAATACCCCAAAGATCATTTATTATACCATGTTGTAAATGCCCATTTTTGAGTGGAAGGAAAAACATGCTGTTTTCGTGTATGTATCTTTAAATGCAAATGAGTTGCTGCTCCCCACCCCCGCTTTCTAGAAGAGGGCGGAGCCTTTACAACTCATGCCTTGGATACTCTGCCAAAAACAAAAACATCTGTTTGGTTTTGATTATCATGTCTATCATGGTCACACTCACGTGACATTGCAGTTCTTCATCATCATGAAAGTTTATTATCTGCATGTGTTTTAAAGCCATACCAGTCTAAACTTCTGATATATGGTTATATACAGAATGCTGGATGTCAGACGGCGCGTCGTGTGAGTAATAAACTAAGTTCTCTTTCACGTCTTATTGCGCTTAAACTGTCAAATACACACAAGGTTATGTCAAAAACACACAAAGTTCAAATAAACACAGTCGGCTATGTCTGTGAACGTAAACGACAGAGAAAGAAATCACATGTGTTTATTAGATCTGTGTATTAAAGTGACAGCAGCATAATATACAGTACCCACTGCTGTATATGCTGTTAATATGAATCAAACAACAAAAGAAAAACAGAAAATCATTCACTGCTCTTGATTGAATAACTTTAGTAGCTTTAATAAGAATACATTTCTTACTTGAATGCTGCTGTTAAATGCTCTAGCAAGGAGATAAACATGGCGGAGTGTATACAGCTCACTCTGGGCGGGGTCTATGCTAATATGGCAGAGTTCGTCAGCAGTCGTGGGCGGGGCCTGTGCAATGTGACGTCACATTGCTAGAATCTGCAAACGGCTTGTTTTGAGACGCTGCTTATGATTTATGGGGATTAAAAAAAGTGAGTAGATTTTTTCCATTATAGGGTGGTTGTGTACAGACAATGCTGACATACATTTATGTTCAAACACCATGCATGTAAAAGTGAATTTTTGCATAATAGGTCCCCTTTAAAGTTAAACTTTTAAATTGACATTATTACAAAGCGTACTTAAGTGTACTTAAAAATGTACTTAAAGGGTTAGTTCACCCAAAAATGAAAATTCTGTCATTAATTACTCACCCTAATGCCGTTCCACACCCGAAGCTTTACAAATCTTTTGTTTCGAATCAGTGGTTTGGAGCGCCAAAGTCACGTTATTTCAGTAAACGAGGCTTCGTTACATCATAAGTGTTTCGAAATTTCAAAGGTTCACGCGACTTTGGTAGTTTGAAACGTTCTCCGAACCACTGATTGGAAACAAAAGATTCGTAAAGCTTCGAAGCTTCATGAAGCAGTGTTTTTAAATCGGCCATCACTAGATATTGTTGAATAAAGTCGTTATTTTGGGGTTTTTTTGCGCACAAAAAGTATTCTCGTTGCTTCATAACATTAAGGTTGAACCACTGTACTCACATGAACTGTTTTAAATATAACTTTAGTAGCTTTCTGGGCATTTGGAAGTACTTTCAATGCAGGCCTCACTGAGACATCAGATTTTATCAAAAATATCTTAATTTGTGTTCCCAAGATGAACAAAGGTCTTACGGGTGTGGAACGACATGAGGGTGAGTAATTAATGACAGAATTTTCATTTTTGGGTGAACTAACCCTTTAAGTGTGTTAAGAAACAGTCATGAAAGTGTACTCTCTTTAAATGACCTTTTATTTCATTTTTATATTATCTGCAAGTACAGTTTTCTTTAAATATACTTTTACAATTCGATGTATACTGTAAATGCACGTTCAATACAACTGAAGTGCTTTTCACTATGAGAAAGATCATTTTACTTAAAAAAAAGTCATTTTAATGCCTAATTTGATCTTGTTTAATGATGTTAAAATTGGAAAATCTGAAATAAAGTGTCTGATTTTTATTCTTCTGAGATCTTTCCAGTGAATTTGGTTCACTGAATTGGTTGCATGACTGTAGAAGACTTAGAATATGAATCTACTTTACCATACATTTATGGTGCTTTTGCATCATTTTTAAAATCTTCAAAGGTACAGTTCATATTCATTATAACTGCAAGTATTCAGAATTTCTCCTTTTGTGCTGCACGGAAGGCATGAGGGTGAATAAATGATTTTCAGTGAATTGTTCTCTTTATTCGGATTTTCACCTTTTTGGTTTGTGCTAGGACTCCAATTGTTCTTCTGATTATTAAACCGTTCCCCCTTTAGTAAACTTTCTTTACATTAAAACACTTTTTGCATGCCATGAGTGCTCTCCTTAAGCGTACTTGCTTATCAGTCTCAAACCAGAGGTCTATTCCTGTCTTCCTTAACCAAAACAATGAGAAAGGCCATAATTACAGTGTTTGCAGCAGGATTGTAGAAAATGAACTCTGCGCAAAACTTTCTGTAGTCCCATTAATGGAGAAAGTTGTAATTAGCTCCTCGCTGATTCTCTCCTGCAGCAGCCTATATGACTTATTCATAGCTGTTTTCTTGTCCGTGTGTTAAAGGAACGGCTGATATGGGGCTGATTCTTCTCAGCAATCGAGCTATACTTCCCTCTGATCTTCAAGCGGTAGAAATCAACTGCATCATTAAGTGCCTGCCATTTCATCAAAGTGGGAGTCAAGCAGAAAGACTCTGAGGGCATGTAATCAGTCTGAGGGAATACACTTCTATTTATTCCAAACAAAATGAAATTATGCCAGACTGTCTGACTGATGTTTATAGGAACACTAGGTACCAGTGGTGGCATCATGTTTACAAAATAACAACGCTAAAACAGATGAAGGCCGCAATCGTAGCGAAAGCACCCATATAAATTCTGACTTGAAGGCAGTTTCAATACAGTGATTAGGGTGTGAATTTCATGTTTTTTCCCCCCTCTCTCTCTCCCATCAAATTCTCTCCAATATGTGACTATGAGGTAAGCCGTAGTTAATCAGAAGTTTCACTGTGGTGTTAACAGACAAATGATCATCATCTCCTGTATGCATATCCAATTAATCCCCAATTAAAAGACCTCACATATCTTACCAGAGATGATATGACCCCCATTTAAACCTGATCCAGTTGCGCTAATGCATACACCTCTGCATTAAGAATGAGCCAGTTTGGTTTCTTGCGATGCCATTCGTGGACCAGTTTATTTTTTGTTAAAGGTGAGTGACCCTTCTAAGTGAAAAGTATAGGGGACTTTTAAGCTGTGATTAATTTTTTAGACAATATATTTGAATAATTTATTATGTCAGAGGAAGCAAATCAATAGAATCCGAAGAACTGCCTGAGAGTGACTTGTTGTACTTGTGACCTCTTCTCAGATTTCCCAGGGGTCTCTTGCTTCCTTTACATGCTTGGTGTCACATCCCTTTAACTAATGTATAGTAGATGTTTTCCTTATTTTCTTGTGTTGCTTATGTTTTTTTTTTTTTCAGTCAGTCCTGTCAAATATTCACCCTTCCTTTTAAATTTCAAACAAAAGAAAAAAATTAAAATTAATTTAAGCACAGAAATACTTATACGAGGAGACATAACTATTGAATAGGAAAATAAATAGCTTTCTAAATTAGAAATACATTATGAAGGCAATTTTTGTTCATAAATGGGCAATTTGCACAAAAAAAAAGTGTGAATAAACTGACTGCATCCAATCAGGAAAACAAGTGCTCAGTTTTTTGCGAGCTCTATTGTGTGGAAACTGTAATTAAATTGATAAAAATTGAACTGTTACAGGAATAAATACCTAGTTCTGTCATGAAACTCTAGATGGCACGGGCTGATGGGTCCTTAACGCAAACTGATGATTTCACAGCATTAACTACTTGGCACAAGCTAATTGGTTCATGTTGCATCTGCAGCCAATGAGCTTGCTGCTCACAACATATAAAAGGCTGATTAGCGTTCACTATAGCAGTTTGCAACCGCTTTCAGAGTTCCTCCGAAACCCTCCACCTTCCCCAGCTCCACCTGTATACATGAAGATCTGCTGGTCATTTTATATATGCTATTTGTGCAGCAGCAGTATATCTTACATACACACAGCAGCGTATCGGTGTATGTATTGGCAGTAGCAAGTTCCTGTACTTGTTCTGCAGCAGCAGCAATAATCAACAGCAGCAGCAGCAGTGTAGCAGATCTATTCCGCCAAGACCAAAATACATTGTCATATTCATTACCATGCTAAAAATCTTTAGAGTTGTCATGATAGAAATACCATTAAAAGTTACGTGCTTGTCAAAGATTGACAATCTAGTCTGTCTGTCTATCGTTCTATCTGTCTGTCGTTCTGTCTGTCATTCTGTCCATCTGTCTGTTGTTCTATCTATTGTTCTGTACATCTATCTATCATCCGTCCGTCCATCCGTCCGTCGTTCTATCTGTCGTTCTGTCCATCTGTCTGTCGTTCTATCTGTCTATCTTTCTATCTATCGTTCTTTCTATCTATCTGTCTGTCTGTCATTCTATCATTCTGTCCATCTGTCTGTGTGTCTATCTGTCTGTCTGTCTTTCTATCTATCGTTCTGTCCATCTGTCTGTCTGTCTTTCTATCTATCGTTCTTTGCGTCTGTCTGTCTATCTGTCTGTCTGTCATTCTATCTGTCATTCTGTCTATCTGTCTGTCTGTTTGTCTGTCTTTCTATTTATCATTCTGTCCGTCTGTCTTTTGTTCTATCTATCGTTCTGTCCATCTGTCTATCTGTCTGTCTGTATGTCTGTCTTTCTATCGTTCTTTGCGTCTATCTGTCATTCTATCTGTCATTCTGTCTATCTGTCTGTCTGTCTGTCTGTCTTTTGTTCTATCTATCGTTCTGTCCATCTGTCTATCTGTCTGTCTGTATGTCTGTCTTTTTATCTATCGTTCTTTGCGTCTGTCTGTCTGTCTGTCTGTCTGTCATTCTGTTGTTCTGTCCATCTGTCTGTCTGTCTGTGTGACAAGCAGGGTGGGGTGAGAGCCGTGGGGGAACGGCGCGAGGTCGGTGGCGTGATTGATAAAGAGCGCCGTTCCCCCACAGCTCTCGCCCCGCCCTGCTTGTCACAGTCTGTCTGTCATTCTATCTATCATTCTGTCCATCTGTCTATCTGTCTGTCTGTATGTCTTTCTATCTGTCGTTCTGTCCATCTGTCTGTCTGTATGTCTGTCTTTCTATCTATCGTTCTTTGCGTCTGTCTGTCTGTCTTTCTATCTGTCGTTCTGTCCATCTGTCTGTCTGTATGTCTGTCTTTCTTTCTATCTATCGTTCTTTGCATCTGTCTGTCTGTCTTTCCATCTGTCGTTCTGTCCATCTGTCTATCTGTCTGTCTGTATGTCTGTCTTTCTATCTGTCGGTCTTTGCGTCTGTCTGTCTGTCTTTCTATCTGTCGTTCTGTCATCTGTCTATCTGTCTGTCTGTATGTCTGTCTTTCTATCTATCGTTCTTTGCGTCTGTCTGTCTGTCTGTCTTTCTATCTATCGTTCTGTCCATCTGTCTGTCTGTCTGTTGTTCTATCTATCGTTCTGTCTGTCTGTCTCTCTGTTGTTCTATCTATCTATCTATCTATCTATCTATCTATCTATCTATCTATCTATCTATATCTATTTGTCTGTCTGTCCATCTGCCTGTCTATCTATCTATCTATCTATCTATCTATCTATCTATCTATCTATCTATCTATCTATCTATCTATCTATCATCCATCCATCCATCCATCGTTCTTTCCGTCTATCTATCTATCTATCTATCTATCTATCTATCTATCTATCTATCTATCTATCTATCTATCGTTCTTTCCGTCTATCTATCTATCTATCTATCTATCTATCTATCTATCTATCTATCTATCTATCTATCTATCTATCTGTCTGTCTGTCTGTCTGTCTGTCATTCTATCAATCATCAGTGCCGTAATATTATTATTACAGAATGAATTAAGCACATTTACAGTTGTTCACATGTGACACGTATGCTGTATAGGAGAGAATATTCCCAATGTGTTTACCACATCATTTAATTGATGACTATCATGATGTGTGATTATAGCAACTTCTTTCTATCTGTCATTCTGTCTATCTGTCTGTCTGTCTTTCTATTTATCATTCTGTCCGTCTGTCTGTCTGTCTGTCTGTCTTTTGTTCTATCTATCGTTCTGTCATTCTGTCCATCTGTCTGTCTGTCTGTCTGTCTGTCTTTCTATCTATCGTTCTTTGCATCTGTCTGTCTGTCTTTCCATCTGTCGTTCTGTCCATCTGTCTATCTGTCTGTCTGTATGTCTGTCTTTCTATCTGTCGGTCTTTGCGTCTGTCTGTCTGTCTTTCTATCTGTCGTTCTGTCATCTGTCTATCTGTCTGTCTGTATGTCTGTCTTTCTATCTATTGTTCTTTGCGTCTGTCTGTCTGTCTGTCTTTCTATCTATCGTTCTGTCCATCTGTCTGTCTGTCTGTTGTTCTATCTATCGTTCTGTCTGTCTGTCTCTCTGTTGTTCTATCTATCTATCTATCTATCTATCTATCTATCTATCTATCTATCTATCTATCTATCTATCTATCTATCTATCTATCTATCTATCTATCTATTTGTCTGTCTGTCCATCTGCCTGTCTATCTATCTATCTATCTATCTATCTATCTATCTATCTATCTATCTATCTATCTATCTATCTATCTATCTATCTATCTATCTATCTATCTATCTATATCTATTTGTCTGTCTGTCCATCTGCCTGTCTATCTATCTATCTATCTATCTATCTATCTATCTATCTATCTATCTATATCTATTTGTCTGTCTGTCCATCTGCCTGTCTATCTATCTATCTATCTATCTATCTATCTATCTATCTATCTATCTATCCATCGTTCTTTCCGTCTATCTATCTATCTATCTATCTATCTATCTATCTATCTATCTATCTATCTATCTATCTATCTATCTATCTATCTATCTATCTATCTATCTATCTATCTGTCTGTCTGTCTGTCTGTCTGTCATTCTATCAATCATCAGTGCCGTAATATTATTATTACAGAATGAATTAAGCACATTTACAGTTGTTCACATGTGACACGTATGCTGTATAGGAGAGAATATTCCCAATGTGTTTACCACATCATTTAATTGATGACTATCATGATGTGTGATTATAGCAACTTCTTTCTATCTGTCATTCTGTCTATCTGTCTGTCTGTCTTTCTATTTATCATTCTGTCCGTCTGTCTGTCTGTCTGTCTGTCTTTTGTTCTATCTATCGTTCTGTCCATCTGTCTATCTGTCTGTCTGTCTGTATGTCTGTCTTTCTATCTATTGTTCTTTGCATCTGTCTGTCTGTCTGTCATTCTATTGTTCTGTCCATCTGTCTATTACAGAATGAATTAAGCACATTTACAGTTGTTCACATGTGACACGTATGCTGTATAGGAGAGAATATTCCCAATGTGTTTAACACATCATTTAATTGATGACTATCATGATGTGTGATTATAGCAACTTCTTTAATTCAGTTAATGAATATTTGATGTCATGGTTTGCATTTGATGCCTCAGAAACCCCAAATTGTCAGTGAAATAGGGGCAGATGATGGAATGGAAGCAGCAGTGTTTGTAGTGGTGTATTACAGTTTTTCTCAGTCGCTTTGGTACATTTCTCAAATCATCCTTAAAATTCGCAAAACAGTATGTTCATTTCTCGAAACAATTCGTACAAACAGCACAACATATTGGATTACCTGCAAAAGCCTGTAACTTGCTCAAAATTCTTAGTTCATCTCTCAAAAGCAAGTATTTATGTCAATGAACATATCAGTGCCATCAAAATGACAAGTCCTTGTGTCATTGTTCTCGAACAAGATAGTCAAAATGCTTAGCCATGTTGTCAATATAACAGTGATGAATATTTCAGATGTAAACTACGGCTACGGTTTTTATGACAGTGACTGAAACTGCACAATCACTTTGTCTGTATGGCATATCAATTTTAACAGTACAAATGGACACATTACTGTATATGGGATATTGATTGCAAAAGACTGGACAGGATTCAGTTTTGTATTTACTGTTGGTCTGTCAACAAATTAGTGTAAAATGTCCTTGTGATAAATGAAAAAGACAAGACTTTATACATACACTGTATAAATGTATTCATGTGTATGTGTGTGATATAGTATGTATTTGTATAAAGTTCATTTAGCCTACTATACTGTAAGTGTAAAGCAAGTGTGATATGCTCCTGTAAGTGTAAAAATGCTACTGTAATATTAAGATTATAACATGCATACCATATTAGAGTGCAGTGCACAATACATACCTGTTATGTCTATGAAATGCTTGAATGATTGAGGAAAAGGTTTTCTCCAAACGTTCAGCTGCACCTATAGACATGCATAAACCATTGTAAGGTCATGATTGAGAACATTGTTTACAATAGTGGTCCTTATTTCACTAGAAACGTGCCTACGCCCTTTGCCTTATCTACCTCTTCCTCTGTTTTGCCTCCCTACCCTTCTACCACATCCTTACTCCTCTTCTTCTTCCCAGCTGTTGACCCTGTTTGTTTTCATGTTGTTCTTCCATTATCAGAAATTGAAACTCTTGTGTTGTGCTCTGTCTATATGCTTTCCAATCGAAGATTCATGACATGCATCTTTGAGCTGTTTTAGAGAACTGGTTGGGTCATTGGTTGATCTAATGCTTTACATTCCCCTGAATACATTAGTGAAATTCAGGATTCACCTGCAAAATTCATCAATTCAGGACACATTTACAAAAGTCTAATAGAAATGTATAGATAATATACTTGACACATTGTGATAATTAGGTCAACCATTTTGCATTTAATGACTTGTGCGATGAACTAATGACTAGATGTTTTGAGGAGTAAGACTATTCAACAGAGAACCATATAATACATTTTGAGCAACATGACATTAGCAATTGATAATGTAGGAAATAACAGAGAATTGTACATAATCAATTGCCTGAATGTAACAAAGCATTTGCAATTTGTTCAAAAGAATGAGAAACTGCTTTTATGATGTGCACAAGTGACTAGATGATGTGGTCTTTGAACAAGTAGTTTTGAGAATTTCAGTTCTGATCTGAGAAATGTACCAAAGCGACTGAGAAAAACTGTAATATTCAGCGTCTCCCTCAGACACGTCTAAAAGCTCCTCCCATAATCAGTGTGTGATCTGACACGAGGCTCAAATGAAAAGAAAGTGGCTGCAATTATTCTGAAAGATCAGTTGTCTTGCATATGTTCACTCACAGGCTCAAATGGAGGCATGCGGCACACACGTCTCCACAAACAAACCACAGCCTTCTCGTTCCCCTGGCCTTTTTGTTTGTGGGAGAAGATAAATATCCTCATAACAGAAAGGGCTCTGCTCCTGATGCATTTTCAACAGTCCACTGCTTCAATTACATGTATTTACTTACAAGTCAGAATTTATTTTCTGCTCGGTGCAGTCCGATTTGTTTTCATGCGTAAATGGAAAGGTCTCCGGCACTATTGTGCAGGCCGTATTTTAATGCGGTGCCGCCAGTGTCAATTACCACAACTTTTTACATGCAAATGCCTTAATAAATCAGGGTCCTGCATGGACGCGTCCACACCCTGTAACCGCAACTTATATACCTGCGTTGGACTTTATGAGAAAAGGCTACTCGGTTGTTGCCATGGAGATGCACTGACTATCATTCTTTCGCAGGGTAATTTGAAGGGATTCTTGTAAAGTAATACACTATAATTTATGATGGAATTTTTCCAGCTGCCGAATATGGCTGCTGATAAATGAGGTGGATAAATGTGGGAAGTGCATTTGTTGAGCTCGGCCAAATTCTTGACGATTGACTGGCGATGGATGCTACTATTGGCCACAGCCATTGGCGTCTGGGCCTCCATTCCCAACTGCTGCTATGAGCCAACCAGTATTTCAATGTGTCAACTGGCTTGTTCCTTCTCGCCATATAGTTCATTCTTTTCAGTGTCCTAATCTGAGTTTCACACTTAAAATATGGCGCTTATTACCCCTGATCACTTCTCCACCTCACAGTGAGTGACGCTTTATTTGGCGGCTTTAGATTGATTAGCTAATGATTCGTTTTCAGACCACTTTCTTTAATTGTACGACTTGATTTGGCTGAGACGAATTGGGGAGTAACAGAAAGAGAGAAATAGAGGGGGGAAAAGAGCTTGCAAAATCAAGAACGTTAAATATTGCAGTAGTTGCCGGAGGGCTAATGGGATTAACAATGCAAGAAAACAGCTCCGCATGTACTGGAGACGCATAGCCCAACCCCACCTTCAGACCCACTCAAAGACCCTCATTATAGAGGAATTGGCTTTGGGGGAATCTGGGCTAGAAGAAGAGTGCCTTTCCAAGGTCAGTTATGGTAATATGACCATATACCTATTGTCTCTCTTCCTAGGTTTATAGCTCTTTTCTCTTATACTGTAGAATGAATATGGAGTGGTTATCATCATTGACCACCACTTGATGTAAGCCCTCATTTCTACTTCTCATTCTGCATCCCTTTTCCTCTTGAGTATTTCCCCAGCTCTCCTCAATTACCTCAAATGATTGCTGTATGTCATTCAGAATATGAGGTACATCTTGACTTTAACTCATTTAGTCGTGCTGTCTCCATTAATGAAATCCAACAGCAGTATAAATAATTGATGCTACATTCTCATGTTTTATGTACCAGGTTCCATTTGATGAATTATGCTTTTTTACCACATTTAGCTAAGTGACTCAATTACATCTGTGCTCAGCCTGTAATTTTTGAAATGAACCATTTTGTGAAACAATATTCAGTGTTTCCTCTTTGTCAATGTTTGAATTGGCTGTCAGTGCTCTTGAAGGGTTGGCTCAGAACGCGCTGGGGTGCGTTTCCTGTACAATAACATAACTTGCTGCTTAACTACCATAGTACAATGCATCGTTGAAGAAATCAGCTAGTTAGTCATAACTGCTCCCCGAAATCGTATTTGTTGTTCAACCACATTGGTTAATGATGTCACGCATATGGTGGAGTAATAACTTATTTTAATGAATCCGTTTGAAATCAATCTTTTTGCTATAATTACGGACATGGCATCTGAGGACTAATTCTCATTTTTCTCAGTTATTTTGCTTTATTTCCAGATTCAATTATAGGCTCGTTCTTTTGTACTAGACTAAAACGGTGCTTTAAATCTCTTGACAAACTAAAAGATGTAAATGACATTTGTATAGAAATAAAAGATATAGGTTGTACTGAATGTCAGCTTGCTTATTTTCCACATGTAGGATAATTACAACGAGCAGAAATATATATATATATATATACATATATATATATATATATATAATTTCACTCTAAATTAATACAATTTTAAATATCAGGCAGAAACCTCATATCATTTTGTAATTTTTTATTACATTACTATTGGTCACCCTTTACATCTCTCTGTGGGTTTTGCAAATATTTTACCAATGAAACGTATTAAAAAGAGCTTGTGACTGAACCTTATATCTCCATTGGATCCTCAAACTGTCAGTCAAACTTTATAACTCCGCCTCTATCATATCACTGTTTATCTCTGCTTGTTTGCAATGCAAGGGTAAACAAAGAACTGGTTCTTTGAATGAGTACTGTTTTCTTTACTCAAGAAACACTAAAGGCTAATATTTTAGGTATTTGAGGAGCAGAAAAGAGTGTCTTAGTCTAGCATTTGTCGACGAGTCATAGCCAATACTGTCTTAAACTGCCTGTGCAAAGCACTTCATCTTCTATGAGAATATGGCCAAATGACAGAAAAAAACAAACAAACAAAACAAAACAAAAAAACAGTAGCCTACTTTATAACCTGTAAGTTGATAAAAACGTAATGAACGTTGCCATAGTATGTAGCCTATATAAAAATTTATTTTGCCTATGTCACAATATGAGGTAAATCCGGTCCTGCACATTCAACACAATTAAGAACACTTCATTTAAGGGGATACTTGATCCCATCAAAAGCAAAATGTTTTTGATGCACTTTGAGGCAATTGACACAAAGCTATCATATGACACGTACTATAACATAGTGCATGAGTCAAATTAAGTTAATCTACGATACATTCATGGTGCTTTTGTGTCCTTTTTGAAGCTTGAATGCTTCAGTCCTGATTTGGTGCATGGAAAAGCTCAGCTAGCACAGTGTTCATAATTTCCTATTTTGTGTTCCATGGAAGTAAAAAGTCAAATTCATTTAAAATGACTTTAGTCGAGTAAATAATGACATAATTTTAATTTCTGTTTAATTTTAACTATTTTTTTTATTATTATTAAATGATGCAAAAAATAATAATAATAATAATAGTAATAACAATAATAATAATAAATAAATAATAAAATGCACCATTGAACTAGAGGTTGGTATCATAAGTCACATCTAAAGCAGCACAAATAACAGCATGTACAATACAAAAAGGGGTAATAAGGGCAACATGTGCTGGGTTGAACATAAATAAACTTTGGATGTGAGATTACACAGGCTGTGAATATGTCCAGTTAATGAGATGTTAATATAATGTCAGTTGAAAAAACAAAAAAACATAGTGAATCGTAGCCATAGTTGACCAAGGGAGACTTGATGGTTAAGTTAGCTGAGAAGCCTTGTGGCAACACCGGCATCCCAGTATCCAAAACACATCATATGCTGGTAACCAGTAATGTCAGTCTTTTCAACCGGGATAGTTACAGGTACTCTTTTAATGCTAAAAAGTGGCCAACACGACCTTTTGCATTTGCACTGCTCATGTAGGCCATACATATGCGCAGCTGTCACAGTAGTCCACTTTATTCATACGCTCACACACAGCTGTGAGTCTGCAGGCTGTAACTGGACCAGTTGGTGTGTAGTATTGATGCTCAGTAGGGACGTTTGGGTCAGAGAGACACATGCTCCTTTTGAGAGGACGTACTCTAGACAGATGGGCTTCTCAGGAGTGAAGGTAAATCCTGTTTGACTGGCTCTGTGCTGAACGGAGAGAAGCTTAAGAAATCAATTTCAGACCCATTAATCTCCTCTTTTCTGCTCTTGTCATCTGTGGCTCATGTCTAGCCTGTTTTGTTTAATGCAGAGACTGACATGACACAAATTTCAATTCTGTATTTCGATTTTTGCCCTAGTTTTGTGAAGTATATCAAGACAAAATTGATTTGTTTTGGAACAATAAACACAGATCCTAATGCAGCAGTGCTAAGTGTGCCATTTCAAATTGCGTATATACTCCCATACTCATGTCAGTTTTTACTCAGGTTGCATTAGTTTGGCACAAATTTGCATTCCCTTCAAGACTACAGTATGTTTGCAGGAAAACTTAAGAGACAAAACAGAGCGTTAAAACGGTGACAACCAAATTACCTGAACCATTTGTCATTTTGTTCCAAGTTATCTGACAGTCTGTTGCTCTAGCGCCTAGGTTGTTATTCAACTAGAGCAAACACACTGACTAATTGGTGATATTCTGAGCATGCCATGTTGTCGTATTGATATTCAAAACTTCTCAAAAGCCTTAGACCCACCATCAGCTTGCGAACTGGAAAAATGATGATGAGGGATTTGTATCCTTTTGAAATATACAAAGGAAAGACCTGAAAGACCAACATAACAAGAAATAACTGGAATCTATATTTTGTACCTGGTGGCTGATGGTTATATATATATTAGGGGTGTAACGGTACATGTATTCTTCCTGAACAGTCACGGTACGGACATCACGGTTCAGTGCGTACAGTCAGACGACGAATACCGTCAGTCACAGGCGATCCACACTCCAATCCATAAGGGGCCGTCTGCGCTAATGCAACGCTGTTTGCTAACCGCCACAATAGGAAAAAACGCAGAAGAAGAACAGATATGCCATAGACAAATAAAAATCATGTATTTTATAAGTCTATCATCTAGGCATAGGTATGTTTACGTGTAATCTCTCAACCAGTGTTTCAACTGTGGAAAGATATCAATAAAACAGCGTTAGAATAATATCTCACGTAGCATTACATTTACCTCAGGAAAGTCATTTAGTGTCCACAGCATGTTAGTTCACTAGAGAAATGAACTTTAGAGGGGAGCATTTCACTAAATATACAGTATGCACTATATTAGCTTATATATATTCATTATATTTACTATATACTATATTTGTGGACTTTCGACTATTTATGGAATTGTTGCTTAAAAGTTGCATTTAACATTAGGTTCCAGCTAATACTAAATGACTATAGAATACTATATAATAGAGTAGAATAATCTGGAATAATCATATAAATTGATTGTTATGATTGAGAACAAATATATTTTTGTGTGCCCCTGTTCTGAATGCACAAGAAAACTTTTTCTTTGCACAAAAGTAAGAACACTTGCATGCAATTATTAGTGAATGAGACTAAATGTGTACAGTTTCATTCTTAGGAGGAAGTCAGTAATAACTACGCAGAACATCCATAAGTTATTTTTCGTTCATATCACAGTAGGAGCAACATTTCATGAGGCCCATTGAGGCAAAGCCTGTCTGCCAAATGAGGTCAAGCTCTGCTGGAAGAGCTCTCGAAACACAAGCTGTTGCTGTAATAAGGTGAGGGTACGGAGCGTGGAACTGAAGAACCTTCCAGCACTTCCTCTCCATCTGGAACTTAAGGTTGTCAGGGGGATATTAGGTCAAAGGTCTTTGTCAGCTTCAAAGCTCCCACCTCATGTCCGTCCCAGAAAAGCTGCACATGCCGAAGGAGAATAAAAACTAAAATTGGGTTTATAATTGGCCGCACACATAGCTAGATCTGTGAGCTAGTCAAATTCATTGCTGGTGCAGGTAATGATTGATGATATTATAAAAGAGGAATTCAAAATAATAGCTGTTATTATTGTGTGAATGTTTAGTAGAATAATATGTGTGTTTTTTCAGATGTTGACCAAGATTATTTGGTTACTCATTTTACCCAAAAAATGAAAATTCTGTCATCATTTACTCAACCTCATGTCGTTCCAAACCTGTAAGACTTGGTTTCTTCTGAGGAACAAAAAAGGATGGGTGAATTCAATACAACGGTATAGTGACTCACTCGCTGTTTGGATTTTAATAGGCAAATACTTAAGAATCTATGAATGGATCATTATCACAGTGATTATTATGTTTCTAGCATGTTATATGCTTGGCAACGGTTCTTTTAACCCTTAAAGATAGAGTGTGTAGCTTGACAATGTCAAGATTCACCAGGGTTAAAATTAATTTCATTGAAAGTCTTTGGGATGTGCTGGAGGAGGCTTTACAGAGTGCTCACCTCTTGCATTGTCAATACAAGATCTTGACCAAAAATTGATGCACCTCTTGATGGAAATAATATCACAACATTTATTTCCATCGAGAGGTGCATCATTAAGTATTTGCCTATTAAAATCCAAACAGTGACTTTTTTTTGACCGGGCAGTGTGTTTTGATAATTTCCCAAGTTATCTGATCAGTTTTGGTGAAAAACAAACAATATTTAAGCAATTTGACAGTAAAATTGTGGTGACCAGCAATTCATTAGAGCATTTAAACCTTGCGGGATAATCTGAAATATACTCTTGTGAAAAAGAAGTGTGCTTATTTGTATTGAATATGCACTTGTAGTGTACTTCAAATCTTAAAGTTATTTTTTAACTGTACTTGCAGATAATTTAATATTAATAAATAAATAGCCACTTAAGTGTACTTAAAGATTTCATGACTGTTTAAAACACTTAAATACACTTTTTAAAGTGAACATTGTATCAGTGTCAAACTAAAAGCTTTTTCAAATTTTAAGTACAATAGAAATAATTTTGAAATTACTTAGGGAAGATGTACTTAAGTACAGTAAGAAATCCTACTTAAAGGGATAGTTCACCCAAAAATTTCATCATTTACTCACCAAGTTGTTCCAGATCTGTCTGAATTTCTTTCTTCTGCTGAACACAAAAGAAGATATTTTGAAGAATATTAACATGCAATTAACAATTAACATGCAGTTCAATGTTCAAAACATTACATTCAGCTTGCACTTAAGTATATTCCTTTAAAATTTCCATAATAATAGGCTACTCTTTTTAAAACTCTGCTAAAGGGGTAGCAGTTGGAACAACACAAGAGTGAGTAAATAATTACAGAATTTTCATTTTTTTTCATTTTTTTTTTGAGTGAACTAACCCTTTAAATATAGTGTATGCACCAAATTACCATAGCTTTGTGCTTTTATTCATGTATATTTGTGGGTTTGTTAGGCTGTACTCACTTTGAGAGCACCATTGTTCACTGCCACCTCAAGCCCTTCCATTAATAAATGCCTTACTTGCCTGCGTTCTCCACCAATTAGCCTCAGTATCCCTGAGTTTTTCACTTCTTTATTTTCCATTAGTAAGACAGTGACTTATTACCCTCACATGTTTATGGGCTCAGATTAGCATGGCACAGTTTTATTTCTTCATCTGATAGCTTTCACGTGTCTCTGTATTGAAATAGGGGATTGAATTTTCACGGTACATTAGTCACCAGTCAAAATGAAGATGCCGCTGTCTCATTGCAGAAGTCTCCAGGGAAATGGGAACTACAGGCCTCTCCGTAAGAAGAAACAGAGATGAGACCCGTCTTCCTTGTGTTGATTTAACTGTATAGAGCCACTTGTTCCCATTTACTTCTAGTCAAAGCATTTCTGAATTAATTTGCTTGTCTTGAGTTTAAAGATAGAGAAAAATACACTTTCATGAAGAGGAAATATTGATGGAAATTCCTCAAGCCATCAACATTCATTTTCCTATGAGATTGGAGAGGAAATGAAAATGGAGCATTATTTATTTATGATGAGCACAGATGAACTAAAGCAAGGAAGATGTTTTGTCAGACCAAATGCTGGTTTACGAAGAACACAATCATCACTGTAATTCTATGAGGTGTTAAAGTGACAAAGAACTATGATTCTTTGAATGCAGATGCCTTTTTAGTGACTCAAAACAGCTTGTCAGACACTTTACTTGTCATTCCTCACACATTCGAGTGCATGATATTCATATATTTGGTACAGGCTGCTCTTGTCTTCATAAATTTGCTAGCTCATTGTGTTCGGGTGAGACTGTCAGTTTAACCCCTGTGCATAGTCGATACAGTCGGGTAGGCTTACACAACCCTTGACCACATAATTGACCCGGAAGGTCACCCTTGACCAGAACTGTTGAATGTATTTTTGCATGATGCAGATATTTGTATAAAATAATATCAAGAGTGAAATTCAGTATTCAGCTCAAAATCCAAAACTAAATTCACTGAATATGTTATTAATTCATTGTAAACATAATTTACGTATATGTTTTAATCTTCATTTTAACTCAGAATTTACTGTAATATAGGAACACATAATAATATTCTTTAGAATATTTCAAACTTAATGAAAAATGATCTTTGTTTCATATTGACAATTGATACATACATTTCATTTTATTTTAAATATGCCTCTATTTAGGTTTATATTCTTTCCCTCCTATAGAAGCCTAATTGCTATCAGTACAGATTTCTCTACTGAATATGAATTAATATGCTGATGTTACAAAATATAAGCATATTATGTAAACATAACTATTTATTTATATTTCTGCATCCTGTAACAGTTTGACTGTTCTCATCACTTTGATCTAATATTTGATGTTTTTTTTTAAATGTTGTTGATTTAAGTAGCAAATGAGAATTGATTAAATTAAATTAATAAATTTGTATTTTCCGACCAAGGTCTTCTTAATGATTTTCAGTTTTGTTCAAGGTAATTCAAGCAACAGTTTTTCAATAATGGGAGAATATGTAAAAGTGGTATTTGAGGTAAAAAGCGCACCTGCTCTTGGGGCAAAAGGCACAATAATTAACATGATAATAAACAGCTGGCTGACTTTTCCATTTGTCGACATAGTTAGATTCAGATGGTAAATATCATATATCAAATTGGGTATCCACCTTAATACCCATATTTATAATGAAACAATCATATTTTAAAATATGATATTAATCATATCATATAATAAAATATCATTTATTGTTACTACTGTAAATCTATATTAAATATTATGGGACCTCCTTCAATGCTTTCAGAATCTTTACTTTTTAAAATCATTTTGTTTCTGTATTTTTAAAATATATTTTTTATATTAACATATTTTAATGACAGTATATTTATTGAACAAAAAATGAATTATTTTATTTATCAAAATAAACAGAAAATAGTACAAACTTTGCGTGTTGGGTAAACACGCTATTGGTTGCAACGACTATTTGACGACTTTAAAGGGTTAGTTCACCCCAAAATAAAATTTCTGTCATTAAGTATTCGCTCTCATGTCGTTCCACACCCGTAAGACCTTCGTTCATCACACAAATTAAGATATTTTTGATGAAATCCAAGGGTTTCTGATCCACACATAGGCAGCAACGTCATTGCACCTTTTGACGTCCAGAAAGGTAGTTGAAAACATGGTTAAAATAGTCAACGTGACTACAGTGGTTCAACCTTAATGTTATGAAGCGACGAGAATACTTTATGTGCGCAAAAACAAAACAAAAAAATAACAACTTTATTCAACAATTTGAACCGTTAGTCATACGTAGTGAACTCAATTCAGGCTTCCTTGTTTACATCCGAATGCCAACTAAGTATTGGCCGAAGCTGAACACGTGAGCAGCACGACGCATGCATGTGATGCTGACACAGGATTTGGCCAATAATGAGCCAGCATTCGGACATAAACAAGGAAGCCTGCACTGAGTTCACTATGTATGACAAAGGTTCAAATTGTTGAATAAAGTCGTTTTTTTTTTTTTTTTTACGCTTTGCCATGAAACTTTTAGCATGACGACGACTAGTCCCTGATCATGGCCTATAGAGGGCGCAACAGGATAAAAAATCTTTAAAGTGCACCTTTACGCTCCGTTTCCAACAGTTAAAATGACAAATAAATGTATACTCTGAGAGCGCTCCACAAGATATATTTGATTATACCATCTGGATGCTCAATATAGATCGGGTGAATGCGAGTTTTAAACAGCTTATTGTACAGGTAAGTTAATCGGCATTCTAAACTGCGCTGTTACACACGCGCACATCATGTGCAGATAGATCGCGCGAATCATTCAGTAGCGCAGAAATGCATTATCAACACTGTTCTGTGATTTCTCAATAAAATAGCTTAGAACCTGAAAAGTTCTAGCATATATTTCTTAGTAACTAAAACACACAGCTTCACTATTATTAGAGAGCTGCCAGATAGAATTAATTCACACACACAATCACTCTCTCACTAATGCATTCATATAAATGTAATGTTTACTGTGCAACTTTATCTGTATCTGATTTAGAACGAGCAGAAATATGTGAGAAATAAAACGACCCAAAGACAAAAGAACTGATAAAAATAAACTTATGTAGGAGCAATAGGCTTGTGGGCAGCGCTGTGTTCAACCCGCGTTCCAGTCTCAGCTCGAGGTCGTTCACACAGAACGCATTTTGCTTTCAAAAACGCGAAACGCGGGCAGTGGAATAGGGAAAAAATGCAAGGTCTTGAGACGCGTTTTTTAAAAGTTGAACTGACATGAATTTGAGCGCCGCATTTTTAGAACGGCGTGCCATGCGTGAGATGCTGCAAAAGACTCGAGACGCGATCACAACGGTCATATACACGTCCGTCTGGCGCATATTTACATTGAAAAACAATGGAAAAGTAGCGCATTTTAATGGTAAATGCATTCTGTGTGAACGGCTCCTTAATTGTTCATTAATGATGTCATTATCGACTAGTTGACGTCGACTCGACTTTAATCACATAAAAGTCATTCAACCCCTAATATATATATAAGTGCTGGGCAACGATTAAACTTTTTAATCGCGATTAATCGCGTTATGCGCAAAATTCAATAATGAATTCAAAAGTTGTGTATTGCGCACTTTTATTTTAAAAGTACTGCTATATGAACAAAAGTGCAATAACATTTGATTTGCAAACATATTTTTACAGCAGTATTCCCTTAAATACTGTTAAAATGCAGTTAAAATATTTCTTGTAAATCTCATCTTAAACATTAACTGAGTTTTAATATCACCGTCTTACTGCATTAAGCCACGTTTAGTGTTTTCTTTTATAATAGGCTCAATGGGAGGAAAACGTGTAGCCTACTATGTACAGCCAAGAGCCTAGAAGATGAACGCGACGTGCACATTTTCATGTTCAGGGCATTTCCTCCCTTATAGCGCCCATTAAAAAGAAAACGCTTAACGTGAAATTTTCCAGTTGCGTTCATATTCTAAGCTTCTTTTTATCTGCACATAGTATGCTAGATTAATAAAGGTATGTAGGCATAGTCTGTACATAGTAGGATAAGCGTTTCTGTTTCAAGTGAGCACTGCAGCAGTCTTAGGCCCACCACAAATGCTCTCATTGTTTGAGACGCGTGATGACGCCAATCCAAAGCCAGTACTGATCAACATCCCACCCCTCCTGTGACCCATGGTTTGTCTGTAAGCAACGGACTTTCAAAATAATAATTAGAAAAAACTGCGTTTATGCGCGATAAAATAATTGTTGGCGTTAATCAATTAATGCGTTAAAGTGATTACGCGTTAACTTGCCCAGCCCTAATATATATATACATATGAATAAGCATTTATTTATATCTCTGTATCCTGTAGTAATTTGACTTTTCCCACTATTTTATTTTATTTTATTTTTACTGTAAATATGCCTCTATTTAGGCATATATTCTTTCCCTCCTATAGAAGCCTAATTGCTACTAACACATAGTGCAATACAATCAGATTTCTGGGTCAGAAATGCTTGCCAGCTGGAGACAAAGCAAGTGCCTCTGACCTTTTGAAATGTAACTACTTCACATGACAGGGTGCTGATTTAGGTCAGAGAATCCCACCTCCCACCCCATCCACCACCAGGTGAAGGTTCAGTGCCCTCTGTGTTTGGTGAGGGGTCTCTGGAGCTTTAACCCTAAAAGCCTGAAGGGTTCAAAGGTCAGTGAATCTACAACACAGAGGATCCACATGGCTCCTGAGAGTCAGAAATACATACAGTGTATGTTTGAGTGTGTGTCTGTATAAAAAAAAGGTGCCGGCAGCTGTCAGTGATCATGTCATCATTAGAAATGAACTTTTTTTTCTGGATGTGAAGCTATTGTGCTTTGTGCTGGAGGCAACACTAATGCTTTTCTGAAAAAGTCATCTTTATCATTTGCTCTGTGGCTTGTGTGTGTGTGTGTTAGAGAAGCATTAATGTAACATCTGTCTTTTCCCCTGCGTTCCTTAAGGGCTTTTGGGAGTCATTTATATGGTACAGCTAACCAGCGGTTACGTTTGTCATGTAAGTTTCACAAGCATGCGATATAGTCATTACTTACCACTTGCGTTCCCGCTCGTCAAAGATTTGCCGCGCTCCATGCGAATTGTCACACTTTATGGCACTAGGGATACACTAGGTTTATTAGGGTAGCAGTGCGTACAGCGGGTGTCAAAATCGCAGCGAGATGAAATTGCATGAATTTTTTGCCATTTTTCCAAGTCAATTTGTTGCTTTTGTCAATCCCAGAGGAGTGCTGAATGTGTCACGTCAGCTGTAATTGCTGTGGACTCTGAAAATCCCCCCGTGGCTACGACGCAAACGCACCCTTGCGGTTCTGTCTCGCTCTCTTTCTTATGCTGCGTCCCAGCTGCTGCCACTCTCAATAAAAGCTGGAGAAACCGCCTGCCTGGCTGTCCGGACTAGCGGACGCCATCTTGGCTCTGGTTTTGACAGGTTACAAGTTTTACATAACAGGGAATTCGCAGCAGGCTCCTGGTTGTCGCAGCTGATGCAGTGAGATAAGAAGTAATGAGAGACATCACATGCCGCTTCTGCGTGTTTCCTGTGGCCGAGACAAAGACGATACGTTGGGTTCTGTAGGAAGGGAACGCAGGTAGTTGAAGGTTCATGTCAGTCTGCAGGAGCCCATGTCGCCAGCAAGAGGCCTTTCTGCGCTTTTTAATTAAACATACAGGAAATTTAACAGAGCTGAGTGCCTGATGTCCTTTACAAATCCCTGTAAGGTCATTGCTACAGTCCCTAAAACTGAGCCAGAGGCTTCAAATATCAGCGTTTACCTATTCAGTGGTTAATATACTCAGTTACGCTAAAAACTGAAGCATCCTGAGATATGTTACTCGAAAGGGCTTGATGACATGCACAAACTGACACAGTGATAATTCCAGCGTTCATTAAGTCATTATTGCTGCAAGATGTGGATAAACTGACATTTACTGATTAATGCTTGCTTGTAAATTTGGCAACGGTGCTAAGGAGGCACCTACGGTTGGTCTTGTCTTGTTTATAAGCAAGCAGAGCTGATTTGTTGTGTAGGAGGTTGTCTTTCAACGCAAGGTAAAGCATTTCAAGTGGAACATCATTTTCTTTTCCATTTTTATGAGGCTTTATTTGAGTGATGAAGTACGTTCATTGAGCTGAAGCCGCGTCAGGGCTCCATTTTCACCTAGAAATAAAATGAAAATGAAAATTCTGTCATCATTTACTCACCTGTTCCAAACCTGTGCGGATTTCTTCTGTTGAACAAAATAGATAAAAATGTTAAGTCAATAAAGTTAAGTTATTGTTTTAATAATCTTTTGTCATGCACTTATTTTGTGTTGACTAACATACTAAAACACATGTAAAGTACTATAATTTTAACTGTAGTGTGTTATTTGATGTTACATTTAAAGTTGATATATTTTAAATGTAATAACTTGCAACTTCATTACATATGTGTAATTACAAATATATTTAAACATATTGTACAAGTTTCAATAGAAGTGACATTAAACATATTTTTAGTTTACCATAAATGCTTGGCAGTATACTTGAACCATATTTAAAGGCAATAGAAGTGATTATGAAATCACATATAAATATATACTTAAAGGGATAGTTCACCCAAAAAATTTGATTTACTCACCCTCAAGCCATCCTAGGTGTATATGACTATCTTCTCTCAGACGAACACAATCGGAGTTATATTAAAAATATCCTAACTCTTCCAAGCTTTATAATGGTAGTGAAATGGGGCTCAAGATTTTGAAGCCCAAAAAAGTGCATCCATCCATCATAAAAATAATCTACATAGCTCCAGGGGGTTAATAAAGTCCTTCTGAAGCGAAGCGATGGGTTTTTGTAAGAAAAATGTCCATATTTAAAACTTTATAAACTATAATAGCTGGCTTCCGGCAATGGCCATACGGAAGTCGAGTTCTGGAGAAAGAGTGACCTCTGACCCTGATGTATGATGTAGGATGTAGGAGTGTCATAAGTTTAGGTGATAGTAGACGTCTCTCGCGGTTCAAACAAATAGGGCTGGGCAACAAACTCAAACTCCTCTTCTCTTATATTGAAATCCTCCTACGTTTCTCTTTAAAAAAATCTCGTTTTAGACTTCTAATTCGTGAACGGTGTTTTGTTTTGCTCTATCCTCTGCTCTTCCGTGTTCGTCAATATGTCATGCGTCAGGTCAGAGGTCACTCTTCCGCTCACGTACAGCCATTGCCAGAAGCCAGTTTTAAATATGAATATTTTTCTTACAAAAACCCATCGCTTCACTTCAGAATGCCATGTGGATTACTTTTATGATGGATAGATGCACTTTTTTGGGCTTAAAATTCTCGAGCCCCATTCAGTCCCATTATAAAGCTTGGAAGAGTCAGGATATTTTTTAATAAAACTCAGATTGTGTCCGTCTGAAAGAAGATAGTCATATACACCTAGGGTGGCTTGAGGGTGAGTAAATCATGGGATAATATTCATTTTTGGGTGAACTATTCCTTTAAGTTTTACTTGAGTGGGTCAAAATCACTGTAAATTGCATTTATTGCATATAAATTTAAACTAGTTTCATTGAACTGTGATTAATATGCAGTTAAGAGTCCGAAAACATTACATTCAGTTTGCACATGAGCATATTCTTATATGATTTCAATAATAATCACTCTCTTTCACTACTTTGTTTTCACAAGGGTTAAAGGGTTAGTTCACCCAAAAATGAAAATAATGTCATTTATTACTCACCCTCATGCCGTTCCACACCCGTAAGACCTTCGTTCATCTTCGGAGCGCAAATTAAGATATTTTTGTTGAAATCTGATGGCTCAGTGAGGCCTGCATAGCCAGCAATGACACTTCCTCTCTCAAGATCCATAAAGGTACTAAAAACATATTTAAATCAGTTCATGTGAGTACAGTGGTTCAATATTAATATTATAAAGAGACGAGAATATTTTTGGTGCACAAAAAAAAAAAATAAATAACGACTTATATAGTGATGGCCGATTTCAAAACACTGCTCCATTAAGCTTCGGAGCATTATGAATCTTTTGTGTCGAATCAGCGGTTCGGAGCGCCAAAGTCACATGATTTCAGCAGTTTGGCGGTTTGAAACGTGATCTGAATCATGATTCGACACAAAAGATTCATAACGCTCCGAAGCTTAATGAAGCAGTGTTTTGAAATTGGCCATCACTATATAAGTCGTTATTTTGTCTCGTCGCTTTATAATATTAATATTGAACCACTGTACTCACATGAACTGATTTAAATATGTTTTTAGTACATTTACGGATCTTGAGAGAGGAAGTGTCATTGTTGGCTATGCAGGCCTCACTGAGCCATCGGATTTCAACAAAAATATCTTAATTTGCGTTCCGAAGTTGAACGAAGGTCTTACGGGTGTGGAACGGCATGAGGGTGAGTAATAAATGACATTATTTTCATTTTTGGGTGAACTAACCCTTTAATTTTGATTAGCCTATATGGACAAAACAATTGAAACATTCTTTCAAATATCTTTCTTTGTGTTCCACAGCAAAAATCAGTCCTTGGAAGGACATGAGAGTGAGTAATTGAAAACAGTATTTTCATTTTTGGGTGAACTAAGATGACTTGGTTTATTGAGGTATTAGTTTTCAATAGTCAAATAATTTAAATCAATCATGTTTTTCTTTAATAGGTTGAATGTGGCCATTAAGGTTCTGGCAAGCATTATGACAAGACATTTGTCACATTATCAAAGCAAATCCCTCTTTTGGACAACATCTGAAAGTGATTTTTGAAAGATGGAGAGTAAAACTGGTTATAATCTTGTCATAAAATACCTATAGATGGCTCCTAACTTGCACCGAATGGAGAGGAGGGTGGATAGACGTATCTGCTAGAGGTGAGATATGATTTATAGCCATTATGGAGGTCACAAGCGAGTCAGCTGTTAGTATTTTGACCAGGTGGTCGAGGACAAAGAGGGCATTCCCCCTCTAGAAAAGGCCTGGAATCGAGTCTGCGTATAGTGTGAGGGTGTGTTTAAATTAGCAGCCCTCGCCATATCACAAGGACACTTGTTCTCACGCTTGGAACGCCGCTGTTCCTCTGCGGACGCTCATTCCATATATGTACATAACAATTATAGCAAGTTTTCTCCCAGAGCGTTCCACAGCATGCTATTCTCATAAACTGGAGGTCCGCTCACAAGATTGATAATAAAGGACTGGCTCATTAACAGAGCCTATTAACCATGTCCGTGTGTGCGTTCCCCAGAGCAGTGTGGGGCAAACTGGATGGACATGCCACAATATGAAGACTAATTACCTTTGAAGAGGGACTGTATTCCTGTACTGGCTTGAATCGAGTGGCTGATTGGCGAGTGTTTGTTGGTGCAATCCTGTACAATGTGGTTCTTCTGAAACCAGATTTCCACTAGTTGTAAACAGGGAGTGGTCTACTGTGATTTCACTGTACTGTACCTGCTCAGAAAAGGATATTAGCATCCTCTGTGTTTCCACAGATAATGTTGTATTAGATGGAAAGTGACACAGCCTGAAAGTCATATCACAGTCATATCAACTTTATTTTGTGACAAATTCACCTGTATTACTATTTATAGTATAATAGTTAGTCATAATAATATTAATGAATAGTAATAATATTAATAAACACAATTATGCAAATATGTAAAAATTGTTGTTGTTGTTGTTACCTGCCATGTTTGCAAGTATAATAATAATAATGATGATGATGATGATGATGATAATAATAATAATAATAATAATAATAATAATAATAACACAATTATACAAATATGTAAAAAGGATTTTATTATTATTATGATTATATTACTTGTGAACATGGCAGGTAATAATAATATTAATAATAATTATAATAAAAAACAATTATGCAAATATGTAAAAAGCATTTTATTATTATTATTAGTAGTAGTAGTATATTACTTGCAAACAAGACTGGTAATAATAATAATAATAATAATAATAATACAATTATGCAAATATGTAAATTATTATTATTATTATTATTATTTGTGTTACCTGCAATGTTTTGAAAGTAATATAATAATAATAATAATAATAATAATAATAATAATAATAATAATAATTAGTAAAAATGATTTTATTATTATTATTATTATTATTATTATGTTACTTGTGAACATGGCAGGTAATACTAATATTAATACTAATACTAATACTAATACTAACACTACTACTACTACTACTACTACTACTACTACTACTAATAATAATAAACAATTATGCAAATATGTAAAAAGTATTTTATTATTATTATTATTATTATTATTATGTTACTTGTGAACATGGCAGGTAATACTAATATTAATACTAATACTAATACTAACACTACTACTACTACTACTAATAATAATAATAATAATAATAAACAATTATACAAATATGTAAAAAGGACATTATTATTATTATTATTAGTAGTAGTAGTAGTAGTAGTAGTGTTAGTATTATCTGTCATGTTTGCAAGTAATATAATAATAATAATTAAATCCTTTTTACATATTTGTATAATTGTTTATTATTATTATTATTATTATTATACTGCAAACATGACAGGTAATACTACTACTACTACTACTACTAATAATAATAATAAGTTTACATATTTGCATAATTGTATTAATAATAATAATAATGCAATTATGCAAATATGTACAATTATTATTATTATATTATTTGTGAACATGGCAAGTAATAATAATATTAATAATAAAAACAGTAAACAATTATGCAAATATGTAAAAAAGGATTTATTATTATTATTATTATTATCATATTACTTGCGAACATGACAGGTAATAATAATAATAATAATAATAATAATAATATCCTTTTTACATATTTGTATAATTGTGTTTATTATTATTATTATTATATCCTGCCATGTTTGCAAGTATTTAATAATAAGAAGAATAAGAATAAACACAGTTATGCAAACATGTAAAATGATTATTTTGCTTAGCATGTTTATATTAGATGTTTTAAGAGCGTTTTTGTTTATATTTTATAAAGCATTTACTGTTTACATAGTTTCTAGTCTAATTTTAGAAGATCTCAACAACACAACAGAAACATTTCAAACAAGTATTCTGATCATCTGCATGGTGTGAATTTAGTTTAGCAGAGCTGGTGTGATTTATCTCAAGTGAAACATAAAACCATAGGCCACCCATGTCTTACATGGCTAGCTCATGCTTTTGTTGTGCCTGCACAGTACGTCTGTATTTCCAACCCTTGACCTAATGCATATAGATACAAAAATGTTGACAGACGATGCCTGTCCAGAGATTTGAGAAAGGAAGAAAGAGCCGGAAGCTTTTCTTGTATGTGTCTTACAATGTTTTTATAGCAGCATATGGCCACAAAGCTGTAAAACCTTGGAGCCGGAAAGAGACAGGTGGCTTCCACTCTGCTGTTCCTCAGCAGACCTCTTTCAGGGTTGCCATGTTGTTTTTGTGAAATACAGTTAATGCAAGAGTTAATGCAAGATTACCAATACACGGTACATTATGCTCTCACGCACGCTCCATTAATTATAACAAAATAAAATAAAAATAAAATGTCCCAGATCTGTACATCAATTCTATAATACGGAATTTAACCTTAAAGTACCTCCTGATTAACTATTACTGTAAAACATATTGCAAACCAAAGCAAGCATTATGTGTGAATGTGTGTTCAATGATACAGAAATAAAACAAGCAATGAAGCCACTTTTGTGATGTCTGTTTAATGCAACTCTTGTCTTCCACAACAGATCATATCTTCTTTTGGGAGCTTTTCTCAGCAAATATTGATATATTGCAATCCATTTGATAAATCAATTGGCAAAAAAGTTAATGAATTTGTTTAGAAATTAATTTGAATTGATTGACAATCCTAGTTGTAACAATACAAACTGTTTTATGCTGTAATATTGCACTCGTGGCATTCCCAAAAAAAAAAATTGTTTCTTTCTTTTCTATGATCATTTATTTTAGTGCCACATTTGGTCACATGAGACCCTTTCTGTGTCCCGTAGAAGTTAAGAGATATTTTTAAAGATAGCTAATGCTTGTAAAGTAAATTTATCAAGTAGACAAATAAAAGGAGTGAAAGTCAAGTAGGCCAGTTTACTTTCTCAGAACCACACTGATTCGAAGCAATGGCCTGAAATCACAGCAGGTGCAAAGGCAAATGTATCGATCAATTCGAAATCAATGAGAGCAGTCGGACAAGCTGAACCATGTAAAGCCTTTCCTTTTTTCAATGAACAGCTCTCAAATTCTAAATGCAAGTCATCTCCAAAAGTGTGTCTCATTCTGGACCATCCAGGCATGAGATCTGACCCAAATAAACATAAAGACCTTTTTAAAATTCTCGGTCCCTCAACCCTGTTAATCTTTTTGATGTGCACTGTGGGTGGGTTGATGATGAAAGCTCTTGAATATCTCTGGCTGAGGTTTACTACAGCAGTTACACCTCGGCTTTTATATGCGTTAATGATGCGTTGAGGCTCTTTAGATATTAGTGGGATGAGATGCGTTCTGTCGAGGCAAATCAAAACCACATCTGCTGCATTTATGAGTTACATTATTGAAGAATAGTATAAATTCTCTCTGATTCTTGTAGAAGTGTTAGAATTTGGTAAAATTAGTAGTTTTAGTTCAGTCATGACAGCTCTCGGGATGGTTTATTAATGTAACATTTTATTAATGTAAATGGACTGTACATGGGTTTGGTCTTAGCGGGCTTGAGCTGCTATACTGCTGCTGTAGAGCAAGTACAACTTGCTTTTACTAAATTATCAGAACATAAAATTAAGGGAAACATGCTGCTGTGGCTAGAGAGGGAGACCCCCCATAGCAGATCTAGGCAGGTGGTGCTGGGGAGGTGGAGGGCTAGAATGAGAATTTAGATTAAGAATAAGTTGTATTTGTATTTGTATTTGTTTGGATGTGTCGTGGATATAAAGGGAAGTAGTAATATGTGAAATTGTTCTATCGGGTTGAGGTCAGGACTCTCAAGTTCCTCCACACCAAACTCGCTCATCCATGTCTTTATGGACCTTGCTTTGTGCACTGGTGCGCAGTCATGTTGGAACAGGAAGGGGCCATCCCCAAACTGTTCCCACAAAGTTGGGAGCATGAAATTGTCCAAAATGTCTTGGTGTGCTGAAGCATTAAGAGTTCCTTTCACTGGAACTAAGGGGCCAAGCCCAACCCCTGAAAAACAACCCCACACCATAATGCCCCCTCCACCAAACTTTACACTTACACCTGGCACAATGCAGTCAGGCAAGTACTGTTCTCCTGGCAACCGCCAAACCCAGACTCGTCCATCAGATTGCCAGACAAAGAAGCGTGATTCGTCACTCCAGAGAACACGTCTCCACTGCTCTAGAGTCCAGTGGTGGCGTGCTTTACACCACTGCATCTGACGCTTTGCATTGCACTTGGTGATGTAAGGCTTGGATGCAGCTGCTCGGCCATGGAAACCCATTCCATGAAGCTCTCTACGCACTGTTCTTGAGCTAATCTGAAGGCCACACGAAGTTTGGAGGTCTGTAGCTATTGACTCTGCAGAAAGTTGGCGACTTCTGCGCACTGTGCGCCTTAGCATGCGCTGACCCCGCTCTGTGATTTTACATGGCCTACCACTTCATGGCTGAGTTGCTGTTGTTCCCAATTGCTTCCACTTTGTTACAATACCACTAACATTTGACCGTGGAATATTTAGTAGTGAGGAAATTTCACAAATTGACTTATTGCACTGGTGGCAACCTATCACGGTACCACACTTGAATTCACTGAGCTCCTGAGAGCGACCCATTCTTTCACAAATGTTTGTAGAAGCAGTCTGCATGCCTAGGTGCTTGATTTTATATGGAAGTGATTGGAACACCTGAATTCAATGATTTGGTGGGGTGTCCCAATACTTTTGGAAATATATATATATATATATATATATATATTTAGTCATTAATGTAAAAATACTAAATCAGCTATACTTTTTATAGAACAACCAATGACAGATAAAACTGAAGCACAGAAAAAGAGATTAATCTGAAAGGTACTTGTATTCTATAACTTATATACAGGCATATGAATATATAAATATTTAATTGTCCATATTTTAATTGACGATATGTCATAATAGCAACACTGTGAATTCAAATTGAATGATTTCACTCAATTAGCCTACAGTATTTAATGAATAGCAAAGATGTCTGAAATGTCTCATTAATTACTGACAGTTTTATTTTAGTATAACTGAGACACTGTTACATTTTGTCAAAATAAAAGCAATATTTTTATTCCACAATCTAAAAACATTAATGTGTCTACAAATCCCTAATTGACAAACAGACACAAAAAGCTTTGATAGTCAACATAATCTAATGTTACATGATCACTGTTTTACACAATATTAGATCAATTAACCTCAAACAGTTTCGTCTTACTAAATCTTACAAATGTTGATTTTCTTTTTTAGATGAAATGACAAAATTAAGAAGAGCCATTCATTACATGTGTTGAGATTAATTTTTGTGCCATCTATGATCAAGAGAAGAAATGAAGGTGGGGAGTCATCTTACTCTACATTTAAATGTATCATGCCGTTATACTGCACTCTTAAAAATAAGGCAGCGGCTATTTGCACTAAGTGAAAATAGCATATTTTCTTAGCGATAGATGCTATTTACACTAAGTGACAATAGCAGCATTTTATTAGCGACATGCTATTCATACTAAGTGAAAATAGTGATAGATTCTATGTAAAAGTAGCAGTATTTTCTTTGCTATAGGTGTAAATAGAAGTTAGATGCTATTTATACTTGGCAGATAAATAGTGGCAGATACTATTTGCACCTCAGTATTGTTAAACATTAACAGGGTGCAATAATTACATAGAGTGTAAATGATTATATTTATTAAAATTATTAAATGGATGCCACCTTATTGGGACAATAAAGCCCTCCCTACACCTACCCCTAACCCTACCCGATAAATAATTTATTATTAAACAATTGTTAGGCACTTTATTTCCACTTTACAAAAATTTTCTTCATTTTTATTGAAAATAAAGGCTTTTCCAATCTGATATGCGATGGCAAACGGGAGGAGAGTGAGTTCAACAAAAGGCAGATTCAAACTCAGGTCGATCACGTTAAAAGTTACTTCAACGTGCCTTAGTCCCTACGCCACTGCGGCTGTTGTGTGCTGAGTGTCTTTTTTAATATTGAGTGGCCCAACCAGACACTGGTGGGTGGAGTTAGTGTAAATAGCCTGTGCCAATAAGATGGACTATTTGCACTTAGTGTAAATAGACACTCTGTAAAAGGCAAAAGGTTCCAAAAGTGGGTTTTCACAGCAATGCCATAGCAGAACCATTTTGTGCTCCAGAAAACCTTTCAGTGAACAGTTTGTAAAAGAACAATTTCTCTTAGTATGAAGAACATTTGAATAATCTAAAGAACTTTTTTTCTAATATAAAGAACCTTTTGTGCAATGCAATGATTTCTTGGATGTTAAGGATTCCTCATGGAACCTTTAATTTTAAGAGTGTGGTACTTTTTTTTTTTTTGTAAAATGTTGATTTATGAAAGGCAATTTCTAGAGAACATCTGGAGAATCACTGGAAAGAAATATGTGATAACGAATTCCCTTAATTTGCACTCCTCTCTCTTTTAATCATGTGAAAGCCCACCACCTCTCTTCACATCCCAGAGGTAATGCACCATACTCTCTATAGCTGTCATTAGACCGGACTGTCTTTCCCAGCATCCGCTGGGCCACGTGGGTGATAATTAATGCATTTGTGTGTCCTTACTCTTCACTGACACATATTTCCTCATTTCGCCCATATTTCCCCATTCATTATAGTATCATTAAGACATTAATTCCCCCTGCTGTGTTAACCTTTTGCTCGCGCTACAGCAGGGGCCCATTGCATTGCTTCAGCGGGCTCCCACTTTACATAGCACATGAGTTGTACCATTTAAATGACTGGGCTGTTGATGGGCTGTTATATAACCGGCATGTTAAAAATAAACGCGGTCAACGCGTCTTTTCGCCCCATTGCCACCTCAGTCCCTGGGAAATTGGGTGCACCGCAGCGGTTAGCCATAACGTGTGAATGTCAACTTCGGATAATACTCTTATGATGGCTACATCTATGGTACAAATATATAAAAAGAGGTGCATGCACATACGCACACAGCCTCAGAAATAGAGCTGAGCATGCATACACTTCCTGATCTTAGATATGGGGCAGCATGTGGCCTATATGTGTGCTAAAGGTATTCCTTTGTGAAGGACAGGAGGTTGTGTGTTAAAAGTAGCATTTAAGGAGTCATTTATCAGCACTTATGCTTTTAGCAGTGCTAGGTCTACTGTTGGTGAAACAGGGTGAATTTGTTCATCCTCCTACTGTGATAAATGGCTTTTTAGAATTCTTAAAGTGTACTTAATGACACTGAGGTGTCGAGTCTACATACCCCATGCTGCTCTCAACACCACCTTAACATTATGGACATGTGGATTCCTGGAGTCAATCATGCATGTGAAATCCATCTTCTATGTCAAAACTGTGTCATAATGTCTATATCAAGGTATTGGTAATGCATTATGAAAGCATACATTTAAATGTTCCCTTCTAAGCACACCTATCATCAACTAGTCACCATGATCTACAACATAAAGTTAAATACGTATGGGCTAATGGACTTATATGCATATATATAGTACTGTGAAAAAGTCTTAGGCCACCACCAGCTTTGTTATATTAGCAATGTATTAAGGACCATCCATATTTATGTTTTGGTCTTTATTATGATATAAACAGAAAATACAGGAAATATGTACACAAAATGTTTTTTAAAAAAATCAGAACAAAATGGCTTCTTTAAGCAAAAATCAGTATTTAGGTGACCTCCTGGACTTCTTCCAGTTTCTCAAAGAAGAAACTCTGAGAAACTTCTCATCAGATTCTGAAAGTTTTCTTGGCTTTCCAGTTCTTTTCCATCCCATTTAGGTTTAAGAGAGCCGGTTCCTACTATTGCTCAAGTGTAAGGGGAGGTCACTAAATAATTGCCACTTTAGCCTATAGAAGTTTTTTTTTTTTTTTTTTTTTTTAATAATGCATACAAATTTCCTGTATTTTTTGGTTATATTCTATTAAAGTGACTGATAAATAATTATATATGGTCATTATACCGTTGCTAAAACAACATCCAATCGTGGCCTAAGACTTTTGCACAGTACTGTATATATATAAAGTTTTAAAGATTAACGTCCATGACATAAAGTTATTGAATCCTAAAGAATAAATTGATTCTGAGTCGTCAGCAATTCCAGTCTCACTTCCTGTTACATACACTGCAAAAAATGCTATTCTTACTTAGATTTTTTTTTTGTCTTGTTTCCAGTCCAAATATCTAGAAATTCTTAAATCAAGAAGCATTTTCTAGACATGTAAAAATTATGCTCTTGTTTTCAGAAAAAATGTCAAAATTAAGTGAGTTTTTCCATAAAACAAGCAAAATAATCTTATTTTAAACCAAAAACAAGATTAATTTTAAAAGAATTTTTAGATATTTGGACTAGAAACAAGACAAAAACTCTAAGTAAGAAAAGCATTTTTTGCAGTGTACCTACGTAACGATGTAGCACATTTGCATAATGTCAGCATATGCTCTTCATTGGCTGCCTGCGAACAATGTCTACTTTGACCTGCCCTCAAACACTATAATTGTAGCTGAGACTGGAAGAGTTAGGTCTGTGTTGTTGACATGTCAAGAAGATGCTGTTTTCAGCACTACAAATCCACTTTGCATAAACTTCAAAGGGATGAGGACTCGCACTGGAATTGATACAGAAAAATACGATGCCATTGTTACTGTTTGTATCACTGTGTATACAAGTGCTGAGGAAGCCTCTGGAGCTGAAATTCAGATATGGTAATTGGTGTTTCATTTCCAACACACGCTGTAAGCGATAGACCAGTCACAACAGACTTGGCCATCTGACCAATCAGAGTAGAGTAGATCAATCACAACAGACTGGGCCATCTGACCAATCAGAGCAGAGTAGACTCATGGAAAGGAGCAGTTTAGTGTGACTGAATCTTCGAACAAATCGTTTTCAGACTCTATGGGCCCTATTTTAAAGGTGCAATATGTAAGAATTTTGCAGTAAAATATCCAAAAACCACTAGGCCAGTGTTATATATTTTGTACACTTGAGTACTTACAATATCCCAATGTTTGCAACTATTTGTAAATCGTGAGAAAATTGCAATTTTAACCAAGGCTCCGGGATGTGTGAGGAGTCGCCTGTCAATTGCGTCATACCCGCGTTACCCTCGGTTTCTGGTTTTATTTTGTAGAAACCATGGAAACACCAAATACGTTTTAATATTTACATGTTTTAATAGACAAGGGAACAACTGTTTTGATATATTTATAGACAGAAAACTAATTATTGTTATATAGCTCAACATGTTTAGTCTTATTGTTTAAATCTAATTTTCTTGATTTTTTGCGAGTACCATGCTTTACCATGTCTCAGAGAAAAACACTATTTTGTGAAGTAGCTAACATAGCATAATCAGATGCAGCTTTATTTTTAGTAACAGTAATACAGCATTTTCTCCATCATACAATACGTTTTAAAATTAATTGCATGCCATTTATCAACACAAGCCATCCAGCATTTAATATGATATTCTAAAATCGATCTAGCTTACTGCAGTGTGCAACAAGTGTCTGACAGCAGCCACCGAGCGAACGCACAGAGTAACGTTATAACATTTTCAACACACTCAAATGTATCTAATATGATAAACAGAGCTGCGTTACCTCATACTCATGATCAGGAAAAACGGAAGCAGCGCCGGCGACTGGCATAATAAAAGTTCCGCTGCTCGCGAAGTGTGTTGCGCAATCGCTCCAGTGGCCTCGTTCAGCTCCCACAACACTCGGTCCTGCTCTGCTTCATACTATAGTAACGTTAATAATCGCATCCATGAACATTTCTTCCTGAGTCCTATCCCAATTCTTTTCCACCGGCTGTGATGTGAAGACCACATGTCCCAAGATTCCGCGCACAAACTTGACGTCATCAAGTTACGCCTTTGTTTTGAATAGGCCTCTAGCGACCTCTAGCGGACAGAAAATCGTACACATTGCACCTTAACGATCTAAGCGCATGGTTTAAAGCGCACGGCACAAGTGCACTTAAGGCATGTCCGAATCCACTTTTGCTAGTTTAACGACGGGAAAAATGGTCGGCACGCCCGGCGCGTGGTCTAAAAGGGTTGTCCCTTTTCTCTTAATGAGTAATGGGTGTGTTTTGGGCGTAACGTGAAATAAACCAATCAGAGTCTCATCTCCCATTCCCTTTAAAAAGCCAGTTGTGCTCACGCCATGGTGGATTCGCTATTTACACGGCGGAATTTGCAAGCAGAAAAACTGAACGCTTCTCTAGCGAGGAAACGGATCTGCTCGTGCGCGAGGTTAAAGCGCGCGAGCAGACCATCTACGGGATTCCACCAAAACATTTTTATCTTTATACACACAATAATAATCTTTTACATAGTAATCCTTTTATTTTTAATATTTGGCATGTTTGTGTGCTGCTGCACATCTCTGTGTGTATAATAAGCAGAGTGTACGTGCGCTGTGCACCCACATATAGGCACATATTACTAACGCGCTCTTTAAATAACAAAACAAATATTGTGCCATTGACTTTAGACCAGGTTCCAGTTGGTCAATGGCGCAGTCTATTTCAGTTACCTCAAAATAGCAACGCGCATACAATTTGCCTGAACACACCTTGTTTTCAGGCCAGCACGCCCATGGGCGTAAATGCACTTGCTATTTAAACAACGTGGCGCAGGACATGAAAATGATAACTGCTTCGGGCTGAAACTAGCAAAAACACTTGCGTTGCGCCGGGTGTATGATAGGGCACTTTGAGAAATTAGGTGATGTGCAATTATAAGAAAATTAAAGTATATTTTGACCTTGGATGCATGTAAAGAGACCTCCAAAACAAAATTAAAATCTTTAAATCATAATAGGGGCATTTTAAAGCCTATTAATGGGCTAAATTTTTGTGATATGAACTTCAGATATGGAACACAACTTGGTTAGATATTCATATTTAACAGCTTAAAAGAATATACTTCAGTAGCACAGCTATCTAGAGGAAGTCAGTTGCTTTTGGCAATGCCCAGTTAAACCATTTAGCAGTTGTTATACAGAAAAGAAATATTTAACAGAAATTCACCAGTAAGAATCAATCAAGTATTCCAGAGATCCTAAAAAGATCATCTTGGTTAATTCATGGTTCAAGCTATGCACACACAGTTTAGCCCTTATCAACTGGATTCTTTTTTTTTTGCACATCCTGAGGTGAGATGTTCCTTATGTTCTAGTCTGTTCCCTGTGATTTGACAGCTGTGCTTTTAACTTTTTGGCACAGTGAGAAATTCACCCCACCTTCCAGCTCCCCCTGTCTTTAACATAGTTCTTCGCCGAAAACAAATTGCAAAATATGTTACTTTGCTTCCAACTGCCATTGTCAAGAGCACCATACCCATAGGATTTTGATTTACTTTTAAAAGAACGAAAAGGAGAATTGGGCAAATCTAATTTAATGCAAACCAAATGCATTCTGTCAAGTTTATGTATCAACTTTCTTCTAAACGGCAGCTCTTACAAGAGACTATAGATCTCTGTGCAGAGTCAGAAATTTGCATCTCCAGTATGCCCTCTATAGAAACTCTATATCTGTCTGTACTTTAGACGGATGAAAGGTACAGCCTCTCCTCTCCGCCGCTCCCTGGTACTGGCTCTTCTTACAATGGAGTCTGTCAGTCCAGCTTAGTACACTCATTCTCCTTTATTCTCCCTCTCTCCTTGACTCAATTTTCAATCTCCTTGTTACTCGGCCTAAAAATATCGTTTCTGCTCCCTGTAAATGCACAAGCGGCTCCGCTGGTAGCCATCACACAATAAATGTATTGCTTCCTCTCAAGACAAGAAGCACCAAAGAAAAGTTTTGCTGTTAAACTGCACTGAATCTCTATAGGATAAATAACATTATGCTGATCTGTTTTGGAGTATAGATGTGCATTGCACTTTCAAAAATGAAAAACAACTGCCTTGATTCACATAAACACAGAAAAGGATTCTCTCAGGCCTCCTTTACACCTGGAATATAGTTTCTAAATGTTCTTTAGCAGAATTTCATTTAAAGCTTTCATTACATCTCCAGTGTGATCATATACAGATCTGATCACACTTACCTGTGCAAAATGGAAAAGGCCACTTACTTACAGTATGTAGTTGCATACAGATTTGCATTTGCATCTTCATCAAATGTGATTTATTTCAGAAACACCTCTTGCTCTTGGTTATTAATGTGTGCAAATGCTATCCGTAAATAAATAAAGAAAATATGACATTTGTGTGAGAACAGCTTCATAGTAAAGTTTTTTTTTTTTTTTAATTTAATTTAATTTAATTTTAGCTTAGCTACGTCCTATATCTAAACATAACGTGAATACACTGTAATTTCTTTTTTTCATTTTTGCACAATAAATGGCAGCTGTGGTTGCCAGAATAATTCAGTAAAAATACAGTAAAAATGTAAAAATATTTACAGAACAACCTGTAAATTTTACAGTTTCAAACTGTAATTTAAAATGAATGAACGAACGAACGAACAAACGAACAAACGAATGAACGAACGAACGAACGAACCAACGAACCAACCAACGAACGCACCAACCAAACAACCAACCAACCAAACCAACAAAAGAACCAACGAACGAACCAACGAACGAACCAACGAACGATCCATCCATCCATCCATTCCTTCCATCCATCCATCCATCCATCCATCCATCCATCCAACGAATGAACGAACCAACGAACAAACCAACGAATGAACCAACCAACCAACCAACCAACCAACCAACCAAACCAACAAAAGAACCAACGAACGAACCAACGAAAGAACCAACGAACCATCCATCCATCCATCCATCCATCCATCCATCCATCCATCCATCCATCCATCCAACGAATGAACGAACCAACGAACGAACCAACCAACCAACCAACCAACCAACCAACCAAACCAACAAAAGAACCAACGAAAGAACCAACGAACCATCCATCCATTCATCCATCCATCCATCCAACGAACGAACGGACGAACCAACGAACGGACCAACGAACCAACCAACCAACCAACCAACCAACCAAACCAACAAAAGAACCAACGAAAGAACCAACGAACCATCCATCATCTATCCATCCATCCATCCATCCAATGAACGAACGGACAAACCAACGAACGAATGAACCAACGAACGAACGAATGAATCAACGAACCAACCAACCAACCAACCAACCAACCAACCAACCAAACCAACAAAAGAACCAACGAACGAACCTACGAAAGAACCAACGAACCATCCATCCATCCATCCATCCATCCATCCATCCATCCATCCAACCAACCAACCAACCAACCAACCAACCAACAGCCCTTTTCTACTGAATTAGCAAGGCCATTCTGCTAGTAAAATGAGTTTTGTGATTTTAACATATTCTGACATCCACCATAATAACAGTGCATGCACACAAATACAAAACACCATCATAGTAACATAACACTAAAATAATGCAATAAACATTAATTTAACAACATAAGATGTAACATAAAATCCCAAGTGTACATAACTGATAACAAAAAAAAACACCATCATAGTAACATAACACTAAAATAATGCAATAAACATTAATTTAACAACATAAGATGTAACATAAAATCCCAAGTGTACATAACTGATAACAAAAAAAAAAAACAAGGAGAAACATAATTAATAAAATTGTGAAGTGTCACACATGGAATTCTGGGAATATCAGTTTACGGCTTTTCGCTGTAAACTGTGAAAATGGTTAATGTAAAATTACACAAAATGTAGGTTAGTATCTATTAGTTCTAACAGAACTTTTTTTCTTTCTCTTTTTTCTTTATATAGTACAGGAACTTACTGTTAACCAATTACCAGGTTTTTTTTCCTGTCACATTTTTAGTCTTTTACAGTTAAAATGATTTTGAATAGTGTATAATTGATCTCAAGATTAATGTTTTAAAAACCTCACTCACTGTCCACAAATTGTACCTTTAGGCAACTTTGTACCTTATCTACCATTGGTGCATTTTAGTACCTTACAGTAGTAACATGCATCCTAAGGTACTGCTATAAACCTTTACAAGTGAATAAGATACAGAGATGTCTCTTTAAGGGAACTGTTCCAATGAAAAGTTGTTGTAGCCCTTTTCTGAGAGTGCAATAGTTCTACAAAGCAGATCCTAATGCACTCCAACATATGGTTCATATGGTCCAAATTTGGCTGCCTCTAAAAACCATTAGTTTTTGTGGAATCCCACATATTTCATAATAAAGGATTCCAGTATGTTTCTGGTTCTGTGCTTCGATTATTTACAAATAGCCCCGTATGTCAATTCTGTGAGGATCATTAGTGTGCTAGACTCATCCATATTTCTGCGCCTAATTATAATTCTTTGTAATCTCACAAGCATCTGTCATTCATTTTTACCCTCCTGGGTCCACAGATGAATACTGTACTACATCTCCAGCACAGGACCAACCTCAGTCTTTAAGTCTGTTGACTTTAATTTCCAGTTATGGTTTTTTGAACACAATTATGAGGAACTCCGCACACTGTCATTAATTATTCAAGCCTGATACGTGTCCATAATTGATAAGAACCACACGAGTCCTTCCTTGGCAAAACCTGCAAGAGTTCCTACTATTCTAGTTGAGTTTAAAACACTTTTGCCTAAGAAACAGCTGCCATTTTTGGCTTTTGCACTACTCATTTTGGACAGCACATGCCAAGCCCCATGAATAGAAGCCGCTACATACATCCGCATACACGCACAACCGCACATGACAAGCTGCTGTAATTCGGTATGAATTGCAGAGCTCTGGTCTTCTGTGTTTGCAGAATGTGACAGAGACTCTGAGACTGACATTATCACGTAGCCAATAAAAGCCCACCTGTTTTCCACCCAATGCTAATCTAATCCAGTCTTCAGCCTCCTGCTTTGGAATTTCTCATATGTCATATTCCATCATGGCCCCAACAGTCTCTGGGCAAAAGAAGAGACTGTTGTTAACACAGCGGTCTGATACGCACAGTGACAGTTTCACACTCCACTATAGTCCCACTGACATCATACATCAGAGTCTCTTTAATTGCCCTTTTCTCTTGCATGCATTGCAGCAGAGAAAAGAACATGTAAAATACATGATAGCATTATGGATTTACAGTGTATAAAATCCAAAATGACATATTGGGCTCTGTATGCAAAAAGGGAAGGTTCATTGTGTTCATAGCTCACTTATAACTGGCATTTACAATATGACACGACACTGCTTTATGGTATGGATGGTAGTTTGTATGGAATGCCAAACCTGCCAAAATTAAAAATAAATAAATACATAAATAAATATACAAAGAAATGTAAAAAAGCAAAAATAAATAAATAAATATATAAATAAATATACAAAGAAAATCAAAAAAAAAAAAAAAAAAAAAAAAAATCATACATTTATTTCCTTATTCATGTATATTTTTATTTTTTCCACATTTATTTATTTTTTTATTTTATTTATTTATTCATTTCGACTTTTATTTATTTCCACATTTATTTATTTATATATGAATTTATTTCCATATTTGTTCATTTCCACATTTATTCATTTCTACATTTCTTTATGTCTACATTTCTTTATTTTCACATTTATGTATTTCTACATTTCTTTGTCGGTGGGGTAATGAGGAGGGCGTGGTTTACCTCAGACATAGCAATCGAGCTCAGAGTAGACGAGGGCGAAGCGTTGAGGCCACAGTGACACCTTGTGGCGTGTGTGTTTCACTAGCTCTGTTTCCATGGGCACATTTTGATTTATCTAATTCTGGATATTTCCAGTTGATTACTTAGCCTAAGACGTGTGATTAATAATAAGACCACACCAAGAGAACCCATTATAATCAGTGATGCTGTGACTGTCACTTCTTGTATTTCGGGCACACCACAAGGTGTCACTGTGGCCTCAACGCTTCGCCCTCACCTACTCTGAGCTCGATTGCTATGTATGAGGTAAACCACGCCCTCCTTATTACCCTACGGACACAGAAATGTAGAAATACATAAATGTGAAAATAAAGAAATGTAGAAATAAAGAAATGTCGAAATGAATAAATGTGGAAATGAACAAATATGGAAATAAATTCATAAATAAATGTGGAAATAAAAAAAAGTTGAAATGAATAAATGTATAAATAAATAAAATAAAAAAAATAAATAAATGTGGAAAAAAATAAAAATATACATGAATAAGGAAATAAATGTATGAATAATTATTTATTTATTTATTTATTTTTTACTTTTCTTTGTATATTTATTTATATATTTATTTATTTATTTATTTTTGCTTTTTTACATTTCTTTGTATATTTATTTATGTATGTATTTATTTTTTAATTTTGGCAGGTTTGGTATTCCATAAGTTTGTGCCACACTTAAGTGGTTTTTTATTTCATTAATATTATATTATCTGCAAGTACAGTTATCAAAAATATACTTTTAAAATGTAAAAGTATATTTTTGGCCTACAAGAGCACACTTATTTTTCATAAACCTAACCCTGCACATTTGTACTACTGTATGGACTTTCTGCATGAGATGAAGCATGCTATTACATTTCTAAGTGACTGGACTTGCAATTTTCACTTGCTGCATGATAAAACAGGTTGGAATTGCCATAACTTGAACCATATCTGTGAGGGCAATATTACAAAAACATCCTAACTCAGAAATATATCTGTTTAGTAACCATGGAAATTTCAGTTATTAGAATATTAAACCTATCAGATCTTAACTTCCCTGGTAAAAAAGAAGAAGTGATGTGCACTTGATGTGTACTTTAAATCTTAAAAGTATATATATAAAAAAAAAAAAAACTGTACTTGCAGATAATACAATATTAATAAAATGAAAGGCCACTTTATTCCACCTACGAGTACACTTTCATGACTGTTTCTTAACACACTTTTGAAAAGTGCACTTTGTAATAATGTCATTTAATGTCAGGTGAATTTTCAATTATTATGTTTTAATAATCTTTTGTTGTGCTTTAAAGAAGTACTCTCACGGCTCGACTTGAGGGGGGTTGCGGGGGGATGGCATCCTGCTTGTTGAAAAAAAAAAAAAAAAGACAAAAAAGCATCTATTCTGTAAATCCACCATCCCCTTACAATCCCTTTTAGACTAACAGTGTTGTGTATTATGTAAAACATATCGTGAAATGAAAAATTCTCTTCACAAAGTCAAGCAAGCTTCGTCATTTTTCGCACTGTTCAAAATGGCCAAGAGAACGGTTCAAGCGCACCAATTGACGTTCTTTAAAAAGAAGAGAACAGAAGGTAGGATATTTCTTTGATTAGTGTTTAAGAACATTCCATGACATAACATTAGAAAGAATAACGAACATAGATAAAGTGCGTTGATTGAGTAACACCGGACACGAGCAGCACGACGCGACAAAAGACAATAGAACCCATTATAATCAGTGATGCTGTCTACACTGGATGCAGTAAACAGATGTTTTGTTCTATTTCTAATGCAGCTACTCCAAGCGCTCAACTTCTGACATGAAAAACTAATGTATTTGGAACCTTTGTTATATTGCGTTCATTGTAGACATCCTCAAGACAAAAATCTGTACCGCTAATAGCTAAGAGTTTCTGGCTCTTATTTAGAATAGAAATTATGCATGCTGTAGCCTTCTTGTGACTGTGAAGGACTGAGAGACTATTCTGAGAGAGAGAGAGGGATGCGTTCCCTATTCTTTTCGTCTTTACCATCCAGTGTGGGGCTCAAAAATAATTGTCATTTTGAAACATTATAGAGCTACGTTTAATTTATATATATATATATATATATATATATATATATATATTAATCTGTTGATTAGTCTATAAGTGATTCAATATCTTCCGAAGGCATCATTTCATCTAGGTCTTTGGCACGCAGGGATTTTGTGTGTGTGTGTGTGTGTGTGTGTGTGTGTGTGTGTGTGTGTGTGTGTGTGTGTGTGTGTGTGTGTGTGTGTGTGAATGAGAGAGAGAGTCTGGTGCTCAGTTACAATACTACAGTCATCGAAATTATTTCATGAATAACGCCTATGTATTATTTTATTCTAGCCTCCCCAGATGAAAGCCAAATCTGAGCATGGCTATGAACCATTGTGGAAAATATTGTGATGTAGCATATGTTTAAATCAAGATTGTTTAGACCCCCCACCAAAAAAAAAAAAAAAAAAAAAAAAAAAAAAATTCTTGACCACACCAATCTTGATTTTTTTTTTTTCGACCACTGAGTACACTTATTTTGATGTGCTGACTAACATACTAAAGCACATGTAAAGTACTTGATTATCATTTTATTTATTTATACATTTGTGTAATTACAAATATATTTAAATACATGACACAAGTTTCAATAGAATTTATATTAAAGTATATTTTAGTTTGCCATAAATCCTTGGCAGTTGACTTTAACCATATTTCAATGACAACAGAAGTAATTATGAAATGATATGTGAAGAAATACTTATGTCCTACTAAAAATATATATATATATATATATATAGTCAAACCAAAAATTATTTTACTAGTGGGTGCAGGACACTATAGTTCATTATAGTCCCAAAAATTCTTCATACTGTGGAATACCAGTAAAATTGTTAAAAATTTGGAACCAAAAATTATTCAGACACTTTGACCTGACCATGTTTTGCTTAAGTGTTATCTGACATAATTAAGATTTTTTTCTGACACAGTTTAACTCCGAGATCTTGTCATATTTTATTACCATTTTCTTTTTAAACTATAGTGAATAAACTGTATTAATGAATGAAATGTTCAAGGTGTCTGAATAAATTTTGGTTTGACTGTATATATATATATATATATATATATATATATATATAATAAAATACAACTCTAAGAGCACCCTAAAGTTCAGCTAATTGCATTTAATGTGAATTTAAACTATAATACATTTTCACTTAATTGCAATTAACATGCAATTAAGTGTCCGAAAACATTACATTCATTTTCATAATAAGTATTCTTTTTAAAAGTATGCTAAAGTGTACTTTATTTTCACAAGGGTAAAGATGGAAAGTTTCTGTAATTTTGTTCCTGAATATCATAGAGACTTGAAAGCTTTCATGGTATGGCATCCATATCAACTATATGGATGGTAGTTTGTTTGTTTGGGTGTTGTTTGGTGCAAGATCAATGAATTATTTATCACAAGAGTCTATTATTGGCTACCTGAGTGCAGTCATCTAAAGTTCACCTGAAAAATTGTACATTTCATCAAACTGGTTTTTTTTAAGCCTTTCTGGAAGTTTAAATGACTTGCTCTTGATATCTTTTGCCCTTTTAAGCACTAATGCAATCAAGCGTTTTTAACCCATGCTGACCCCCTCATGCGGCGTGCAGAATGCAGCTCATGCAACGTCAGGTGATTCGGCTCCCGCAGGCCAAAATAAGGCTATATAAATAACATAACCAAAATCTGAGGCAATCTCCCACTCACTGGGGGTCCCAGCAAAACGCTAACACTGAGCCCAAGCCCTGATCAATATCAGGAATCAGGGTATTATGCACCTTTAAAGTGCTACTTGTGAGATCAATATGTTATTATTTTTCATCTGCTGGCTATATTTAATTCTCTCATTATTGTTTTCCCATTCCCATCAGGGCTCCTCTTTTAGGCCCCATGGTGCTGCGATTCTCTGTTCCCTTCATAACACCTGCCTTTCTTCACATTCAGACCAGTTGAATGCGCTTTATTTGTGTATCATAATTTGTGCTTTTCACTGACAGCATGTTTTGAATCTCTCTAGACAACTTGTATTCAGCATTCCTCTTTTTAGTGGCAAGGCAAGTATTTCCTAAGTTAAGAGATTTGAACAAAACCCTGACAAGCATTTATGGCAAAATATCAGTTAAAGATAATGATTTAAAATGTAGAAGTTTTAATTTCACATTACAAAGTTGACAAAGTTGTACTTAAGTGGCTTTTTATTCCATTCATATTATATTATACATATTTTACAGTCATATATATATATATATATATATATATATATATATATATATATATATATATATATATATATACACACACAGACATTAATTATTATTCAGCTTTCTGCATTAGAAGAAGCATGCTATTATGTTTTTAAATGATTGGACTTGCTAATTTCACTTGCTGGATGATGAAATTTCCATACTGAACCTATCAGATCTTAACTGAAAACTTAAGGTGCAGTAAGTGATTTCTAAGAAACACTATTGATATTTGAAATCATCCCAAACAAACACACCCCTCCCTTCATTGCTCCACCTGAAATGCACAAACACACAGCTGAAGCGAAGCAAAATAATGCTTCAAGGAAAATAAAGCGAAGATGACGAACGAATGACAAGGAAGAACAAAAACAATGAACATACAGTACACAAAAGACTACATTCAAACAATGACACTCAAAACGTCTTGTTACTATAGCTAACATTACAAAAACAGCAAATCTTGTTTTTGTGAAACATAATAAAACCAACGTTACTCACATATGAAGCAGAAAAAACGCAACCTCTGCATCTCTTTTCAGGCCTTCCCCCTTCGGTCTCTCCATTAACCTGGGTCCTAAAGCTCTTGTCTGATCATAACCCTTCTTTTTTCCAGTGATATTCCACTAACCTTTTCTCTTTTTGTAATGTCTCTCAGCCATCTCTCTTTCTACAGTCCTTCTTTAAATCTCCCTCTTGCTCACTCTCTCTCCTCCCCCATCACGAGTCATGAGTGGACATGCCCCCTACTGCTGATTGGCTGCAAATGTATGCAGTTGCTAGTGTTTTCTGGGTGGTTGCTAGGGCATTGCTAGGGAGTTCTGGTTAGTTGCTTACAAGTCTCTACACTGTAAAAAAACAAAAAAACAAAACAAAACAAAAAACAAAACAAAACAAAAAAAAACAAAACAAACAAGATATGATCAATAAGCCATGACAACATATGATTCCATCTAAAAGGTGCAGTAAATGCTGTTGAAAGTGGATCAGACCGAGCACCAGAACACATATGCCCTGGCAGCCACCCATAGCACCCTATAGGAACAAAGTGGGGTTTGTGGGGTAATATGGTTTGTATGTATTATTTTGAGGTGTATTTATGGTAATATATATTTATTACTCCTTTTGACCTCTTATTAAGGCTAATTAATAGACCATGTACATATTGCCGTGTACATTATAAAAGGTTGCGTGTCGCTATGGCACATCCACAAATCCATGTTTTGGAGGCCTATGGAATAATAAGCAAAGTTGCAAAGTTGTTGTTTCTTATTTATTTACTCACTTGTGCAGTCGAACTATATAAACGTGATTACCTATGGCACTGCGGCCCAATCACAGCCGTGCTGAAATACAGCCATATCGCACAGCTACTCATGTGATATTGCTTATGTCTAGAGCATATATCAGTGCTGCAGAGACTCTCGCACATATCTGAGTGTTCAAGGCAATTACAGATTTAAATATTGGTCGATATTGTTCTATTTAGAGATTTAAATATTGTTGTGGTGCTCGGCCTGATCCACTTTCAACAGCATTTACTGCACCTTTTAGATGGAATCATATATTGTCATGACTTATTGATCATGTCATTTTTTCTTACAATGTAAGAATCTAACCAGAACTCCCTAGCAATGCCCTAGCAACCACCCAGAACACGCTAGCAACTGCATAGATATGCCCTGGCAGCCACCCATAGCACCCTATAGGAACAAAGTGGGGTATTATCATAATAATATGGTTTGTATGTATTATTTTGAGGAGTATTTATGGTAATATACACAATATTGCCAAAAGTTTTGGGATGCCTGCCTTTACATGCACATGAACTTTAATGACATCCCATTCTTAATCCGTAGGGTTTAATATGGAGTTGGCCCACCCTTTGCAGCTATAACAGCCTCAACTCTTCTGGGAAGGCTTTCCACAAGGTTTAGGAGTGTTTATGGGAATTTTTGACCATTCTTCTAGAAGTGCATTTGTGAGGTCAGGCAGTGATGTTGGTGAGAAGGCCTGGCTCGCAGTCTCCACTCTAATTCATCCCAAAGGTGTTCTATCGGGTTGAGGTCAGGACTCTGTGCAGGCCAGTCAAGTTCCTCCACACCAAACTCGCTCATCCATGTCTTTATGGACCTTGCTTTGTGCACTGGTACGCAGTCATGTTGGAACAGGAAGGGGCCATCCCCAAACTGTTCCCACAAAGTTGGGAGCATGAAATTGTCCAAAATGTCTTGGTATGCTGAAGCATTAAGAGTTCCTTTCACTGGAACTAAGGGGCCAAGCCCAACCCCTGAAAAACAACCCCACACCATAATCCCCCCTCCACCAAACTTTACACTTGGCACAATGCAGTCAGGCAAGTACCGTTCTCCTGGCAACCGCCAAACCCAGACTCGTCCATCGGATTGCCAGACAGAGAAGTGTGATTCGTCACTCCAGAGAACATGTCTCCACTGCTCTAGAGTCCAGTGGCGGCGTGCTTTACACCACTGCATCCGACGCTTTGCATTGCACTCTGTGATGTAAGGCTTGGATGCAGCTGCTCAGCCATGGAAACCCATTCCATGAAGCTCTCTACGCACTGTTCTTGAGCTAATCTGAAGGCCACACGAAGTTTGGAGGTCTGTAGCTATTGACTCTGCAGAAAGTTGGCGACTTCTGCACAATGTGCACCTCAGCATGCGCTGACCCCGCTCTGTGATTTTACGTGGCCTACCACTTCATGGCTGAGTTGCTGTTGTTCCCAATTGCTTCTACTTTGTTATGATACCACTAACAGTTGACCGTGGAATATTTAGTAAATTTAGTAAAGGAAATTTCACGAATTGACTTATTACACAGGTGGCAACCTATCACGGTACCACGCTTGAATTCACTGAGCTCCTGAGAGCGACCCATTCTTTCACAAATGTTTGTAGAAGCAGTCTGCATGCCTAGGTGCTTGATTTTATACACCTGTGGCCATGAAAGTGATTGGAACACCTGAATTCAATGATTTGGAGGGGTGTCCCAATACTTTTGGCAATATAGGGCCAGATTTACTAACAGCTTGCGCCAGCGCAAACCCTCTTTTGGCGTTAAAAACTACTGTCGGGATTTAGAAGACACGCAGTGCAAAATTAGCGCTGAAAAGGCATGGGCTGAGTTGTTTTTGCGGCTGACCTTATTGCATATGCATTTGTAGGAGTTTCCCTTTCAGACGCAAAATTTATGGGAGGAGAGTATTTAAATGAATCACGCAACGCGATTTACTAATATTTGTGCTCGTCAGTTTACTGGTATTTGCGCCATTATTTAACGCCCAACAATATATATATATATATATATATATGTGTGTGTATGTGTGTATATATATATATATATACACACATACACACACACACATATATATATATAGAGAGAGAGAGAGAGAGAGAGATTATAGACCCGCACCTGATGAGAGCATCAGCATCAGGCATCAGCTCTGTTTGCGACCCAACGCTAATTTGCGCTGCTCTTGTTAGATTGCGTTGGTCATTATGTAAATGATTTGTCTGTGTTCTTTAATTTGCGCGTCAGCAGTATCACGCGCAAAACTTGCCGCTCCCATCGGCGCATTTGTGGAATTGCGCTCTCGCGCTAATTTGCCCCGTTTAGTAAATCTGGCCCATGGTGTATATTTATTACTCCTTTTGACCTCTTATTAAGGCTAAGTATAGACCATGTACATATCGCTGTGTACATTATAAAAGACTGTGTGTCGCTGTGGCGCATCCACAAAATCCATGTTTTGGAGGCCTACGGAATAATAAGCAAAGCTATTATGCTCAGTCGATTTTCCTCCTCACAGTAGAGGTGAAGAGGCGGGAGTTTAATGTACGTGCTCAGGGCTGCATCCTGCTTTAATCTTTATGGGAAATATCGGTGAGATCAAACATCTATTAACTCAGTCATAATAAAGAAGTTGCTGTATGCAGGGGCCACGCTAATCGGGTACAAGCGCCCGGACGCATGCTGAGTCCAGAATGTATGGGAGGAATTAGCGGTGATTCTCATTTTAATGTAAATGAGCTTTTGAAGGCGATGTGCCAATCTCAGCGCACGGCAGGAAGACGGTTTACCGCTTAGCAAATGACAGTTTGGTGATAAATCATCTATAATTAAACAATTTGGCATGAGCGTGTTGACGCCAGCCATCTTTCCTGGTGGTCTCTTAATGAAGTCGAAAGTACTGATTGGCCGAATGTTTCAGCGACTGAGGAACACCGTGTTCACATCTGACCCTCTGTTTCGTATATATCCGTCCCTATTTGCTTTTTAAACATCCTCATACATAGTTTATGTGGACGACCGCTCTCTCTAGGCACACTTGAAGCTGAGAGCCATTTCTCTTAGTGGGAGATTAATTGCTTTTGATCAAAGTTGTCACACAGTATTGCGCTGGCCGTAATGGACTTAAAGTTGAACAGGTAGTGCAATGAATGAGGTAAAAAAAGAAAGAACGAAAAAAAAAAAAAAAACATTACAGAGAACCCAACGTTATCTTGTTGTTCGTGTTCCTGGTTGAGGAAATTTAATTCGTCCTCCTTGTTTACCCTCAACGTTTGTTCGGGGAGCAAGGCTTCAATGTCAGCGGTGATGCCGACAGCGGCTGAAACATGCTGCTATCAGACAGGAGAACTGGAGGTTGGGTTCACACTCAGCTCATTTGGTAGGGGTATATATCAGAGAAGACCATGTGACAGAGATTAATGTTGGCCCAGTTCATGGAATAACATCCCCCTCCTTGCCCTGGAACAACTTTCAGATAAAAGCACCAGTGTTAACACCTTAACATCGCGTAATAACAGAAAGGTTATATTCTGGAAAAGTTTACGACTGACAGATAGGGTAACGGACAGGCTTCTCATCTGCAACATATTAATATTTTTATGTGCTCTGTTGTATATCATGCCATGATTTGTAAGTCTTTTTGAGTCTGGTGTCAAAAAAAAGATGCAATCAAATATTCATTATGTGATATGCGAAACAAGGACATTATTCATGTTAGCAGGGGAACATAAAGTGGTCACATTCTCGCAAGATGTTGTTTAATCTCCGTACTGTTGGACATTCAAAAGTTCATGAAAAAATAAGAATCAGACCCGTTAAATAAATCTGAATACATTTATTTCCATTTCTTTACCTTTCACAGAGTCCTTTTACTGTTCTGTTGTACTTTGGACACATTCAAAAATGTGTAAATGTTTTTGCATTAAATTTATTTCAAAGAAAGACAAGCAAAACATTTTAACAAAATCATACTGTTATGTTTATTAGTGACATAGTGCTTTACCATAGAGCAAGTTTTAGGGCTGGGTAATATATAATAACAATGATTCAAGTGATTTTGATCTTCCGGATTTTGATCCAGCTATATTGTATTTAAAGTGTTTTATACAATAGTTCGTTCTGGTTCTCGAGTCTGATTGGCTGAGAGCCTTTTCCAGCCGTGCATTATTCCCCCAGTATTAGCACTGAAACCGTTTCACCATCTGTATCACTCCACTTGCGGCAACTGTCATGGCGGTCAAGCAAATCCACCACATTTTTTTTACAATTACTACTGTTGTTGTGAGTTTTTTAGGCAAAAATGTATTTAGATCTCAAATATGTGACTCATGTATAAACATAGCACCTATTTTACAATTTGTAGAGATGTGAGCTCCAGCGTTCATGTATCCGCCGAGAACAGCTTTATCTCGGCCAGTCCTTCGGGAATTTGCCGCTGTCTCTTATGTAGATAGTGGTTAAACATGAGATTTAATTCATCTGGGGTATATCAAATGGGCAATCTTTGGTCTTATTAATCTATTACTTGTTCCAGAGCAAATCAATTTGGGTTAAGGGGAAAATTAAGTTTCATAACTTTATATTTAGGGTATATTTAACTTAAATCCTGTACTAGAGTGCTGCTTTTGCACGTTTGACTGAATTGTTTGCTGAATTAATGGCTATTATTGTTCATTGAAATATTATTGTTCAATAAATATTATTTTATATAAATAATATGCCGTATTTGGTATTAAGAAAGAGTCCGTTAGTGATTGTGATATGGACTTTAGTGAAAGTTACATTATTACGCCATTAGAGGGCGGTAAAGACTGTCTTTATGAGCAAATTGAAAGGGACTGGTTGTAAACAAGGAAGTTGTTTTAGCGCTGTCATGGGAAATCCCCTTAACTTTTAAAAGGACAAAGACAAAGATATCGCTTTCCTCAGCAGACATTTAAACTGATATGTATCAGATGCAGGTAATACACTCGTTTAGTCGATCTCTCTGTCATAATACCGTTATACTCTGCTCTACACAATAAGCTTCAATGAAACGACTCAACGCCCCATCCTTGCTAGTTCTAAAGTGGTGTTTTAGAATTAGTAGAGGCTTGGTCACAACTGTTAAACTGTCAACTTGAGTTTTGGATCTGTGGCGGAAGGAAGTAGTTCTGCACAACTACTTTTTTTTAAAAAACACTCCATTGTTGTTTCTTATTTATTAACTCACTTGTGCAGTCGAACTGTTATATAAACGTAATTACCTACAGCACTCGGCCTGCGGCACAATCACAGCTGTGCTGATATACAGCCATATTGCACAGCTACTCGTTTGATATTGCTTATGTCTAGCACATATATCAGTGCCACAGTGACTCTTGCACATATCTGAGTGTTACAAGGTAATTACAGTTTTAAATATTGGTCTGTATTTTTAAATGTTGATTTAAATGTTGGTCACTATTGTTCTATTTAGAGATTTAAATATTGATATTCTATTATGAGAATTAAATTTAGGTGGATATTGTTCTATTAACAGATTTACAATATTGGTCTTAATTGTTCTATTGTGAGATTTAAAATTTTAGTCAGTTTTGTTCTGAGAGTGAGAGTGAGCGATTCCCCATAAAATATGAAAATGGGATCGGTTTTCGCAGGTGAAAAGTCTGAAAAAGTCTAATGCCCAGATACACGTCTGAGTGTTCAAAAGTAATTAAGAGATTTAGATAATAGTCAGTTTTGTTCTAAGCAAGAGTGTACGATTCTCAAATTAAGATACGACTAATTGTTTTAAGTGAAAAATAGCTGGTTGTCAATGAGTCTGATGTGAGTTTTAACATTTTCCAAATTTAATTAGCAATCATTTAAGCAATGATGTTGAGAAATATAGGGTATAGCTTTAATTAGTAATGTCTCTGATTTCAGGCACAATTAAAATATTGTGATGTTGTTCCTTACTGTGGTTGAAAATGACTTTTGTGGAAAAGATGCTGTTCAACTTGACTTTCACATCCACTAAAAATCATTTTGACACCAGTTGGTTAAAGTAATTGCAGAAATGGTTCGGAAAATCGAAGTTAACTTTGAGAAAAGCTCTAGCATAATTTGTTTACAGATGCCGTTTGTTATATAATGTAGTGACGTTTGGATGCTTTAATGTACAAATATGTTTTGAGGACACTGAACATGTTGTTGTACAATGTAAAGCAGGGTCTTTTCTTTCTCTCCTAATGTCTTCCTCTCCAGCCCCTCCCTGCATTTATTTATGCCCGACTCGTAGTCTCCACAGTCAGTATCCATCCATTATGTCCTCCCCTCTTTAATTTGGTTGGCAAATTTAATTTACAAATGAATACCTTGCCTTTCTAATGGCCCATCGGGAAAGATAAATACACTTTTGTATGGAGAATGTTTGATCACTTTTTTCCTCCTTGTCTTCTTCTTTGATGCTAGTGAGCTGGCTAGAGTGAAGCCATAGATGACAGCAGGAAGAGAATGAGTACTTGAAATGATACAGCATGTGCAGCTAATGTGGCGTCTTGATTGAGCAGTTTGCTGCACAAATGTATGCTGTAACGTTGCCAGATTAATTTAACTCCATATTACTGTTGGAGCCAGAGCTGAGCACTGAATACTTTTAAGAGTGCATGAATACAAATAGATGTTGGAATTCAAAACATGTTTTAGTCTTTGTAGCAACATGTATCAACATTACTATCTTGGGATTTTTAACTTACTTTTAACTTAATTTTTAACAATCTGTTGGTTTAATCCTCTGGTTGATTTACCTGCTTAAATGTTTTATAAATAAATAAATACCCTTTTTTTTATTAACGTAAAATTAAGAAAATGAATCTTGCTACTTGAGGAATACGGGTCATGCACAACAAACTTTTGTATTCTGTAAAGCAGGTAGAATCGCTTCCGGTCCAGATCTTTTGTGCTTCATTAAGATGCCTTCAATTGAGCGAGCAAAGATGAGCATAACCGATGTCCTATCTAAAATTGGTAAATTTCCTCTTCTAAATAACATTTAGATGTTTAAACCGAATAAAATGGCAACAAGAACTAGCTAGGTTAGCCGATTACCTTTTTGTCCATAGATAACGGTGTCAGTTCCTACTGCTCTTAAAGGGATAGTTCACCCAAAAATGAAAATTTGATGTTTATCTGCTTACCCCCAGGGCATCCAAGATGTAGGTGACTTTGTTTCTTCAGTAGAACACAAATGATGATTTTTAACTCCAACCGTTCCAGTCTGTCAGTCGTATAATGCATGTCAATGGGAACTCCATCTATAAGAGTAAAAAAAAACATGCACAGACAAATCCAAATTAAACCCTGCGGCTTGTGATGACACATTGATGTCCTAAGACACGAAACGATCGGTTTGTGCGAGAAACAGTATTTATATCATTTTTTACCTCTAATACACCACTATGTCCAACTGCCTTGAGGATCCGGTGTGTGAGGTCTGAAAACGCACTCTGATGCCGGAAGTGATCTCTCGCGCGTATAAGTCAATGAGTGCGAGAGGTCACTTCCGGCGTCCGAGTGCATTCAGACCTCACACATCGGATGCTCAAGGCAGTTGGACATAGTGGTGTATTAGAGGTAAAAAATGATATAAATACCGTTCAGTTTCTCGCACAAACCGATCGTTTCGTGTCTTAGGACATCAATGTGTCGTCACGAGCCGCAGGGTTTAATTTGGATTTGTCTGTGCATGTTTTTTTTTACTCTTATAGATGGAGTTCCCATTGACATGCATTATACGACTGACAGACCACAACGGTTGGAGTTAAAAATCATCATTTGTGTTCTACTGAAGAAACAAAGTCACCTACATCTTGGATGCCCTGGGGGTAAACATCAAATTTTCATTTTTGGGTGAACTATCCCTTTAACACTTTCTCTGACAAGCAGATTTTCCTGTTTGTTCACGTGACGTTCAGCCTAAAGCCTATAGAGAGTTAGCATATGAGTCTATTGACTTAATTTTTTTTAAATATTTTGATCTCACACTGATTTCTACTCATTTATACTTAAATGAGGTTAAAATCGTCATGAAAATGAAGTTGCGATAGTCTTTTTTTCCCCAATTGTGCCATATATCTGAGTGAGACAGCTTCTTGAACAAGAAAAAAATGTAGGGCGGGACGATTTTGTCCATGGGGAATTGATTGTGGTCTGCTATTGGTGGATCTCATGTGTGTGACAGGTTGCCCCGCCCTCGTGCCAGAAAACACGTCATCAGAGAATAGAAGAGATGTCGCTGCAAGAGGAAGGGTTATTTTGATTAAAAAGTATGAGGCACGTGAATTAAAAAAGATGTGTACTATAAGGAATGATCCGCATATCTTCAGCCATGACAACATTAGAGATATTTGAGAGATGTGTTGGTTTTACACTATATATGAGCATTCACTCTGATGAGCCACTTCCCTAAAGGGTCCACTGAGCACAAAAGAGGAAAATGAGAAAGTGTAGAACAATGAAACGGCTTTCATTTAAGAGCATTAGATTATCAGAAAGAGGGGGAGAATCTTCACAGAAGTAATCAAGCCTTGATGAAATAAAGGAATGCGTTAAGCCCTCATAGAGTCAACGCAAAGCACTGCGATGGCCACAAGTACATGAAGCCACACAAACCCCAGAGTATTAGCATTCTCATTTCAAATGTCTTAAAGGCTGGGAAAACATGCAAATTGGTTTAAATGGATGACAAAGCTGGTGATAGAGATTTCTGGAGCCCTTTTTCTCTGCCTGTAGGTCCCCTTTGAAAGTCCTTGTTTATGGCAATATATGTGTTAATTTTGAGAAAGAAGAATTAAATCTCTTTAAGGAAAACAAAACTAGTTGATTTGTAAATTCTCTCAAGGTTTAGAATGTGTAGTTTCTGCACTGCCTCTGTCCTTCATTGATTGGACAAGCAGGTAGCCCCGCCCCAAACTCAAGCCAATGGCTGAGCCTGAAGTTGACAAGCCAGCTTGCGCAAACAAATAGAGCGATGCTATAAAGTCAGTCAGCAAATGGCTTATTTATAGTTGTCTTGGCACGTTAAACTGATATGAAGAAAGTATTTTAACACAGAAAACATTGCGCACTTCACCTTTACACATAGATGCCACATATTTAACAGCTTTCAAGCGGAACAAAATTACATTTTCAGGTAATATGTAAAAAGTAAATATCTTAAAAAGCCCAATTTTAAATGTGTTTGTAAAACTGAAATATGCTTATCACAACTGGCAATGTACAAATGGTTGAACACTGACAAAAGCAGTCAAGGACATCGGTCTGAGAAAATGACGCTATTCTATCTAATCTGACCATGCATCTTTCCATCTGAGCTGTGTCACGATTCCATTAGAAAGCTCGTGAAATTTAATTTCCACCCTTTGCTGAGGACACTGTTGATTTGGCTATTCTCAGACTAGAACACTTTTCCCTGTTTATAGAGGAGCACAAAGACATGCTGTGGTTCAAAACACAAATTGTGCTGTACAGATCTAAAGTCTCTCTCTCACATAGCTAGACTTATCAATATAATATAAATCAGTATCAATATCAATAAGTCTGCTACACTATAAGTCTGCAGCATAGTGTAGCTTATTCTGAACAATTACATCTCGTGTGTACATATACTTTGACGTGTAAAATGGATGACCACAGTTTGTTTTGGTATACAATACCGTTTAAAAGTTTAGGGGCGGTAAGATTTAATGTTTTTAAAAGAAGTCTCTTAAATTATCTGACTTTATAACTCGCAATTCTGACTTTATAACTTGCTATTCTGACTTTATAACTCGCAATTCTGACTTTATAACTCACAATTTTGACTTTTTTTTCTCAGAATTGCGAGATATAAACTCACAATTGCGAGTAATAGATGCAATTGCATCTTATAAAGTCAGAATTGTGAGATATAAACTCGCAATTCTGAGAAAAAATTAGACATTATAACACGCAATTGCAACTTTATATCACGCAATTCTGAGAAAAAAGTCTGAATTGTGATATAAAAAGTCGCATTTACCTTTTTTATTTTTTATTTAATGGAGGAAACAAGCTTCCTATGTGAATATATTTTAAAATGTAATTTATTCCTGTGATGCAAAGCTGATTTTTCACCATCATTACTTCAGTTTTCAATGCCTTCATTTCCAGACATACCGTTGAACTTTGACTTTAGACGTTGTGTAAAGCATGCAAACCAATTGGAACTGCTGATTTTCAGCTAGCTCTTTACATTTCCGTGAGCAATATATATCAGATGGCCTGTGAACAGACTGTATGTGGCCTGTGGATGTGTTGTTTTAAGCTGTAACACACCACTGCTGATTGTTAGATGCTTCCATAGTCCATGTCTGCCAGTGTAACAACAAGGCGAAGAATATCATAAAAAGACAAGAAATAAATAAAGGGGATTGAATTGTAGTGGGGATTTGGTTTGAAGGACAAATTAACAGAGAAATCACGTGTAAAGTGCAACCCAGGTCAGAGATTTGAGTAGTAATCAAAAGAACACCTGAGGTAATGAAGTGCTGATGTGATGAGTGTGCCTGAGATTAACCAAACTGCCTCGGTGCAGCAGGAAGTGCTATTATATCTGTGGATAGTGCTATTGTGTGCACCTCCTGTGGCAGCTGGGCTTGTTTTTTTTCCTTTTATCACTCCTCACCTCAATCCCACCTTAACTGCCTCTCAGCGCTTTTGCTTCTTGAAGAATACTTTACCTGACAGATCTTTTGTATTCACCAGTCCGTTTGGTCTGGTGTAGTATTATTCCTTTAACAAAGAAGTACAATTTTTTTTTTTTTTTTTACATGTATTGTGGCATTCCTTAGTTCCTTAGAGTACCTTGTATGAATATAGACCTAATTATTCAGAACCATATGATATGGTATCTGCACACTATTTTTATTTTTAACATATTTATTTAAAAATATGTATTTATTTTGAAAATGTATTTATTTGAAAATTTAAATAACTTCTATATCATACAATAAAAAAACAAAACATTAATTTAATAAAAAAATCTGTCATTTTATTTTTACAGTCAGAATGGCATTATATGAAGTTTCTTTGTAACTGTATTCCAAAATAATAAAAAGCATCCTGAAATAACTTGCAGAAAATCAACCTAAGCCATCCATTCCATTGCAAGTTTTCATATTCAAACTTTTTCCAACTTGATAGCATTTTGTACAAATATTTAAAATCAATATATTTATAATAAACATTTTCCTGTGATTCCTCCATGTTAGGATCTCATATTATGGAAGCTTGTTTCCGCCATGAAATAAAAAATAAAAAAAGGTAATTGCGACTTTATATCTCACAATTCTGACTTTTTTTCTCGAAATTGTGAGTTTATATGTCACAATTCTGACTTTTTTTTCTCAGAATTGCGAGATATAAACACAATTACGAGTTACATAGTTAGAATTACGAGTTTTAAAGTCAGAATTGTGAGATATAAACTCACAATTACGAGTTATAAAGTCAGAATTTTGAGATATAAACACAATTCTGAGAAAAAAGTCAGAATTGCGAGATGTAAACAATTCTGAGAAAAAAAGATGCATTATAAGATGCAATTGTAAGTTTATATCATGCAATTCTGACTTTATAACTCGCAATTGTGAGTTTATATCTCGCAATTCTGAGGAAAAAAAGTCAGAATTGTGAGATAAAAAGTCAGAATTGGGTGATAAAACTCACATGTGGGGAAAAAAAGTCAGAATTGCAGAATTGTGAGATAAAAAGTCGCAATTTATTTTTTTATTTAGTGGCGGAAACAAGCTTCCATATTATATCTCTAATTGCAGAAATTATATCTAGCTAGAAATTATTTTAGTGTCAATTGAAAGTAGTAGTCTTTATATATATTATTTTTCCTCCACAGTTACACAATTTTAAAACTAGCCGGAATATTTTGAAAGTAGTTTGTATTTTTATTTATTCTGTTTTAGGGGTGTAACGGTACAAGTCATGGTTCGGTATGGGTTCGGTACATCTTATTAAACAGTAGTTTACTGAACAAATTGTGTCTCTGTCTTTAAATATATTAAATTAAATTATAACTAAAAGTTTCTTATAAAAAATGATCTCTGCTAATGCTGTAAACTATGTAGGGAGCCCTTACTTGAACATTAGGCTACTCTAATATTAAAGGTTAACAACTGAGCCCAAACTATTTATTTTTAGATATATTAAATAATCAAGACATCACTAACAGGTTAAGTAAAATATAATGAATATATAGGCTAATACAGTGCATATATTAAGCGAAAGAGTTCATTTCTCTGGCGAACTAACAAGCTGTGGACACTGGATGGCTTTTCTGAGGTAAATGCTACTTGACACAGTGTTTACAAGCTGTTTCATTGATGTCTTTCCACTGTTGAAACACTGATTGAACGATTACACAAGATATGACCGTTTCAGTAAGTTGTACTGTATCTTTCAACATACCTTTAGATGATCATTCAAGTTTAGGCTATTTTGTAAATAGGCTATTAAAGAGGAAGAGACGATCGCGTTCACTCGCGCCCCGTGCTGCCGGTTGAACTGAGGCGCCTATACAGAGATCTGTCACGCCACATCAAAGTGCGTCAAAACGGCATTTTCTGTTTGAATTTCGTGATTTCGTGGACAGAATTTGCAGGTTGACGCTTTGTTTCTTATCGGAAGTAACAAAACGCAGAGCTTATTGCGATTAACAGGAGACCTTAATGTTGCAATGTAATGTATTCGGTACACACGTGAACCGTACCCAAAGCCCTGTACCGAAACGGTTCGGTAGGAATATGTGTAGTCGAAGTGATTGACCTTTTATTTGTTGTTTTTAATGCCTATAAGTTTATTAAAAAAGTTTTAATTTATATAAAGATATTTTAGTACATCATGTTGAACTAAATGAAAATGTTGCCTTTGCAATTAGCTGGAATCAAATAAGTTTTTCAGTTTGTATTATTTCAAGTAACATTTTTTTTTTTCTTAGATAACTATAATAACCCTGACACAGATTACCTCTGCAGAAACATCTCTGATATATTTTTAATGTTAAATGAGCATTTTAGGTCTCAAAAAGATGTCATTTGCTCACGAACATATTCTAATGCACGCAAACACACAACAGGAGACTGCTGCAGACCTGCAGAGAGCTACCTCTCGAACAAGCAGATACTGTCCTGTGTTTCACCTTCATTTGTTTCTCCTTACCCATCATAACGTACCAAAACAATACCATCACCTTGGGCAATGCACAGCTTTGTAGAACGAAGAACCCAGGGAGTAGAGCAGAGTGAACTTTGCCAGGCTGCCGCATGGGGAATACTGCGTTATTGGAAGAAGACTCTGCAGAGGTTTATTTTAGGACTACATAACACAGTAAATGACACAAAACATGACACTGTGAAACGGTGTGTGAAACAAAAGTTTGATGTTGTGCTGGTCTGTTGCGAGGGGTTTTAAAACCACTTCGATCCTCAGGAATGTTCAAGCCGCTCCAGTAGCCTCGCGAGGAGATGGAGCCACACTTTGAAGGTGCGGACAGATGACCGTACCCTGAGAGGAAATCTGTCATCGCCAACCAATGAGGTGCTGTCGCTTCCGTGTGACGGTTCAATCTGTTATTTAGGTCTAAGCCGAGGCTCTAACACAGATGTACAAAAACATATTTTTCCATAGAGGATTAATGCTATACTGTATACTACATGCTCAGTCAGGCGTGGGTGGACTATTACTCTCGGGATGGAGTTTTCAGCATCTGTTTTCATTTGGGTTTTACTTTAGCTAATAAGATGGAGAATTACACTGTAGATTTGATATGAAGGTAATGACAGAGTGTTTCAGAGCTGAAATCAGTCTCTTCAAGGCTGATTTCCAATGTCCTTATATCCAGATGATTACCCATCGCTTAATAGATGTTTTTAAGAGCGCTCAGCGTGGCCTCCTCGGCTCACCCGTAAATTCTAATAGCAAAAGATATTTTTAGCCTCAAGGCAAGCAAATGATAGTGAGGCAAGTCTTTCGAACATTTTGTTTCAATGGTTTAATCTGGTTCTTTTTATGTGATTCTTTTATGTAATTTCACTCTAAATGCATTTACTGTAAATTCACTCATTGGTTCTTGTATCATTACATGTCGGACATATACAAAAGAGATGGTTCTTGGTTTATTGAATCAATGAGTTGTTGACTTGAGAATCGCTCTAAATGATTCAGTATGATTTGTGAATTCATTTTGGGAACTGCTTCAGCCACTTCACTGAAGGATCATTCCAGCTTACGCCATCATGTAGTCTGATATTACATGCTCTTTAATGTTTTAAAAAGTCATATGCAGGTACATATCACTGCTTATTGTGGTTCTTCCATTCTGTTTTATTAGCAACCCAGCCTCATTGGAAAAAACGTGCCTGTGACACCATTTCTGCCATCTGGCTCGTATCGCAAGACTTTCAAAGTGAAATGTCCAGTGAATTGTGCTAAAAGCATGCTCTGTTTTATCAAAAACAGAACAACCTGAATTTGACAATGTTTTAGCTTGTTGTACACATTGCGGCAAATGAAATGAAATGAAATGAAATGTACTTTATTGTCCCTGGTAGGGAAATTTGGAGTAGATTCAAAACTAACATTCCAACATCACCTGGTACACCTAAAAATATTAAAAATACTATACATACAACAGACATACACATCCATATACACCATCACAGAAATCAGTTTAAAAAGAGAGAGAAAAAAAAAATAAAATAAAATATCATGATTAAACTATGCTTAGTGTAGCAAAACCATGGTTAAACCAAGGGTTTTTGAATTGTTTAAACTGATTCATTGAAAAGATTAATGGTTAATTTGTGGTTACCATGGTTTAACTATATTAACCATGGTTCTTTCATTGTGACTCATGTTTTATAGGACTCATACCCGAGTGCTCAGTCAGGCTGAAACGTATTTCCAGAAATGTGATTTGAATAGGATTTCAAACCACATATGAATATACAGCAGCTCAAAACGAATTTGTTCACACTTGCTAAATCTAATCGGATTTCAATCAGATATGCACAAAAATCGGATTTGGACTGACAGTCTGAACGTAGGCAAAGAAAACTTAGAAGACTTAAATACACAGAGGATGGTCCTTAACAGAAACAGGTGTGTAAGTAATCAGAAACCATGACAACAAATGAATGAATAAACGAGAACACAGGCAAAACAGTGACAAGGAAAACCATGACAACAAAACTGAACAGAACAAGACAATGAAACTAATGCCGGGTTCAGACTACACAATATTTTTGTCGGTCACGATAGTCACTGTGTCAGATTATACGATTTTGACTCCTAAAATCTTGAGTCGTGGACAAGAAACATGTCAGACTACACGTTGCTACCGTGTGCTGTCTTTAACCGCGTGCGAGCTGTCATCGAGAAGGCGGACTATCGACTGACAGGTGCCGTGAGCGTAAAACAAACAATGGCTATAGAAGCGTGTTTTGCTCTGTCTTGTCGTCAGAAAAGCCCAAAAGTGGACAGAGCTGAGGTAATATGTTTTATTTACCTTTTTTCACTCTGTCGAGGTAACTTAGTCCCTCGAGGAAAGATAATAAACGCAGGGGTATTGTTGCCATAGCTCCACAAACATTTCCTCCATTGTAAATTCAATTTTCACCTAGCAGGAACGATGCCATTGTCTCTCTTTGGTTTCGGCATGTTTGAAAGCATGTAGGAAGGCACTTCTGTGCTTCTGTTGGCCAGTGTCACACATGTGACGGAACTCGTCGTGGATGACAGAGAAAAAAATTAAACATGCTAGTCTTTCTGTCATGATGTCGTGAAGCATTGCAGACGCGGCATCGGTTGTCGTCCACTATGACGCACTACACAAGCTGAAACGATCGAATCTTGCGTCCCGACGCCCATTGTTGCTTACGAATCCCCACAACACCCTACATCAAGCAGATCGTGGCAAAATCGGGCTAAAATCTTGTAGTCTGAACCTGGCATAAGGGGCAGTTTACATGACACCATTTTCAACTAAAAGCGGAAAATTTTTTATGCGATTTGACCATTCATTTACACGACAACAGCGTTATGGTGTCCTGAAAACACAAACTTTTGAAAACAGGTTTCAAGTGCAAGTTTTTTAAAACAATACCATTATTGTCACAGTGTAATCTGCAAAAACGCGAATCTGTGAAAACAGTGATGGCATGCACACGCGTATTACGTGTGTAGTCTTTAGGCATGCTCGTTTGGTGCGTCATCGCCTACTACTGGCCTGGCATGTGTAATGCAGCGTTTTTAGTCATTTCCGTGGATCCATGTGAACAGGGATAGTTGTTGTATAATTGTATAAATAGGTACGTTTTTGGAGTTTTGCAAAAATGTAGGTTTCCAATGAGCCTAGGTTGTTTATTTAGGTTGATTATTGTAATGATTCAGCTCATAACAATGTCATTAAGAATCTAAATATAGATTGCAATAAAGTTATATCAGCTTATAAATACTATTTATTAAAATGAATTCTATTTTGTTTATGTTTCGATAAAACTGTTATACAATCAGGTCATAAACGTATTTCCAGTACGTCTATTAAAGTAACTTTTTGTCAAACCCTAAAAATATCAGTTCATATTCCCATATCATTATTATGAGTCAGGCATGTTTAAAAGAGATGTTCAGAGAGCTGTTGTCTTGAGAACCAAGGGTTTTTGAATTGTTTAAACTGATTCATTGAAAAGATTAATTAGTTTGTTCACGTATCAAATATCTCTAGAACGGTGAAGAGCAATCCTCATTACAATCCTTGTTACTGTGGCTTGTCAATGCTTCTTACGTCTAGGCTTAGTGATTGTCATGATGCTTAGGTAGACTTGTTGTCGAAGTGGTACAAGACAACAGCAAATGTATGTGATCACCCTTCACCATCTGGCTAATGCTACTGGCAACTTAATCAATTTATCTGAGATCTGCTTCTGCAGCGGTTCGCGAGATGGTCCCATGAAGACATCAGCGGCTCCACCAGTTGGATGGAACAAAGGGTTAGCGTTCAAGGGCTAAAAACCATTAGCATAATTTATGGTGCACTTGTGGATCATTAAGGCAGCTTCAGTCTTACTGTGAGATGGATGTTTTCCAGCATTCGCCCTCTCTAGGAACTTAAGTGGCACCCCTGTGCAATCAATGGGATACCTGCATAGGACTGACTCAGATGCACAGCTAAACAAACCTCTAATATCACAACCAACCTGCCGGTCCTGTTTCTTTTAACCCAGGCCAATGTGGTTCAAGTTTTAGAAGAAAGTAATTAAAATGGTGGCAGCTGAAAACTTATTATGCTTGGGTGAAAGAGGAGCTGCCTATACGTTTAGCAAGGGATCGTTCGAAAGTTATCTTTAATCCCCAATAACATTAAAGGCTAGCCTTTCATCACGTCACAGGGTTGCTTGACACTCTCAAAGGGCCCTGTCGCCTGCCTCTTTGAGAACATAATTGAAATTTCTTAGCAATGCTTTGGGAGGCCAGTGCTTTTACAGAAAACAACAAAATTTGGGACATGAAGAGTCCAGTCAATGACTGTTTCTTTAACGTTACTAGGAAAGGCTGCCAACACATAGCTGTGAGTGCTCTCTCTCTTTCTCTGCATTGTTATTATTTTTGGCTGATGGTAGACTTCTGTCCCTTGATGGTACAATATTGTTACTTTTTCTTTATTATTTTCAGAAGGGACACTTTTAGCTGCACCTTTGAGCTGTACTATACAGGATAAAGATTTACAGAGCTTGAAAAGGCATTTCTTAATGAACTGCCAGAGCCAAACCTGTCACATTTATCACATTTCTGGTGCTATATCTACAAAAAAGCATACCTAGCCAATATGTAATTCACATTTTGTGGCTAGTTCAATGGCCAAAACATTCCTTGTATCAGCTAAAGCCTCCAAACATGAGGGCATTCTTCAAATGCACAAAATGTCCCGTTGAGGCTCTAGGTTATTTATTTCTTATGGAGTCTTGAGGGAATTCTACCTTTTGAGTGCTTGTCCATTTGAGGGGTGATGTTTTTGCAGCAGGTGTCACCAAACCTCTTCCTCTGCTTCACCTCCATTTGTGCTGGCGGTTCCCAGAGCTACCGTTCTTGTTGCTCACTCAGGGTTTGCTGACCCACGTAATCTGACGGGTCATCCAGAGTGCACTTTACACCGGCCAATTCTACCTTTCCTCTTTCTGTACAATGATTCTTCTCTTTTGTCAGGGTTTATTAGCACTCAGACAGATACATTATTAAAACTAACAATTGTTTTAGTAGACAGAAATGTAAGATTTGTAAATGATTTTGAGACAATTAACTCAGGCTTATTGGAAAACGTACCATTTCAGGGGATATTACATTGGTTCTTGCATGTTTTGCGGCACTTTCAGAGTGAAATATCCAGTGAGTGGTGACAACAGTTTCTGAAATAGAGGAATGTGAATGTGGCAACATTTTATAACATTGGTTGTTGTATGTATCTCAGAGGTTCAGAAATGAAATGTCTGGTGAGTGGCGCTAAAAGTTTAATGCTCGATCATGTTTGAAAATAATGTACCAACAGTGTTGAGCCTAACGTATTACAAGTAATGTGAGTTACGTAATCATATTACATTTTTTACAATAACTAGTAACACATTACTTTTAAATTTACAACAAAATATCTGAGTTACATTTTCAAATAAGCAACACAAGTTATTTTGTTTTCCCATTTATTGGCTGACACCTCTCCTGTTCCCATGTTGAGAGAAATCGTGAGTAAGTGAAGAGACGTTTTGTGCGCTGTGTAAACATGATGGTTATTCATTCTAGACTAGTTCTAGACTAAATATGAGCATTTAGCCTACTCATTTAGCACAGCACAAGCTTGTTTGTTTGAACTGCGCCCTCTACTGTACAGGTGTGAATTTACATTTCTTTCAGCCTGAGGCTTATCAAAGACTATAGAATAACACAAGACACGTCACTTGTATTGTTTTGAATGGGAGAAAGTGCAACGCGCAATATGGCGGGATAAGTCCCGCCTTCTAAATAAGAGCTAATCACCGATTGGTAGTCATTGCGTCACCGCAGCGGCCGTTAGAAGCTCCGGTTCCTATAGAAACAGTCAGACGCGCTCCTTCGAAATGAGGCACAAGAAACGCGCATTTAGGACTGCGCATGCGCATTAGCTTGATCCAGCCTGAATAATATCGTTTTTTTCGTTTAGAAACAAAATTTATGAGACAGTTGTTGTCAGATTTCATTGGTGATTTCAAACACGAAATTTAATCGAAAGCTTGGCAAACAGCTTTGGAGAATTTGATGTTTCCCCATTCAAAGAGATAGAAGCTGCACTTGAATGCCCGAGAGGCATTTCAAAGATGGCCGCCGAGTGAATTGACTTGTCTTAAAGGGACTTTGGGATTATTCATTTCACCTTTGGTGTGAAAGGTACTTTACATTTGCCAAAAATAGAACTTTTTTGTTGTTATAAAAACAAACAAAGAAACAGCCCAGCCCAGATGAGAAAATGTAACGCAAAAGTAACGCAATGCATTACTTTCCATAAAAAGTAACTAAGTAGCGCAGTTAGTTACCTATTTAGAGAGTAAGGCAATATTGTAATGCATTACTTTTAAAAGTAACTTTCCCCAACACTGTGTACCACCTACACTAAACCTAACCAATAGTGTTAACAAAAGCAAACATGACATAAAAATGCATTTGCTGAAGCAACCATGCCATTTTAGCTTGCTTGTACAAGTTTTGTTCTTTTTTTTATCATGACTCGTACTCAAGCTCTCTATGTCTCAAGTGCAATGCTGTACCAGTTGAGCTACCGAGCAAGTTTACGGTGTCAGAAAAGCCACACATATGAAGCTGGTTATGTGTTGCAAATGTCAAAATGTGTTAGTTTACAAATTATGCATTATGGTGAAAGCTGTTAGGCCATAGCATAGTATTGTGCAAGGAACTGCATGAAGTCTTTATTTAAAAAGTATAATCATAATTTGTCTTGAAAATAAAGGTTCTTTATTGGCATTGATGGATCCATGAAGAACCTTTAACATCCATGGAACTTTTCCATTCAATAAAAGATTCTTTATAGTGGAAAAAGTTCTTTAGATTATTAAAATATTCTTTACACTAAGAAAAAAAAATGTTTCTTTCAAGAGCTGTTCACTAAAAAGTTCTTTGGGGAACCAAAAATAGTTCTTCTGTGGCATTGTTGCAGAAACTCCCTTTTGGAACGTTTATTTTTAAGAGTGTAGTTTGGGAATAATACTTGACAGTTTTTGTTATTCCACTTCCTATCTTCTCTGGCTCTCTTTCTCACTCCTTGGCAAATGTTTGGAGGGCTATGCTCCCCCTTTCAAAGCTTACTGGGGTTGAGGGTGCCATTCGGCAGCAATAGTCATAAACTATGGCTATGATGGTTATTGCAGTGATAAAAACTGATACATAAAACACAAAACAGAAAGAGCTATACCTATTTATAGATAAGATTATCTGAGCCTTAATCGCAATAGCAGGCAGGGGAGCCCTGTGCGCTGGACAGGATTTCTTCCCTAGAGCTTCTTTACGGCCTGCGTTCAGCTTCGACACAACATGTAAAATACTCTGAATAAAGGATATTCTAGGAAACTATTTGTTTAGAACAGAGTGACATATTACATGTGATACTGTGAACTAAATTACATAAAGTGTTTGCTGTTACTGTGTGACTGAAACCGAAACTTACAGGACTTTGTGTTTCATATATTAGACATCGGATTCATAAGCTATCAGGTTGTGGTGCCAAAGATGAAACTGTGTGAAAAAACTGTGTGGTGTCTGCGATGGATGGAAGCAGCAGACCCACACATCCAACAAGTAGGTCACTGAGGGATCAGAAACACTCATCCACAAGATGTTTTTGGCAAAACATCCCCATGACTCTTCATACCTCTTTTTCTCTTACTTTCTGTCCTCCTCCTTTCCTTTTCATTTTATTTACTGGGTCATTTCTGTTACGCAGTACATTTTTCATTTTGTAGAAAACATTACCACGTCTTAATACCCCTCTGAAAAGGAATTGTGTTGTACTGATAATACACTTTTAGTGTACTTCAAAGTATATTTTTTAAAAATCTGTATAATATTAATGAAATTAAAGGCCATGCAAGTGTATAGTACTAAAACTTTCATGACTGTTTCTTAACATACTTAAGTATACACTTTTAAAAAGTGAACTTTGTATTAATATCAAATTAAACTTTTTATTTTTATTTTTTAATTTCAAGTACAATAGAAATAATTACATTGAATAATTACATTGAAAATCCAGATAAAGTATATTTTTTTCAGTAACACTTTAGGGTTCAATTCTCACTATCAACTAGTTGCTTATTATGCATATTACTAGGATATTGGCTGTTTATTAGTACTTATAAAGCACATATTAATGCCTTATTCTGCATGACCTTATTCTACATCCCTTAATCCTACCCAACACCCAAACTTAACAACTACCTTACTAACTATTAATAAGCAGTAATAAGGCGTTTATTGAGGCAAAAGTCATAGTTAATAGTTAGTTAATAGTGAGAATTGGACCCTAATCTAAAGTGTGACCTTTTTTAATATACTGTGTAACAGGAATGACTCTACTTTCAGCTGTTTAACTTGCCTCGTGGATATCTAAAAAGCACAACTCCTTAACAAGCTCACACCTCCCATCCTGTACTCTCTTTCACTCATGTTCTGTTTGTCTCTCTCTTCTCTTCACTCTCTCTCTCTGTCTCTGCCTGTGGGGCTTGAACTAATTAGAATCTAATGGACCAAAAGTGACTTGTACGCTTGAGGAAAATAAGAAAAACTAAGATGGCATTCATATGTAAACGCGAACCACGCTAGTTTACACAGAAATAATACTGTGGCGTATCTTGCTCGTGCCACAATGGCCCTCCAAAAAAACAAAAAAACAACAAAAAAAAAGCCAGTCAAGGCTAAAAAGCATATTTAAATGCATGAGTTTTCCTTTTACAACTCTTATTAAGCAGCCGAGGCATAATCTTGGGCAATTGAATGTCCTAATATATATATCTATAATTTGTCAAGGAGTGTATTTTACTGCGGAGCCACAGAATGCTCTTTTTCGTGTTTGGAGTCCCTTTTCAGTTGCATTTCTAGCAGGTGCGTGTGTGTGTGTCTGTGTGTGTACAAGCAATCATCATTATGCAATGATAAGAAACATGCCCCAACGACTCACTCGGGAATTAACCATGTCATGATTCCACACCCCCGATTGCAACTCGCGCTCTCGTTCTGCTCTTCTCTCCCTGTTTAGTAGAGCTAAATAACTGATGGCCATAATTTAGGTCCTCTAAAAGGCTCATTTCATAGAGGGCAGTCATTTCAAGACTGAGGAATGAATCTGAATGCAGGCCGCATCGTCGCGCTATTCCTATTCTAGAAACGCAGCACATGCACTGATAGATAGAAATGCTGCATTCATTTAAATGTACATTTCCAATGGCTCCATCCTAATGTTCCTATAAAATCGATAATCATATGACACTCGAATTACATGAAAATGACACAGAGCAAGCATAAACTGGATGTGAGTTACAGTAGACGAGATTCTGTTAGTGTCTGGTTTAATAAAACGCTACAAAACAATATAGTGGAAGAGCAAATTATGGTATGATACATGCATGGAATGCATAATTGAAGACTAATGGATCTCTTTAGGATTAGGGTTTGAAAAAAAAAAAAAAAAATCAATAATTAATGTATGTGTCCAACTGAAGTGTCTCCAGCTTACTTGTTTGAAGGTGGGGGTGGGCTGAACACCATGCAGTCTGGCTTCAGCAATCAGACAGGGAATGAGACACATTCATAGCCACACACACACACACACACACACACACACACATCCTTGTTTATACTACTTTGTGAGTAAATGACCCCACTAAGATAGTAAGATGAGGAATTTACGATGTTGTGGGGTCCTTTAGTTGGATAAAAATCATAAAAAAGAATGTTTGACAAAATCTTAAAAGTCACTATAGTACGGCCCTTCCCTACACTATACCTAAACCTATACCGTCACAAGAACCTAACGTAATTCTAACGTAATTATTTATATATATATATATATATATATAATACTACGGGGCTGTTGAATGCTCGAATCTGATTGATTGACCAATGTTCTAAGGTGTGCAATTATTTTCAGGGAAACGCAAGGCTCAAATAGTTCTAGCAGGTCTTGACCCTCACTGCAGTTCCATATCACTTCGGCAAATGATTTCAGTTATTTCAGTAGGTCCTACAGCCTACAACCGCAAAAAGAAACAAAACCCACAACCAAGCAACCGACACCGACCAAGCAAATAAATATAGTAAACAATAGGATGAAAACGACAAATTATTGTCATGTTTTTTTTCCCACAAAATACGTTTTATTGTGTTCTGATACTCTCTCGCGCTCTCTCTCTCTTTCAAACGTACACACGTACGGTATAGTACGGACACACACTTGCACAGAAACGTTTGGTCAGCGCTGCTCTGACGAATTAATCAGTAAAATAGTTTAGCAACTTAAGATACATGACTCACCAGTGAAGTAATAAATGTGCGGGTCTTGAGATAAACTTATAGTTTCACTATTAGTAGAGACACTGCTGCCGTTAGAGACACACAGATCAGGTAGGCTAATTCACATATGCTGCTTATTCTCTCTCTCTCTCTCTCTCTCTCTCTCTCTCTCTCACTGCGTTAATAACTGTATCAATGGTATTATTCTGCTATCAAGGCTCAGGCCTTCGTTACTAGTTCTGAAATGACGTTTTGGAATTAGCAATGAAGGCTTGGGATGAGATGCGTAAGAAATTAGTCCCACACACAAGAGTGTTTTAAGGACAAAAACCTGACAAATGTCTTGAAATACAACATCGGAACAGTGTCTTGAGGTGTGGTAACCGTAGTATAAGTGGATATATATATATATATATATATATATATATACACACACACTTATATATATGTAAGGAATAACTGACTCCGGGCCGTTGAATTCTTAGAAAGTAATGCAGATCCGAGGTGTAACTCCGCTTCGCGTCGTGGTCTCATTACCACCTCGGGTGTGCATTATTTCCTAAGAATTCAACGGCCCAGAGTCAATTATTCCTTACATATATCTATATATATATATATATATATATATATATATATATATATGTAAGAATGTTACAGCTTTCTATAAGAATGTTCAAAACATTCTTTATATATATAAGAATGTTAGAATTACATTAGGTTCCTGTGACAGGTAGGTTTAGTGTATAGTGTAGGGAAGGACAATAATAAATTGACTCAACATTTAGTCTCATATAAAAGATTTTGTCCTTGTGGGGTCCAAGTAAAGGACCCCACAAAGTCAAAGATTCCATGTCTTTCGTACTTTGTGGGGTCAACAAAAGTAAAAAATACAAGCGCGCACACACACACACACAGGTTTGTTTTGCTATCTTAGTGAGGACATTCCATAGGTGTAATGGTTTTTATACTGTACAAACTGTACATTCTATCCCCCTACACTACCCCTACTCCTAAACCTACCCATCACAGAAAACATTCTGCATTTTTACATTTTTAATAAAACATTGTTTAGTATGTTTTTAAAGCTATTTTAAATATGAGGACTCATGAAATGTCCTCATATTTCATGTTTACGTCATATTACCAGTGTAATACCCATGTCATTATACAAATTTGTGTCCTCATAAAACACAAACACACACACACACCTTTGTTTGTTTATGATAGATTGGGGAATGTAGTTGCTCAGTTAGTCGGTTAAAGGCACAATATGTAATTTTCGCCACTAGAGGTTGCTTATTCAAAACAAAGGTGTAGCTTGATGATGCCGTAAATGAGCGTGGAATCATGGGAGTTGTTGTCTTCACCTCCACAGCTGATGGAAAGCAATCTGACAGACTCGGGCAGAAATCATGTTCATGGATGAACTAATTTATTAAACCTTTAATAAAGTTACTGTGGTATGAAGCAGTACAGGCCGAGGTTTTATTATGTTTATGCTGTAGTCGGCCGCTTCTGCTCTTTTCGTTACATATGTGGGGTAATGCAGTGCTGTTTTCTGTTGATAAATGTATCCAAACAATTGCTCACTTGTCTAATAAAAAACATAATATATTAAAGCGTCTGTGGTGTTTCCATGGTTTCTATGATATTGAAACTAGATGGTAACATGTCGTCACTGACAGGTGACGAAATGACACGGTCTGTGTCCTGGTTAAAATTGCTGATTTCTCTGAATTTAAACATTGTTGGAAACGTTTGGGATAATGTAAGTACACAAGTCCACAAAATATATAACATTGTTCTAGTGGTTTTTGGATATTTTTTATCTAAAAATCTTACATATTGTGCCTTTAAGCTGGAAAAAAGAAGGAAAGGAAACAGAGAAAATGACTGGAAAAATAACTGCTCTGTGCCATCATCTTCATTTTGAACTTTGTGTCAGATGTTTCTCCTAAAATTCCTGTATATCGTTACCTCTGACTTTGATTCATTTGATGAGAAATGAGAAATGTTTGCGATCATATTAATACCCATCATTTTGATCAATTTTATGAGAAATGTTTGAGTTCATATTGATACCTCTGGCTTTGATTAAATAGAGGAGAAAAGTGTGAGTTCATATTAATTAGATAACAAATATTCAAGATCATATTGATACTTTTAACATTAATGAGACATGATTCCTATTGAAACTTCTGACTTTGATTAATTTGTTGAGAAATTGTTGAGTTCACACTGATACTTCTGACTTTGATGAATAAAATGAGAAATGTTTGAGATCATATCTCTGACAATGATACCTCTGATTTTGAATAAATTAATGAGAAATGTTTAAGTCTATATTGGAATTGTTTGAGATCGTATTGATCTCTTTAATGTTGCAAAAGAGGAAAAGGATTCCAGAATGAGGAAAAGGGATGAGTTGGCAGAAATCCAAATCTGCGGAAAGGAAGAGTGAAAAAGAGGAGGAGGTGTCTGATTTGGGTTTGTAGGATAAAGCACAGGTGCTAACTTAACAAGCCTGTTATTAGATACGCACCTGCGCTAACACTGAGGGTGTGCATTGATTGAGGATGGCTAGTTTTTGTCAGGATGCTCTGTTCCAATCCAACCTTTTTTTTTTTTTTTTGAAAAAAACAGAAGAGGTTCTGTGTATTCTCTGTTCAGGTGAGGCCTTGACAGGAGAAGAAAGATTCAGGAAGTCTGCTGATTGGAGGCACGTCCTCCGTGTTGACTCCTCATGCCTCGCTTAATGAAAAAAAAGCCTGGGGAGCTTGTTTTTTATGGACCCCCTGTTTATATGTCAGTCCCGGTTTCATTGTTCTCTTGCCCCAGCTGTTTCTACTCTGCTCGCAATTGATGTAATTTATTCTTCTGCTAATTTAACTGGCCTCAGCTGAGACAGGGAGACAGGCACAATAACAACAACAACAACAAAATAAAAGGCCCATCTGCACCAGCGCCAGCCCCCTTCTGTGTCAAGGTTGAAGCCCACGCAAGAGCTCTGACAAATATAAGGAACTTTTCTCACTCATAAAGAGAATATTTCCACTCAGCAGCCAGGCAGATGGAAGGCAGGAAGTTGATGGTGTACTGTAGCTTCTACCTGACACGCTGTCTTGTCTGTGAAAAGAGAGCCGACTGACTGCTTGACTTTTGCCTCTTCTCACTGTATAGATATCACAGAACATGATGGTTTCTTGCTTAGGGCTGCCCCCTAATAGTCAACATTAGTTGACGAGAAGAGGCTTTGTCGACCAAAATTTTATTAGTCGGTTAGTTGCAGAACAAAAAAAAAAAAAAAAACTCTACAGGAAGTGGTGAAGTCGCAAGGTCCATGAGGGACAGATCGTTAACAGCGGGTCCTTGTGGTAATTACATTATGTTGGGCAGGAAATCCAAACGTTCGTCTATCATCCATCGACCTCAAATATGGCTTATCATCTGAAACATAAGTAGTAGCAGCTTTACATGGCTGCTCGCTCTAACATTAACCTAGATATACAGTATGTGCGCTATTATTAGGCGCATATCCAAGTGTTTGTGAGGAGTGTGGAAGCTAAATTATTAGCGCACTTACTGCATGACATGGAGGTGCCGGCGAGATCACTTGCATTTTTTCCTGATAACAGCCAAAATACTCCATCATTTATGGTCATACAGATAAGAGTAACACATAATTTGAGACTGTAAAGGGTCTACTTTTATATGTGTAAACTCACAATAACAACAAAATGTTGTGCTTTTGTAAAATAAAGAAAACAAAGAGGATGCGCTTTCTGCTGTCTCGTTCTCCGTGAACTGGTGCACGTCATAAAAATGAACTGAAACTCAGAAATATATCTATAGAAAGCTTGAAATGTCTATTTTTAAACAAACCAATTCGACAAGAAAACAAATACTGCAGAGATGGCGAGTCAGCATCGTCATTATATATATACTGTATATACAGTACATGTGCGATTAGTCGACTATTGGCTTAAATGAATGACTGGGGGCAGCCCTTCTCCTGCTAATAGTTTGTAATACAAACTATGCTGTTATTACATGAGTCCAAATTTTGGAAGGGATAGTTTCTCTTTTTTCGGCATTAAATGAAGCAATTTATCTTGTTAAAACATATAAAGCTTTGTTTTTCCAAGGCAAGTTTGGTGGATTCATATGTAGAATCCACCAAACTTGTTACAGACTGAGAGAAGCATTGCAAATGGAAACCAGATTTTTAGATTTAGCTGTGAATTTTCTAAGGTGTGGGTTGTTGCCAGGGCATTGATATGCAGTTGATAGAAGATATTTGAGTGTTTTTTAACATGTTTCTAAGTTGGCCTGGGTGTTTTTAGCATGTTGCTAGGGTGTTGTGGGTGGTTGCCAGGGCATTAATATGCAGTTGTTTAATATGCAGTTGTGTAGTTGCTAGCAACAGTTTGCTAAAGATAATTTGAGTGTGTTTTAATTTGAGTACATTGCTATACAGTTGCTAAGTTTTTTGAGGTGTTTTTAGCACATTGTTCTTCAGTTGCTTGGGTGTTGTGGGTGGTTGCCAGGGTGTTGACATGCAATTGCTGAACAATATTTTGAGTATTTTGAACTAATCTCTATGAGGTTGCTAAGTTGTTCTGAGTGTTTTAGCACACTGCTGTAAAGTATTATTTGTAGAATGCTGCTGTGCAGTTTCTAGGGTGTTGTGGGTGGTTGCCAGGACGTTGCTATGCAGTTGGTAAGGTTTTCAGAGTTTTTTTAGTACATTACTCTGCAGATGCTATGGTGTTGTGGGTGGTTGTCAGGGCATTGTTATGCATTTGCTAAGATATTTGAGTGTTTTTAACATGTTTCTAAGTTGTTCTGGGTGTTTTTAGCGTGTTGCTAGGGTGTTGTGGGTGGTTGCCAGGGCATTACATGCTGCTATGCAGTTTCTAAGTTGTTCTGAGTTGTCAGTAATCTGTCGCTATGCAGTTGATTGGAATGATCTGAGTGTTATTAGCATGTTGCGGTGCAGTTGCTAGGGTGTTGTGTGTGGTTGCTAGTTGTGTGTAGCTGCTATAAACAGTTTGCTAAAGATAATTTTTGTGTGTTTTACTTTGAGTGCATTGCTATGCAGTTTCTAAGTTATTTTGTTTTTTTAGCACATTGTTGTTCAGTTGCTTGGGTGTTGTGGATGGTTTCCAGGACATTGTTACTGTATGCAGTTGCTAAGGTTTTCGGAGTGTTTTTAGCATGTTGCTGTGGGTGGTTGCCAGGGCGTTGACATGCAATTGCTGAACAGTTGCTAAAATATTTTTAACTAATCGCTATGAGGTGTTCTGAGTGTTTTTTAGCACACCGCTGTACAGTTGTTACAGTGTTGTGGATGGTTGGTTGTCTGGGCATTGTTATGCAGTTGCTAAGGTGTTCTGATTATTTGTAGAATGTTGCTGTGCAGTTGCTAGGGTGTTGTGCGTGGTTGCCAGGGCGTAGCTATGCAGTTGCTAAGGTTTTCAGAGTTTTTTTTTTTAGCACATTACTCTGCAGATGCTACGGTTTTGTGGGTGGTTGCCAGGGTGTTGCTATGCGGTTGCTAGGGTAGGATGTTGTTGTGCATTTTCTAGGGAGTTGTAGGTGGTCGCCTGAACATTAAAATGCAGTTCCTAATGTGTCTGAATGTTTCTAGCATGTAGCTATGTGATTTCTACGTGCTTGCTAACTGGCCTGAGTCAAAAAAGGGATTTGTTTGCCTATTTTATTGTCAATTGGGCAAAAATAGTCTGATCGCTTATAAAATTAATATTGTACCTCTGATATATCATTCATGTCCACAAACAGTGTGGAATGAGTTACATGCTAAAGTTTTATACTTGGGGTAAGTGGTCTGTTCAATTCTTTTAAAATCTTGATAAAACATCCTTATAGACGACCAACTAATCTGAAATCTCAATATTATCATCTGCTAAGATTCTAACTTGGTGTTGTAATTGCAGTTTTCTCTATCATTATGAACTGCTTTGTCAGTGCATTCACTGGTAGTTCAATCATGACCAGAGAACCTGATGGTACTTATTATGCAAAACGGTCAGGAAGGCACCGGCTCAATCTGTGTTTAAAATCAGACCCACATTATTCATCCAGCACTACAAAGCATTGAGTCCCCAAAGCGCTGCAGTTAATTGTTCTTCCCATCCCTGTCTCTCAACCCAATCAATTGGCGTATTGTTACAATCACAAGCACGCTGTTTTAATACTCAACACGAATGTTATTTACTGCATTAGTTTGGCTTGAATTGTGATTTCTGAGAATCTCCTCAAAAGCTTTTTGAGCAGAGATGTGGATCCGATATGAATAATATCTTTTCACGCCAATATATTTGCAAATCAATATCTTGTCATGTTTAACAATGCATGCATGGCACCCTATTGTAAAGCTCATCTGAAGCTAGGCCTGCGCTGTGTTTGTGGATGTCTTTGCAGGAGATTGATTCTGAAGACACATCAGGGCTATCAGCGTGGAGATTATGTGGCCTTACATCCTCTTATCATGTGCCATTTCCAGCCATCGTCTCATAATCTCCGTTTTGCTGTTTTCTGTCACAGTTATCTGCACTCTCCCTCCTTTTCTGTGTCATAATGTTAATAATTAAAGCAAATCTCTTGATTTTTCTGAAGTTGGAGTGTCTAAAAATACACCATCCCACGTGTGCAATTACAACCAAGCATGATATCCTTCTTGAACGGAGTGTTCTTATCAAAACCTCAGCAGAAACACCGCTAATTACAGAACAATTACCAATGTCACCTTTAATCTGACAGCGATAAGCACATCTTAAACCATATATTCTAAAGTTGTGGATGTTGTTTTTCATAAAAGCGCAATGACTTATGGTTTATTCCACTCAAACATCTGCTAGGCTTCAGTAGGCTCAATGCGGCTACATTTTCTGATAGATTACACATCTGATTCCTCCAATATGTCAGTGTGTAACCAACACATGACATTTCAGACATCCAAGTATTATAATCGTTTAACAGTAAAAAGAATTATGATGAATCGGGAGCTGGAGAAAGAAAGAGACGGAGATGGATATGAATAGGGAAAGCTTTCTCTCAAATCTCCTGCATTTGTTCACCCTATGAAAACAAAGAAGGAGTATGTTTCAAGGACAAGGTTTAGAGATGTCTGCACTATTGATTTGCTAACAAGGCTCCATTCAGCGGCACTTCCGTATTCATCTCCCAGCCCGACAGACAATAGTGCACATTGGACTATTTACAATAAAACCAAAACCCAATGTTCTCCTGCTGTGGAGCAAGTCTCGCCTCGAGATACAGCGAGAGAGAGCGAAATCGAGGGAGAAAGAGTTGGTAAATGAGAAAAGGAAAGGGCAGAAGCTTCATATCATATCACTGACCCATATTTGAATATGTATGTGCTGGGGTGTTTGATAATGGGAGGCTACAAATGTGTGTTTATGCGAATATTTGTGCGAGACTCTCTGGCAACCTCCCTCCCCTGCGCTGCCCCGTAAGGATCTCATTTCCGTTGGCCATAAAACATTAAGTTGTTAAATTTCTTTATGCGCCTTGCTCCCCTCGCACCGAAGGGCTCTGAGCGTGTCTGAAATTGAGTGATTGCCTGCAGCCTTTGGATTGCTTAACCCCTACTGTCACACAAACCTCTGTGGACTTATATTTTTAGGACTTTTTTTCCCCTTCCACTCCACCCCCCGCTTTTTTCTCTCTCTTCCTCTCTTTAGTCTTTCCATTTGCCTAATTCTATAGCCTCAAGTGCCTCTGTGTTCTTTTTTTGTACTTTCTTCCTTTATCTTTCTGTCTTTTTGCCTTTCTTTCTCAGTTTTCTTCCCCTACAGTACGAAAATAATGTTTGTAATGGATATTTTCTGGTAAAAATATCTAAACATATTCATTTGAGAAGTATAATATCTAAACATCTCACTTGAGAAGTATATTATGTTTTCAGAGAATATATTTTGAATTAAAGGGTTATTTCATCAAAAAAATGAAAATTCTGACATTTATTACTCACCCTCATGTCGTTCCACACCCGTAAGACCTTCGTTCATCTTCGGAACACAAATTAAGATATTTTTCATAAAATCCGATGGCTCAGTGAAGCCTGCATTGCCAGCAAGATAATTAACACTTTCAATGCCCTGAAATCTACTAAAGACGAATTGGATGAAAAGACAGTTCATGTGACTAGTGGTTCAATGAAGCGACAAGAATACTTTTTGTGCGCCAAAAAACAAAATAACAACTTTATTCAACAATATCTAGTGATGGGCTATTTCAAAACACTGATCAATGTTTATATGTAAATAAAAGCCTAAATTCAATCAGTTCATCATATAAAGCAAACGTGGACTAAACCACTCAATTCATATGGATTCGTTTTACGATATCTTTAGGAACTTTTTGAAGCGTCAAAGTGGTAGTTGCGTAGACTGTCAATGGAGGAACATAAAAAAAAAGAGAAGCTTTGATGCCGAAGAGAAGTGTTGATGCCCCACTCACTCTCACACGGTCTCATTCTCACCTGCTCGCAAACACATTCTTTACGAGCGTGTGGGTGAGAGGGGTGGATGACAGTGACGTGTGACCTGCAGCTGTAGGGCAATCTCTCTTCTCTGATGGAGGAACTCATTTCCCTGTATGATCATTACAAGGGGGGACAAAATGAAGGGATCACCACTCTCCTCTTTTTTTCCCTCTTATCTACTGCTTCTACAAACCTGCTGGCTTTGGCTTGAGTCTGACAGCCTTTACTGCCCACTCACAGAAATCAAAAATTGATAATTGCAGTACAATTTGATCTGACATTTGTCACCATGATTTTGACCATGATTTATGCACACATTATGACGGCCATTGTTGGGCTTGTTACTCAGAACAAATATAATTGATTACTCTTTTAAAAAGTAATATTACTTATTACTTTACTTGTTACCTGGTGACAGTAGTTCGTTACAATACTTGTTATATTACTTTTCCGTTACACCCTACAGGTAATTGCAAATTCTGACTCCACATGTACGCCTCTTTGTGAATGTTAGGGTATATTTTGTATATCTTTAGACAGAAATATAATTTCGATTCATTTTCCACTGAATTATGCGATCTGGTGTTATGACTCAGAGGAAGATAATTTGCTACACATATGTCACTCATATTACCTGTTCATAACCCCAGGTGCTCTTCTGATGACGGTTCCACTACATTTCTGTATTCGGTTCCATACACACTAACACAGGGAAACGCACATAAAACATGAAGCTAATAAACATACAATTATGACAGCATATGATTTGTATGTGATGTTTACAATGCTAAGCAGGTGTAGCGATTAGCTTATTCTAAAATGCTACAAACAACCTATTTCTGCCCCCTCATATGACTAAAATACACATTAGTTCACAATTGGAAGTTATTACAAACATTCGATGGTAGTTTACAGTGAGTTTTGAGTAAAAGCGTAGTATTAATCTCATAAATTGTCATGAGTAGCTTGATGCTAATTGTAGCTGTAATTCACCTGTTGATATGATTATATTTCATGATGTATGATGTCAAAAGAAGTCAAAATAACGTCAGTAGTTCCAGCCGCTTAATGTAAGCTTTTCCATATTCCAAGCTAACTTGCTGCAATGTTGACATCATGTGCATGCACGAGTCGTGAAGATTATGAAAATGAATGATTGGATTGTTGGATTTCAAATCAGTAGGGGTTGAGGCAACAAAAAATAATGTTGTAACAAGCTATTTTATGGATGCCTGTAATATTGTTACTGAAATATATACTGCCTAACACTGATGAAGATGTATTTTCATTATATTTATATAAAGGTTTATTAATGGTGCGTGCCAATAATTTATTAATAGCGCTTGCCTTGACTTCCCTTGTGAAAAAGTACACTTTAGCATACTTTTTTAAAAGAACATGCTTAAGTACGAACTGGATGTAATGTTTTTGGGCACTTAACTGCATTTTAATTCCAACTGAATGAAAAATATATCATTATATTTCCAAAATTTATATTAAATGCACTTAGCTGAACTTAAAAGTGCTTTTTGACCCAATTAAGTAGTACTTAAGTACTGTACGTCTTTATATTTAATTTCATAATTACTTCTATTGTCTTTGAAATGTTGTTACTACTGAATGTACTGACAAGCATTTATGGTAAACTAAAATATAATTTAATGTCATTTCTATTAAAAACATGTCATGTATTTGTCATTACACATTTGTAATGATGTAGTTGCAATTTATTACATTTAAAATATATTCACTTTAAATGTAATATTGAATAACACGCTAAGTTAAATATATAATCAAGTAATTTAAAAGTGCTTTAGTATGTTAGTCAACACTTCAAAATAAGTATACTTTAAAGCATGACAAAAATTATTTAAACAATATTTAAAATGAATTAATTTTTACAAAGTGCACTTTTTAAAAGTGTACTTAAGTGTGTTAAGAAATGTCATGAAAGTGTATTCTCTTTAAATGCACTTAAGTGGCCTTTTATTTCATTAATATTATATAATCTGCAAGTACAGTTTTTTTTTAAATCTACTTTTAAGATTTGAACTACACTACAGGTTCACATTTAACACATTTAAGCACCAATCCTTTTCACAAGAGCCAATAAGTAACTGCCTGTCATCCACACAGAACACCCTAGAAGCCTCATAGCTGAACACTAAATAAAGGTGACTTGACTAAAAACTCTCAGCCAACCACCTAGCAATTCCCTACAAGACCCTGGTAATGTGACAGTGAGGTTTGCACCACTCACATTTTCTTAAAAAAGCACTGCAATATTTTTCTTATGTTTGATATAAAAAGGTTATTTAAAAAAAGACATTGTGTTTCCCAATAAATCTTCTAGATTTGCCCAACAAATGTCCTGTTGTGAGTCTTCCAGTGATCACTTCATTCACTTCAGTTTATTGGACCTGAAGGTAGCCCCGCTGGACTCAAAACAGAATGATGTAGCCTCTGTTCATGTGTGTTGACCTTACAATACAGCTGACTGAGTTTACAGGCCGGGAGTGTGTTGATGTGTCATGTGTCTCCATCTTTCGTGAGATCAGAGATGCAGTCAGTATCATTGGGAATATGCAATTTTGTGAGTATGAAGTGGGAAAGGGCTTGCCGGTGATGCGATGAGGGGACATCCCGCTGTTTACGCGCACACACTCACGTTAGGGAGTCTCCTGCTGCCGTGTGCTGATGAAAAAGTAATGTAGTGTGTCTGAAAGTTTCTTGTCTTCTTTTACCCAGCACCCTGTTCTCCCTGAGGAAATAGATCTCTGAGAAAATAGAGAAAGAAAGAGAGAGGGAAAATGTGTGTGTAAGGGAAAAAGAATGATTTTATCTGGTAGGACACTGTGACTTTTGGTCCGTTCAAGTCATGTTGGAGTTAAATGCACATGAAACGTCCCCTAAATATCGTAGTGACGAGCAGGAAACTTAGGATTTTCTTTAGGAATTGTCTGTTTACATCAAGTGTAAATAGCCCACTTTGTTGGCAGGGGCTATTTACACCAACTCTGCCCACCGTTTTATGATTGAGCTGGAAAAAATGACAAAAGAAATCTTGCTGATAACAGGAGCAGTGGCATGGAGAGTAAGGCGGGTGGCATTCGCTTTTGATGTGACCCGAGTTCAAATCTGTCTTGGCATGCTTTTCTCCCTTTTCCATCGCATATCAGCTCAGAGAGGTGTTTATTTTAAATAAAAATTAAGAAAATATTCAAAAAGTGGAAATAAAGTGGCTAAAGATTATTTAATAGTGGGAATAAAGTGTTTAACAGGTAGGTGTAGGGAAGGGCTTTAGGCATAAGGACTGTAATGTCCCAATAAGTCAGCATCCATTTATGATTTTAAAAAAATATAATTAAATACACTGAATATGTTACTGCATCTCTTTCTCTTTATTCCTTATACGACCTTCTAAGTCATAGGGCTGGAGCCTATCCCAGTTTTATAATTTACTACAATACACTGAGGTGCAAATAGTATCTGCCACTATTTGCACTAAGTATAAATAGCATCTAACTACTATTTACACTTAGTGCAAAGAAAATAAATTTGTTAAAATGAATGAAATTATTATTATTATTATTTCATTTACAATGAATTGCATGTACAAATACCATAGTATTGTACAATTAAGTATATATACCGGTTCAGTTTACCTTTTTAAATTGAATTAAAAACATTAAAAAGTGAAACACAATGCACATTCTCTATTTATCATTTTGTAGTTGTAGACTTTGAAAAATAGTGTTGAAGTTAAATGTACAAAAGGTACATAACCATTTTGCTCCTACCAAAATTATTTGAAAACACCAACACGTAAATACGAACTTCCCATTAGGAGGGCTTGAATGAACCATATTTTAGTCACACATACACATACTTGAATATGTGGTTTACGGGGACTCTTCATATGCATAATGGTTTTTAAATTGTACAAACTGTATATTCTATCCCCTTACAGTAACCTACCCCTAAACCTACCCATCACAGAAAACTTTTGCCACTTTCTGAATTCAAAAACAAAACAAAAAAAAAACAACAACAACAACAACAAAAAAAAAAAAACAATTTATGTTTTTCAAGCCATTTGGTTTACGGGGACACAGGAAGTTGTAATTACATTGTAATACCCATGTCATTATACACATTATACACATTCCTCATAAACCATAAACCCAAGAACACACACACACACACACACACACACACATACACACTATAAAGATATAACATCAGAAATAAAAAGCACCTATGTTCTACTGAAGGTACAAATATTAGCTCACAAATATTACTCATAAATCCTGTTTGGAAGGGAAAAGTTTTTCCTCAGTAGGTCAGGTCAATATCACAGACATACTTTTTGAGTTTAATCCTGTCTTAATCAAACAACTCTATTTTTCTTATACAATCTCAGGAAAAATTACGACGCAAATTACCTATAGTTTTTCAGCTGACTCAGGGTTCCTCTGAGAAATCTAATCCTGCCCCGTTAGGAATGTCTGTGATTGCGGTATTACTTTTTCATAGTACTTCTCACTTTATTTTGACCTTTGCTGAATACCAAAACTAAAACTAAATATCTTGTTTTGCTGCCTGGTACATATTTATCATAAGTTTCAACCGTACTGGCAGCTTTTTGGGGTAAAATAACACTTGGTGGTTTTAAGTACTGGTAGAATCTCATCCAAAATAATACTAATACAGAGAGTCTGAGCTTAAAAAATGCACAGAATTGCTTTCCAAAAACATCAAATAAAGGAAAATGACACGGAAAAAATAGTGAAGTATAGGTACCATGATCGTTACGGCAGACCTATATTAATTAGCAGAAGTTTTTAGCTACTCTTCCACTTGCGAGTGACATCATTAACAACAGTCCCATATTGCTGAACCAATGTGGTTCAAACGACATTGGTGCGGCCATGTTACTATACGGTTTCGGGAAACAGTCGTGATTAGTTGGTTAGTTTCTCCAACGATACATCATACTATGGTAGTTAATCAGCAAGTTACATTGTTGTACGGGAAACGCACCTCAGATCGGAATAAAGCTACACAGATGAATTTTACTGTTCTTTGCTTTGATAACACATTAATCTCTCTCCGCATGCAGACAAAATGATGTGGTTAGGGACTTGTTTATTTTATTTCTGGTTTGAAACAGAAACAATTGTCCTTGCCTCTCTGCTGACATGGCAAGTCTCCAAAAGCACAAAGCAACCTTATTGCAGGAAGTATAGAATATACTTTTTTAGCTAACCTCCAATATGGCAATGCCATTTAAAGCATAAAGTACCAACAAATTGTGTTTTGTATTTCATTGATCAAATATCTACTTTTATGCCCAATTTATTGTTTGCAATGAATAACAAATGAACTCATCACCTTTATTTTTGGCCTGAGATGTTCGTGCTGTTTTCATGCTCTATTTTTATATTCAAATGAGCCATTAGCTGAGATGTCTGGCCCCATCAAGAAGCTTAGCAATTTACCAAGTACACACTGAAGAGCAAGTCATGTAGTGAATTTTCATCACACAGGCCTTCATTGCGTTTGTCGGTAGTCTGTGTTTTGCAAAAATCAACAGCACAGAAAAAAAAAAAATGCATATTAGCATAAAATGCGCTTGCCAACAACATAATTTCTATTGACACATTAACTAACACATAAAATCCCCTCTTTAATTAGAAAAGCCAAATGTAAAAGGACAAAAAATGTGTTGGGTGGCTGAGAGAAACCAATTATTTGTCATCATTTAAGTTTCATTATCATCTCTTTTCAGTTTCGAAAATAATTTTATTCAGCATTTCACCACCAACTAAACCTGCATGCGTTCATTAAATCATCTTTTTTCGAGTCAAGGGTGTAAATATGTTCCTCAAACGTCCTTCCATTGAATGACTCATTATTTATTACACAGAGTGGGATGGAGCCATATGGCACCATCAAACATAATCACACAGAAATTATTGCTTTGTTTATTGACAGAAAATGAGAATTTAGAGGATGATTGCTGCCTAGATAGAGTCTGGAACAATGCATTTACTAATGTAATGACTGGTACTCGTTTTATGTGTGAATAATTCCTATCACACCTCAAGTATTGCACATGTAATTTACTTCCACTGGAGGAATTTGATCATAATTTGTCAAGTAAATTGGATTAATGGAATGTATCACTATCATGGTTTATTTCATCATATTTTTTCCCTGTTTCATTTTGTACACAGGTACTGTATGCTGTTATTCCTGTCTAAGGTTTCATTTAAGGTTTTATTTAAATGAAAGTGCTGTGGCGCTGTGTTGCTCATTAAGACAATGTGAGTTCAAGTTAAATTTGCATTTTATACTACACCACTCTATATTGTTTCATGTTAATAAAAGTGTTAAAAGGCAAAAAATAATATAAATAATAAAAATGGTGCAGTGGGTTGTGCTTGTGCCCTGAGTCCAATGTTCGAATCTAACTTGCGTCATACCCCAATACTGTTCCTCTTCTCAAATTTCTAGCCTCTCTACTGGCACATAAGTCAAAAAGCCTTCAGATATATTCAGTAAAGAAAGTGTTACTATCTAAAGTATGACTTGTGTGTTTGTATTGTGGCTTACTGAACAGTGGCTACATTACAAATTCATATTCTTGAGTGCCTAAATAGCCTTATGTAAAAAGTAAACAAATTGTTGTCAGCACTGTGGAATCAGCAGTAGAACAACAGAAGCCGTAACTCTAATGTGTTAAACAAAGAAGCAAACACACATTAACAAACACACACAATGATGTGGGTTGGATTTTGGTAGGATTTTCTTTGAAGCAATGTTCACTCAGATATTGCTATTAAATAATGGCATTTATGTGTATGTATGTATCAATCCATCCGTCCGTCTGTTCATAACCGTCATGTTTACACACAGCGCACCCAACGCCTCTGCACTTTATTTCTCTCAACATGGGGACAGGAGAGCTTTCAGTCAATAAATGTCAAAAAGTAACTTGCGTTACTTATTTAAAAAAGTAACTTAGATATGTTGTTGTAAAATATTTTGTTGTTTCTTGCAAAAGTAATCTGATTACGTAACTAAAGTTACTTGTAATGCGTTACCCCCAACACTGTTTATTAGTACTAGTACTCTTAACATAAATTAAGAGTTTATTGAGGCAAAAGTCGTAGTTAATAGTGAATATGTGTTCCCCATACCAAAGTCCGTCCGTCCGTCCGTCCATCCGTCCATCCATCCATGGTAATATTTTATTATGGGGAACAATTCTCACTTTCATTGCGCCTGCTGCACCCATGGTACGGCAGCAAAGTTCCTTGATTATTACGCCGGAATGAGAGTATAGTTCCTAGCCATATCAGCCTAGAAAATCGCAACTTTTCATTTTCCGTCGGTCTTAGTACACGATTTAACTACAGAAGAGTCAAGTTTTAAATAGGAAAAATATCGAAACTCTTTGGTCATTTTTAAGCGAGATGCTAACGGTCTAATCAGATTCAATGAACTATGCTAAGCTATGCTGAAAGTGGTACCGCCAGACCCGGAGATCAGCTGAATGGATTCGAAAACAGTAAAACTCAACTGTTTAACTCTAGGGGAGTTGGAAAATGAGCCTATTTTCAAAAAAAGTGGAGTGTTCCTGAATAAATTTTGGTTTGATTGTATATATATATATATTTATATCACACAGTGTGTGTGTGTGTATTGAGGTTCATTTGCATGATCTTTCCCAGAGCTTAAGTGAAAAATTTTTGGTTTAATATTAATGAATATTAAATATTTATCTAATGTAATGTTACATTTAATTTTTTTAATAAATAATATCAATTGTTTTACATGAAGCCTTCCTCTAGATTTCCTTGATCAACATGTCTGCCACAGAAAAGTAGGACAGTTCTCACTTCTCACACAATCATTACAAAAAAAGACAATTCTTTTTTATTCGCAGAGCACGCTGACAATAAGCCATTAGGATGAAAGGTGAGAAAATGTTTCTGGCTCCACTCACTGCTGTAAAAGTTCGACTAGGCCAGTTGTTTGTCTATCTATACCAAATTTATTTCAATTAGAGACATGTCCCAGCTCTCTTTTTCTCTAATCGATCGCAGCGCTTGGCAGCAGGGCACTATGCGCTGTATACGAGTCCTCTGCCACACTGTGAAATATTCACTCCTTTTGCCATGTTTATGGTTGGAACCACTTTGGCACTGTCAACAGTTAATAAAGACATGGCTAAATAATTAGCAAACTAACAAGGGTTTAATCTTATTCAGATTAAAGCCTGGCCCAGTCTGGTCATTCGATTGAGATGTTTCTAACCTCTTTATCTCCATTAGTTAAGAATCTGCGTGTTTCTTTTAATATCGGCAATGGCCATTGATTTTCCCCCTCCCTCTCCTTGTGTGCTCTTCGTTTTTGACACCGCATGAGTGATATTATATGAGCCTGCGTGGAGGCTGCTATCGACTCCTCATCCATCGATATTATAAATGCCTTAACAGTAGCAGTTAAGCTCATCTGTCATTTATTGGATTTACGAAATAACGAATTCATCAGCCTAGCTGAGCATCCGCTCTTGCAGGTAACCGTGTTAAATTAGCACCATTTATGGCAACCGTTTGCAAAAGACGGGTCTTTTTAGGAGGTTAAAGAGAGTGCCTGCATTTGGACATGTCACTTCTGACATGTCGCCTCAAGGGAAAGACACAATATCAGATTTGTAGACTTGGAAGAAAGTAATACAGGCCTACAGACTTGCTTTGGGAGACAGGCTCAGTCCTGAATTAAATCACTTCCTAGTTCTGTTGTTGTTATTGTTTTTTTTTTTCTTTTTCTTTTCTTATCTCAGCTGCTGACAGTCAGTTTGCTGCTGACAGTACAGCAGATTCGGGTTAATGGAGACCAGCCCTCAGGCCCCAGTGAACGCTGGGTATTTTCACAGCTATGCCTGGCTTCGACAGAAACAATCTTGTGCTGCGACCTCATCACTGCCCAACTTAACTGATATATGCTGGTTCTGAGTCGATTCCCAAATTTATGGCTACATTATCGCATGTATCATAATTATGTTCATCTTCATGTGACACTCATGAGCGGCTTTTGCATGTAATTAACCTATTTAACATATTAATTCGACCGATTAGATGCACGTCAATCATCGATGGCAAAGACATTCTCTGAGCTGCTTCCCGCTGCTCTGAAAAAAAAAAGAAAGATTTTCTTAGAGTGTTTCTGTCTTGTTTTCCAGTACAAATATCTAAACATTCTTAAATCAAGATAAATCTACTTGAGAAGCTAAATGACTTACAATATTAAGTCTTGTTTTCTGAAAAAAAAGGAAAACAAGAATTAAGTGAGTTTGTTTAAAACAAACAAATATAAGGCAAATAGAGTAAGAAAAATATATTTAATTTAAAGGGAAAACAAATGACATAAGTTATTAAGGTTGTTTCCTAAAAAAAAAATATCAAAATTAAGTGGCTTCATGCTTAAAACAAGAAAAAATATCCACCAATGGGTTAAGAAAAATAATATTGTTTTCCCAGATATTAAACAACAATTTTTTTCTTAACCCATTGGCATTATTTATATATATATATATATATATATATATATACACACACACACAGAAAATATGACGTAATATTGCAAGTCATTTTGCTTCTCAAGTTAATGCCTTGATTTAAGAATGTTTAGATATTTATAATGGCAAACACAACAAAAATAATCAGCACAAAGAAAATCTTTTTTTTTTTTTTTCAGTGTGCAAGTTGTTTATTTCTCCCAGTTTTTCTTGGAGCCACTTCCACGTGACGACCATAGCATCTCTGAAAGTCGTTCCTTTTTCACCTTACCTCTGGCTAAGACAGCTCTGATTCACAGGTTCACCACAACCCTTGACATTCACACGGCCAGCTGGAGGCGGTCCACACCTTCTCTCTGTCCATCCATCACTCCTTTGGGGGTTGAGATGGAGGGATTTTTCACTTCCTGCATGGCCCCCCAGCAATTGTCTTCTGTTTAAAGGTGGTGGAGGAATCAAAGCACTTTATACATCAAAGCATATCAAATCTTGTGCACTGTCCTCTTTCTTCACCTCCTTGTTCTAAAAGTGGAATCTGGGAAAGCCCCTAAAGAAAATCCTCTGCTCGTGAGAATCAGGACTGGAAAATATGGGGCGGGATAGTGTAATAGCTTGTGTACCGTGTGTGCCGATTGTCAAGGATGAAGCTAATAAATAAAGCATAAAGCAGACGTGCCCTGATGGGATGGGAATGTGCTCCCTATGAGCGCATACATGCTGTGGAAAAGCGCATCATTCGAAAATACTGCATGCTATTTTAAGAGCCGTATTTTGGTATAAACATACCAAAGATCAATCAAAATCAAGACGAAAATGCATACATCGAGACGTTTTGACAACACCAGGACTGGGATCCACAGTGAATAGACGGTTAATTTTCTTAGCTTTGCAGACAACAAAGAAAAGTTTCATCTACTGTATACACTGTAGCACTGGTTATTTAGGTTGTTAATAAAGATTACTTTATAATGCTTATAATCTCTCTTATCCATATAATGCATTAGTATACAGTGTTTATAGTATTTGGTAGGGCTGGGACGATACATCGATTCTCGATCGATACAATGAATCTGAATCGATCCTGATATTTTCTCCCTCTAATCGATTATGAGCTTAGTTTTAACAGCAGATGGCGCTCTAGGCTAGTTTTTAACTGCACACACTCTCTCAAACGCTCACGAAGAAGACTGCTGGACAGCGCTCTTGCCTTCGGCTGAGTCATGTAAGTGGTTAAATATACTTGCACCTCAGCTCAGAATGCTTTTATGATGCGCGATTTGTAATTCGCTCAAATTTTATGAATGATTAGTTTAGTTTTAAGTTGTGTGTGTAAAGAAACTGGAAGCAGGCAGTGTACGAGTGTTTCTAAAGCACATATAGCAGTGCCATCTGCTGTTTAAAAACTAAGCTCAGAATCGATTTGAGAGAGAATCGCGATACATGGGAAAATATCAGAATCGCTCCAGATTCTTCGTATCGCGAATCGAGATTCGATGTATTGTCCCAGCCCTGGTATTTGGACAGTGTAATTTCTTTCCCTCCAAACCAGTTAAGCGCAAACCTACAGCTGATTCTAACCCTTGTGGAAAAAGGACACTTTAGCATAACTTTAGCAAACTTTAGCACTTTAGCATACAGAAATAATATACTTTAAAAGAACACACTGAATTGCAATCTGAATGTAATGTTTTCAGACACTTAATTGTATGTTATTTCCAAATGAAAATGTATTGTTTTTTATATTTATATTAAATCCAATTAGCTGAACTTTAGAGTGCTGGTTGGCCCTTAAATAGGACTTGAGAACATCTTTAGAATTTCATAATTACTTCTTAATGTGAAATATGGCTAAAGTGTACTGCCAAATGTACTGACAAGCATTTATGGTAAACTAAAATATACTTTTTATAGGATTGCGTTCACATTAGCAACAAACTGTACCGTGTAACCCCTGTTCAAACCGCCTGCTCTAAGCGAGACTCAAACCCAGGTCCGCCGGCATTGGAGTCGGGTGCTCTAACAAGGAGGCTAAAGACCGTAGTCTCTAGCGTCAGTTGCTAGATCGCCTCTTGAGATAAGGGGAGTGAGATTTACACGCACAGCTCTTACAGGCCTATGTCCGTTATACTCACCCCCCTAAACCTCACTCCCATCCGGGCCACGGCACCAATGTAACCCCTCCTGTTCGAACCACCTGCTCTAAGCGAGACTCGAAATCGGGTCCGCCAGCATGGGAGTCAGGCGCTTTAACAAGGAGGCTAAAGACCGTAGTCTCTAGCGTCAGTTGCTAGATCACCTCTTGAGATCAGGGGAGTGAGATTTACACGCACAGCTCTTACAGGCCTATGTCTGTTACACTCACCCCCCCAAACCTCAATCCCATCCGGGTCACGGCACCAATGTAACCCCTCCTGTTTGAACCGCTTGCTCTAAGCGAGACTCGAACCTGGGTCCACCGGCATGGGAGTTGGGCGCTCTAATACGGAGGCTAAGGACCGCAGTCTCTAGCATCAGTTGCTAGGGAGAAGGAGAAGGCACCAAAATGGGTAGAGTTGTGGGTTCGTGGATGTGAACCTAAGTGTGTAAAACAGCGTTCACATCATTCAAACGAACCAATCTCTGACATAAATCGAACCCAGGTTCACACCAAAAGTGCTAGTGTGAAATCAGCCCGGTGTGAACGCTGCCATCCAAAACTTGGTGCGCACCAAACAAGCTAGTGGTTAAACGGATCGTTGTTGATCCGTGATCCGTACGGACCAAGCCCCACGGTTCGGGACGCATGTGATTCGCGGATCAATTGCAAGTTTAACCGCAATAGAGTGAAAGGTTATCATTTGCACGTTTTGTCTTGCTAGTTTACACATTAAATAGATATAAAACCATTCCAGCGCTAGAAGAGGCAAAAGAGGATTTAATTCGGTATCGCACGCCACGTTGTTATCGTTGCGCACAGATGCACATACATACAAGGCTCGCGCACACACACACAGAGAGAGAGAGAGGCGCGTTTCAGATCACTCGCAAACTCCAAATTGATTTCTCTTTCGCGTCCTCAGTGCATATGTCAGTCAAAATACAAGTATTCTCGTAAACATTCGGTTATGTCTTAACTGAACGAGGTGAGAATTCGGATGTGTATCTATCAGATGTGTGTGTGCATGGGGTCTTACTCTTAAAGTGACAGAAACCTATAAATACCTGCTGTTGTCTGTTGTGTAAGTCAAACAACAAAACACAGCTTTAACAAAGATTAATCTATATTAAATTTATACAGTGAACAGTGTCATTTTACATTTAATTATTACATTTCTGTACACGAAAATTAATACTACAGTTAGACCTTATACTTTATTTGTAACTTTATGTTGTATTTATCTATGCTTGTAATTGGTGTACAGTATTTGTTCTTTTTACAGTCTGTTCACTTGCTTTTAATAATGTATTAGTTAGGCTAGTAGTTTCTGCTGTGGTATCGGAGTAGTTAAAGTGGGCTAAGTAATAAATGCAAAGTTACCCCCCATTTTTTTTTTTTTTTTTTTTTTTTGCTGATCCGAAAAATGATCCGATCCGTGACTTAATAACCGTGATATGATCCGAACCGTGGGTTTTGTGATCCGTTGAACCACTAAAACAAGCAGATTGAGACCCCTGAAAACGTGGGTCTCGGTCCACTTCCAAATGAACTCTGGTGCGGTATGACTGAAATATGAATGCAACAAGGACCAAAGACATCTAAATTAATCAAAATCAGGACGTGATGTCACAAGATGTGACCCTAAAAAGAACAGAATGCTCAAGTATACTTGTCATAGAATCATGTCACCCATTACAGTTCGGAACCACATCTCCTTCCAGCAGCTCTTCATTTGTGTGCGACGGAGGAGTTCCTGCTGCTGTTTTGACTCCTTTACATATTTTATAAGCTCTTCATGAGTTCTTGACTGGTAAAAATCATGTACGCACATAAAGTGAGTGCATTTAGCCCGGCACAAAGCATTGTTTTGGATGTTTGGTCAGTTCCGTCACAAAATCTACGTCATAAAAGACTTTTTTTCTTTAGGTTCGGTGTTAAAATGACAGTGTGATCTCTAAGTGAACCAGGTCTAAATGTATAATTTTGGCCTGAACCAAGAGAACTGAACTACAAGTGTGAACGCCCTATGTTTGATATTTTATTTATAATGTAATTTTAAACGTTGTGTATGAACTCTTTTTTGAGGCCAAGGTAATATTAACTAGGACACTTCAAAATCAATTACTTTGTTTTTCATGGTTGTAGCCTGGTTTCCTCAGCTTCTGATGAGTTTATCACACATTTCAGTTCTCGAAACAGTTGCAGTGCCATTCTGGTGAAGTTTGTGTGTTACCGTCTGAGGTGAAGACAGTATTGATGACACTTCACATTTCTAATTGCCACCTGCCTTCCTGTGCCACCGCAGACGCTGTTTGAGTGCGCCAGGCCCTGGCAAAACCAATGACCGCCGCTCAGACAGCTTTATAAATCACCCACCCATCATACATTGCTGTCGCATCCCTCGCCAGGCTTCATTCTTGTAATGGTTCAACAACAGCTTCTCTAACAGTGAAGTGCTTTTTGTTTGCCATCTAGTTAGAGCAATCAACATGACACCAGCACTAGTCTGTATCCCTGGTGTGTGAGAAAGTGTATTTTTCATCACCACATTTTGCTCTGTCTTCTATTGGTGAGCTGCAAGCTTGTAATTGACAGTAATTAAAAGGCTGTTGAGCCTCATGGTGAGATATACATCCCTTAAAGGGGACATAAAGGCTCAGCTTAACCAAAAAGCTCTGTATGTTCTAACTGGGTTCAGCATTGAATGTTTGATTAAATACGTCAGTAAGGCTGTGGTGCCAATGCTAAGTTGGTTCGTTCATCCAAAATCTAGCATTTATTTTTTTATTTACATCTCAAAATGTCATAACTTGACCTTCCTGTGATGACTCACTTGATGTATATGACATATACAAGGCCAATTAAGCCTTGTATATCTGCCTCCAATTCAACAACACTCAAATTTTCAATCAGCAACTGATAAACTTGATAAAGTCAAGTCCTGCCCTCAGTACATAGGTATTAAAGTTGGTCGCAACTTCTGCTTGGGTCAGATGTTAAAGGGGACCAATTATGCCCCTTTTTACAAGATCTCAGGTGTCCCCAGAATGTGTCTGTGAAGTTTAAAGGGTTAGTTCACCCAAAAATGAAATTTCTGTCAATAAGTACCCTCATATCGTTCCAAACCCGTAAGATCTTCGTTCATCTTTGGAACACATATTAAGATATTTTTGATGAAATCCAAGGTTTTTTTTTTTTTTTATCCCCCATAGAAAGCATTGTAATTATCGTCATTCAAGGTTCAGAAAGGTATTAAAGACATCGTTGAAACAGTCCATGTGACCACAGTGGTTCAACCTTAATGTTATGAAGCAACAGGATACTGAAATACGGCCAATACTGAGCCGGCGTTCGGACGTAAAAATGGAAGCGCTGAACTGCGTTCACTGCGTCAACTGCATACAAGACTGGCAGGGTAGAGAAGAAATTGTTGGAAAAAAGTCGTTATTTTTGTTTTGTTTTGGGCACAAAAAGTATTTTTGTCCCTTCATAACATTAAGGTTGAACCACTGTAGTCAGGTTGACTATTTTAACGATGTCTTCACTACTTCACTTCACAAAAATATCTTAATTTGTGTTCCGAAGATGAATGAAGGTCTCAATTAATGACAGAAATTTCAGTTTGGGGTGAACTAAACCTTTAAGATCATTTATTATACCATGTTGTAAATGCCCATTTTTGAGTAGAAGGGAAAACATGCTGTTTTCGTGCATGTATCTTTAAATGCAAATGAGCTGCTGCTCCCCACCCCACTTTCCAGAAGAGGGCGGAGCCTGTACAGCTCATGCCTCGGATACTCGGCCAAAAACTAAAACATCTGTTTGGTTTTGATTATCATGGGGGGGGGGGCTAATTTGGCAGAGTTCATCAGCAGTCGTGGGCGGGGCCTGTGCCTGTGACATCACATTGAATAGAAACTGCAGATGGCTTATTCTGAGACACTGCTTATGATTTATGGGGATTAAAAAATGGACTGGGAGGATTTTTACCATTATAGGGTGGTTGTGTACACACACTGCCAACACACATTTATGTTCAAACACTATGTAAAAATGAGTTTTGCATAATAGGTCCCCTATTAGTTGAAATTTTAGGAACAAAATAATAGACACTAAAATAATAAGAATAAGAGCTATTTCAGAGAGTTCACATTATGCCATGTTATATTAAGTAACATCTTTGTTTCCCCACATGGAAAGCACCATGAGCCACCAACATGTGTGTATGTGTGTGTGAGCATATGCATGTTTTCCAACATGCCCCCATATGTCATCATCCTCTGACTTTGTAAATTCCGTATATCCTTGCTCAAGTACCTGATATCTCCTGATTGGATCAAGCAATCTGAAGGCCTTCGCTTTTAAGATATTGAAAAAACGATGGGGTCGCTTTAGGGAGGAGGGCATTGCTATTCATATCATGCGGCCACTATTGAACTCTGCTGGTATTATACTGTAAACAAAGATTAATGTGCTTTTAACCTACAACAAACAGAAACAATATTTTACTGTAAACCCACTCGGTGGCCTCTCGGATCATAGCAATCCCACGGAAGAGGGAGAGAAGATGTTTTTCCAAGCGTTTCGAGGACATGCACCACAGAATGTGATTTCTTAAAAGTGCTTTTATCGTGACGATGATAGAATCCAGAGATTAGAGATGCTTCTACAACTTTCCCCTCCCTCCAGCCTCCCTCTCGCTGTTCAGCCAGCGTCACAGAAAGCGGCTATCTAGAGTAAATTTATAACTGCCACTTCAGCTGACAATCATGCTATCACTGAATGCTCACTGTCTATCACTTTGGCCTTGTGAGAAGAGTCGACTCTAGAGCACAGCTAACTGGACCTAATCGAAGTGATGTTGGGGAGGCTGACCGCTAGACTTCCTCTCTCTGTCTGCAACATGTATTGGCTGTTTCATGTCAAGGCTTCTTTCACTTTCATCCTTTTATTGGACGCTCTGTTCATAATAAACTGAACATCCTCTGTTTGAGCCTGGTCTCATTAGAAAAACGTACCTGTGGGAACGTTTTCGGGAGTCGCAAAATACGTACCAATACTTATCACTGCAGTTTCAATGTGAAATGTCCACTGACTGGCACTAAAAGCATGTTAATTTTTTTGCCGGAACAGATAAACATGAATATGGTACGTTTTTATGACGTTGGTTTTAATACGAATCACCACAGTTCTGATTTGAAATTTTGTCCGGTGAGTGGCGCTTAATGTGTAATGCTCCATTATTTTTTAAAATAACTTACCACCAACACTACACCTAAACCTACCCGATAGTGTTAACGAAAGCAAATGTGACATAAAAAGTATCCGTAATCGTGCCATTTTAGCTTGTTTTGATCTCTCATCTTTGAGCTCTTTTACCGTGACTCGTTTTTCCCTGGATTCATACCCAAGTCTTCCTCGTCCTAAGTCCAACTGGTAAAAAGTGTTTTGAAGTCATAACATAATATTGTGCAAGGAGACGTAAAAACAAGTCTTTATTAATCCATAATCTGACCCTGTAATCGTAACTGTGTATGAAAACGATTAAAAGCGCTTGCTGTTTTACTGCCTCTAGTGTTCATTTCTGTTGGAAACTGCAGTGATATGTACGTATTGGTACGTATTAATATGCTTAAGTGCAAACTGAATGTAATGCTTTTGGACACTTAATTACTTGTCGATTGCAATTAAAGACCCCCTGTGGTGATGTTTAAATGTCTATGTGGTGTTTTTAATATGATTTAAGACAAACCATGTGCAAATTCATATGTCAACACTATTGCTGATATTTTCTCCTTAAAATTGCAGTGAAAAAAAAGACAGTCTCACACCCGTGGTTTGAAATTGCTGGTGTCTGTGACGTCACAAACTACCTTGTAACCAATCACGTCAACGTGCATATCATTAGCATATCATTAACAGCGAACTAGCAGGGTAGTCTCGAGAGAAGCCAGGTTATCCCGGTATATTTTTCTGTTGATATAAAAAATTGTGTAGATTTAGCAATATGGCGGGTGTATGATGTATATTACGATGTTAAGATGAACTATATGCCTTTCTCCACCGATGTTCTGAGTTGTTCAAAGCATTTCTAAGAATACTGATTGTCAGAAGGCAGCTGTCTGACTCTGACATGGTGAACGGGAACATGGTTTGTGTAACAGCAACACATTATTAGCTGTTTGATAACATAGTTAAGCAAAAGGCTAATCATATTAATTACTGTTATGTGTGTGATGTAGTAAAGAGCGAAACCATTGTGCTGCGTTTACCTCAGGGAGTTGACCGAGTGGATCTCTGAGCTGGCGTGAGCGAGTGGAGGTGGGGCTAATTTGCATATTCATTGGTCCGCGTATAATAAATGAAGCAAGGGTGTAGAGTTACATTCAAGCTATTTTAAGGCATGAAGAATTTTTTTTTCACATGAAAAAAACATTTAAATATGTCATTTTGGTGATCAAAGATGAGTTTTAAGGGATAAAATTACTGACTACAGGGGGACTTTAAATGAAAATGTTTTATTATTTAGATTTATACTAAATGCAATTAATAATGAACTTTAGACTGCTTTTTGACCCACTTAAGTGCATTTTTAGATGTAATTTCATTATAACTTCTATTGTCTCTGAAACATGATTGCTGTACTACCAAATGTATGTTAAACTAAAATATACTTTAATGTAATTTCTATTGAAACATGTAAGTCGTGTATTTAAATATTTGTGTTTACACATTTGTAATGATGAAGTTGCTATTTAGTACATTTAAAATATATTAACTTTAAATGCAATACAGAATAGCACACTATAGTTAAAAGTATAATCAAAAACTTTACATGTTTTTGTTAGTATGTTAGTCAACAAATCAAAATAAGTGTACTTCTTTAAAGCACTGCAAAATGTTAATAAAACGTAAATAAAATGTAAATAAAATGTAAAAAGTAAAACTATTAATTTGACATTATTACAAAGTGCACTTATTAAAAATGTACTTGTCATGAAAGTGATACTCTCTTTAAATACGCTTAAATGGCCTTTTATTTAATTAATATTATGTTATCTGCAAGTACATTTTTTTAAAATATACTTTTGAAGTAGAGTATATATTTGAAGTACACTACAAGTGTACATTCAATACAACTAAGAGCTCTTCTTTTTCACAAGGGGGAAAATGGCATTTGCTACCTATTGTACTTCTGTAATGTGACATCGTCTGACAGATGGTTGGAGAAAAAGAAGAGGGCTTGGTGACAGTCCGAACAAAGTCATTTTAGAGGCTGAGCAGGTTATTAGCCTTTTTATGAACACCTTTTTATTACATCTTTTTTATGATGAATCATTCACAATAAGACCAGAAATGCGCATTAAGAAAGTAAACAGTGACTACATTTAGTCTTCATCTCTCTAATTGTTGACTAGAAGAATGTGATATTAAGGTCTTTTTTGTGATTTTTTTTATGACTGAATGAAGTAGGTCAGTAAATTAGCCCTGAGAGCACATAATAATTTGGTATCTGTGCTTTCATGTCTATCAGACAGGGAGTCTGTGCTTGTGTTTGCTTAGACGCTCTGACAGACCCAAGCTGGGGACGCTTGTCAGTGCTGGCCGCTTTTCCGTCAGACAGCAGACATGACAGCTGTGTTTATGGGAACGGGGATGTCCCAGGACCAGACAGTCGGATTTAGAGGAGGAGGAGGAGTGGAAACTGACACAAACGCATACACCACCGTCACGGAGAAGACAGCATGAACACCGAATGCTCGATGTGATGAACAGGGCTTAAGACAGCGCTGATCGCTAGAAGAATCAGACACAAAAACCTCCTCCGAGGCCCAGAAAGTTCACTGTTGTCCTCCTCGTCCTTTTACCCAGAGACAAAAAGTTTAAAAAACCCTTTAAACTTTTATTGACGAGGCTTTGACATTTAAGATTGGACAGCCATCAAGCTCAGCAGCTGAACCAAGACTTGACCATAAAAAAATAACTGTCCTAAACCCTCTGCCCTTATCGCTGAATCTGGGATCCGTCCCTGATACGTTCATAATGAAAAGAAAAACTGATTCTTAATTACTTCCTGAGCGCAAAGCTACTCAAGCTGCATGTTCCAAGCATTTAAAAAAAAAAACCTCAAGTGCAACCTTGTAAAACAAATGAGTTGTGTCATTTTCTGTGGCGGCTCTTCTCTGTGGGAAAAAAGAAACGAGCCGGCTGCGACGATGAATTGTGACGTACCTTATTTCCTGGGGCCTTGCAGCAATAGTCGATAAAAGGGAATAGCTTTAGAATGACCTACAGTCGGCCGTAATTGACCTATTTTGCATACGCTCTGGAACATTTTGTGCTGTGCAGGACAGACGTTTTATTTGCCCGGTTATTTATTGGCTGGCAACATGCTGCTAATGCCCGGCCAGGGACTTTGCTGGAGTGTGGTTGTAGATTATCATGATTGCCACTTATTAGCATCGAGCAGCCTGTGTGTGCGCTGAAGTGAAGGAGCGTGTTTACGTCCTCTGACAGGCTTTAAAGCCGAGCGGTCCCGTGAACTTTCGCCGTCTCTAATGGAATGGGACGTTGCGTTGGGCGCATATTCATTTCCATTAGATCGCGTCGACAAAACGAGCAGATCATCTTGTGTCGCACCACCTCCCGTGTCGTTTCAAGTCAAATGTTCTCGAGCAAGGCGTTTGTTTGCTATAATTTAGCCCTGCGATCGATGCGGTGACTGACAATAATTGTGAAAAATCGCCTCGGCCCCCACTGGCAGTATAAAGGGAAACGCGACGCCATCTGAAAGGCTGTGTTTGTCTTTGAGACTGCCTCTGCCAAAGGCTTAACTTGAACTCCAAACGCCAAGGCTCCCATCATCCCCTCCAGTGACGAACTCCAACTAATGAACAATTATAGCCGGCGGGATCACTTAGTTGATCATTATGAAAGACCCCTGATGGGAATAAATAGATGCTTTTGAATATGAAGTTTGGTTAATAAATTGGTCTGAGTCAAAAAGACGAGAAGAAGCATTTGTTAGTGTAAACTGTGTAGTATTTATACAATCTATTTCTTACATTTATTCTATTAAAATGTCAGTGTCAGCACTGATATTAATATGCAAGTGCAAGAAAAGTGTCTGGTTTGCTCTTTTTTTAAGAAACTAGCATATTAGTTTGGAGAAATTGCTGGAGTCATATAGTATTGGAAGAAGAAATCGCAATGTCCTTATTTTAAAGAGATATGATTCTGTCATACTTATACATTGTTATAACAAGTATAACAAAAATGCTTTTCAGTAGTTTTACAGTAGTTTACAATAACAACACTGCTTCGCTCTCCTTAACGGTCCTCTCATTTGTAGCATTGGAAAGTCTGATTCTTTCTAATGAGTCTGTTCATTAGGTCTCAATAAAAGAACAAATAAATAAAGCAAGCTGTTAATTTGGTTACCTAAACTGCAAATACGGAAATATTTAGTTTCATACTGCTGTTTGCTACTTATATTATATTTTCAACTCAGTTACATAAATTATATTGTACGGAGCCCTGCACATGACATGCAGGAAAAAAATAGTAGGCTAAATCGTGTGCACAATTTACTATTTCATTCCCTCAATTTGCTAAATTGTGCGCATGATTTACTTATTTGTTCCTTCGATTTATAAATCGTGCGCACGATTTACTAATTCGTTCTCTCGATTTATAAATCGTGCACATGATTTATTAATTCGTTCCCTCGATTTATAAATCATGTGCATGATTTACTGATTTGTTCCCTCAATTTATAAATTGTGCGCATGATTTACTAATCCGTTCCCTCGATTTATAAATCATGCGCACGATTTACTAATTCGTTCCTTCGATTTATAAATTGTGCGCACAATTTACTAATTCATTCTCTCAATTTATAAATCGTGCACATGATTTATTAATTTGTTTCCTCGATTTATAAATCGTGCACACGATTTACTAATTCGTTCCCTCAATTTATAAATCACGTGCACGATTTACTAAGTTGATCCCTCGATTTATAAATTATGCGCACAATTTACTATTTTGTTTCCTCAATTTATAAATCATGCGCACGATTTACTAATTCGTTCCCTCGATTTATAAATTATGCGCACGTTTTAGCAAATCGAGGGAACACAACAGTAAATCATGTGCACGATTTAGTAAATCGAGGGAACGAATTAGCAAATCGTGCACACGGTTTACTTTTTTTCCTGCATGTCATGTGCGGGGCTCCATAACATTTTATTTTGTTGATTTTTTTTTTTATTATTGCTCCTTCATATAGCTTCAATGTAGCTAGCTACTTTTCCTAGTAGATTATATAGTGTAGCCAACTTAAGTCCTACACAAATGGGTAACACTTTAGTTTAGGGTCCAATTCTCACTATTAACTTGCTTATTAGCATGCATATTACTAGGATATTGGCTATTTATTAGTACTTATAAAGCACATATTAATGCCTTATTCTGCATGACCATATTCTACATCCCTTAATCTTACCCAATACCTAACCTTAACAAGTACCTTACTAATTATTAATAAGCAGAAATTAGGAGTTAATTGAGGCAAAAGTCATAGTTAATAGTTAGTTAATAGTGAGAATTGAACCCTAATCGAAAATGTGACCCCAAAGGTTACTGAAAGATAATTATCATTATATAGCTATACACTGTAAAAAAAATATTTGGTAACACTTTATTTTAGGGTCTTTTAACTAGTTGCTTATTAGTATGGATATTACTAGAATATTGGCTATTTATTAGTACTTATTAAGCACATATTAATGCCTTATTCTGCATGACCGTATTCTACATTCTTAATCATACCCAATACCTAGACTTAACAACTACTTTACTAACTATTAATAAGCAGTAAATTAGGAGTTTATTGAGGGAAAAGTCATAGTTAATAGTTTATATGTGTTCCCTATTCTAAAGTGTTACCAAATATTTTCATGGATTTGTTATCACAACATTTTTTTCTTTTGTCAGATCAACTTTAATAATTATTGTGGTTCAGATAACATTATATTTTGAGTTTCTGTTGATTAAACCAATCACATTTGTTGTATTAACTCAAATTTTTAATTTCAATGAACTCAAGGCAAACAGGTAACTTACTTTTTTAAGTCAAACCAACAATTCTTTTTTACAATGTAGCTATATTTGCATTTACACAAAACACTGGCAAGCCAGTATGGAGAGACTTTATTTCGGTTCTACATCATGGTGTCCAGTATACTTGTTCTACCAGCATGCATCAACACATGACTCTCTCTGTTAACATCGAGAATACGCCTGCCTGCAGAGGCCGAGAAGAGATGAATTCACATAAACAAAACATTACAAAGAACCCCCTTAGGAGAGCAATTTATGAGCCACTTTTAACTGGTGGATCCTTCGAAACTACACATTTTCCGTAGGATGATTTTCATCAGATCCTACTTCAATGTTGATGTTAGTGCTGCTTTATTTGTAAGATATTGACTAGGAATATTGGGTCTGACATTACTACACTGAATATGGTTCATGCTATATTCAGTGTACTATAACAATGTGAAGGTCAGGTTATGTAGGCTATTTATTATTTTTACCCAATTTCTATACAATCCCTTTGCTTGCCCGTTCTGATTTTCTCTGAACATTTTGTCTAAGGAAAGGTTAGTAGGTAGGATTGTGCTGCTGTGTGGTGCAATATAGTCCCTGCAGTGTAATCAAAAAGGCTGATGGTGTTTGGGCCAAGATAGTCAGAGGAGAATATTACAGTGTCAACAGTTCCTAGCCAGGTTGATATTCCTCTCTCTCTTCCTCCCTCTTTCTCATTTGCTGCCTCTATCTCTTGGCTACATTTGTTACTTCCTAGAGGAAAATTCTATTGCTCAGAGATCGCTCTTTCATAGCTCAGGAGAATTAATGGAGTTTTTGGTTTTATGTCAGTCAAGTATCACCTTTGTGTGAGATGTGTCTCCTAAAATTCCTTAAAATTGATAATAATAGCATTGAGCTATACAGTTAATATGCATAACGTGGCCCAGATGATTTGGTCTAGGAAGAATATGAGAAATGTTTGATCGCAAATGTTGGTGTCTTGGCATATCTGAGTGTAGCTTATGGCATTGTTCCGATCTCACCTGCAATTTGAAAGGTATCCCTTTTGAAAAAGGAGTACACTTTAGCATACTTATAATGGAATTAATATACTTTAAAAGAATATACTTAAGTGCAAACAAAATATAATGTTTTCAGACACTTAATTTACTTGTCAGTTGCAATTAAATGAAAATGTATTATGTTTTAAATATATATTAAATGCATTTAGCTGAACTTTAGAGCTTTTGTTTCTACCCACTTAAGTACATCTTTATGTTATATGGTAAACTAAAATATACTTTAATGTCATTTCTTTTGAAACTTGTATGTCATGTATTTAATTTTTGTAATTACACATTTGTAATGATGAAATTGCAATTTAGTACATTTAAAAATATATTAACTTTAAATGTAATGTCACACTAAAGTTTAAATTATAGTCAAGTATTGTACATGTGCTTTAGCATGTTAGTCAACACATCAAAATAAATATTGTTCTTTAAAAAAAGCATGACAGGATTATTAAAACAATGATTTAAAATGTAATTTAAAGTAAAACTTTAATTTGACATTATTACAAAGTGCACTTTTAAAAGTGTACTTAAGTGTGCTATTACAAACAGTCACGAAGGTGTACTATCTTTAAAGGAGTCCTTGTTGTTGTAATAAAGTGTTGTTGCCATATCGTCATTTTACGTCGGACTGCTTCACCAACGAGGGTCAATCCAATGCCGGATTTGCACAAAAGATTAACATGGATTAACATGACGGCACATGCTAGTCGATGAGTTGAATCAACTCCACAGCAACTTCATAAATTTATCCACTAACCGTTCAGAAACATCCAGTTGCATTCTAAAAGTTGTAACTTCTTCCTGAGTCTCTCCATCATTGTCTGACTCCGGTCTGAACAATGTAAGGCTGAACACCATTACTGACAATCATCATTTTGGCTGCGTGAGATTCTCCAGCTTTGTTGTTGTTGAGCAACCGAAGCGGAGCTTTTTTAGCCGATTCAACATACTGAATTGGCACTTCCCATGTCATGGAATGTATGAGAAAATATTAGTGTAATCTAGTGATTGTTGGTCGGTGTCTGTCAGTGCAGTGCGAATTGGCCTCTTGAAACAAACAAAAACACCCTAGCAACCACCCGTAACACCCTATCATCCCACCATCATGGTGAGTTTTTGACTCTGAAGTTGTGTCAATATTTTATGGTGAATTTAAACATGGTTGTCAGTTTGATCACAGAGATTTGATGGCAGGAATAGTGACTGAATTTGTGGTATATTTGTGTGGTGGTCTCTCCTGTTACTGGAAGGGACCCGTTTATCTCGCCCTTAATGAGAGTTAGGCTAAAAGCGTCAGTGGGCAGTAAATGGTCCCAGTATGAGCTGCTTGGTTATAAATCTGAGCGGGTACAAACAGAGAAAGCAAGCGCTGGACCTGGGTAATGGTGTGGGACAGGGTGCCAGACGACTCCTGTAAGACAGGTTAATATTCTTCTGCCTGCCTCTTTCTTTCTCATTTACTACCTCTCTGTCTTCGACAGCAGCTAGGCTTGTTTTTGAAGAGTTTCGCTATTAAAGCATTCTTCCAGTGCCGGGCTAATTAGCCACAGAGTGTATTAATCATGGCGTTAGCCGTAGTGGCTGGAGCCGAAGGTGCGTAGGTCTTCAACATTGTTCCCACCCCCACCAAGTCGGCCTGTCTGGCGGTCCATGTTTGCTGCTTCACGTGCATTAACCTCGGTCGGCCGGGTCATTTGTCTTTGCAGACGGCTGCTGTGCCTGCTCGGCATCCACAAGAACCGACTCTCCCAAGACATGTTAATCGCTACAAGAAACAACATGGATCAGGACGAAAGGACAAGCACGCACTTTGAATGTTTTTGAAGAAGTGCACCAACTTTATTGATTTTTGTTGCTAAACACATGAAATTACTAATGAATTAGCAACTTATATTAGTTAGCACTGCATTGGAGCTTGTTAGCATGTTCTTGTGTATCCAATCAAATATCATTATGCATTAATACACTGTATAAATTATTTTTCTAAGTTGTAAAATAGTAGTATATATATATATATAGAGAGAGAGAGAGAGAGAGAGAGAGAGAGAGATTATAGATTATGGAATACTATGTCAGTCTTTCATGTTTCTTGTCATGTAGTTATAATTGATTGAAAAAAAAAAATACTAGCAACTTCTGAGTGAAAATTGTTTCTACACCATTTTTTTTCAGTGTTCTATAATAAACATTTAATTTCAAAACCATGGACATGAATGCAGAGCCTGCAACATTCTCGTGGATCAACATCTTTGTTGATCCTGAAACAACATTCCAGTCAACCAATCAGATTTGAGGGACAAGTTTACATTTTATGTCAAACTTAGGCCCTGTCCACACGAACATGGGGATTTTCAAAACCACAGCTTTTTCTATGTGGTTTGGCCGTTCTTCCACACGCAAACACAGTATCAGGTCACTGAAACCGAACCTTTTTGAAAACTCCTGCCAGGGTGGAAATTTTCAAAAACTCCGGTTGTAGTGTTGTCATGTAGCAGGTGAAACCGGAGATTTTGGCTTGTGGCGTCAGAGTGCACGCTGCTATCTCCTTTGTTTGACGTCAGATTGTGCGCCGCTATCTCCTTTGTTTACATGAGGCGAGTCTGTGCAATTGCTGCTAATAACTGTGCTAACAGGGCTAATGACATCTATACAGATACAGATACATGCACAGAATATAATAATATGCATGCATGAACCAGTAATAATCTTTTTTTCAGGCTTCTGATTGGCCAACGTGGCTTTACGGTTAGGGTGATATCACCACCTGTTGGTTTGGCATGCTCTTGACAGCGCTTCATAGCATGTTTTTGCTTTTTCATGTGGAGAAATAGAAACTGAAATGTGGAGAAATAGAAACCGTTTCTAAAATAGAATATTTGCGTGTCGCCGTCGTGGCTGGTTAGGACAAAAACTCAGATTAACATGGAAAAGATACCTTTTATCGCGTGTCGCGGCATCGCGTCGTGTCTGGTTAGGACACGGTGTTAGTCTCACAACCAGGGTTAGGTGGTCCTATCATTTCCCTCTGATTTTAGAAATTACTTTTGAGTAGGGTTAGGTTTAGGGGTAGGGATATGGTTAGGAGTGAATTTTTGTGCAACGTAATTAGACAATTGACCCTTCATAAAGACCCGTCCCCCTTAGTTACTGTTCTTACTGCTCTCACGCCACACATCATGTTCTCACAGAGTGAAAAATACATTGCAGAGCAAAGAGGACACTAACAATGCTCCGACAGGCAAGACAGCAGGTTACTTTTGGTATTAAAAACAAAGTCTCAGCGTTAAAATTTTGTCATTTTTTTTTTTAAGAAATTCAAACAATAAATACTTTTTTTTTTTTTTGTGGCTCTTTAATGTGTCATGACAGATGGCTGTAGTGTCTCAGTTCAAGCGGCACTGAACCAATCATCTCTTCCTACTAGTAATAAACATGAATTAACATTAGACGGTACTGTATGTTGTTACAACTGCAGGAAGACATCAATACACACCATTTTTTAAGTTCAAGTCCACAGACGTTAAAGGCTTGGTTCACCCAAAAATGAGAATTACTCACCCTCATGATGTTCCACACCCATAAGACCTTCGTTCAACTTTGGAACACAAATTAAGATATTTTTGATGAAATCCGAGAGCTTTCTGATCCCCCATAGACTGCAATGTAATTACCACTTTCAAGGCCCAGAAAGGTACTAAAGACATTGTTAAAATAGTCAATATGACTACAGTGGTTCAACCTTAATGTTACGAAGCGACGAGAATACTTTTTGTGTGCAAAAACAAAATGAAAATAATGACTTTATTCAACAATTTCTTCTCTTCCCTCTTCCCTGTCAGTCTATACAACGCTGTTCATGTTGTATAGACAGTGCAGCGCTTCCGTGTTCTACGTCAGAATGCAGACTCATTATTGGCCAACGCTGTTCACGTGAGCAGCACGATGCATGCATGTGATACTGACGCATGAGCCGGCCAATAATGAGTCTGCGTTCTGAGGTAGAACCTGGAAGCGCTTCACTGTCTATACAACGTGAACAGCGTAGGAGACTGACAGGGAAGAGAAGAAATTGTTGAATAAAGTCGTTATTTTAATTTTGTTTTTGCGCACAAAAAGTATTCTCATCACTTCATAACATTAAGGTTGAACCACTGCAGTCACATAGACTATTTTATCGATGTCTTTACTACTTTTCTGTGCCTTGAAAGTGGTAATTACATTGCAGTCTATGGGGGATCAGAAAGCTCTCGGATTTCATCAAAAATATCTTAATTTGTGTTCGACGATGAACAAAGGTCTTACGGGTTTGGAACGACATGAGGGTAAGTAATTAATGACAGAATTCTCATTTTGGGGTGAACTAACCCTTTAATTTATTAGCTCTCCTGTCTGGATTGTTTGTCGGACAAAATGGCGGAGTCAGTGTCATGATTGGTCAGATCACCTGTCAATCAAACTCCCGGTGAAGGGTGAATTGGCCAACAAAGGCTTTCCACAAGTACCAAATAATCATATAACACTCATTCTACATTTGCCTTCCCAAAGCGATGAGTTTTGGATATCCATATCCCATGATTAATGATCTAAAATCCTTTAATTTTCACCTTAATCCATTATCTTAGGTGTGCACAAAATGACTGCCATCCTTTCCATCCAAATGACATCTCCATCTAAATTTTGACGAGCTATTAAATTTAAGGCTAAGCATTTTGGTTCTGTCAGCGCATATCAAATCTCTCATTTTTCCCCATCTGCGCACCCCAGCAATTCCTATGCTCAACCCACACACAACCATCCTTAACATTTTGATTTCATTATCGCCATGACTGAATATTCATATCGTTTCATGGGCCCGACTACACCTGCTATGGGGGACTTTTATGCATTATTCATGAGCAGGGTGCAATGGGGTGTGGTCTGAACCAGTAAAGTGTGCTGGTGGGAGTTGGAAGCAGACAAGACGGTGACATTAAACATGTATATTCAGCACGGCATTTAAGTTATTCACCACCTACACCCACGTGCATTGGCTGTGATCTCCCACAACTGATGGCTCTTATTTAATTGCTGTCTCTGAGTGTGAGTCAATGTTAAGTTTACTGTTGGGAGAGAAGCCAGGCTGAGTTCAGCAGTGCAGTCTGAAGTTGATATTTGCACTGGCTGACTGGTGTAAATACTCCCACACAAGATGATATTCAGGTTGTTGCGAAATATCAGGGACATCTTCGCCTGCTCTCCTGTGGATTCGTTTGTGTACTTACAAAATTCACCAAGGCACAAGCGAGGGAAAGAAAATGAGAGTGCTGTTCGCTATCTAGAAATCTGGGTTGGTTCTACACTGCGAAAATCATTTTCTTTATCAGTATCTTTGTGTTGTTTTCCATGAAGAATGTCTTTAAAAGAAGTAAAATTTACTGAAAGAGCAAAATTGCTTAAGATACTTATTTTCAGAGAATATATCTTGAATTTTTTTTTTTTTTTCTTGCCCCGCTGGCATTTCTGTTGTTGTTGTTGTTTTAAATATAAATGCTGTAGACAAGGGAAAAAATGGGGCAAAAAATAAACTTAATTCAAGATATTTTCTCTAAAAAAGTCTTATCTTAAGCTAAGCAAGCACACTACAAGACTGAAGTTTGACACTCTGCACATATTTTCTTGATATCTGTCATGTTGATACAAACTAGAATGTCAATTGCAAGATCATTCTCAAAAAAAAAAAAAAAATAATAATAATAACATGACAGCAAACAACATGGAAGAACGTCTTGCGTTCATTTGCACTGATTTGGATTGGAACAAGACTGCCAAAAAATGCCAAGAAAGTATGGGTGAGATGGTGGTTGGGTGTCTTGCACTTTTTTTGCTCTTTTGCAGTTTAATTGGCTGTTGATCAATGCTGCACTCGTCTAGCAACTGGTTTTCTAAATTTGAAGCCAGTTTTGAAAACAGTTTTGAACTGAATGTATGCACTGAATGCAGACACTTAATTACATCTAAATAAAAATGTATTTTAGTTTAAATTTATATTAAGTGTACTTAATTGAACTTTAGAGAGCTTTTTTGACCCACTTAAAGGGATAGTTCACCCAAAAATTAAATTATCCCATGATTTACTCACCCTCAAGCCATCCTAGGTGTATATAACTATCTTCTTTCAGAGGAACACAATCAGAGATATATTTAAAAATATCCTTGCTCCTCCAAGCTTTATAATGGTAGTGAAGGGGGGCCTGATTTTGAAGCCCCCAAAAATTCATCCATCCATTATAAAAAATAATCCATACGGCTCCAGGGGGTTGAAAAAGGCCTTTTGAAGTGAAGCCATGCATTTTTGTAAGAGAAATATCCATATTTATACTTTATAACTTTATAAATTCAAATAACTAGCTTCCAGCGGACGACCGTACGCATATGAGTAACCCACTGAAGCGATGTATGATGCATGATGTATGGAGTAGCGTAAGCTTAGACGCCTCTCGCGGTTCAAACGAATAGGGCTGTCCCATCGTAATCCTCCAAAATTTCTATTTAAAAATGATTGTTTTAGACTTCTAATTCGTGACCGGTGTTTTGTTTTGCTCTATCCTCTGCGCTTCCGCGTTCGTCAGTACGTCATGTGTCCAGTCAGAGGTTACTCTTCTGCTGCAAATCGATGTGTACGGCCGTCTGCTGGAAGCTAGATATTATAGTTAAAAAAGTTTTAAATATGGATATTTTTCTTACAAAAACCCATCGCTTCGCTTCAGAAGGCCTTTATTAACCCACTGGAGCCATATGGATTATTTTTATGATTTTTTTTTTTTTTTTTTTATTTGCTTCATAATGTGCCAAAGTATGAGTACATCTTTATATGTGATTTCATAATTATTACCATTGACTTTGAAATATGGTTAAAGTGTAATGCAGAAAATGCAATGACAAGCATTTATGGTAAACTAAAATATACTTTAATGCCATTTCTATTAAACTTAAGCAAAATATTATTAAAACGATGTAAAATGTGCTTTAAAGTAAAATTTTTAATTTTACATTATTACAAAGTGCACTTTTTAAAAGTGTACTTAAGTGTCTTAAGAAACAGTCATTAAGGTGTACTCTTTTTTATTACACTTAAGTGGCATTTAATTTGATTAATATTATAGTATCTGCACGTACAGTTATATATATATATGTGTGTGTGTGTGTGTGTTCTGGTGTACTGTATGTGTGCAGTGTAGATGTCCTTCACACTTGTATTTTCAGGGTTTTGTAAAATACAGATTGTGGTAAAGAAAATGATTTTTGACAGTAGAAGTCTCTACTAAGCTAACCTCAATTCCTTCTCTGCAGCCATCCCAAAGTCTCTCACGACATCAAATGTCCCTCTTTCAACCTGTCAAATCAAGCTTCAAAAATGATTTCATAAAATCACTAAGATAAATGGCTGTCGGGAATCTTCTCCATCCATCCTTGTTTATCTAAGTGCTAACTCACTTGCTGTGTTATGACCATAACTGAGCCTCGTCCAGGTTTATCTTCCCATTTGTCAGTCACTGCGGCCGTGACCTTTTAACCCGAGACTAGCTGTTAACCTCAGCATTCCCCTCTAGATCCGGATCCATTAATCCAAAGCTTTATTCCAAGCATTGGCTGTGATGTCTCATCTCACATGCCTCTAACTAGTGTTGATGTGTCTATTTCATATCCACACTGTATGTTTTATCACGATTATCTGTTGAATATAGTGTAACTCTCTTCGTACTGCAGGTTGTTTGGCGTCATGCAATTTGAAAAGTCTCGACTGCCTGTGTAAAGTTTGATTTTGTATATTTCTGAAGGAGATTTCCAAAGGTACCATGGCTCTCTGGTCTCTATTCTGAAGCATAGTCCCTTAAGGCTAAATATGTACCTGTCCTTTTGATATATCTCTCAGAATGAACCCAAGACTGCATTATGACATGACCTTTTCTTTTCTTATAGTGGACTAAAGTGATACAGCCTTTCAGGTTTTCCAAATTTCCTTGCTCATATCTGTAAATGAAATGTTCAAAGTTATAATTTTGCATGACTATTTCATATTATAAAGGTTAGACGTGTCATATTGGCCAGCTTCAGCATCAATGAATTGGACTCCGGTGTCGTTATGATTAAAAGTAACATAGCTTCTATTTTATCTGAGCAAAGAGGACTGTGTATCTTAATTTTTGGCATGAGGAACTTTTAAAAAAGAAGTATGCTTGATTGCATTGTGTAGTGTACTTCAAATCTTGTCTATAATATTAATGAAATAAAAAGCCACTTAAGTGTACTTAAAGACAATTTCATGAATATGAGAGTTGAGACTTTTTTGAGACTCTGCATTGAGACTTTTTCCTATGCAATGACGTTAGCCAATCATAATAGTGCTTGTTAACTGACAAGCCTTAAAGGAGCCGCCCCTTAAAAACGGATCATTTCAGACAAAGGCAATAAAACTAAGTATGAAATTACATATAAAAATGTACTTAAGTCCTAGTTAAATGGGTCAAGTTCTGCTAATTGCATTTAAAATAAATCTAAACAATAATAAATTTTCATTTAATTGCAGTTAACAAACAATTAAGTGTCCGAACATTCACACTTAAAGGGTTAGTTCACCCAAAAATGAAAATAATGTAATTTATTACTCACCCTCATGCCGTTCCACACCCGTAAGACCTTCGTTCATCTTCGGAACACAAATTAAGATATTTTTGTTGAAATCCGATGGCTCAGTGAGGCCTGCATAGCCAGCAATGACATTTCCTCTCTCAAGATCCATAAATTTACTAAAAACATATTTAAATCAGTTCATGTGAGTACAGTGGTTCAATATTAATATTATAAAGAGAATATTTTTGGTGCGCCAGAAAAACAAAATAACGACTTATATAGTGATGGCCGATTTCAAAACACTGCTTCATTAAGCTTCGGAGCGTTATGAATCTTTTGTGTCGAATCATGATTCGGATCGTGTGTCAAACCGCCAAACTGCTGAAATCATGCTCCGAACCTCTGATTCGACACAAAAGATTCATAATGCTCCGAAGCTTCATGAAGCAGTGTTTTGAAATTGGCCATCACTATATAAGTCATTATTTTGTTTTTTTGGCGCACCAAAAATATTCTCGTCACTTTATAATATTAATATTGAACCACTGTACTCACATGAACTGATTTAAATATGTTTTTAGTACATTAATGGATCTTGAGAGAGGAAATGTCATTGCTGGCTATGCAGGCCTCACTGAGCCATCGGATTTCAACAAAAATATCTTAATTTGCGTTCCGAAGATGAACAAAGGTCTTACGGGTGTTTAATGGCATGAGGCTGAGTAATAAATGACATTATTTTCATTTTTGGGTGAACTAACCCTTTAAGTACATTCTTTTAATGTATATTGTTCCCATAATTAGTACTATTTTAAAAGTATGCTAAAGTGTACTTCTTTTTCACAAGAGAAGTGATAAGAAATAAAATATCAATCACATCTCCCAAATCACTAAATAAAAGACAAAAGAAACCCTCACAAGGTCTTGTCACACCAAAAACGTGTTGTCTGTCTGCCTGCGTGAGATCTTTCATCACAGAATGGTTATGGTAGTAAACAATCTATCAATAAGGAAAAACAAACAAAGGAATAAATGATGCACCCATTGCCGTCACTCACCCCCTCTAGTGAGAAACTAAACATCGTCAAAGGAATGGATTTGAACACGCTGAGGCAGACACTATAAAGACGCTGCACTAAATGCAATTCAGCCTTATCTGTCGCTGGACTTCTCCAAGCTTCAAAATGATTGTTTCACTCAAATAAACAGATTGAATATATCATGCATTCTTGGCGTAGATTGAAATAAATCTTTCGAATCAGATTTTTTTCTCCTCTTCTTTTTTCAAAAGCAATTTCTTAGCTGGTGTGCCCATCAGAGAAGAGCTGCCTTTCATAAATTCTTCTGTGAGACCGCATAAATCTCCCTTACTGATAACGTCAGAAAAGAGCGAGTGTGTGTGTTTATGTTTTGCGTATATGTGTGTGTATTCGCACACGCTCATAAATCCAATGTTTTTGAGATGCTTGGATCTAGACCTGTATTTATGCACTTGTCATTTTGTGTCAGTAGGTATCCTGAAAATTTAAGTGTGTAGGCTTGTGCTCTCTAGGCAAAATCAAGTGTGCTTTTGTGGGCAATTGAAAGCAAGCTCATTTATGTGATTGCATGGCTTTGCAGTGCATGACTGAGTGTGAAAATTCTGTGTGTTGTCATTTCATTGGCAGAATGGAAGGATTTGCCAGTCAGTATGTTAATTCTGTTTGTGTGTGTTTGTGAATATGTGTATGTATTCTCGTGTTTGTGAGTTTGGCTGACAAAAGATCTCACTCGTGTCTATTGAACGCTGCTGTGATCGGTGAGGTTTTGGGTGGGATTGTAATTGTCGTTTGCTTTACTCTAATCCTTCAAAGTACACAGTGTCAGAGTGAGTTCACTAAATAGTTCTGGCATGTTTTTGTGTTGCGTTTTTGTCAGTGTTAATTAGGGCTGGGTAAACAATATCGATTTCTCGATTTTAATCGATTCTCATTTTTACGAACCGATATCGATTCTTAAATCTTAAGAATCGATTAGTCTAGTCTGTTTTCAGTTGATGAATGAACAGAACATGTAGCGCGCCTCCCATCCAATAAATCGCAATAATCTTTGTTACTTTTGATATAAAGCAAAGTCTCAGATTTCAAATGACGTCCATCTTATTATGAGATTCAACAAATAAATTACCGCTTTGGCGCTGTTTAATGTGACGTGACAGATCGCTGTAGCGCCTCAGTTAAAGAGAAGCGGCAGCACGGAGCGCATGTGAACATCCTCTCCTCCGCTTTAATACCAGTTACAGCGCGAGATAAACATGACTAAACATCTGAAGGTATGTTAAAATATACAGTACAACTTACCGAAATCCGTATCATATCTCGTGTAATAGCTCAATCAGTGTTTCAACCTCGGAAAGATAATAATAAAACAGCTTGTAAACAATGTCACGTAACGTCACATTTACCTCAGAAAAACATATTCAGTGACCATAAACTCATTAGTCAGCTAGAAAAGTGAACTCTAGAGAGCAGCATTCTGATAAATATAGCTATGCACCGTTACATATTCATTATAATGTTCTTCAATATTTAATGCATGTTTGAATAAATCAGTTATGACAGCCACGATTTAAAAATAAAAAAATAAAATAAAAAATAAACGAATTGGAGTAGAAATATGATTATGTAATTCTAAACTTTATTTATTATAAAAAAAACCATAATTGAGTGTAATTTAAGTGTTTGTATATAAATAAGTTAATTTTAACCTTCAATATTAAAGTAGTACCAACTGACTCCCATGTGTAGTTTACAGCATTAGTTGAGAGATTTTTTTCCTCTAGAAAATTCGCCATGTACTGTAACTGATATACATCCAAAATAATCGATATCAAATTGAATCGAATCGAAATCGTAATCAAATCGAATCGCAAGCATGTGAATAGAAATCGAATCGAATCGTGAAAATTGTGTCAATACTCAGCCCTAGTGTTAATCACTAACCACCCAGATCAGGGATAGACAAACTCGGTCCTGGAGGGCCACTATCCTGCAGAGTTTAGCTCCAACTAGGGCTGTCATGATTCCTCAATTCAATTCAAGTACTCAATTTTTAAAAATTCTCGATTAAAACCATTTAAAAATGATAATAAAGCATAATGGTACTGTGAAATCACAAAGGCTACGATTCCATTAAATATATGTATGAGCTGAGGGTGAAGTGCGATGCTTTAATTATATACATCCGTGCAGGTTACGAGTTTCTTCCGTCTCAAAACGGCTCCGTTCATAGTAACTTTGCACAAACTCGATCTCTACATGTGCTGTTTGTTTGGGTTTCCAATAACATGCATTTGGGAATGTGTAACTTTGTGTTTCATACGAAGTGTTGCACTTTTTGTACATGCGTGGAGTGTGTCTCAGCTGCTCGGTTAACAAACTTCATTTCTCTGCATATGCTGTGAGGTTGGGTTGCTTATAACATTCATCTGGAAACGCAATGTGTGCTCCCAGCAGATTTGTAACGTAAATCACTTATAAACCTAAGCAAACACATTGCAAACACATATGCAAACTGTTTATTGCGATTTCAAATAAAGGTTTAAACTCTCTCTCTGCATGTTTTGATGTCCACATGTTCTTGTTCAAGAAATTAAAGTGGCTGTAGCATTTACATCGTAAGGAAGTGGCCATATATTACAGATCAAAGCTGCAGTCTGTAAGTTTTGCTTCTTTGTCGCCATCTCTGTTCAAAACCTGAAATTGTAGTGATTTGCGGAATTGTCATCTTTACATGGGTTGTGCATCGGCACGGCTCCTCAGCGCGGATGAATCTAATGCTTTGAGGTGAATGTGTGGCTGTCAGTCACCACACCGGTGGATACTGTACTTCGGAATCACAGACTGTAGTCTTGGAAGTATGACCAAAATAAGAATTTTCACTGGAAAATGTCATCTGAACATGTAAGTAATCTGCCACTTTTGTTCTGACCAACTGAGAAAAAAAAAGAATTACAATAAATCACACTACCAGTGGTGATTAAATCTAACGATCGCTCATATCACATCAAACCGTGCAAATTATTATTATTGTTATACTTTTTTATTATTATAGTTATACTTCTCAAATTGTTAATGTTAACAACATCAGCATTGTGTGACTATGTGTATTTAGTGTGTATTAGCGTTACCTGTAGATTTCAGTTTCTGTACAGTCTAATCTCTAACGTTAATTTGCCATACCATACGATCCGCCATCAAAATGATAAATTAATTATTCCAGCTGCTGTGCGAAAAGGCTATAAATGATCCGCAACCTGCAGCATCCTCCCATGAGATATAGCCTACTAGCTGGGACTCCTTCTTTCCGTAAACAGACGTAACGTAATGACGCAAAGATGAACGGCGGCATACTCGAATTTCCCGCGGAAACCCACCAGTACCACTTGAATTATAAAACATTATTACAAGCTTACCGCTGTGAATCGGGCTAAGGTAAGGAGATAGTTTTGAACACTGGCTGGATATGTACTTGCCCAAAAATTTATTGTGGATCATTTTTAATTACATAATGCATTTTCTATTTTTATTACCACAAAAAATCTGATTACTCGATTAATTGTCAAAATAATCAATCGATTACTTGATTACCAAAATAACCGTTAGTGACAGCCCTAGCTCCAACCCTAATTAAACACATCTGAACAGCTAATCAATGTCTTCAAGATTACTAAAAAGGTACAGGCAGGTGAGTTTTATCAGGACAGTGGCCCTCCAGGACCGAGTTTGCCCAACCCTGACCTAGATGGTTAATGCGCTGCAGTTAAGTATTAAGTCACCAGTATTCCTTTCAACATAAGCACACCTCCTTTATGTGTAGGGTATGTTCATTATTGGGCCCTATTCACAAAACTGTATTATACCCCCTTCCACCACTTGCAGAAATCACCTGACGTTTTGTAGTTTTATTTTATTTTCAGTAGGTATTTTTTTTAAAAATATAATATTTTTATCTTACTTTTAATCATTTGAGCTTTAAATTTGTCTGCTTGGATATGAGTTTAACTCTTTCCCTGCCATTGACGGAATTTTCCATCATTTATGACACAACGGCCTGGTTTCACAGATAGATTAAGCCAGGATTAGGCCTTAGTTCAATTAGGATCTTTAAGTAGCTTTTATAAACGTGCCTTCGAAAAAAACAAAAAATTACTGGTGTGCATCTTGAGACAAAACAATGACACTGACATATTTTAAGATATGTCAGTGAAGTTGCTTTTACTTAAAGGTGCAATATGTAAGATTTTTGCAGTAAAATATCCAAAAACCACTAGGCCAGTGTTATATTTTGTTCACTTGAGTACTTACAATATCCTAAATGTTTCCAACTATTTGTAATTCGTGAGAAAATTGCAATTTTAACCAAGGCTCCGGGATGTGTGAGGAGTCGCCTGTCAATTGCGTCATACCCGCGTTACCCTCGGTTTCCGGTTTTATTTTGTAAAAACCATGGAAACACCAAAGACGCTTTAATATATTACATGTTTTAATAGACAAGGGAACAACTGTTTGGTTACGTTTATAGACAGAAAACAAATTGTTGTTATATAGCTCAACACATTTAGTCTTATTGTTTAAATCTAATTTTCTTGATTTTTTTTTGCGAGTACCATGCTTTACCATGTCTCAGAGAAAAACACTATTTTGTCAAGTAGCTAACATAGCATAATAAGATGCAGCTTTATTTTTAGTAACAGTAATACAGAATTTTCTCCATCATACAATACATTTTAAAATTAATTGCATGCCATTTATCAACACAAGCCATCCAGCATTTAATATGATATTCTAAAATCGATCTAGCTTACTGCAGTGTGCAACAAGTGTCTCACAGCAGCCACCGAGCGAACGCACAGAGTAACGTTATAACATCATTTTCAACACACTCAAATGTATCTAATATGATCAACAGAGCTGTGTTACCTCATACTCATGACCGGAAAAGCGGAAGCGGCGCCGGCGACTGTGGCATAATAAAAGTTTGGCTGCTCGTGAGGTGTGTGTTGCGCAATCGCTCCAGCGGCCTCATTCAGCTCCCACAACACTCGGTCCTGCTCTGCTTCATACTACAGTAACGTTAATAATCGCATCCATGAACATGATTTCTTCCTGAGTCCTATCCTGATTGTTTCCAACGGCTGTGATGATGTGAAGACCACATGTCCCAAGATTCCGCGCTCAAACTTGGCGTCATCAAGCTACGCCTTTGTTTTGAATAGGCCTCTAGCGACCTCTAGCAGACAGATATCCTACATATTGCACCTTTAAAACAGCTCAAATGTGCATTTTAGTCTGGGACTAGCTTTAGCATTGTCTGTGAAACCAGTGGATAGTGTATGATATTGGAGTTATTTTGACATTTAACCACATAATACTTGTAGCTACCTTAAGCTTACTATTTTTTTTATAAAGTTATCGTTTATTGTATTGTTATCCTTTTCATTTGTGTAATTTTTTATATTTTCTCCAACAGCCCATACACACAGGCCTATAAAATGGTGCGTAAACCAAGTTTATAGGAAAAAAATAAAAATAAAAATAATAAATCAGCTCAGTTGAGAATTCCAAGGGCTTAAGGCGTTCCATTTAAACACATTGCAAGGGTTCGGGCAGTAGTGGGCACTCGTGCAGCGTAAGCAATGACGTACATCCAAGTGAACCAGATGGAGGGAAGTTGGTGAGGGAAGGGCAGGGAAGTTGGTGAGGGAAGGGCATAAAAATTGGACTTAAACGCAGCCAAGCAATCAAAACATTGCTTACGCACATGTAAGCTAATGTGATCATCAAACATGTAACACAGCCTAACGCTACGAAATGAAATGACAAACTGCCAAATCACGTGATTTCAGTAAACGAGGCTTCGTTACGTCATGAGTGTTTCGAAATTTCAATGGTTCACGTGACTTTGGCAGTTTGATACGCGCTCCGAACCACTGATTCGAAACAAAAGATTCGTAAAGCTTCAAAGCTTCATGAAGCAGTGTTTTGAAATTGCCAATCACTAGATATTGTTGAATGAAGTCGTTATTTCGTTTTTTTTTTTTTTGGCGCACAAAAAGTATTCTCTTCACTTCATAACATTAAGGTTGAACCACTGTAGTCACATGAACTGTTTTAAATATGTCTTTGGTAGTTATTTGAAAGTGTTAATTATCTTGGTGGCAATGGAGGCCTCACTGAGCTATCAGATTTTATCAAAATGATCTTAATTTGTGTTCCAAAGATGAACGTTCTTACAGGTGAGGAACGACATGAGAGTGAGTAATTAATGACAGAATTTTCATTTTTGGGTGAACTAACCCTTTAATGAAAATGGTTTTTGATATGTGTAGTTAACAATAACAACAGTCTTTCAATGCAATACATGTGTATACTAAACTGAAATGTGAAAACACTCTTTTTATCCATTTATCTCACATATCCACTCTGTACCGGTCTCCATTTCTTATAGATACTCATCTGCAGTTTAATAATCTTCAGGAATACATGCGCAATGAATTAAATCACTCTATCTAATCACTTGCCACATTTCAGGATATTCCAGTGTGTGTGTGTGTGTGTGTGTGTGTGTGTGTGTGTGTGTGTGTGTGTGTGTGTGTGTGTGTGTGTGTGTGTGTGTGTGTGTGTGTGGCAGAGAGAGAGAGAGACGAGACAGAGATGAGAATGAGAGCCTAATAAGCCAATTAAGAAGCACTTAGGATGACCGCACAATACTTGCTTTTTGCAAATGTATTTAAACATTTTTCATTTGTTAAAGTCATGAAAGGACAATGAAGGTCTCTCTAGTGAAGGTCTCTCTTTGTGTGTGTGTTTATGTGCAGTTTGAATGTGCCTTTATTGTCACTTTCACATATGAATGTTGTGTCATATAGACTAAGATGTGGAGCACTCAGATTCAGAGAAGACTGGAAATAGCCATATGGGATTTTTAGATGCTACCTTATATTGGAGGAGTTCTAGGGCTACAGGGCAACAGGTTGAGTGAGGAACTCTGGGATATACCTTTGACACTGGAGACAGAACTGGAGCAGCAGACGTGCAAAATTTGAAGAGGCGATCGATTTTTCACTCGACTGGAAATGGCGCGATATAAAGGAGGGGGAAGTGGTGGATGATAAATTCCTCTGACAGGTCATCCTGTTTTATATCTTTTCCTTGGCCAGAGAAATGACACATATTAATTTATAGATGATGTGAAGTATGTGCACTCTATTGTGGTTGAACAACCACATATAAAGTACATACACATGCATTCTGCATTCACTTTGTTAACTTGTTTGTCATCTCAGTGTTACAAAAAGGAGAGTTTCAGTCCTGGATGCTGGATGGTTAATACAGCAAGTACATGAAAATGGTGATCGCTAGGATGCCAAACATGTTTTCAACAAGTTACTGTGCCCATTGAGGCCAACTATGAACACTGTATGATCTTGCAGAAGGATGGCATAATAAGGAATTTGCTAAAAATATAAATTGTTTTAATTAAATTTTGAAATTTCTGTTATGAAATAATCTTTTTAGAAAAACAATTTTGTACTTTCCCTGAAAAGAAGTGTTTAACTGTATTGACTGTGCACTTGTAGTGTACTTCAGATCTTAAAAACATATATATATATATGTTTATATATGTTTATATATATATATATATATATATATATATATAAACTGTACTTGTACTGTACTAAAGTGTATTAATTGTAATATTAATAACATTAAGTGTAATATTAAGTGTACCAAGTGACAATAGAAGCAATTTTGAAATTACATATAAAAATAAATGTTTGTACTTAAGTCCTACTGAAGTGTGCTAAAAATACTTGCATTTCATATCAATAAATTTTGAAGTAACTTGCATGTTATATACATTTAAATTAATACATCTTCATTTAATTGCAATTATCATGTCCGAAAACATTACCATCAGTTCACACTTAAAAGCACAATATGTAATATTTTTGGATTAAATATCCAAAAACCACTAGAACAATGTTATATATTTTGTTGAATTGTGTACTTACATTATCCCAAATATTTCCAAGAATATTTAAATCCAGAGAAATAAGTCATTTTAATGACACAGACCATTGCCTATCAGTGACATCATACCCGCGTTACCCTCAAATTTCCAGGTTTTATTTTGTAGAAACCATGGAAACACCAAATACGCTTTAATATATTATATGTTTTATTAGACAGGTGAGTAACTGTTTGGATACATTCATCGACAGAAGTAAGTCTTATTGTTTAAATTTCATTTTCTTGATTTATCGTGAGTACCATGTTTTACCATGCCTAATATTGATCTAGCTTACTGCAGTGTGCAACAAGTGTCTCATATTGTATTAGCCGCTGAACGAAGGCACAGAGTAGCATTAAAACAACTTTCAACACACAAATGTATCTAATAAAATAAAACAGCGTTTTGCGTTACCCCACATTCGCATGACCGGAAGACTGTGGCATAATAAAAGCTCCACTGCTCTCGAGCCGTGTGTCGCGCTAGTCTCTCATTAGCAATTGCTCCAGGAGCCTCGTTCCGCTCCAACGGCTTTCAGCCACACCCTACTTCATACTACATTAATGTTAATAAATCTTTAATACATTAGCTCATCCATGAATATGATTTGTGTCCGAGTCCTGTCAGATTCTTTTCCACCAGCTGTAGACGTGTAGACAACACCTCCCATGATTCCGTGAAATTAAGGCGTCATCAAGCTACGCCCTTGTTTTGAATAAGTGACCTCTAGCGGTGAAAAATTACATGTTGTGCCTTTAAGAATATTCTTATAAATTATAGTATTTCCATAAGTACTCTTTTTAAAACTATGCTCAAGTGTACTTCTTTTTCACAAGTGGGAAGGTCATGCTGTATAATGAATATAGTTATTATTGAGGGGGTTGTAGACATTTAGCCATGCATATTCACAGCCTATTGTGGCCTCCCACGGCTTATTTCTTAACTGTATGTGCAAATCAAATGACTAGAACAAAGTTCCCTTGAAGTCTCTCACTCTTTTCCTCTCATGTACACATATAGCCTGTCCCAACAGGGTAATTAAGTCATCAGCCTTAAGTATCAACATCAAGCTAAATATTTGATTTGTGTCACTGTTGAATGTATAGCTTCCCACAGCTGCCTCAATCAAAATGTTCTTCCCCACCTGTTCAGCTGCATATCAGAACCACAGGGAAGAGGGTCTGGAGCACAAGAATGATGTAATCACTAACAGATGAGGTATCGCAGGGCTGTTTGTGTGCGTGGATGTGTGTGGTTCAGGTGAGCCGGCGTTCTGATGTAGAACACGGAAGCGCTGCACTGCATTCACTACTTCAGACTGACAGGGGAAAGAAGAAATTGTTGAATAAAGTCGTTGGGTAACACTTTATTTTACAGTGCCGTAGTTATACGTTACTACATGTACTTACTATAGTAATAACAGTAAATTATGCATAATTACAAGTAACTAACCCTAAACCAAACCCTAACCCTAACTGTAACTTTATAGTAAGTACATGTAGTTAATTAATAGTACTCAGTACTTATTTGAGTAATTACAATGTAACTACGGCACTGTAAAATAAAGTGTAACCAGTCGTTGTTTTTGTTTTGTTTTTGCGCACAAAAAGTATTCTCATCGCTTCAACATTAAGGTTGAACCACTGTAGTCACATGGACTGTTTTAACGATGTCTTTACTACCTTTCTGAACCTCAAAAGGTGCAATGACGTGTGGTTCAGAAATCCTCGGATTTCATCAAAAACATCTTAATATGTGTTCCGAAGATGAACGAAGGTCTTACTGGTCTGGAATGACATGAGGGTGAGTAATTAATGACAGAATTTTCATTTTTGGTGAACTAACCCTTTAAGGAGATCTCTCTCTCATAATACTCTACATACTACAATAAGCTTCAATGAAGCAATTTAGCGTTCCTTCGTTACTAGTTCTAAAGTGATGTTTTCGAATTAGTAACAGAGGCTTGGGCTCAACTGTTAAATTGTCAAATTTGAGATTTGAATCTGTGGCGGAAGGAAGTAGTTCCTTACAAAAGAGGGTTTTTAAAGACACTCCAGTGTTGTTTCTTATTTATTTACACAATTGTGCCATCAAACTGTTGTATAAATGCAATATCACACTCGTAGCCGTGCGATTAGGCATGTGACGGTATCAAATTTTCATGTTGCGATTAATTGCTGAAGCTTTTATCACGGTATACGGTATTATCACGATATTGAAATAAGTTGCAAAAAAAAGTGTTGTCATAGTATAACAGGTTTAAGAACTCTTTTTGTAATAACAAAAAGAACTCTGAATGTTTAAATACAATAATACAATACACAAAAATATATAAAGTAAAATTTTCAAACAGATTAAAGTGCAAAAGAATTAGGCTATAAAGAACAACAGGTAACACTTTACAATAAGGTCTCATTATTTAATGCATTAACTAAGATTGAGCAATAGCTACATTTGTTACAGAAAGTATTATTTTTTGTTAATGTTAGTTAAAAAACACAACTGATCATTGTTAGTTTTATCTCAGGTCCTTTAAATAAGTTCTTTTGATTTTAGTAATGTTATTAAACAATAACTAAGAAATTAACATTAACTAAGAATAATTTGGTAATAATGAATTAACATGTTAACTAATGAAGCCGTATGTCTCAAAGTTTTACTGAACAATAACAAATAATCAGAACATTTTCAATCATTATAGGGCATGTTGTAGTCCAGATTAAAATATAAAAATGGTTAAGTTTGAAAATAAATAGCTTATTAAGTCTTTAAGTATTAAGTAATTGGTGCTGTGATGAACAACATTGAGATTACAAAAAAATGAATGGCAGTTTGAAGCATTTTAAAAACTTCACTAGCGCAGTTATTGATTGCGGGGTTTCCGGGGTAACCGCTGCATTCTGCTGTTCCATCAGCACCCTCTGCTGTCAGAGAGTGAACGTGCACTTTCATTCAGCGCGTCTCCTTCACTTGTTCCGCCATGTGCTTCTCATGCACGTTGGGCTTGTTTACATCTGAGCGCGTGTCCCTTTGACGCAGAATACAGCGGTGTTGTGCATTTTATACGGTTGATGGGGAAAGTATTCTTAAATGCATTATAAAAATTTTAATTATTGGTAATAAATTATTATTTACGGTATTTTGAAGTGCCCACGATAACAATATCGTGCATATTCATTATCGTGATATATCGCATTACCGAATATCGGCACGTCTACGTGCGATATCGCTCTATATCAGCACAGCTGTGATTACTTATGGCCGAATCACAGCCGTGCTGATATAGAGCGATATCACACGACTATAGCCTACAAGATCCAATCAGATTAGAATTTTAGCCAATGCTTGCCATTTTTGTGTGGAATATGCATCAGACAGGTTAGTCTGTAGAAATTATATTCCGCTTAATAAAAACAACAGAGATCTATGTTACATCCTCATTTAGACTGTGTATTTGTTGAACTTGTGTTGGTTTGAGTGTCATTCCACTGAATGCCAGACACACACAAACGAGTCCCAGCTGGTCTTAAAGCTTTTAAAGAGCAGAACTGTTCTGCTTTGAGACACACCGAATGATCATATTCTCAATTTACTATGTAAAACAGAGCATCATTGTGAACCTTGATATTCATTTTATACACCTCCACCAGCTGTGTTTTGCCTTCCCAGACATTAAGGATCGCACCCCTCTATTGCTGCATCAAACCTTCACAACAAGTTCTTTTAAATGCTCACAGTTTAGCATCTTCTGTTGTGCAATTTAATGCAAGGTTGATCTGGATACTGTAGGGGGATGTTTTGAATATATATATGTGTGTGTGTGTTCTGAAAATGATGAACCCACACAAATGAAGGTCATTAACAGCTACTGAAGTCGTATCAGAGTCTTAGCTGGCGCAGAAAACGGCTTGTGATATTACTAATTAAACTCAGTGATGCGGCGGAGGCTCCTCCATGCTGTAAACACAAGCTCGCTCGCTCTCTCTCACTTTCGTCGGCGGCGGGATGCGATTGATCCTAATATCTTTGAAATATACACTCGCTTTCATCTCGTCAGTGCCGAGGGACATCGAAGTGAAAGCAAAGCAGGAAAGGAACAATTCCAACACATAAAATAAAATCTTGTTGCTGTATTCATTGCTATAATTAAATTTCGCTACCAGCTTCCTTTGATAGATTGAAGCGTTCACCTCGTTGAGCACTCTATGCGCTCTGAGAGAACGTTTCTTATGTCTGCTGTTCGGGTGGCCCTCATGTGAAAAGGGGGAGGGCGTAAAAAAATGACTTTGTTGATATCAATTACCAGGTGACTGTTGATCAATGATAGCTGCGCCATAATGATTTGTTGTCAGATCTTTGAGGAATGAGCAATGCTGTCTTTTTTCCCCTTAAAAGAGAAGCTTGTTTGGGTTGAGCTGTTTTTAAGAAGTCGAGAGGCTGATTGTGTTCTCTTTGCTGTGCAATTTTCCACTGATGGGCCCTGCCAACATGCCCTGTTAACACAAAAGCCCCGGCTGACACCGTGACAATTACCATTACCCCAAACACATCGCAAGTGACTTTTTTCTTAGACGCCGGGATGAGAAATGAAAAAACTGAAAAAAAAAAGGGGAAATATTGTGCTTTGCGCTCTTTCTTAATGAAGCGTTTAGCTTTTGCCTAATGGAAACAAATGTCAGGCTTTTAGTAGGAAACATCTCATGCACAGGAATGAGGAATAAAAACAGAAATTCTACATTTAGTAGATAATGAACCAAACAGAGACTCTTAGAAGCGCTCCCAGATAGGTGCCAAGGGAGGCACCTGTTCTGTCGCAAGGGTTGTTGACAGCAAATAGCGTGTACTAGAACATCAGTATGGAGGCTTGCCGCAAGAACTATCACTGTCGAGCAATTAAAAAAGAACTAACAGATGTTCTTTGTTGCCTTCAAAGCTCAAACTTTTTTTATGATAGAGCTACTTTATTAGGAAGTGCAAGGTAATGCATCAAGTCTTATACATAAATATTACCTGCTAATCATTCACTGTCATCATAAAGATTCTGAAGGTCTCTTTGTTCTTTAGTATGCAAGAACCAAATTGACAAAATATGTTCCACTTTGCACCTTATTCTGGCCATTAACATCTCACTTAGACAGGAAGAGATTGTTTGCCTGTAAAATGTGTAAAACATGTAAAGCGACCTTAGGAGTGGGTAAACTGGAAAAAAAAACCAAAAAAAAAAAAACCCGTTGTTTCAACTTAAAAAAAAAGTGTTGCTGCCTTAAAATTTTAAGTTTAGTCAACTTGAAATGTGAAGTTATCATAATGCTAAATTTTAATTTATGATAGCTAATTGCAACAATATTTTTTGCAGTGAATATAAAAATTGTGAACAAAGAACTGAATTAATGCCTTTTAAGTTCAATCCTTGATTTAATTTAAATTGAGGTAACAGACTGTCAGTCTATGCATAAAAGGGATAGTTCACCCAAAAATAAAAGTTATCGCATGATTTTCTCACCCTCAAGCCATCCTAGGTGTATATGACTATCTTCTTTCAGACAAACACAATCGGAGATATATTTAAAAAATATATCCTTGCTCCTCCAAGCTTTATAAATTCATCCATCCATTATAAAAAATAATCCATACGACTCCAGAGGGTTAATAAAGGCCTTTTGAAGTGAAGCGATGCGGTTTTGTAAGAAAAATATCCATATTTAAAGGATTAGTTAACTTCTGAATTCAAATTTCATGATAATTTACTCACCCCCATGTCATCCAAGATGTTCATGTCTTTCTTTCTTCAGTCGAAAAGAAATTAAGGTTTTTGAGGAAAACATTCCAGGGTTTCTGTACAAGGTTTTCTGTATAGTGGACTTCAGTGGGGTTCACTAGGTTGAAGGTCTAAATTGCAGTTTCTGTGCAGCTTCAAAGCACTATACACGATCCCAGATGAGGAATAAGGGTCTTATCTAGCGGAACGATTGGTCATCTTCTAAAAAAAAATAAAAAAATATATACGTTTTAACCACAAACGATCGTCTTGAACTAGTTCTCTTGTTCTTCCTCTCTATTAGAATTCCGGCAGCGTAGACGCTGCTAAGTGTATTACTGCCCTCCACAGGTCAAAGTTTGAACTAAATTGTCATACATTATGCTAGTGCAAGTATATAACAATTAGTTCAAACTTTGACCCGTGGAGGGCAGTAATACACTTAGTAGCATCTACACTGCCGGAATTTTACAAGAAGAAGAGGAAGAAGAGAACTAGTGCAAGATGAGCATTTGTGGTTAAAACGTATATAATTTTTTATTTTTTTTTAGAAAATGACCAATCGTTCCACTAGACAAGACCCTTATTCCTCGTCTGGGATCATGTAGAACGCTTTGAAGCTGCACTGAAACTGCAATTTAGACCTTCAACCCAGTGAACCCCACTGAAGTCCACTATACAGAGAAAAACCTGGAATGTTTTCCTCAAAAACCTTAATTTCTTTTCGACTGAAGAAAGAAAGACATGAACATCTTGGATGACATGGGGGTGAGTAAATTATCATGAAATTTGAATTCAGAAGTGAACTAATCCTTTAAAACTTAATAAATTCAAATAACTAGCTTCTGGCGGATGACCATACGCATACTATGCAAGGTGACTTGCACCAAATGAGTAACCCCTGGCACGATGTATGACGCAGAATGTTGAAGTATCGTACGCTTAGACGCCTCTTGTGGTTCAAACAAATAGGGGGCTCTATCCTCTGCTCTTCCGTGTTCGTCATTGGTTACCGCGTTGGGTCAGGGGTTACTCTTCCGCCGCAAATCAATTGTGTTCATCTGAAAGAAGATAGTCATATACACCTAGGATGGCTTGAGGGTGAGTAAATCATGGGATAATTTTCATTTTTGGGTGAACTAACCTTTTAATAGTGAGGAATGGGGTTTCTCATTGGTTCTTCCTGATGGTTACATCATTACACCAGTAGGTGGCGAGAAGTGTATTGATCCGTATTGATTTTACACAGGTGTTTTACCTGTATTTTGAATTTTGCGCTGCATTGTGTTGTGTTTTGGGGTTAACGGAAACCAGTACATTTTCCCTTTTCTTACAGTGTATTTTCCATCATTTTACCTTTACATTAAGCACCAAAATCCTGTAAACTCTGTGATGTCAATTATTAGAAATTACAGTAACACATTAGTATAGGGAACACATATAAACTATTAACTATGACTTTTCCCTCAATAAACTCCTAATTTACTGTTTATTTATAGTAAGTAAGGTAGTTGTTAAGTTTAGGTATTGGGTAGGATTAAGAATGTAGAATACGGTCATGCAGAATAAGGCATTAATATTTGCTTAATAAGTACTAATAAATAGCCAATATCATAGTAATATGCATGCTATTAAGCAACTAGTTAAAATACCCTAGAATAAAGTGTTACCGAAATTACCTTTAAACAATTTGCTGTTTTCTTCATACGCCAAATAAGTACTTCACTATCTGTCCAATTTGATTAAAAAAAAAAAAAAAAAATGTTGACTTCCAAGTCACAGGCATTACAGTAAACACTTTATTGTAAACTGCTGTACAGATGTTTTAGTACTGCTCATTAACTGGGGCTGGAAATATAAAATAATAGTTCTGGTCAAGCTGATTTTACATGCTTCAAGTGCCCTGATTCAAATACTAAGGGACTGTGTTTTCCCACTCCTCCACAGTCATTTACTTTTACTCAAGAAACGCCCACGGTCATTTTATCATCGTCATCCGTCTACACACTGAGCGACTGTTGAAGAATAGGCTACTGATATTCAGACAGTGAATACTAATCCTCGGATTCTGACAGCAATTCAAGGCAGAGCTTTTGGGGTCCACTGATTATTCATACGGACTGTTTTGAACTTTATTTGTATGATCTGGCAAAATCACCCCAAATTGTCCTTGTTATCCCCTCCTCTTCACCCTCCCAACGCCAATGATGGCTAATTCCAATTGAAGTTTTTTTTCTGCTATCTTTTTTATCCTTTTAAATAGGACCATCCTCCATGATTGACTCAATCCATTTCCTCATCTCTGTCTCTCTCTTTCAGCATGGTGTTTGTAATTAACACTCACAGCCTTTTCTCCTCCTTTTAGCCATTCTGTCAGCTTCACTTAGTTCACTTGCTATTTTTTCCCCCTCCCTCACTCTGTCTCTCTTCTTTCATACCGAGGATACTTCTTGATCTGCCTTTGAGGCTCGGTCTGTGGGTGAGAGACCCTCTGTTTCTTCTCACCAGACTCTAGTCCATTGACACATCATAGTGACAAAAAACTTCATGACCGTAAGTCAAAGTTCCTGCTTCTCTCAGCTCTCAGGGGAGGTTTGTTTGCCCAGAAACTGTTTGTCTCTGTGTGTATCACAGTCGCTCTTGTGTGATGCAAAATGGAACTGATAATTGGGCCACAAGCAGATTAAAAAATAGTTGTCACTATGCCACTTGAAAGCCTTAAGCCTAAACAATAAGAGAGTCATCTACTCCCACCTAACCCTGCTTGAAATCAACACTTTATAGCCATTTGGACCAACGTAAAGTCCAGGATTATCTGGTTTTAGCCATGCTGGTTTGTTAGTACAAGATTTGCTAGTTGTTGTGGCAGCTGGGACCAATAGCCATGATTGCTGAGCAGCCTAAACCAGTAGAAAACTGACCAAAGCATATTTTATAGTAGTAACTGACAGCTATTTTAACCAGTGAGTCAAGGTTTGACTGGTTAGAGTAGGCCTACTCTAAAAGAAGATACTTAAGGGTGAACTGAAGTAATGTTTTTGGACACTTAAAGGCTTAGTTCACCTATCTCAGTTCAAATCTGAGATATATATATATATATCAGATCAGAGTGGATGTCTATTTATCACAGCTGACGTGCCACAAAATGCTTCACGAAAATAAAGCGCAGATGATGAACGAATGACAAGGAAGCACAAAAAATGAACGTACAGTACACAAGAGTGAATACAAACAAGTGTTCGTTGTTAGTCGCCAACAGCACAGCAGCTCCAGACAATCATGACAGTCAAACCCAGTTTTATTCACATGTGAAGCGGAATCAAATCAGCCTCCGCATCTGTTTTCAGGCTTTCCCACTTAGCACTCTCCAGCGCTGGAAAGCTTTTCTAATATTAACGCTGGTCCTAAAGTGCTTGCCCAGTAATAAACCTTCATTCCAGTGATATTCTTTTGAGCTCTTTTGTATTGTGTCTCATCATCTCTCTTTCTGCGTTTTTTTTTTTTATTATTATTATTATTTTCAAATCTCCCTCTTGCTCGTTCTGTCTCCTCGACCATCATATGCCCCCTAATGCTGATTGGTTAGACGTTTGTTGTTGGTGTCGGCCCGACTAACTTTCAAACAGTGTTGTTGAAAAATTACATACCCTTATATTTATAATTTTATACTTTTTTTTAATATATATATGTATATATATCAGTGGCGAGCGGTGACTTTTTTAACCGGGTATGCTAGGTGGTGCGTCATATAAAAAAATAAATAAATAAAAAATAAATAAATGTGGCCGATGCAGTTACGTTGAATGGGTTTATAGCTAATAAGCGAGACGCTCGCGTTCTCTCTAGACATTTACTCAGTTGCTTACTCATGACACATAGCAACACAGCGAAAAGTATTTCTAATATGTTGGACCTTTTATTGAGAGTAGTCTACATTTACCTGTTGAGATGTGCCTTCACAAGCAACCGTAAGAGATTTTGTGATGGTTGAGTCGACGGAGGCGCGACATGCGAAAGGTTTGTTTGCAAAATATGCTGTATTTTTGTAAGTCCGCTAGGAGCCGCTAGTGTCACAGAAACGACATACTTCACCTTTAAACGTATCAGTTTAGGACACAGATCTAAATCAGACACGACAAATAAGAAACACCATGGCGTCACTTTAAGTGTTTTTATATTTGTTATATTTTCCTCATCTGCTTCCTTTGACGTCACAGCTCAGGATAGTTACTAGTAAATGGCTTGGGATTGTCCGCCAGGTCCTGTGCTAGCTGAGCAAGTGCTATTGAGATCGATGGGATTGCTAACTGATAGCTTTTTCCAGATTTTTTTTTTTGTTTTGTTTTTGTTTTTTTCGTGGTCTTCTTGGATTGAACTGGTGTTTTAACATGGTGAAAAGCAGAACCAGTCTAGATAGTTTAAGCTTTTTTCTCCAGTAGCCTATGGCAGTTTTGTAGTGTTGCAATTAATGTTGAAGTTGGCTTTAAAGAAAGAGCTGTAGATACAATAGTACAGTAACTGTTATAACTCCAAAGCATGTCAGTATCAAGTGTATGTGTTACTCCACACACCTGCATGTTTTTGTGCATGTGTTTCACGTGATGTGTTGTGGTTATTATGCTGACTATGAAGGATCCTGAACCAGTAGAGTGTGAAATGAGAGAAAGGGAAGGCTCCCTCCCCCCATTCCTGCCTAAAACAGACGTCTGGGAATAATGACCTCAAACTTGCCCCAGAGGCGTGAGCTGATGATGTCACCAGGAGGACAGAATTAGAATTAGGTTAACGGCAAATGGTTAACCCTCATTGTTCCAGCAGGAAAGGCACGGTGCCTGTGGTAATCTGCTGAACGAGGTGCAAAAATGGATTCTCGAAATAATAACCAGGAGATAATTTACCAGACATTGTTAGATTAAAGTACTGTTAAAATAGTTAATCCTATTTCAACTTAATGTGCAGAGTAAGTAAGCCATTTATAGCCCATTTGTAGCTTGATTTGACTTATTTGTGACCTCCTGCTAGGGGTGGGTTGTATGTCCAAAATCTTATATAATTTTGAGTAGTTTTAATTCACAATAACTTTTGGAAATAATGTTTTGTTTTGTTTTTTTTTTTCTGCAAATTTACCACCTAAAATATTTTATTACATATAGTAACCATGTGTCAGGGGTGTAGCAGGAACGAGGAGAGTTGAGGATCATATAGCAAGCAGTTTTATTCAACAAACACACAAAAAGATAACCTAACATATATTCAACCATGTAGACAAAGACCACAATCCAATTCGGGAACAAGAAACTCAACAGCTTTAAACAGGGTTGTAAAGACAATGACTGACAAACGAGGACTGAAACACATAAATACACTGGGTAAGAAGAGGCTAACAAGGAACAGGTGAAGGTGATTAGTTGTGATGGAAACCAACAAGGGAAACTATGGAGACAAGGGCTGCGTTTAAGGCCCTGTCCACACGAACATGGGTATTTTCAAAACCGCAGGTTTTTCTATGCAGTTTGGCCGTTCGTACACATGCAAATGCAGTATTCGGTCACTGAAACTTCTGCCAGGGTGAAGATTTTTATAAACTCCGGTTGCAGTGTTGTCGTGTAGACGGTGAAACCAGAGATTTTGGCTTGTGACGTCGGAACCGGAACTGGTAATAACCTTTTATCCAGGCTTCTGATCGCCCAACATGGCTTTACGGTTAGGGTTATATCGCCACCTGTTGGTGTGGCATGCTCTTGACAGCGCTTCATAGTGTGTTTTTGCGTTTGCATGTGGACGTGATTTTTTTTAAAACAAAGGAGGAAAAACTATGTTTATAAAAATACCCATGTACATGTGGACTAGGCCTAAGTCCAATTTTTTTATGCCCTTCCCTCGCTAACTTCCCTCCGTCTCATTAACTCGGATGTACGTCATTACACAACGTTGCACTAGTGCCCACTACTGACGGAACCCTTGCAATGTGTTTAAATGGAACACCCTAAGCCCTTGATCACTTGGAATCCAATATGGAGCTGATTTATTATTTATAGTTTTTTTTTTTTTTTTTTAATCCATATAAATTTGTTTACGTGCCATTCTTTAGGCCTGTATGTATGCTTAGGCTGTTAAAAATTAAATATGAACAAATATTTAATATTAATATATTATATTAAATATAAAATACACACAAATGGAAATGATAACAATACAATAAACTATAACTGTGTAAAAAAAAAACATTCCCCTCCTTAGGGAAGTTCACGAGTGTATGCCTGCATCTCAATGTGCATACTATCCATCCTAAATAGTATGTGACATTAATAATATTCAATACTATTTAGGGCTGATATGCACATTGGGATGTAGGGCAAGTCTAAAAGTGGAGTTAAACGCAGCCAAAGGCAAACAGAAACAAACGACAGCAAGGCAAAAGAATATCAAAATAAAAGTCCTGAAGTATGTCTGTTCAATAATCTAGTCCAGTCTTGGAATCAATTTCAAATTAAGTTAAGCTTGATGGTTTGATAAATTTCTCACAATTTCAAGTTTATATCTCTCAATTCTCACTTTATTTCACGCAGTTGCAAGTTACCTCGCAACTCTGACTTTTTTCTCAAAATTGTGAGATCGCAATTGCAAGTTATAAAGTCCGGATTGCGAGATATAAACTTGCAATTGCGAGAGAATGCCAGAAAATGCCAGAAATTTCTGTTGATTTATCAGCTGAAAATAGAATAAATTAAACATTTATTGTTGGGATTTAAAGGGTTAGTTCACCCAAAAATGAAATGTCTGTCATTAATTACTCACCCTCATGTCATTCCAAACCCATAAAGACCTTTTCAAAATTTCATTTTTGGGTGAACTAACCCTTTAAGAATCGATATCTGTTCATCAAAATGAAAATCGATTAAAACTGAGAAATCAATATGTTCAACCCAGCCCTAATTTCTGTAATAAGTACTCTTAAAAGTTTGCTTGTGTACTTCTTTTCCACAAGAGATTGCAAAGTCTTTGCTACAACAGGTTACACATTTCTACCATTGCACAGTATATATGATCATACTCTTCAAAGAGCCCTACCATCTGCTTCAAATAGGCAATATGAAGAGCATTTCATTAACTTATTTCATGTCACATCGTTGTAGTCACCATGCAAACTTCAGAATCACAAAACAATGTTTAGGAGAAAAGCTTCCCTAATCATCTTCATGGTTTCTCAGTCATTCTCTTTTTCAATCCAAAAAAGAGAAAAACACTGAAAATAAGTGAATTTGGCTACTGCTTTTCCTTCGCCTGAGTCCACAGATGCTGTACGGGCCGGCTATAGCTGAGACATGAGAGGGATGGGAAAAAAGCAGAGAGCTGGGCAGAAAGAGGAGGGTTTCTGTTTATCAGAGGCGGCAGGCCTGGCATCGGGCCGTTGGCGAGCTGCTCCGTCTCTGCCTGTCCATGGCTTAAAGGATGTAAATGATGGGGGCATGGTGGTGCCTGGTCCAGTGCGGAGGGTCCCTGGCTGTGGAGCTCAGGCAAGCGCGGCTGGCGGAGGACCAGGAGAGGTAGTGCTGAAGACATTGGGATCAGGCAAGACCCATGTGCTTAGAGAGAGAGCTTTGTAGTGAGGCCAGGCAGCTCACAAGCATACTGCAGGGATAGAAAACAAACACACACCTGCTCAAACACAATATGAAATGTTGTACATCCCCAGAGAATTACATACAGCTTGAACCCAAATGCTCATATATAGAGGTATATAATCTGCACAAACAGGTACACACATAATATGCTGTATTCACACCCTAGTGAAAAAGAAGTGTGCTTAATTGTACTAAATGTGCACTTCAAATCTTAAAAGTATATTTAAAACAAAAACTGTACTTGCAGGTTATATAATATTAATGCAATAAAAAGCCACTTAAGTGTACTTAAAGTACACTTTCATGACTAAAAGTTTTATATTTTAGTACATTTTATGTTTTAATAATCTTTTGTTGTGTTGACTAACATAGTAAAGCACATGTAAAATAATTGATTATAACTGTAGTGTTATCTGATACATTTAAACTTAATATATTTTAAATATACTAAATTGCAACTTCATCATTACAAATGTGTAATTGCAAATATATATGACATCAGTGTTGGGGGTAACGCATTACAAGTAACTTGAGTTACGTAATCAGATTACTTTATTCAAGTAATGGATTACTTTTTCAATTTACAACAAAATATCTAAGTTACTTTTTCAAATAAGTAACGCAAGTTACTTTTTGTCATTTATTGACTGACAGCTCTCCTGTCCCCATGTTGAGAGAAATAGGATAAGAGCAGAGGTGTTATGTGCGCTGTGTAAACACATGATGGTTATTGTAGTTCTAGAATAAACGTGAACATGCATTTACTCGTCTCACTTGCACAAAAACATTCAGTATTCCTCAAAATGTATAAAAACAGTGAAATGTGATCTCAGAATTTTACGCAAACCTGCAATAATTAAATATATTAAATTACACAAACATACTTTATGTATTTAATCTCACTTTATTAGCCATTGTCTTTGCTGCTGACCTTTAATTATCTAATTCAACCATACTAATAAGCAAAAATTACATTAGATTAGATTTAGAAATAAGACTTCCTTCTCCTGTATCCTATTTTTCTTTAATCCAGAATGGCAGCACAGCTGAAAGGTTTGTTTGAGCTGCGCCCTCTACTGTACAGGCGTAAATATGCATTTCCTTCAGCCTGAGGCTTATTCATTTCACTTTTGGTGTGAAAGGGCCTTGACATTTGCCAAAAATAGAACTTTTTTTGTTGTTATTAAAAAACAAACAAGCAAGCCCAGGTGAGAAAAAGTAACACAAAAGTAATGTAACATTACTTTTCATATTTCAATTAGTTACTTTTTTAGGGAGTAATGCAATATTTTAATGCATTACTTTTAAAAGTAACTTTCCCCAACACTTTATGACATACACGTTTCAATAGAAATTACATTAAAATATATTTTAGTTTACTATAAATGCTTGTCAGCACTGTTCACTTTAACCATATTTCCAAGACAATAGAAGTAATTATGAAATTACTTATATTGATGTACTATAAGTCCTACTTATAGGTCAAAAGTACTCATATGTTCAAATAATTGCATTTAATATAGATTTAAACTATAATACATTTTCATTTAATTTTAAATAACATTCAATTTAGTGTCTATAAACATACAGTACCTTTAGTTTGCACTTAAGTATATTCTTTTTAAGTATATTATTTCCATAATAAGTATTCTTTTTAAAAGTATGCCAAAGTATACTTCTTTTTCATAAGGGCAAGCATAATACACAGGCCCAACAATGGATCAAATACAGTAACTCTCACACTAGCACTTAATTTACAGTAACTCTCACACTAGCACTTAATTTACAGTAACTCTCACACTAGCACTTAACTACATTATTTTAAGTGAAGCTCAGGGACTGTGCACCTTAAAAACACACACACACGCAATTTTGTCTCTCCCAAAACGGTGTCCATTTTTCCTGTCACGGTTTAAACAGTGGTTCCCAGGCCGTGTGCAGTTTGTTTTTTCTTTCATTTTCTTTTACTCTTTTTTTGCTGGCAAGTGGGAAAGTGACATTTTTGAGACGACGTCCCATGAGTTCCCCCACGGCGGCGCTAGGGCTTGACAGCCGTTCGTTTGAGGCGGTGTCAGGCTGAAATTATACTGTCTGTGAAACCTAGTAACGAGCCAGGAATATGGCCCTGGAGCCACGAACAGCCAGAGAGAGAGAGAGAGAGGAAGGAAAGGAGGAATGAAGACCATAGAAGAAAAATAGGTTGCTATTTATTACGCCAATATGGAACGAAATACGTTTGAGAAAGATATTTGGTGTTTTGGGTTAAATGAACACAAGCTCAAGATGTGGCTAAATGGGACTATAGAGGTTTTCAGGAACTTTAAATGTCATCACACCGAACAGGTAAACTCTACACACTAGTTCACTTTTACGGCCTCATTGTGTTTATCATCGTGCTCTTGCACGTAAGGATTCGAGCGAGTTTGACAAGGACCAAATTGTGATTTCTAGATGACTGGGTCAGAGCATCTCCAAAACTGCAGCTCTTGTGGGGTGTTCCTGGTCTGCAGTTGTCAGTATCTATCAAAAGTGTCCACCGCCGAAAGCTCCAACAGTGGGCACGTGAGCATCAGAACTGGACCATGGAGCAATGCAAGAAGGTGGCCTGGTCTGATGAATCACGTTTTCTTTTACATCACGTGGAGGGCCGGGTGCGTGTGTGTCGCTTACCTGGGAACACATGGCACCAGGATGCACTATGGGAAGAAGGCGAGCCGGCGGAGGCATTGTAATGCTTTGGGCAATGTTCTGCTGGGAAACCTTGGGTCCTGCCATCCACTTTGACATGTACCATCTACCTAAGCATTGTTGCAGACCATGTACAATCTTTCATGGGAACTGTATTCCCTGGTGGCTGTGGCCTCTTTCAGCAGGATAATGCGCCCTTCCACAAAGCAAAAATGGTTCAGGAATGGTTTGAGGAGCACAACAACGAGTTTGAGGTGTTGACTTTGCCTCTAAATTCCCCAGATATCAATCTTATTGAGCATCTGTGGGATGTGCTGAACAAACAAGTCCGATCCATGGAGGCCCCACCTCACAACTTACAGGACTTAAAGGAACTGCTGCTAACATCTTGGTGCCAGATACCACAGCACACCTTCAGGGGTCTAGTGGAGTTCATGCCTCGACGGGTCAGGGCTGTTTTGGCAGCAAAAGGGGGACCAACACAATATTAGGAAGGTGGTCATAATGTTATGCCTGATTGTTACAGATCATTACATTCAGATCATGTAAAATATGACAATTTTGAAAAAAAAAAAAAAAATGCCATACAGTAGGTCTTGCTGCCTCTTTTGTGTACAGTCATTCTCCAAAAACATGCTGCTTGCTTCTGAATGAAGATATTAATATTTTATTTTGGGTTGCGTGCAAGTAATATCTAATAAACAAAATTAAATCCAATTAAATTTTTTTCAAAGAAACTGATAGCTCAGGAAAATCAGCTAGTACTGTTCTCATTTGCGTTCTTTGACAACAAAAAATAAATGCCATTGTAAATAAAATTATCTTTAAGCGGTCAAAATCTTATCTTGCGCAGTGTGTGCTGCGATTATGTGGTAGAATTTTTGCCCACGAGATTGACAAGCAGTGCCGCCTCTGTTCTGACTCATCCCACGTCTCTTTCATTGAAAATGAACTAGTAACTCACGGATGTCATATACAATGGCCTTGATGACGTACATTTGCAAAATGAACATATGCACAACTATAATGACTATTGTTTGTAACAAATATTTGTGGTAGATAGAATAGATCTTTTTTGTTCTTCTAGTTTAATGCATCAAAGTACTGCTATCGCTCCTCCCTTGATTACTATGCAGGCTAAAACAAATCTTACTTTGCATCCATAAGGTCAGGACTTCCCCTTCATAGTGCATTATCAGAACACTCACATGACACCACGGCATATGAAGCGGCACACTTAACTGATTGGCTGAGTGGCAGCAAGGTCAAAGGTCAGACAGGCTCTACTATGTTCCCCAGGGGGCCATTGTGATGCATGACACACCAAGTGTGACAGCTCGATTTAAATAACCGTACATTACTGTGGTGACAGTGCTGAGAGAGTGCTTGCCTGTTCTCAACACTGTGACTGTTCACTGATGTGCCTACGGCTTCAAGTGAATCAGTGGTACTTGAGTCCAGCACAAATTTTAGTTGACTTTTTAACACTTTAGATGCGGCTTTTTGGGAAAAGGTGTGTAGTTACTAGGGGTATAACGGTACATGTACACGTACGGTATGGACGTTACGGTTCATTTCATGCAGTTAGATGACGAATACAGTCAGTCACAGGTGATCCACACTCCAATCCAGAAGGGGGCGCACGTGGTAATACAATGCTGTTTGCTACCCCACACAACAGGAACAAGAGCAGAAAAAGAACAATGCATAAGCGAATGGCTTGAGCGCTTAAAAACAACGTCCACTAGGTAGCGCGCACGCATCTAATGCGTATTTCTGCGCTCACAGACAAAGGAGAATACAACCCAAATTTCGGAAATGTTGGGACGTTTTTTTTAAATTTGAATAAAAACTAAAAGACTTTCAAATCACATGAGCCAATATTTTATTCACAATAGAACATAGATAACATAACAAATGTTTAAATGGAGAAATTTTACAATTTTATGCACAAAATGAGCTCATTTCAAATTTGATGCCTGCTACAGGTCTCAAAAAAGTTGGCACGGGGGCAACAAATGGCTGAAAAAGCAAGAAATTTTGAAAAGATTCAGCTGGGAGAACATCTAGCAACTAATTAAGTTAATTGATATCAGGTCTGTAACATGATTAGCTATAAAAGGGATGTCTTAGAGAGGCAGAGTCTCTCAGAAGTAAAGATGAGCAGAGGCTCTCCAATCTGTGAAAGAGTGCGTAAAAAGATTGTGGAATACTTTAAAAACAATGTTCCTCAGAGTCAAATTGCAAATCTCATCATCTACAGTGCATAACATCATCAAAAGATTCAGAGAAACTGGAGAAATCTCTGTGCGTAAGGGACAAGGCCGAAGACCTTTATTGGATGCCCGTGGTCTTCGGGCCCTCAGACGACACTGCATCACTCATCGGCATGGTTGTGTCAATGACATTACTAAATGGGCCCAGGAATACTTCCAGAAACCACTGTCGGCAAACACAATCCGCCGGGCCATCTGCAGATGCCAACTAAAGCTCTATCATGCAAAAAGGAAGCCATATGTGAACATGGAAAAGAACATGGAACATGAAAAGAAGAGGAGATGCTACACCATGGTAAACATGCCCCCGTCCCAAATATTTTGAGACCTGTAGCAGGCATCAAATTTGAAATGAGCTCATTTTGTGCATAAAATTGTAAAATTTCTCAGTTTAAACATTTGTTATGTTATCTATGTTCTATTGTGAATAAAATATTGGCTCATGTGATTTGAAAGTCTTTTAGTTTTCATTTTATTCAAATTTAAAAAAAATGTCCCAACATTTCTGGAATTCGGGTTGTACTTTGAAAGGTTCGCACTCTCAACTGTACGTCAAATTGAGCGGAATGCGGGAAATTAAGTATAGGAGGGTTGGGCTTAAGCTTTGAATGTTTAAATATAGTTTAGGTGGAGCAAATTGTAACACTCCTAATGCACAAATTTTATTTTTCATTATTTTGTACTTTTATAACACAAGATGATTTTCAGTCTTGTAGCTGATTGTGACCTTTTGTTTTTTATCAGCCTTGCAAAAAAAAAAAAAAAAGACATGCAATTCTGTTTACTGCTTAGTGCTTAATACACTAAAGGAGGCTGTACTGTACCAACTAGCGGACTAAATGCCGCTATAGGTAGAACAAACAGTGATTTGCACTACTGTCTGTTCAACGTAAATGAAAAGAAACCTAGCATTGTGGATTTGTTCCTTTGTCTGGTAACACTTTAGTTTAGGGTCCAATTCTCACTATTAACTTGTTGCTTAATAGCATGCATATTACTAGGATATTGGCTGTTTATTACTACTTATAAAGCACATATTAATGCCTTATTCTGAATGACCTTATTCTACATCCCTTAATCCTACCAATACCAAAAATAAATACCTTACTAACTATTAATAAGCAGTAATTAGGGGTTTATTGAGGCAAAAGTCACAGTGAACAGTTAGTTAATAGCAAGAAATGGACCCTAATCTAAAGTGTGACCATTTTTCCTATTGTACCAAAATTGTACCGAACCGTGACACCAAAACCAAGGTACGTCCCGAACCATGAATTTTCACTTGGTGAACAATTAAATGGTTAGGGAAAATCCCATAGACTTACATTGACTTAAGCAACTAAGCAACTCTTTTGGCCACTGAGCAACTACTCACAACACCCTAGCAACCACCAAGCAATGCCCTTGCGACCACCTGAAACACCAAAGCAACCATGGAATGTGCGCCATTCAGAACTGACTTGAGAATGCCTTTTAAATTCCACTTCAGTTCCTGGCAGCAAACAGGATGTAGAATTGCAACTGCAATTTAAAAAGGAAGGAAGTTTAATTAAATGTATGACATAGGATATAGCTCTTTTTCTCTTATATATCAAAATCTTCTGACATTTTTCTCATTTTAGACTTCTAATTCATGACCGGCGTTTTGTTTTGCTCTATCCTCTGCGGTTCCACGTTCGTCAATTCTCACCTAAGCTTATGCTATGCCCATGTCATATGTCGGGTCAGAGGTCAACGCGCATATGGCCATTGCTGGAAGCCAGTGAATATAGTTTATAAAGTTTTAAATATGGATATTTTTCTCACAAAAAAAAAAAAAAAACAAAAAAAAAAACATCACTTTGCTTCAGAAGGCATTTATTAACCCACTGGAGTCATATGGATTATTTTTATGATTCAAAACTCAGACACAATTCAATGCCATTACAAAGCTGGGAAGAGCCAGGATATTATTTAATATAACTTTATAAGATATAAGATGTGTTCGGCTGAAAGAATAAAGTCATATACACCTAGGATGGCTTGAGGGTGATTATGGGGTAATTTTCATTTTTGTGTGAACTATTCCTTTAAGATGCAAACATTACATTCAGTTTCCACTTACGTATATTCTTTTAAAGTATATTATTTCCGAAATAAGTGCTCTTCTTAAAAGTATGCTAGAAGAATACCAAGGAATCATGCTGGTGAGTTTCACACATTCAAGCACCACTCAATATTTCTGTAAAAATCTAGTTTAATGTCACTCTTCGAATATGTCACGTTACAAGTCCATCTCAATACATTTTATTCCCCTCACACTGCTCTCTGATCATTGTGTGGCTTTCTGTGAAGTCTTACACTCAGCCTTGGTTGCACCTCTCATTTCACCCAGTGACCTCAGCGCTGATGGCCTGTCACTTAAAACAGCCAGTGGCCATGGGGAACGGCTTGGAACGAATGACAGCCCGCCACACGCGCACACACAGAGCATTTTAACTAGAGGTGACACGTTTGCGCTCGGGCTTTTTAAGTTCTCCAGACGCAGACCCACGAAAGCCCGGTTCAATCAGGAACATTCTCATGATGCTGCCCTTTCCACAACATCAACACATAAGTGCACACTCATACTTGTCTCCCGTCTATAAAAAACATGTGTTCTTTGAGTCCATGGCAACACACCTCGTGACACCCTGCCCTGGCCCAGCCATGACCTGTGGGATTGTATGACAACCACAGAGTAAGCTAGCCGAGATTACAGAGAAAGCCGCCCTCTCCTGTTGCAGCCAGTTCCTCCGAGGGGCCCTGGGCTCGACGTAGGGCTGACGCACAACTGCACTCGGGGTTTGTCTGTATTAGAGTGACAGTAACGCTGAGCCGTTCGAGGAGCCTGGTTCCACCTTTCCATCGCTGGGTGACTCAGGCATCTCAGATGGCGTGTTAATGTCTTCATGTTTCAGAGTAACGTGTTAAGAAGGTTATTAGGCTTTTCTTTGACTGCTGCAACCATCATAGCACTGCACTGTTTCCATTCAAAGTTTCTTGAAGATGTTGACTATATTTCAAAATCTCAGCATTTAATTAGTTTCTCAGTCTTCTTAGAATACAGTAAAAAAAAAATGAATTATTTGATTCACTTAAAAAAGCCGCGTCAAGTGGTTCCACGCAACTATATTGAGTAATTTGTACTAATAACAATCTAGTTGTATGAACAAAAGAAATTCAAGTAAAGCTGACAATTTCTTTAAGTAAATTGAATTTGTCGGCACCGATAGCCTAGTGGTTAGTGCGGCGACATATGGCGCAAATGCGTTCACGGTGACCAGAGTTCGATTCCCATCTCGAGGTCCTTTGCCCATCCTGCCCCCTCTCTCTGCCCAATGCCTTCCTGTCTGTTCTTTACTGTCCTCTCTGAATAAAGGCACAAAAAGCCCATATATATATATATATATATATCATTTGAATTTGTCACATAATATTTATATGTGCAGTTTACTTAATACATAAGGTGAACACATTGACTTAATTTACCTTATTAAATTAACTATCTGCTCTACAAAATGCACTCAAAAAAAAACAAAAAAAACAACCATTGAACAAACTTAATTTAATTGAGAACAGTTAATTTAATTCATCCTATAAACATGCATATATGAGTACTCGCAGCATAAACACAGGCGCCACTCTTCTGCATAATGGTAACCACAAAATTCAAAAACATTACAGAAACCCCTCTAAATGTCCAACATAACTTAACATTAAACACTAACATAAACTAACTAATGCAGTCCCTTGCAAAGCATGCTGGGAACTACAGATCCACTGCCCAGTTAGTTATGTCAGCATTTCATTCAGCAATGTTAAGTTGACTGAACACTTATCAAGTAAAACTGACAATACTCATTTTTTAGAAACAACTCAGTTAAATTAAGTTCATTGTGTTACATGAGTTTTTAAGTAATGTGAACAAGGATGGTTTGAGTGAAACTAACAACAGTGAAAGTTCATTTTTTTTAGTGCAGAAAAAAAGGGTAACATTTTGTCTGATCAAATGCTTTCAAGAACCAGAATATTATAAAGTTATTAGAAATACCACCTGCCTCCGAAATCAAAATAATCACTTCCTCTGAAAACTGGTGCAAAGTATCAGTAATAAAATAATAAAAAGTTGCTGCAACTGGGGAAGCCTGTGATTTTTTTTTTTTTTTCCTGCATAAAAAAATGACTTGCGCCTCAGAGCGCACAGATGAAACGCAGTAACAAACACTGTCATGTTATCTTGCGTTCAGAGGCGGATGCCTGATGTTTGGGAATGCAATCTGGCGAGATAGTTCTGGGAGGTAATTATACCAAATAATTTTAATTAGGCATTTCAGAATGATAAAACAACAATTGAGATGCTCCAGTGGTTAGTCCAATCACATGATCTGTTGAGGAAAAGTCACGTGAGTTTTTTGTTGTGCATCCAGGAATTTATTCGGTAAATCATAGTTTATGCATGTTTTGGTAACACTTTATTTTAGGGTCTTTTAACTAGTTGCTTATTAGCATGCATATTACTAGAATATTGGCTATTTATTAGTACTTATTAAGCACATATTAATGCCTTATTCTACATGACCTTATTCTACATTCTTAATCCTACCCAATACCTAAACCTAACAACTACCTTACTAACTATTAATAAGCAGTAAATTAGGAGTTTATTGAGGAAAAAGTCATAGTTAATAGTTTATATGTGTTCCCTATACTAAAGTGTTACCGTTTTTTTTTTATTTTTTATGCAATACCTCAAAATTTGATTAAAATATGTGGATGGAAACATAGCTAATGATACATTCCTAAATACATAACTTGTGATGCGTGTAGCCACTTTCTTCTTTTTATTAATAGAAGTCTGGCTGTGTGTGTATGTTTGTACATGTAATCTGAGACATCACTGGTCATCTCTCCCATCCCCCCTGAACACAACCAGCCAGGCCATTTTGTTCAGTTCCCACTCACTCACTGCTCAGATTAACTTTCAATCCCATGATCTCATGACTATACACCTGCCATGTCCGCATGATTGTTGCCAATGAGACTCCTAGGTCATATATGCACCAAAGGGCCGTCACATGCTTGCCTTCCACCTTGATTTCCAAGGCAAGGGTAGCTTCCAGCTTTCTCAACTTTCACATGAGCTTCTCCCATATCTATCTCTCTCGCTGCTAGTTGAGACCATGAATGGGCTGGAAAAAGCAGCCCTGGTGACTCGGCCGCCACAGGCTAGAGAGACCGAGCGAAGCGGAGAGCTGGGGCAGGGAAACTTTTGGGGTTGAAAAATGTTCCATCAGGTGTTTTTCCCCCCACATCATATTCCTGACACTAAAATAATGTGACTTACTTAGTGTGTCTGCGTACTAATTCCCACATTAAACCTTTATTATTATTACAAATATTTCCAGTGTATGAATATATTTAGTAATACCACTTAATGATTCAGTTCTACCCTCTACGAGTCGCCAGCAATTCCAGACTTGCTTCCTGTTACATATATCTACGTAACAATGTAACACATTTGCATAATGCCAGCCTGTTGTCTTCATTGGCTGCCCACGAATGTCGTCTACTTTGACCTGCCCTCAAACACTGTAGTTGTAGCTGAGACTGGAAGAGTTTGATTCGTGTTGCCGACATATCGAGGAAATCCACTTTGCATGCGCTTCAAAAGGGCGAGAACTCGCGCTAGAATTGATATGGAAAAAATTACGCAACCGTTCATATCACTGTGTATCAAGTGCTGAGGAAGCCTCTGGAGCTGAAATTCAGATATGGTAATAGGCATTTCGTTTCCGACGTGCTGTAAGCAGTCGACCAATCACAACAGACTGGGTCGTCTGGCCAATCAGAGCAGAGTAGGCTCGTAGAAAGGAGGGGTTTAGAGAGACTGAATCTTTGAACGAACCTTTTTCAGACTATAAAAAATATATATCATGAGAAAATGAAAAGTGAAAGTGTTTTTTGACCTTGGATGCATGTTAATCTATTGTAGGAGACTCCAAAACAAAATTAGGAACCTTTAAAGTAGCATAATAGGGGCATTTTAAAAGAATATTCCCAAACATTATATTGTCAAATTTAACATTTTTGCTTTAAAATACATTTTAAATTATTGTTTTAAGAATATATTGTCATGCTTTAAAGAAGTACACTTATTTTGATAATTAAACTTTTAAAATAATTATTATTATAAATATTTAGTATATGAATACCACCTAATGATGTCAGAATTATGTTATACAGTAAATGCATTGCATTTTACCAGTACAGATTTAAGTTTTGGCTTTCGTTTAAGGCATGGATGAGAGCTCAGACTAATAGCATTTTCCTCAGAAGCGTGACTATAAATACACACAATGCCATTCTTTTGTATCACGAGACTGTTTGGTCTATTGAATCAGTGGCTATCCATTAACTCCCATTCACAGTATTAGTTATTTAAAGGCTGTGCATTTCTTGGCAATCTTTACGTCGGCTGTTTTAAAATTCCCTTTCAGAGCATTCCTGGAAAACCGTGTGAGTTTATAGTGAAATTTTATTATTACAACATTTCTGCTGATTGACCTCCAACCTCCATGCTTTCATAAACAAAGAGAGTAGAGTTCATTTAAAGTTTCGATTTACCTTCCAGAAAGTTGCTTATTTAAATGTAAGCATAATGATTGAATAGCACCTGTTTGAGATGGCAGAATAAATATATGTGGCCACAGCTTTGATGACAGCACACTAATTAAAAAAACAAGAGCGCATCCTTCCTTACCTTCTTTTCCATTCCTTATCCATCTCTGTCCAACAACCAATAAGTCATTTTGTCATTATTTTCAGCTATCGTTTGAAATCATGTCACCACTTAAATTATATATAGTATATTTTTAACGAAGCCACGTCTTTAACTTCTCTGAAAGGACTGGATGGAAAGAAGGATTTATTTGGCTTAGATGTGCATTATTGTCAACCCCATGAGGTTGTGTGGCCTTTTGAAAGCTGAAACAGATCTATGGTAATTACATTATGCTTGTGACATCCATGATCCATTAACTGAGTTGAGGATTCTGATATCTCTGTGTGTGTTTGTACATTTCTGTAGGTTCAAGGCTCCCCAACTCCCTCAATTGGGAATCTAATTCAGGAAAGATTTGCATTCCTTTCCCAGACATCTTTAGAGGAAGTGTGAGTCTTCGAGCGGTGAAAGAGCCGGGCTGATAGTAAAGCTCAACTCCCGTAACGTTTTATCAGGCCCGTGGTTGCACATCAGTAGCAATCTCCATCCCTCCCTCTTCTTCTTCCTTCCCTCACCTTCTTTAATCTTTCTAAACAAAAGAGGTGTGCAAAACAAAGATGGCAAATATCAAGCATGATAAGAATTTTGTGTTTGTAGGTTTGTATTCACATGTCCTGATTTACTGCACACCGCACACCTGTTTGTTTGTGTTCTCATTCAGCGATTGGTGGAGTTTGACTTTTGATAATTGTAAGTAAACAAGCCACCCTGACTGATTTGATAGGTTGCAGAGGTCATACAGATTTCTCTCTTTCTATTGCAATAGAAATATCAATGGCACAAAGAAAGTGTCACTGAATGAAGCGTTGTAAATGGATGATTTAGGTGGCTACTAAAACTCAATAAGTTCAGAATACTCAAAACATTTGATTACATACAGTTCATTTACAAAAACATCACATTCAGATCTTGGTTAAATGTTAGATAGCAAATAACACATGCTCAAAGAGACTGTCATTATATACTTGCATGTATATAATCAAACAACATAGAGTATACATGGTCTTAAAAGTTTTGCAGCCCATCCTCAACCTAACCACAGGCTCTACTCTTCACCACAATGGTAACCCTACAAAGCTAACATAACAGAACCCCTGTAAATCCCAACATAACACAACATTAAAAACTAACTTATATCTTCCTATGTTAATCTTGAGCAAAAACGCACAAAATAACACTTTCAACATTTATTTATATATCCGACGCAAAACATGCTGGGAATTAGAAATCCCCTGCAACTCAACTCAATTATATTAAGTTCAGCTTACTACAATGAAATTTTGAGTTCACACAACTATTTTCTATTAAGTACAATGAACTATTATTATTATTATTTGAGTGAAACTAACTCATTTCATTTCATTAATTTCACTGTTCGGTTTTACAGTGTACTAGTACATGAATGTGTACTTATGAATGTGTAGTAGGGGTTGAATGACTTCAGATTTTTTAAAGTCGACATTTATGTGATTAAAGTCGAGTCAATGTCGACCAGTCGCTGATGAAGTCATTACAAAGATTGCCGAAGGCCCCGGTTTATTGTTCTTCAACATTTCCTGCACGTTAAAACATCACAAATCTTACTTGATCTGGACAAACTGAGTATCATTAGAAAGATTTAAGACTCCAGCTTTGGTATTTGACCACTGTTTATAATAAACTAGGTTGCGGTGACATTAATTTCTTAATTTATGTCACGAGTGCAAAATAATCAATCTGTAATGTTTGAGATTTTTGAATAGAATAATTCAGTTTATTCATATTCTTTCATATCTGCTCTGGTTTATTTGTGTTCCCAAGGATGCACTAGACAGCGTCCGTTAGGGCTCTTAGTCCAAAAGTGTTCATATTTGGAGAAATATTGATTTATTCTCACATGTTTGCAAAATATTTCGTCATACAGAATACCATTTTTATTCATTTCCCACTGAATTATGCAACCTGAAGAAAAGAAAAAAGCGTTCTGTCTCTCCTGTTCCGTGTTTTGCTCGAGTTATGACTCAGCGAGGCGCTCGATCTGGAGCTGCCAATCATCTTATGTGGCATAATTCCTTCTGGATGACGCTGTACACTTCCTCGATCTGAGCTTTGTAAAAAACAAACCCAAAGAAACATACACATCAAACAAGAAGCTAATAAACACACGATTGCACAATGGTTTGTGTGTGATTTTCATGTGATTTGGTGTATTTTCATATGAATAGAGAATGTTTACTGTATACATGCTAAGCAGGTGTAGCGATTAGCTCCATATAAAATGCTAAATATAACATTTTAACATCATTATATGAGTAAAATCCACATTAGATCGTGATCGGAAGTTAATACAAACACTCGATGGTGGTTTAAAGTGAGTTTTGAGTAAAAGCGTAATATTAATCTTTTAAATTGTGTTTTGTAGCTTGATGCTAATTGTAGCTCTAATATCGCACGTAATTTGTTAAAAGAATTCACATAACGTCCCAAGAATATGCTTTTTGTTGTTGTTTTCTAGAAAGATTTCAGATAATAGGTGCATTAATGTATAGTGGGATCAAAGTGGTGTTGATGGGCAAGCCATGTAATGCCAGAATAAAGGCTAAGAATGGCTGAATACAAACAAAAGAATAATGATAAAAGAATAAAGATTAAGAATGAAGAATGAAGATTAAGTCTCATTCACGGCAGAGGTGTGAAAGCTTTGTCGAGTGAGAACAATAGAACATGAATGGAGCAGTTCACCTCGCCAGACATTAGACAACAGACTGCAAGTAGGTGTTTACAGGGCAATACAATATTTTATTAGCATCTAACTCACATGACATGGTCTTAGGAAATGTTTCATAAAATTCATAGTTTTAGAGATATGATCCTCAGATTTGAAATGAAGCATGAGCACACTTGTGGCTTCACTTTAATTGTGGTTATAAGTTGTTATACCACACCCACATAATATTTTTATACATTTAAATAAATATATATATATTTTTTCAGCGTTTGAGAGGAAAAATGTCAAATGCTGATAGAAAATGTGACAATATAGGTGAAGAAGAGACCGTTTCATTCTTACCTTTATAGTCCAAAATGTCCATTCAGTATAAATTTGATAGTACAGTCGGCAATATGAGGATGTGCAATGCTAGCACTATGTAAACAGGTCGCGTGCTGCGTTTATCCAGTCGATGACACTGACACGCAAATATGCAAATAAGAACATTAACCCAGGGTTTAGGAATGTACAATGTGAAATGTCAGTTTATACCCAGGATTAATTGTTAACCCTGGGTAAATTATCAGCATTGTAAAACGTGAAGCAAGATACTTGATTGGCTAACATACTAAAGCATGTGTAAAGTACTTGATTATAATTTTACTGTAGTGTGTTGTTCAATATTACATTTAAAGTTAATATATTTTAAATGTACTAAACTGCAACTTCAAATAAATAAATAAATTAATTAAAGCTACAATTTACAATAGATTTCCATAACACATTTCTGTAATAAGTGCTCTTTTTTAAAAGTATGCTAAAGTGTACTTCTTTTTCACAAGGGCAGTCCTTCTTCACTTTCATTATATGCAAAAGAGTTGATAGGATATTCTTCAACAATTCCTTATTTTGTGTTTCTACAGAAAAGTCATATGGTTTTGGAATGAGTAAATAATGACAGTTCATTTTTGGGTGAACTATCCCTTTAAGCAGTGTCTGTGCATATCCAAAGGAATATGCAGATACACATAAGCACATTCATGAAAGAGGATGTTCTTGTCCCTAACAAATGTCTCCCCGCAGGGGTCTGTTCTTGCTGAGACTTGAAATGGTATTATTGGACTCTATTTATTCACATTCTTAATTTGCTATTATTGGCCACTCCAGTGATGCTGGCCAAACAATAAAATGATATTTAAATGCATTTACTGGCACATAAACTGTGCAAGTTTGGATTTATTTGTGTTTTTTTTATGTATATTGCATTTGCTTTTTTTCAGCTGTAAAACTCATACAAAGCAGTACAAATCAAAAAAGTGGTTTTACAGTCACAATATTGGGCATTTTTGAGATTATTTTCTGGTCACGCCACCAACGGAACCATGTCAACGTTAGAACGATTTACATATTTGATGTAGGATTTGTTCAGTGGATTATACACAATACCTGCTTGATATTTAATTGGTTTAGTAGACAGTGAGATTAACCTTATGAAACAGATAAATACAAACACAAATATGTTCCTTCTTCTTGCTTTCAAAACAGAAAACCAAGCCATAATATCAGATACTTAGTCAATGGAACATTGGAATGAATGATCAGTAAAGCCTACACCTGGAATAACTGGGTAGTGCTGGAACTTTCAGCTTTTGCAGTTGTTGTTGTTGTTCTTTCTTTTTTATTTTTTTATTTTTTTTTTTCTTTTCACACATGCATTTGGCATTAAAACACTCCAGTCGTCTTCTACGAAAATACCTGAAAACATCCAATGCTAGATCGTTAAATTTTGACTTGTCGGACTACAGAACACGGCTCCAATCTTTCACACTCCAGTCCTTATGTTTTTTTGGCAAATGCAAGGTGTTTTTTGCAGTAGATAAAACTAATAAATGTTATTTATTTTAATTTATACTGGCACACAACCTCTCAATCCAGCCTCTTATATATGGTTGCAGAAGAAGCTCCTTCCATCTGACCATTTTCACTAAAACCAACAAAATAAGGTCTAATAATATAGCTAATACTTGCCACATAGTGATTTATTGATTTATAAAGGCTGGGAATAATGAGTGCAAGCTTGGTATGACCACTTGGCAAAAAATGACGTCCACACAGTTTTGTATGTTTCATTGCGTCATGACGAATGATACAGCTGAAATGTGGAATGCACACATAAGTTTTACACTCCAGGCTCAACTTCACAATATGCATAAAAAATACTTAATAAATATTTAATAAAAAGTTTGAATAAAGTGCAAAGAAGCCATTTTTTTCTAGGTCAGCCATCACTTTTGGCCACTAGTTATTAGCATTTAAAGGTAGGCTAGGCAATTTTTTCATAAACACTTTTTGTTATTCCAGTTGAAACTCTCTTCACATCCTGATAGCCAGTTCGAATGCAATGATATGATTTCCTACCTGCCTGTCAGCATATGTATTTCCATACCTTCGTGAACCCTGCTCGTGCAGACATCACGTCATCAAGATTAGAGTTTATCTATCTACGCAGAGTTGTAGACAGACAGTCACCGAGCGCCGCAAAAGAACAGCAGCCGCCTTTTACAGTTCCTCCTGAACTAAAACAATGAGCTTATGCCGTGTTCAAGCCATGTCGTAACCATAATTCAGAGATGGCAACCCGTGACATTCCAGCTGGAGCTGTTTACATCCTCAAACTCGGATTTATGCGTTTCTATGGCACTGTCCCAAATGGCACCCTAAACACTTCCTACAGGTCCGCACTTTCGTGACATAACACCACTTTGACTGTAGGATAGTAGTCTGCTGCGGAGCTTGCTTCAGTGCGGGCTCGGCAAAAGAGAGCATTGTGGGTGCATGTCGACTGCAAAAGGGAGCGCTCACGAGCACCCTTCTGAAACCTAAAATGACAAATGGGACACACTATGGTCTAATGGATTTAATGGACATGCGCACGCCGCAACCATTGTAAGTCCACAAGACCGTAAGGGACAGGGACACGGTCTATGTCAACACTGTCAACGCTGAAATTAATCTGCAGCAGTCAGGTGGTACATGTAAGAGCTCTGTAAGTTGTTTACGTTCATTATTATTGTAATGGTATGTGCTTTGAGACGTGAGGTAATTTAATGTCGTCTCTTATGACTTGTTGCTGAATCTGCTCTGGCTGGGTGCGACTTGCGCGTTCATATGTTTTGGAGGAGGCGTGGCTTTGGAGAGAGCTCTGAAGGGAGGGTGGGATCTAATGCTTTCAAAGCTAGCTTGCCATAGGTAGCTGCTCTGAAATTGCCTACCCTACCTTTAATGGCATTTATTAGGGGTTCAAGCGTGTAGTGCTGAAACCCTATTGTAATTGTTAAAATTTCCAAGTGATCGGGCAGACCAAACCGTAAGCCGTAGAGACTTGAAACTTTGAGGGCTGGTAGTACTCACACTGTCTACAATGTCAGCAAGGCTCACCCCAATCGGCCTGACGGGGGCGCTACAGCGGTGAAAAGAATGAAATGGCTCATAACTACTGAACCATTAGGCGTAGGCTCAAGTGTCTTATATCGTTGGAATCCATGGCTCAAGACATCCATCGAATCGTTCCTTAAATATTGGAGATTATTTCAAAAAAACAACTTTGTCCTAGGTTTTTGGCTCAACATCGAAAACTCTAGCAAACTTTAATTTTAAAACTTATATATTTCCAATGGTAAATTGCCTGTATTGGCTGTAAATGGTCTTTTCCTTCTATGATTTAAGTGGTTTTATACTTGCTAAATAAAATGTAATATCTTTTTGCGCATGTGCTTAAAAGCCTTAAAGTGCTTGAACCCCGATAACTGCTGCTTGCAGCTATATTTTTATTTATTTTTCCTGAGGATAAATTTGCCATTTAACTTTATATTTGAATGTTCAGAAGACTAGGTGACCCACTCTAACCCCTCAGGGCACACCTGGGGTCAGTCTCTCTCAAGCCATCTACCTCTACACACCTGTGTTGTGCCCTCGAGCGTCCAATCCCCCACCTGCCCCAGGGGCTCTGGAGAGCGCCAGACCCCTGTGCATGAATAGAACGGTCAGACCTACAGTATTGTGGCCAAACGTGATGACTATTATTAAAAATTTGTTAAAGATTTTGTAAGCATTTTGTGTAGCTGTGCTTGGAGTCAATTGTTTTATTTGTGATAAACAATGAAACATGGCAAATTGTGTGGACATCATTTTTGGCCAGGCTGTCATATCCCTCATTTTGATGGTTTGATGCTTTTAATAGTAGGGTCATTCAAAATTTTGGCCACTACTGTACACTTTGGCTTAATGATTAATGAGATTCAGTTGTTTAGTCTTAAACATTCGTGACACACTTACGCACATCTTCACCTTGCAATTCTACCAGCCCACTAAACAAAGGAGCGCTATTCCCCTCCACAAAGCTCTTTCAAGGAAGACCTGTAATGTCTCTTTGACTTATTACACCTCGCCCGCTCTCGTTAGAAAAGAAATTAGCTGTGCATTCTGTTTCAATTAACCTTCTGCAGCAACAGAGCGGGACTGGGATGGGAGTCCAGTGCGTGCATGGAGGTCAGGGTAATTGAAGAGCGATGTAATGATGACATCGCTGAGGAGTCATAGCCATGGCATTAAGGTGACTGATGGTGGCAGAAGAGCATGTTTCATGTCATACTGGTGCGACTTTGAAAAAGGGTACCCTTAAAAGATGCCAGCTGTCACAGTGCTACAATACCAAATCGATGAGTTTCGAAATCTCCTTGCATGTGAAATGATCCTGCATTGTTAGTTTTGTGTTGCCAGACATTTGACTATTAGCATAAGGTCTGTTCCATATTGCAGCTTATTTTGTCATAAAACAACCAAAATATATCTGACAACACAGAAAGCGGTCAACCAGGGTTTTGTTTTTACATTTAGGAGTGTTAAAAAATCCTGTATCCCCTAAAGCAGTGGTTCTCAGCCTTTTTGATTCTGACTTTTCCAGTTGTTCTTGATTTACAGGATAAGGATTAATGATTGGCATTAATTAGCTTGGCATAACTATAGAAAAAATATATATATATATATTATTACAAATGCCAATGGAGATACGATTTTATTAATTTGCTTTACTTTTTGTAAGTCTAGAAATATTTCAAAATTAGGATACATTTACACAACAACAATATACTGAAAATGAAAAAGTTTTTCTTTGCGTTTTTTACGTACAGACGACAACGTTGTCAAAACGAACCCCGTTCACACGGATCTGCAAAAACAACTAAAAACACTGTATTATGCATGCCAGGCCAGTAGTTGATGTAATTTTGTAAAGAAAAACTACGCGCTTATAGACTGAACACGTAATACACATACGCATGACATCACCGTGTTCACAAATTTGTGTTTTTGTACTTTATACTTTGCACTTTGAAACCTGTTTTCAAAAGTTGCTTTTTCAGGCCCCCAAAACACCTTTGTCATGTAAAAGAACGGCCAACAACATCCTGTTGTTTTCCTCCCTTCATTAAGAGGAAAACAGAGAGTTTGGACCAATCATTAGCCCCTTTCACACATACAGTCTTTACTGGTAAATTATTGGTAAGAGATCATGTAAACAGGACCTTTTAAAAAAGGAAGTTGTACCATTACCAGGAAATTACTGGTATGAAGTCTGATGTAAGAAGTCTGTTTTGGATCAATCATAAATTTCTTATGGAGATGACGTGATTCCTCCGCACTGTTTACAGTAAGCTCCGCTGATTTTCAATTGTTTTTCTATGTAAATATGTGCTAGACGGACATCTTTGACCGTTGCGCCACGTCTCGCAGCTTTTTCAATATGTCGCGTTTGAAATCCTGCCTTCTTTTCCATTCATCAGTGCTGCAGCTCTGCAGTTGGATACTATTACGCGCCTCTCGTGTTATTAAGAGCAAAAACGCATTCGGTTTGATCATCTCCTTATGACTGTCACTGGCACAGTGTTTAAAGATTATTTCTGATGATTGACATCACAAAATTTACCGGTATTTTGATGCTGATGTGTGAATGGTCTCTTAATGGTAAAAAGCCAGAATGCCTTTGCTTGTATGAACAGCATATTTGTGTATTTACCAGTAAAGTCATTCTGGTAATTTTACAGTAATTTACCGGTTTTGCTGTGTAAAAGGGGCTATTGATAAGATGTGGAACAGGGAATTTGTTCAAGACAATAAACCAATTAAAGACCATATCCTCTATGATGTATGTTAAATGTGAAAAGAACAACCATGCTGGAAAGGAGGGAAACTCGTGGTATTCCAGCCCGGTCTAGATGGTGTTTATCTGATTTAGCTAGGTGGCCACCTGGTTTCCCAGCCTGACCAGCTGAAAAGTGTACTGAGGTAGATAATACGAAAACAGTTGCACATCAGTGACGGTCTGCAACCGCTTCTATAGAAAAAAAGCAAAATTATTTGTAGGCTTTAGAAAACAAAGCAGCAGATATAATATATAGTTCTGCTACACTGAAATAAAGCTGCAGAAACAATTTTTGAGTTTCCGGTTTTTCCGATGCACATCAGTGAAGGGACTTGGGTGGTCCGTGGGCATGTGAATATCAAGCAGTGTGGATAATCAAACATATTGCTGTTTAAAAGTCTCAAGTTATTTATGACCAATCACAACCAAGTGCTCTCGCTCCCAAGCTTATAGAGCACAAACACACGTATATATACACACACATTCCCAGACACACTCACTTACTCCTCGATTACATCCCCACAGGCTCCCCCTCCTTCAAACCCCAGCCAACAATCCTTCACAGCAGTCCTGATCCGTGGTTATGTGTGATTGGCGGCCGGCGGTAAAACATACCCGGGTGTGTTCATTTATGTGTTTTTCTGTGCGTGTGTGTGTGAGTGTGCGCATGCTTTGAAGCCGCTGGAGCATCGCAAGCCGCCTGATGAATGGCGGTGTGGCCTGGTGGTCCGATCGATATGGGGGGTTCTGTGTCTGAAGAACAGGTGCGTTCTGCTGAGCTGGAAATCCCATTAAGACTCAGCCGGCGACGGGCGAGAGAATGGAGCGTGCACACACAGCGCCCGTGGCTTACAAGAGGAAAAAAGGCAGGTCGACATTCAGGCTTGCCCCTCACGCCCTCACACTTCTGCAACTATGAGGTCTTGCTACCATTCTGCCAAGCATGGCTGAGCTGGAACTCGTCTTGCTTGAAGTCCCATGAACCCGACTCAGATCGATAAATAGCAAAGAGTCCACGGCAACACACAAGTCCTCACTCGTATATTGTATGTCAATACTTTAAGCTTGTACAACTGATGCGGGGTCAGTCGTGACGTTTTCTGCTTTGGAAAAAGTTTCAGGATGGTGACATAGGTTTTGAATCCACTTCATTCATTAATGTTTTGGGGGGAAAAGAGTGCTATTAATTTCTCATTGTCTCACAAGTCACACATTGGGGCTTGTGTTATCTGTGTGCGCCTCGAGCGTGAGAACCAGCTCTTCTACTGGTTTTCAGCCACAGGTAAGAATGTGGCCTATTGTTATGAGCTTTCCTCTGTTCATGAAGTAATCTGACAGATTGTAGATAGTAATTAGTTGATTCCACCTGCAGTCATTTGGGTAACGTAAGGTGCTGAGAACAACTTTTTGATGACAATGAGAAGAGTTTTCTTTATTTTCCATTTAAATAGGCCACTTGTTTTGGTTTGCTGAAAGAGAGTCTTTCATCCTTGGTCCTATTTTAATGTACAGAACAGATCATATTGTAGTCATCTCATATCTATGGTTAGGCAATATATTAAATGTCCATGGTATATTTGCAATAATCACAACATTGCAATGGTATGTATGTATGTATGTATTTATATAGTTAGTTAGTTAGTTTTGAGGTCATTACATTTCCTAAAGAACATTATTTCACAATTTCTCTTTGTACTCACAATTATGAGGTGTTTTAATAATTTCTGGTCTATGTTTCCATAGAAAAAAATGCTGATAGAATTGTAAAAATGTAATATATTTCATTTATTCATAAAAAAATAACATTTTTTATTATTGAGAAACATATTAATATTTATATTTATTAAAATGTAATTTCTGCATACAGATATAAATAACAAACATTATGAAACATCAGTGTGAAGAATATGCCTTCATTTCAATAAACATATTTTATAACGTATATAAGTGTATATATATATATATATATATATATATATATATTAATTATAAGTTCTTAATTATATATTACATCTAATATATATATATATATAATTAAGAACTTGTTGTTTATTAAAACTTAAAAAAATTAAATTAAAGTATAATTATAAGTCTAATATATATATATCTATATCTATATCTATATATATATATAATTAAGAACTTGTTGTTTATTAAAACTTAAAAAAAATTTAATTAAATTAAAGTATAAGTATAATTATAAGTCTAATATATATATATATATATATATATATATATATATACAGATATATAAATATATAAATAACAAAAATTATGAAACCTCAGTGTGAAGAATATGACTTCATTTCAATAAACAAATTTTATAACGTATATAAGTGTGTATATATATATATATGTATTAATTATAAGTTCTTATATATTACATCTAATATATATATATATATATATATATATATATATATATATATATATATATATAATTAAGAACTTGTTGTTTATTAAAACTTAAAAAAATTAAATTAATTAAAGTATAATTATAAGTCATATATATATATATATATATATATATATATATATATATATAATTAAGAACTTGTTGTTTATTCAAACTTAAAAAAATTAAATTAAATTAAAGTATAAGTATAATTATAAGTCTAATTATACTTATATATATATATATATATATTTTTTTTTTTTTTTTTTTTTTTTTTTTTTTTTTTCTACCTGGACAATGGGTTTTTGGTTGAAACGACAAGTTCTTAATTGAAAAGCAAAAAAACAAATATTGTCAGAGCCAAAACAAATATTGAGATGGTAATCGAATATCAAAAACTTGACTATATGACCCCTCACGTTTCACATCTGTATGGTTTTCCTGTGGGGATTTATGAAAAAGCACATTTGTTGTGGTGCTCTCTGTGTATCTCGTTCTTCCTGTTCATGGTTTCTCCGTGTGTATATTTGTGTGTGTTCATGTTAATCTCAATCTCAGCAGCATGGCATTGGCATGCAACATCTCTCACGCAAGAGGGGCTGAGGCGTGACACTTATCTGTGACACATCTTCTGTGTCCTTCTCTGATGATGCCAGCATGGTGACAGATCGCCCTACACGCTTGTCATCCGCTCACTGACAGGAGGAGGGAAAGAGACAGAGAGAGTGAAATAGAAAGAGAGAGGAGGAGGATGAGGAGAAGAAAAGCACAACTAATATGCCTTTACTTCCCTACTCTCAGCCAATCAGAAGCCTGCTAGCAAGCTCTGTGTGGTTGCTCTTTTTAAGCAAGTCCCCAGGCTGATGATGAGTAAGCTAGTAAAACAGTGTGTGTTTGTGTGTGTTTATGTGTGGTTGTGTGTGTAAAAGAGACAGACTGAGAGTATGAGACAGCAGTACTGTAGGAGCTGTGGAGGATGGGGATTTAGACACAGTCTGCAAAAGCACTCTGTGTGTGTCCTGACTGTACGCGTGTTCACATTCAGTGTAGAAAAAAAGAAAAAAAAAGGTTTCCTCTCCACATCAGAAAATGATGTTGATTTTTATCCAACATATACTCTTCTGTTTTGCCTTTAAGCCAAGTTTAACCAATTCCCATTCTCATTAAATATAAATTAAAATAATTAATGATTAATGACCATTCATATTCAGTTTCTTTACACACAATGAATATATTTGTAAAAGTTAAACTTTAATATATCTCCAAATACAGTATCCTTTTGTTGTCGTCATTTGTTTTGGGTTTTTATTGCAATAGGCCTATTAAAATAATTAATGATTAATGACCATTCATATTCAGTTTCTTTACACAATGAATATATTTGTAAAAGTTAAACTTTAATATATCTCCAAATACAGTATCTTTTTGTTGTCGTCATTTGTTTTGGGTTTTTATTGCAATAGGCCTATAGCCTATAATTTAATTATATTCTAATATATAATTTTTAATATTTAATAGCAGGCATCAAATTTGAAATGAGCTCATTTAATGGATAAAAGTGTAAAATTTCTCTGTTTAAACATTTGTTATGTTATCTATGTTCTATGGTGAATAAAATATTGGCTCATGTGATTTGAAAGTCTTTTAGTTTTCATTTTATTAAAATTTAAAAAAACGTCCCAACTTTTCCGGAATTCGGGTTGTAAATTCCTGAAGAAAAGGGATAAACTTTCTCAGGTGAGAGTGTGTTGGTTTGTGTTTTCATATGTATTTCCTCAATATTACAGGTTTTTAAACTATGGTAACTTTTTAATGTTGCGTTTGCTGATGTGTTCATCTTGTTGTATTGTGTTAGTTTAGCAAAAACATCTGCTGAAGTCTGTTGCAGATATAGATATTCATTCATGTCTAACTATGGTTGCAGACACACAGTCAACATGATCTCGAGTGTTCACGGATGGGCTTTAACTGTTCCAATATGGTGGATGGCTTACGTATAACGGCCCATAGACACAGCCACTAATGAGGCATCTATGTATATATATCTATGGCTGTAGCTACTTCTCCCTGTTTATGTATATGACGAGTCACGCAGGTACTAGGCTACTCCTCAGCGGCTGTTTACCCTAAAATAGTCCAAAACATAGTCCAAATATAAACACTTATTACAGGCGTACTGTAGTGATACCGGATAATCCAAAAACACGGTTTGGAAGATGGATTCATGATGTACTCGCTCATTATATAAAGTTAGTAAATTTTGAACAAAAAAGTTACATAATATACCATTAAAGGCACCATATGTAATTTTCGCCACTAGACGTTTGCTCAAAACAAAGGCATAGCTTGATGACGCCTTGATTTTGCAGAATCATGGGAGGAGTTGTCTTCATGTCTACAGCCGGTGGAAAGAATCCGACGGGACTCGGGCAGAAATCATATTCATGGATGAGCTAATGTATTAAAGATTTATTAACATTCCTGTAGTATGAATCAGGGTGTGGCTGAAAGCCGTTGGAGTGGAACGAAGGTGCTGAAGCGATTGCTAATGAGAGACCAGCGCGACACACGGCTCGAGAGCAGTGGAGCTTTTATTATGCCGCTTCTTCCGGTCAAGCGTATGTGGGGTAACGTAGCGCTGTTTTATCATATTAGATACATTTGTGTGTTGAAAGTTGTGCTACTGTGCTACTCAATATAGATAGTGCTACTGTGCGTTCGTTTGGCGGCTACTATGAGACACTGTTGCACACTGCAGTAAGATAGATCGATATTAGTCATGGTAAAACATGGTACTCGCGGTAAACAATAAGACTGTGTTGATATGTATCCAAACAGTTGCTCACCTGTCTAATAAAACAAATAATATATTAAAGCTTCTTTGATGTTTCCATGATTTCTACAAAATAAAACTGGAAACCGAGGGTAACGTGGGTATGATGTCATTGATAGGCGACGCACAGACATGGTCCGTGTCCTGGTTAAAATTGCTTATTTCTCTGGATTTAAACATTCTTGGAAACATTTGGGATAATGTAAGTACACAAGTCAACAAAATATATAACATTGTTCTAGTGGTTTTTGGATATTTTAATCCAAAAATGTTACATATTGTGCCTTTAAACTTTAATATAATAGGTTCAGGCTCTGAATATAGCACACCCCTCCTCAACAAGCCACTTGATTTAAGGTAGTTCATGTTCATAGCACAATCGTTGTGGGACAGGTTACACAACAGAATCTAATGCTTCGGGTTGGGGCTTTGTCCAAATCCTTTACCCTATGTATGAGCAGTAGTAATAGTGACATTTCCCTTAGCTGAGACAAGTAACACTTTGTTTTTCCAGTCAGGTCCACACTGACACTTCCAACTCTTAACACCTGATGTAAGATCAGATCTCCTCAGTTGTTTTGTAATATTAAAGACACAGTGGTCAGTCAGCACAGCTGACCCCAGATAAGTGGCTCAGTCATTATAGATGGGTGCTATCTGTCTGCTTAGGTGTCCCTGTTTGCCCCTGGATGGTTGAGGCTCTTACCTGTCCAGCCACAGCCGCAATCCCATCAACGCTGTCACGCAAAGGAGACGGCTTACTGCCATCTCTCTCTCTCTTTCTCTCTCTCGTGTGCCATGGTACTTATGTCCTCCCTCAGAGCCACACATCTGCTGCCACAGGGCTGCGCTTAACGGGGCAGGGAAAATCCTTATAATTCCCACTCCTGCTCCTTTCTCAACGACAGGGAAATTCCTAATTTAGTCTGCATCCCTGCAGCTGTCACTGTCTACTGCTCTGTGTACGTGTGGGTGTGCAATTGTATGTGTAATGCGTTTCAATATGGAGGAGTGCTGGGTTATTTACAGTCAGGGTGTTTCTGCATCTCGTGCGGAGAATGTGTACGTGTGCGATGGGGATGTGCAGTACTTGTTTTATGTCCATAATGTAAAATACCCCCACATGTTTGATTAGTATTATACACTGAAAAAAAAAAAAAAAAAGGCATAGGATTTACTTTGAAACAATTTCCACTCAGACATTGCTAGTAAATTTCACAAATAATTACAAAGATATGGCAACGAACACAATGCATTTAGAAAACAGTTTCTTTTTTGTTTGTTTGTTCGTTTGTTTGTTTCATGCTGATTTTAATGTCTAATGAAGATGTCTAATTTTTATTAGAAAACTTTGGAAACTGCAATTGTGGCTGAATGATCGTGACCAAGGCACACCACAATGTAACTTACTGAATCTACTGTATTTCTGTCCAGCCTCATTTTCATTTGTGTCAAATTAAATAAGTAATTCATTCTAAGATCTATTTACTTGTCATTGGTTATTATTAACATCCATAGACATAAAGCAGCATATATGCAATCAATCAATCAATCAATCAATCAATCAATCAAACAGTCAGTCAGTCAGTCCATCCATCCATCCAGTATAAAAATACCTATATTTTTTGTACCCGCATTGCTCTAATCATTAGTAATAGAGATGAAAGTGTCAGCTGACTTGTTTGCCAGCACAGGATACTCAGTGACGCCACCGGAGCATCCCTGCTCTCCCTGCATGGACAGAGGCCTGAGTAGGTGACACCGTGGGTACCTCTCAAATGCAGAACAGGCCATTCGTCAAAACCCTCAGGATTTGTGCTTCATAATAGAGCCAGTCAGGGAGAGAATGAGCGGGATTAACTCAGCCAATGTCGGTGAAAGGATTTAATGATGTCATCCGTATGAATGAAGCAGTTAGCGGCTTAGCTTCCCTGAGGTGGAGACGATCCAAACAAATGAATGTGAACGTTTGGCAAGGGAAGACAAGAGGGAGAGGAGATCGAGAAAGTGCACCGTGTGCTTGGCTTTGGTGCTTAAGTGAAAGTGATGGGTGAACAGCACTGTTTGGGTGCGGAGTGCGTCTGGCAACTGATCAAAGGCCAGATTTGGGTATTAGTTTCATACTAATTTATGCCTGATTGTTGCTGGCACATGGTGATGTAAGAGACATGAGTCAAAAGCTAACTGCAAAAGCCGGCTCACGAAATCTTCCCAGAGGACATTTTGTCTTGCTCAGAGCTTGTTCTTTCACAGTTCGGTAGATGTATCAGAGTTCTCAGTTTTGCTAAAAGTATTAAAACCTAAAATTTGATGAGCTCCTCAATCGCTTTGGCTCAATTCTCAAATGAGGATTTTTTTTTTTCTCTCAAAACAATATGTTCAGATCTCAGAACAGTTAGTTTCTTGTTCACATCTGATTTGAATTTCTTGTTGGTTTAAGCAATTTGCATGTGCACATTTTTGCAAAAGAGTATTTGTTTACAATTTGCTCAATAACTATATGCACATGCTTTGTTGATCAAAACTGGGTTGATTCTCAGTGAAACTGTCAAAGTCTTCACATCTTCTAGACATGCTTTTAACATGTAAGACATCACATGCAAAATGATCCATTCAGTTATCAAAATGTGGACCATGTCATTAACCATGGCCTTACAATGGAAGAGGCTGGTCGAAGAGTACAGCCTAATGTAACCAGGTCCACAGTGTCATCAATTGTGCAGACTTTTCATAGGGAAAACGTAAATATGTGCTCATTATTTAGTTTTATTACATAATTTTAACCAACAATATTGTAAAGGTAAATGCAAGTCTGAAAAACTCACTACACCATAGATAGGAATATGTAACGTGAACATTCTACATATAGGACCACACAATGACCTCATGCTGGTGGCAGAGCAGCAGTATTTAGCCATCAACAAGAACAAGAAACTTGGGTTCCACTTTATTTTAAGGTTTCTGTGTTACAGTGTAATTATACATTTAAGTACTGAGTAATAATAATGAACTACATGTACTTACAATAGGGATAGGGTTAGGATTAGTGTTTGGTTTACTACATGTAACGTGTAACAAGGACACTAAAATAAAGTGTTGCCGAAATTTGCAATATGGTCATAGCCAATAATTCCATCAGGCTAAGAGATGACCAAAGTGCAATCATAAATGTCAACGATTCTGTCAGCATTTCAACTATAGACAGAGTTTTGAAAAGACATCAAATGACTAAGAAACATCTCAACAAGCTGCCATTGAGTGGAATAGTGAAAGAGTGAAGGAGCTGAGTGAGGTAAACCATTGGTGTGCACTGAGTATATTGTACAGGGAGTTTTACTGTAGTTCAAAGATGCCTGTATATATTTCTTGAAGTTTTAGATATCCATAAGGACAGAAAACATTTACTAAACTGTCTAGAATAAGCTATGTAAAATTAACTTAATTTTGTTTCTGTGTTTATAGAGAATAATAGAGCTAGAAGGACATGAAACAACCTAAGTTCTTGTTTTTCGTTGACGAGGATGGCCAAAAGCAGGTGATGTGATTAGGGTTGGGAATTGAAAATGTATTCTAATTCTGGAATCTGATACGTAAGGTCAGGAATCTGATACTTGTTATAAAATTAAAATTTCGATTCCACTTATCGATTCCTGTGTGCGCATTTTAAAGTGGTTTTAAAACATTCAAGCGAAAGAAGACGCGAAACAGAACTCAATTCGGCACTTGCTGTTTCCTGTGCTTGGCACATTCAGCCGCCTCTCAAATAGTGCACAATTATTGAATTGAGTTCTTTTTCACGTCCTTTGTGCTTGAATGGACAAATGCACACAAAATTATGTCCTCGTAAACACAGCTGGTTATGTCTTAAGTGAAGTAAACAGTTGAGAAAGAAAACGCATGTGTAATTGAATCTGTGCATTAGGTCTTAAGTGACAGCAGCCTAATAAACCTGCTGCCATCTGGGTCATACTGTTAACCAAAGAACAAAAGAAAAAGAAAATCAATCACTGCTCGACTGAATAACTTTTATATCTTTAATAAGGATGAATCTATACTTTGTTTATAAAAACAAAACTATGCAGTGTTATTTTACATTTAATTTCAATATCTGAACATTGTTCGGTTGTATTTATTTGAGCTATTGCTAATTTGCTTATTTGTTCTTATTGTATTACTGACTGTATATGTCTTTAATAATTTTTGAAATTTTAGTTAGTTGTTTATAGGATGCTGATTTTTGTTCATGGTATTCAGCTGCGAAATTATTGTTTTGCAAAAAGATACAAAATAAATGATATCTACAGTAAATGTTTCACTTCATTTTTTTTTTTTTTTTTACCATATTGGAATCAAAACTAGGAACCGATAAGAATTGGAATCGATAAGCAGAATCAAAATTGGAATCACTAAAATTCAAACGATACCCAACACTATACGTGGCCGCAATCTCATTGGACACTGAGCCACAATTGGCACACCAGACCGACTTGGGGGTAATATTACAATGTGTGCTGCCATTTCAGAGAATGGTGTGAGCACACATATTCCACACACCACACATTGGGCCCTATAACACCCAACTTCTTCCTGGCCTTCCTAAACACACTTTACAGAGATCTAATACCAGAACAAGAAAGAGGTTTAGTTAGAACAGATTTGCCAATTTATGTTATTTTCTGGGATAACGTCAGCTTCCACCGAACCAATATTGTTAGGGAATGGTTTGCTGCACATGAAAGGATAACAATGGAGTTCCTTCCACCATACTCCCCATTCCTGAATCTGATTCCTGAGTTTTTTTCAGCATGGAGCTGGGAAGTATATATGACCGTCGACCACAAGATCAGATGTCTCTGTTAGATGCCATGAATGCTGCTTGTGAGGACATCACAGGTGATCATTGCAGGGGATGTTTGCACCACTCAAGGAGAGTAACCCCCCACCCCCTTGTTTGGCTAGACAAACAAGAGCGACAGGATGTCCACCAAGAATAATTTGTGTGTGTGTGTGTGTGTGTGTGTGTGTGTTCATAGATGTCATTTTGTGGCAATTTTCTGTTTATATGATATTATTTATGTGAAATGTGAAGTTTTCAGTTTACATGTAACATATTTCTACAAAAATAAATGTATTGAGAAAAACTGTAAATGAATGTAAATGGCATAAATCAGATAATTTGGTAGATTTTGATATCTTTGTGAATCTGAGACATCTTTTCTCTTGTAGAGGAAACTTTAGGTTAAGAAAACGTTTATTCTCCCATTGTTGTCTAGGAGAAATAATTGATTTTTTTTTTTTTTTTTTTTAATTCAGATATTAAAGGGATCTCATTTGTGATTTTCAGTTATACAGGGTCAGGAATATGATACATCTTAGGGTACATTTACATGACAACAATGTAGTAAAAACAGGAAAATTTTTCCTTTGCATTTTTCACGTACAGACAACATGATTGCCAAAACAATCCCCATTCACACGGATCCGTGAAAACGACTAAAAACGCTGTATTATTCATGCCAGGCCAGTAGTTGGCGATGTCACTTTGTAAAGAAACACTATGCACCTATAGACTGAACACGTAATATGCATGTGCATGACCTCACCATTTTCACAAATTCATGTTTGTTTGTTTGTTTTTTTACATGGAAAGGAGAACGGTATAGTTTTCAAAAACTTGCAAAAATTTGAAATTTTGTGTTTTCAGGCCCCCAAAATGCAGTTGTCATGTAAATGAACATCCAAAACGCATAAAAAGTTTTACATTTTAGTTGACGGTGTCGTGTAAACGGCCCCTAAGACATCTTCTCCCATAGTCTTGTACAAATCCATCTTGTACATCGCAAGAGTTTCTCAAAGACGCAAATAAACTATATGCCCTCTGTAGGGATGGGATTCATGAAGAATTTAATGATTTCTATTTAATCCATTTACACAATTCTTTTAGTACTTGTAAGAAATAAATATTTGTAAACATATTACAATATTTACTTTTTTATATGAATATTTGAATGTGAAATGCGGAAGAATGCATGTGTGAGAACCGTTAAATAAAACGTCATTCGGTTCTGGTAATAAAAATGAAACCGGTTCTGCAATAGTTCTATAGCCCTAGCCCTGGCCCTCTGTCATCTCTTTATCCTCCTTTTATAGCATCTTTTTTTTTCAAGAGCTAAGATTATGTCCACCACGGTGAGTTGATACTGAAATATCCAAAGTTCAAAGGTCTGTTGGTCAAAGACACCTGCTGGGACAACAAAATACAATCATCTCCCTTATTAATTTATGGGACAGACTTTTTGGATTTATTTGTGTTTTTCTAGATGCTTTCTGTACTGTTGTGTTCTGGATGGAATGTTCAGTTGTGTTCGGCCAGCTCTTAAACATCCATTGTCACATTTCCCCAACCAGTTAGAACCATAGTCTCTTTCTACTGCCCCCAAAATTAGTTGGGGCATGTGGTTATTTACTTACGTTGGCTCAGGCGGAATGCAAGTCATGGCCGCAGCTGTTGTGATGGCTGCCAGCCTCTGGCCAACCTCTCTGTTCTCAGCCCTTTACCCCTCTTCACTGTGCTAGGCCTTCCCTGGAGATAATAACCTTGTGACCCTGGACATACCATCAAGCTCAACTCTACGTCGTGATTTGAGTGTCATCCTTGTGTTATTTATACTGGGTGGCAAGAGCCCTCTGTAGTTATGGTGCATATGTGCTCTTGATCTAGCAATGGACATAGCAGCCTAGTATCTGCTAGATGTCATAATAACTAAAACTCAAATGCCACCATGCCAACCTTTCCGAAGTGTCACTGTTGGCTTAACCTCCTGACTGCATTGATAGACACTGTGTTCTTATGTCATGGCCACATACCCTTGCAGATCATTGCATTCTGATTTCAGATATAGTCCCTATAGTCAGGGTAGTGCCATGTTTCACTTTTGGCAGGTATAGAAGTACAAGTACAGTGTGCTCAGTGGATTGTACTGCTGATGAACAACATGCACATTGTTCAGCGGGAAAACATATTTAAAAAAAAATAATAAAATAATTCAGTTGACAGACCTTAGTAGACATGTGATCTTTGACCATTATATAGTGCATGCCATTGTAAAGACTGTAAGTTTAGCCTCATTTTCATCTGCATAAAAATCAATATGTGTCTACCCCATTGTCATGATTCCTGTCTTGTGTTCTTTTTTCCTAAAAATGTCAGTTAATGATATTGCATTTCTCACAATGGGTATAGCTACTTCCCAGTTTTTTGGGGGGATAATTTTGTACTTTTTAGGGATTTTCCCCCCACCTTATTACACTTGTGGTGTTCCTGGTCAAAAATGACTGGCCTACTTATAAATAGCTTATAAATCTATGCTATGTTATCACCAAATATTGGATTGAATATTTTTGTCAACTTGTTTTCTTTCATTAAGACAGGTTTTGGAACTGATTGATCTGAAGAAGTTCATCTCTGTGAAAATGAAAGCCATCTGTGCACATGTGCATCACTGTAAAGCTGCTTTGACACAATCTGCATTGTATAAAGTGCTTTATAAATAAAGGTGACTTGACTTGACATGTGTGGGTGGATCCCACGTCCTGTCATTACTGAAACAGCCATGTTAAAGAACACCAGACCTAGAACAGAAGAAGACTAACAAGGCAGACAATAGAGACGAAGGAAACAGGAGCTAAACACAAGAAGGCAGAACACAGGAACAATGGGAACAAAACTATACTTCAAAATAAGAGTCTAAAACACAAGACAGGGATCATGACACCCGACTGGGGGCACTGGGGCTTGTCACACTTTATACTCCAAAAGTCATTTTCAATGTGAGCAAAAATATTTAAACATCCTTAAAACAAGTTTACCTAAAAAAAAAAATAAAAAAAAATAACTGTGTGCAATATTATAACTTGTTTTCAGAATTTATATCTTGAATTGAAGGAATATTAAATATTAAAGGAGTATTTAAAGAGGACCTATTATGCCTCTTTTTACAATATGTAAATTAAGTCTCTGATGTCCCCAGAGTGTGTATGTGACGTTTTAACTCAAAATACCCCACAGATCTTTTTTTTATTATTATTATTTTTTTTTTTTTTTTTAGCGTGTTTAAAATGCCACCTTTTGTGTGTGTCCCTTTAAATGCAAATGAGCTGCTGCTCCCAGCCCCCTTTCAGGAAGAGGGCAGAGCTTCAAGAGCTCATGCAACAACAAAACAGGACAAGCTCATGCACTGAAAATGTCAGAAACTGTCAGTATCGGTGTTCAGCCTTATATGTTCAAACCAGAGTCGGACAATGATGCCTACAGAGCCAGAGAATATATGCTGCATGAAGAGAGAACAGGTATAGTTTAGTTTCATTACAGTTATAACTTTGTTAGTACAAGCCCCCGTCTGAATGATGGCCAAAACTTTACTGATGAGTTTTATGAAGTTTATTGTACATCACACAAAAGATGAAGAGTCCGTTTTCACTCCAGAAAATCACCATAAGAGCTAAATAAAACGCAGTACAAGAAGTGTGCATTTAAAATATTATCCATAAACTCTTTCTCTCCCTTGTATTATCATCAACATACACAGTGAATTCCACAAAAACACTCATTACAGCTAACAGGAAACAAATATATACAGACCTTATGCCTTTTCGGGGGGTGCTTAATAAACTGATAAACTTTATGGGCCCTATCATACACCTGGTGCAATGCGGCGCCAGGCGCGATGCAAGTGTTTTTTGCTAGTTTCAGCCCGGCGCAGTTATCGTTTCCACGTCCTGCGCCACGTTGTTTAAATAGCAAATGCATTTGCGCCCATTTGTGCGCTCATGGGCGTGCTGGTCTGAAAACGAGGTGTGTTTAGGCGCGTTACTATTTTGAGGCAACTGAAATAGACTGCGCCATTGACCAACTGGAACCTGGTCTAAAGTCAATGGTGCTATATTTGTTTTGTTATTTAAAGAGCACGTTAGTAATATGTGCCTATATGCGGGTGCACAACGCGCGTGCATTTTGCTTATTATACACACAGGGAAGCGCAGCAGCATACAAACATGCCAAATATTAAAAATAAAAGGATTACAATGTAAAAGATTATTATTGTGTGCATAAAAATAAAAATGCTTTGGTGGAATCCGGCTTTTCCTGTAGATAGCCTGCTCATGTGCTTTAACCTCGCGCACGAGCAGATCCATTTCCTCGCTAGAGAAGCGTTCAGTTTTTCTGCTTGCAAATTCCGCCGTGTAAATAGCGAATCCACCATGGCGCGAGCGCAACTGGCTTTTAAAGGGAATGGAAGATGAGACTCTGATTGGTTTATTGCATGTTACGCCCAAAACACACCCATGACTCATTAAGAGAATAGGAACAACCTCTTTAGACAATGCGCTGGGCGCACCGACCATTTTTCCCGTCCTTAAACTAGCAAAAGTGGATTCGGACACGCCCTAAGTGCACTTGCGCTGTGCGCTTTAGACCATGCGCTTAGATCATTAAAATAGGTCCCCCAATCTGCAAAACAACTGAACAGATGAACTGTAATGAAGTACGTGCTTTCCCCTTCATTATTGTAACCAGTAACCAGTATCACTCCGGAGACTATAAACTGGATCATGAACAGTTTGTACTGATCCATCCTTGAGTAACAACTTTTTAGAAAAACCTGTTTTCTATTGTCCCTTAGTCTGGTGTAAAATGTTTTGCGCAGACATTAACTAATTTAGGTATATGAGGGCGCATTCCCTTCAAAAATAAAACTAATCCACTGCATCTTCAGCAGCTCTGATGTCGGGAATACATGAAGACTGTTATGTTCACAACAACAAAACACCTTGTTGCTTACGAGACATTCTTATCGCTACAGCTGCTCCTGCCTGAAGAAAATGGCGGACAGTGTACAACTCTCTCAGGGTGGAAACTATGCTAATATGGCAGAGTCTGTCCGCAGTCATGGGTGGGGCTTGAGCAGTATGATGTCATACTGCTCAGAAAATGAAAACGGCTTGTTCTGAGACACTGCTTATGATTTATGGGGATTAAAAAAAAAGGAGTGGGTGGATTTTTATCATTATAGGGTGGTTGTGTACACACACTGCCAACACACATTTATGTTCAAACACCATTTAAAAGTGAATTTTGTGCAATAGGTCCTCTTTAAAGCTTAATCAGCAGCATTTATGACAATATGTTAATTATTTAATAAAAAAAAAATTAAAAAAAATGGGAAAGAATAAAAAAACATTCAAGGATACGGTGAGGTACAGTAAGGAGGATTTTTAATGATGTGACAACAAAGTTGTAAAATTGAATATAACCACACAAATAAGGTTGGTAAGCAATTTTATTAACCACTAAAATCATGTTAACATGCATATTTTTATTTATTTATTTATTTATTTATTTATTTTTTAATGACTATTGAAACAGTGAGTATTTCAACATTTACAGATTGGCCCCATTCACTTCCATTGTAAAAACCTCAGTGCAACACAGATTTTAGTGTCTTTGAAAGAAAAAAAAAAAGAACAAGGCGTTTTGTTTTATGCTAATCAACATTATGCCACATGCTAAGCTTAACTTATATTGAACTCATAATATTTTATTTAATATTAGATATTAAGTTTTTCTTTCTCCACTGGCTGATTGTTCTTTTGATGTAAGCATAAACCTCAAAACATTTCGTTAAAAATAAGAAACAATTTGTCAATAATTGTCACTCTGAGAGGCTTCTTACTGTGCAGCAGTCATCTATTTTACCATTTTGGGTGATATTGTATCTTTTAATGCACCATGTGGCTGTTGGCCAATCACATGGTAAAATTATTATAGTGCTGGTTTAGTGTTATTTTAGACTCAGATTAATCTAAGACGTACAGTTTTGCATTAAAGTCTATTTTGCCTTCTGGATCTTCTTTGAAGTCATTGAAATTGAGCGTGTTAGTGTGTGCAGGGTAGAATAAGGGTCAAAGCCGACGTGTCACGCCTTAGGATGTTGACAAGTAATCTGGCTTGTGGTGACTTTGATATAAAGGTTGGCTGAGGACGCTGAAGTCTTTTGAGAGGTGAAGCTCGTTATCATTGGTTTTTAATGTCACGTTAGGGTGAGCTTTAGGTGAGCATGCATGAGCTTTTAGTAATGGCGTGATCTTGATCCCGCAGAAGATGAAGTCTGGCCTGTATGCCATCTCTGAACATACAGCTGGAATGGATAAATCATATCTGATGCTGACATGTAAAACTCAGATCAGCTGTTGTCATGGCTCCAAATATACACATCTATCACTGTGTGACTTTCTCTTCACAGACATTACCAAACTCTCCAGTCGCTCTTAAGCCATGAGTTGCTACTGCTGAGCCTTATATTATATTATATTATTTTATTATGCTTTATATAAAGTGTCTTTAACTACTATTTATTATTCTATTAATAACTACTTAGTCATTTGATACAATGCACTTATTGTGTACATAGATATTTTTACATTGTACTTCATTTAAAAATACCTGCATGTAATTACAGCTGTAATTAATTTCTGTAATTACATATAGATTTACACTGTTTTTCCTTCCCTTACAACTTAACCCACTGTGGCAAGCAGGGCGAGACCAAGAGCCGTGGAAATGGAGCCTCTCCACACCGGTCTCAAGTCTCATGGAGGAGCTCCAGGTGGTTAGTGACGACAGTGGCTGCATCCAAAAACTTAGGCAGCTCACTTGTTGCCTCACTGCCCTATTAGGCAATGACTTTGCAGGCAGCATTTGTGCATGAAGGTACCTCACGAAGACTTCTGAGGCAGCGTAACGGTTTAATGATCTACAGCAAAATAGCACAAGCTTTGGTGATATCTAAGCAAATATTTAATTATTACAATAGTAATTCTCGCTAGAAATGACATCAAAAATGGAAAACAATGGTCAAAAACATACATTTACAAAAAGTGACCACCAACCGCAAATTTCAGATACCATCTTTAATTTTTAGCTCAACTGTCACAGAATGAAAAGCACAGGATTGTGGGATATCAAAAGCAGCGAATCTATGCTCCCTTCAAAAATCGATCAGATGAAGGTATCTCATGAGACAGGAAGGGAAAGCTTACTTTGAATTCGGACGTGCCTTGTTGCCTTCTTACCTTGGAATGTGTCCTCCGGCAGCATTTTTCAGTTTTCGGATGCAGCCAGTGAAGGAGGAGGACCAGGCCTGGACTATTTATGTTGTTGTTTTGTTTTAGTTTAAATGGCAGTCATCTGTGAGGGGCCGCCACTTCACTTTCATTCTGTTATTTGTTTATTTTATGATTAAAGTTTATGTTTAACATTCGCCCGTTCCCGCCTCCTTCTTCCCTAAACATTTAAACCTTGCTACACTGGTGCCGAAACCTGGGAGGAAGGAGTAGCGCTCTGTCAAAGAGCCCTCTCTGCTGTGGGAAATCCGCGGTGCCATCCAACTGAACGACAAATCACTCCAGCCCACCGCCTCAAGTTCCCACGGCGGTAGACTGGAGTGATTTGCCGGGGGGATGGACTAACTCGCTGCTGTCTGCCTGGGTTGTGGAGGGGCAGCTGCCGTCCGAGAGGGAGTGGAGGAGTCACTGCTGTTTGGCTGAGGCCGGATCCTGCTGCCGTCCGGCATGATGGGGGAGGGAACGGGAGACTCGCTGCCCGAACACAGAGGAGCCGTCACCGTCCACCAGGAATTGGAGGAGCTAGAGCGCTGTCCACCGAGGGATATCCAGCGCCACCGCCAGGCATCGAAGAGGAGTTCACCCAGCTGCTGGAGGACCGGATGGCAATGCGTTTTGGGAACTGGACCATGAATTTTTTTTCCTCTCTCCCCTCTCTTGTCTCTGTCTCTCCACATCCTTCCGTCTCCTTTTCTTTCACTTTGTCTGTCCTTAATTCCAGGTGCTGTGGCCCGGGGTGGGGTGAGTAGAGCGCAGTCTCGAGGGTACCCCCCGGCCTGCGAAGGGCGATGGGTGTATGTGGCAAGCAGGGCAGGGCCGAGAGCCGTGGGAAAGGAGTGAGGCTGGTGGTGCGGTTGCTATGAGCATCAAGCCTCGAATCTTACGGAGGAGCTCCGGGAGGATAAAAGAAGGAGTGACGACAGTGAAGGAGGAGAGAGGACCAGGCCTGGACTATTTATGTTGTTGTTGTTTTTTCTAGTTTAACTTTACTTTAGCTTTACTTTCGTTTTGTTATTTGTCTATTTTATGATTAAAGTTTATGTTTAATGTTTACCGGTTCCCGTCTCCTTCTTCCTTGAACCTTTAAACCTTGCTACACTGGTGCCAAAACCTGGGAAGAAGGAGGAAAGCTCTGTCAAAGAGAAATCTGTGTTGCCATCCAACTGAGCGGAGTCTACCGCCATGGACGCTCGAGGTGGTGGGCTGGAGTGATTTGCCGGGGGGACACACTAACTCGCTGCTGTCTGCCTGGTTTGTGGAGGGGTGGCTGCTGTCTGAGAGGGAGCGGAGGAGTTGCTGCCATTTGGCTGAGGCCGGAGCCTGCTGTCGTCCGCCATGATGGGGGAGAAGCAGGGAACGGGAGACTCGCTGTTGGCTGCCCGAACATGAAGGAGCTGTCGCAGTCCACCAGGCGTCGGAGAAGCTAGAGCGCTATCCACCGAGGGATATCCAGTGCCACCTCCAGGCATCGAGGAGGAGTTCACCCAGCTGGTGGAGGACCGTATGGCAGTGCGTTTTGGGAACTGAACCAAGAAATTTTTATCCTCTCTCCCCTCTCTCATCTCTGTCTCTCCTCATCCTTCCGTCTCGTTTTCTTTCACCTCGTCTGTCCTTACCCCCAGGTGCTGTGGCCCGGGGTGAGGGTGGTGAGTAAAGCGCAGTCTTGAGGGTACCCCCTGGCCAGCGAAGGGCGATGGGGGTGTGTGGCAAGCAGGGCAGGGCCGAGAGCTGTGGGAATGGAGTGAAGGAGAAGAGAGAACCAGGCCTGGACTATTTGTGTTGATGTTTTGTTTTAGTTTAAGCGGAAGTCGTCCATTAGGGGCTGCCGCTTTACTTTCGTTTTGTTATTTGTTTATTTTATGATTAAAGTTTATGTTTAATGTTCGCTGGTTCCCACCTTCTTTTTCCCTGAACCTTTAAACCTCGCTACACCCACACTTAAACCTACAGATACCACCAAACCTGCCCCTAACCTCACCCGTATCCCACCTCAATAGCAGCAAAAGTGTTTTGCAATACAACATCAACACTATAAATACATTGTACCTAACAATTATTTTATGTAAGTACATAGTAGTTAAAGACACCTAATATAAAATTTGACCACATTTATCTATAAATCAAAAAATGTTAATTGACAACACTAGTCTGAACATGTTTTAATGTTTAATATTGCTCTTTTGTTTGTGTGTGAGAGAAAGAGTGGATGTAGTTCCATTTGTTCCTAGATCACAGTTCACAGGAGAGCAAGTCACTGAGAAAACACACTCAGAGTGTGTGATTTTTCCATTGTAGCTCCTTGACTTCTATCCTTTGAGATTTAATTACAGTCTCCCTTTCACCTCTAATTAGTGGGGTTAGGCCTCTTGTCCCTAATGTTAATTCACCCCAGCACTCTGTTGACTTTCTTAAATAAATACCACAGTCTTCCTTGCCTGATTTTACACATACTAGGCTGTGCCAGACCTCTGACGCAATAATTTTTTGGAATTATCTGCTTAACACAGCAAAGGTTTGCTGAGCTCAATAATTGTATTATTGTGTATTATTGAAATTTTGAGAATGGCATGGATGGGTATGGATTTGTTTTTATGAATAAATATTGTCACATTTTACCAGTTTGTTCCATGTCAAAGTAGGATATTATGAACTGAAATATGTAACACGGGCCCTTATTTGTTGAGTTCTATTAGGCCACAGTGCAGGGCGACTAAACCGTTCAGGTGGCAGGTGGCATTGGTTTTGATTGACCTGAGCAGTTTGCCAGGTGGACATACATGGAAAGGGCTGTGGCCAGGGTGAGAGGTTCGGTCTGTTATGATTGAGCTGGGCATTTCATGGCCCTAGAGTGGTGCAGGTCAACAGCGGAAGGCTGGTGGTAGCAGATGATTGCGTCTGTGGACTTTATGATCCAGTGCGGCTTGTTTGTGCAGTAGGCAGATGAAGCCTGGAACTGATGAGCTGCGAATGGATTCAGTAATGCCACTGTGAAATTGGATCAGTATTGGTGGAAAAGGTCCAATTAACTCTATTGCCACAGGAAGAACAGCTACAGCAGGGCCTCTTTGATTTGACATTGTGGCCCCTTTATGGATAATCAGAAACGTAAATAATGCAGCCATGCAAGCATGTGTGCCAAGTCTATTTCTAGGGATGCACAGATATTTAAATCTGTCTTGTTGGAAAAGGCTATTTACACTAACTCCACCCACCGATGTCTGGTTAGGCCACACAAGATTAAAAAAAAGAAACACACTATTTAATGTCTGCAGTGGCGTAGGCCATAGGGAGTATGGCGCATGGAAGTAGCCAAGTTCGAAATTCAAATACGCCTTTTGCCGAACTCGCTCTTCTCCCTTTTTCCATCACATATCAGATCTATCAGATCGGAAAGGCATTTATTTTTAATAAAAATTAAGAAAATATTTGAAACGTGGAAATAAAGTGGCTAACAAGTATTTAATAATAAAGTATTTATCGGGTAGGGTTAGGGTTAGGTGTAAGGAGAGCTTTATTAACCCAATAAGGCGACAGCCATTTAATAATTTTAATAAATATATTCATTTACACTCTATTATTATTGCATTCTGTTAATGTACAACAATACTGAGGTGCAAATAGTATATCTGCCACTATTTATAAGTATAAAAAGCATCTAACAACTATTTGCACTCACTGCAAAGAACTGTTACTTTTATATAATGTAAATAGAATATATCACTATTTTCATTTAGCATAAATAGGATATCACTAAGAAAATGCTGCTATTTGCACTTGGTGTAAATAGCATCTATTGATATTTGCAAATAGCCCCTGCCTATTTAAATTCTTCACGATACTGAAAAGCTGATAATAGTTTCATGTTCACAGATATTGCAAGTCTGTAATTATAATTATAATATTTTGTCTAAAAACTAAAACCATCTTTTTAAATCAATACATTAAAGGTAGGGTAGGGTTATAAACACTTTTTTGTTATACTGGTTGAAACTCTTTTCACATGCTGATAGCAATAATAGAAGTGGTCTAAATATTAAAAAATGTACATATATCTTCTGTGGAAGTCTTAGGACCAAAAAATGTTCATCCAATCATTGCATTCAATCCGAATGCATTGATACGATGTCCTACCTGCCTAGCGCAGGCATCACACGTCATCAGTGCGTTCCATAAGGCTATGCAGAGTTGTAGACAGACAGTCACCGAGCACCACAAACAAGCAGCAGCCGCCTTTTGCAGTTCCTCCTGAACCAAAACAACGAGCTTATGCTGCATTCACGTCATGTCGTAACCGTAATTACAAGATGGCAACCCGTGATGTTCTACCTGGAGCTGTTAAAGTCCTCAGACTCAGATTTATGTGTTTCTATGTCAACATTATCAACACCGAAATGAATCTGCAGCAGTCAGCTGGTACAACTAGAGCTCTGTAAGTTGTTTACATTCTTTATTATTGTAATGTTATGCTTTGAGACATGAGGTAATGTGACGCTTTGCAGACTCTGCTCTGGCTGTGTGCGTTCATATCTTTGGATGAGCCGTGGCTTTGGAGAGCGCTCTGAGGGGAGGGTGGGATCTTATGCTTTCAAAGCTAGCGTGCTATTGCTAGCCTCTCTGAAACTGTCTACCCTACCTTTTAGGTAATGTCAAGTAAATAAAACATTGTGCTTAATTTACTATGAAACAGCTATGCGGTGACGTTGTCATGAAAGTACAAAAGTACAAAGAACAAAAGTGCCTAGTAGTCTAGTGAGTTCTCACCTTACCTTCCTATTGTGCATGCAAGGGCCATCATTTCATTCGCTCTGTCGATCGACACGCTAATCATTACCCTCGCTCTCACCCTTTATACACTTTGTGAGGAGATAGCTGACATGAACGTCTGGTGCACAAGGCGTCCAAAGGGGTTCAGGCATCTTGGGTTTGTGAGCAGCTAATTCCGCTAATACAGATTAGCTCCTGTGGGAGCTGGATATTGATTGAACAACAAAGACAGGACAGAAAGAACGCTCCAACATTCAATTATCCACACCAGTAGACATTAAGCCATCTCTCCTCCTCCAGTGTCCGTCTTCCTGAAGACACTTGATGGGGGAGGAAGAGGGACAATCTGGCAAAGAATAGTGTGTTTATGTGTGCATATTGTTTGGTGACTTGAGACGCTGCTTGATCTATATTCATTGTGGTTTACGAATCTAGTGTGTTTGATTGATAAGACTAGCATTAACCTGGCAAGTAATGGCGTATGGAGGCATATCGATTTAAGCACTATCATGCTCGGCTTTATTTGCTTTCTACTTTTTTCGTTCTTCTTTTTGATCACACATTCTGACCAGAGTAACGATTTGAGGCCTAAGGTCATTTAAATCATTCCCTGGTTGGCTACATTTATTCATTAGCATTTATGCTAATGAGGCTCAGATATTAACTTGGCGGGTCTGGTGCTAAAAGTCCACTCGTTTTACCTGGCAAATGACACGTGAAAGCGACACAAGCCACAGATATGATCTTGAGATCACATTCTGACTTTACTGGCAGGTCTTTATCATTATTATCAACAAATAATTGATCATGAGTGAATTAAGAGGGTAATGATGTGAGGTGTGATGAAACGTAGTGTCTGAAGAGGCTAAATGTCTTGATTTAGATCATCTTTCATCTTTCAATTTCATTTCTGTCTCTGGTGACATTTTTTTTTTATGGCAACACTTTACAATAAGGTTAAATTTGTTAATGCATTAGGTATCAATGAACTAACAATGAATTATACTTTTACATCATTTATTAATATAGATTAATGTTAATTTCTGCATGTACTGCATGTAATACATTTTACATCAAAATAATATTAGCAATGTAGTATGTATAAACATTATCAACAAACAATATTATGTTTACAAAATTATGCTCTGTAACACTTTACAATAAGTTAGCATTAACATTAACATTAAGTTAACATTATAACTAACAATGAGCAATACATTTTTACGTGTTATCTTTGTTAACGTTAGTTAATAAAAATACAACTGTTTATTGCTATGTTATGTCATGTCAGCTCAGATTTATTAAATAATATTAACAGATACAACTTTTGATTTTAATAATGTATTAGTAAATGCTGAAATTAACATTAAAGCAAATTTCACTATTTGATTTTGATTCACAAGCTTGCGAATCGATTCAGTTCTGATCTTGATTGAGTTTGATTGTATATTAATTAATTTGGATATATCAGGTACAGTATGTCAATTACTTCTTAAGAAAAAAAAAAAAAAAACCTCAACTAATGCTGTAAACTATATAGTGAACCCTGTCAGTTGGTACATTACTATAATATAAAAGGTTAAAATTTAGAACTGTTTAGATACAAACTTTTAAATTGCACATAATGGTGCAAATACTTAGCAAAATGATATTTATTGTTTGAATTTCATAATAAAATTGACAGAATTTGAAAGCTGACATCAACTGAAAACAGACTAAAAGATCTATTCTTGGGATTTCAAGATGAAAATCGATTAAAATTGAGAAAACAATATTTTCAACCCAGCCATAATTAACGTTAACTGAGAGATTATTAAATCTTTAGAAATCATTTCCATTGTTAGCTCATATTAACATCACTGTTCACAGAGCTGCTTTATAGCTGAATTGAACTCATTTCGTAAATGATTAACTTTACACAGTTATTGAACGGAAATGAATCAACACTCAGCTGAACAATTTTTAGAGCTGCTTTACAGCAGTACTGAATTCTATTGGCATCATTGATCATTACTTTCCTGAGGTGCGTTTGCAAAAAGCATCGCTAGCCAACTAACATCGCAAGTTCTGGCGTTACTAACATAGTTCAATGATTTGGTGTTTCCCGAAAGCATAGTTCAAACGAACATTCGCAAACTGCATCACAAACTTGTGTGGTTGGAGAATATATATAGTTTCTTGTTTTTATGACATGTGGACTTAAATCATTATCTTGAGCAAAATAAGCAAGCTGACATTAAGTACAATGTATATCTTTTATTTTGAATATATACAAATGTCATTTACATATTTTAGTTTGTCACGAGATTTTAAGCACCTTTTTTGAAGAGTGCGCATGTGTGTACGTGCTTTGGTACGTAAGAACGAGCCTATGATTGAATCTGGAAATAAAGCAAAATAACTGAGAAAGGTAAGAATTTGTTCTCAGATGCCATGTCCGTAATTTATAGCAAAAAATCTAGCATTAATTCAATCTCCAACGGATTCATTTAAAGAAGTTATTACTCCACCACCTGCTTGGCATCATTCACCAACGTGGTTGAACAACAGATTTACGACAATACGGTTTTGGGAAATAAATGGAACCTTATTGTAAAGTGGTACTGTTTATTATGCATTATATATTGCCTAATGCATTAATTAAGTTTAACAAATTGAAACTTATTGTAAAGTGTTACCTACAATATTTATGTGCATAATGCTTATCATAAAATCACAAGTGTCAAATCCGTGGCTTTACTCAACCCTGATCAAACTTCTCAGTTTATCCTTTTCTCTAGGAGAGGTCATTACAAGAAACCATTTACACTTGATTTTCAAGACCTGTCATAATGCTTTTACCAAGCCAGTCTCAGTAGGTGCCTTGTCCCTCCTGGCCATGTGAACAACTTTCACTAAATATCAACAATGTTGCTGCTGTCTAGGGACAATGATGCTGAAAAAGCAAGTTGTGAGTGGCTGTGAAAGGGCTTTCCTTCAACCTCGGTTGACCAGGCTTTCTAAACAACATATCAATGAACTTCAACTTTAATTAAATCATAACAGACAATATAAAGAGGAATTTAGTGTTTACTTACTTAGCTGTAGACCATCACATCAAGTTTTCTGTGTGTACTGCTGTAGTTTGACAAGTAAAGCAGAAATGCACTTTGATGTACAGACTCGTTATTCCCAATCAAATGAAGAGATTAATGAGTAACTACTGGAATTATAATTTATTTAGATTTATTAAATGGTCTTGCTTGGGAAATGATCCAATGGCCTTAACTGAACTTCAGCTGCTACATACATTTTTAATCTGTGTTGTGTTTGTTTTTAGTGTAGCACACCCATATTCTGATTTACTCTATGATAAATATTAAATATACTCTTCTCTGAGTTAATGTGTTGTCTTTCACGGAGTCGCAGTTCTCAGTGGAAAGTTCGAATGCAGTTGTATCTATAACATGTGTTCTGCTTATAGCTAGGTGCCATTAAAGCTTAATGTTCATTATAGCAGCGGGACAATATTTATTTTACGATACTTTTTACACAAGAGTATGCACAACCCACTTCTCCATAAATAATACAAGTCAAACCCTTGAAATCCAATGAAATATTTAAGCTCTTGCTGCTGTGTAGATAATATGAATGAATCACTATCACACACATTTACGTCAAAAAGAAGAAAAAAAATGGGATTGGGGGTTTAAATTTTAAATGCAAGGTTTTCTTTTACACTGGAAGTGAGCTAATCTAAGTTCAAGTTTTGCTTTGAAAGCAGTATATCGCTTTATATTAGATTACATTACTTGGAGTGTTGGGGGATGTTACACATACAAAGTTCTGTCATGAAACTCTAGATGGCGCAGATCCTTAACTCAATCTGTTTGCAATCATATCATTCTCTATAGGGCACAGCTGATTGGTTCCTGCTATATCAGAAGCCAATGAGCTCGCTGCTTAACCTTCAAATACTTGGTCAGCATTTGCTGTAGCATTTGCAGCGCGCTTTCAGAAACCCTCCACCTTCCCCAGCTCCACTTGTATAGATCTGCTACAGGTAATTCATGTATGCTGTATTGTACAGCCGCAGCATGTCTTACTTGCTCACAGCAGCGTGTCGTGTATGTGTTGGCAGTAGCAAGTCCAGTACTTGATCTGCAGCAGCAGCAATAACCAACAAATTTTGTGTTTCATCTCACTCTTTTTTCACTAAGGCACTTCCAGAACAGTTCTGCTGTGCTTGGCATTATTTGGAAGGCAGTGGTTTTCAAAATAAATTCAATAAAAAAAAGAAATAACTCTGGTATTGATGTGTAAATCAATGCCAAAAAGTAAAACATTACTTTTATTTGGTACTTTCAAAACATAATCTTCTTTACATGAAGCACATTGTTCTGTATACTTAGTAAATACCTTCTTCATTGCTGGCAAACGATAGGATGCAAAAGGTTTCAGTTGATTGATTTTTGCAACTGAAAATTGACATGATTTTAAAATTAGGAACGCTACCAGCTCACTACTGAAAAATATAAATAGTTGTAACAACGTTACTGCCCAACACTGATTGATAATGTCTTTAGTTGATGTTATAAGACTGGCAAACTTTGCAAACTTTATAAAGGCAAACTTTGCAGAATAAAAATGACTCTGGTGTTTTATTCAGACAGTTACCTTCTCTAAATGTGCTGGAACTGCACACTACACTTATAAAATGTGCTCTGGGCTCCCAAAATATACATGTTAAATGATATTCATAAGGTCAGCCGTGGATAATCTTAAATAGAACATGCTTTATGCACTGCAATATTCTCAATTATGCCTGCAGAACTGAGAGAATGTCAATGGAGCTACACTGTAATTTTTGATCATCCTGAATAGCAATGCAGTCTGTACTTACAGAACAAATGATCCTTCTCGGTTTTAGAGGGCAGGAAAAAAAAAAAACTTATAAGATTGTTTATGCCATATTCATTATGATAAAGCATATTATTTCTGGTGTGCCACCATGCATCTGTTTTAATACGTCCCTGACTGACTCTGCCAATGTTTTATTTGCAAGTTTGCTGCCAAGTGTGTTGCATTTAAGATGTGATATTAATGACCACAACAGTGTGAATTTATATACCCAGCCAAACAGTCAAACTAGGTCAAATGCAAATTGCTTAGCATATTCTTATGTGTAACCAGACATATTTTGTATTTTTTTATTTTTTTTCTGCTAAAAATTAGATCATTTTCAGTGGCAGTCTATTACTGATACAACTAGTAGAGCCAGAGAACTGGATATGTAATTTACGGTTATGGTTAAGGTTTTGAAGATGACACCCTAACCATAACCGTAAAGTACATATGCTGGACAACTATGTTGTCCCAGCAAATAACTGAATATGTACAAAAAATAACTTTTTAAAGGATTAGTGAATGTCTGTTTTTTATTATTATCTGTTATGTCCCTGAAGGAACCCCTGAATCTCATAGTGCAACAACAGATCTAATCAGCCAAACTGTTTGCAGCTTAAGTGATCCTCCTATACAGTGCGCCCTCAAAAGATTTACACATTTAGACACTGACAGTTTCTTCAAGCCATTGTTACATCTGCTGTAAATTTCTAAAACTGCCAGTTAGTTGGCATAAAGACTGTAGGATAAGAAAGCTTCAACGCCTGTTTATACTTTAGCATGAGCCTCTCTCGGTTGCACTATTCTCCGGAACAACATTTGGCAGTGTGGAGAAAATATCATTGCTTCCAGCAAGTTGAAGCAGTGAGAGGTAATTTACTACTTTAGTATTTGCATATCTCTGTTTACAGTTTACTAGTTTACATGATTTAATATTTTATGTGTATATTTTAGTGCTTAGTTGACAAGTAAAAAAAATAAAAATATTGATAACTGATTAAAGGGGGGGTATTACACACAGTTTCTGCCAATCTCATGTTAATCTTGAGTACCTATAGAATAGTATAGCATCCTTCATATCACCGAAAAGTCTTTAGTTTTATCATATTTATGAAAGATACATACGCTGTACCGAGTATTTCCGAAAACAGCCGAGTGCCTGGAGGCGTGTCGTGTGAGCGGAGCTAAAGAGTGACGAGCACACGCAGCTTTTGCGTAGCAATCGTCTGCAAGCTATCAATGGTCAGCTAAACAACTGTATTTAAACACACACAATACACCATCGCATTATCCATGGATAACTTTTGAATCACTATAATGAATATAGCGTATAGTGAATGATTGAATTCATTATGTTTGTGTTGTTTACATTATATGCACTTAGGCGCCTATTGCCAACAAAACAGACATTTGAAGCAGTTTTACTCACCACCTGCAGTTCCGACTCATGACCGGGATCATTACTGCTGTGACCGCTCCATCTTTCAGATTCAAACGATCTGTAAATCCAGCGTAGAACTGGGCCTTGTTTATAAAACCATAAGCGCCGATCCTGAGGGCTCGAGCAGCCACGGAAAAACACGAGATATTCGCCATTCATTTTAACCAATAAAAAAGTGATTGCAACTATCTGTTTCTATGGTTATTTTAATAACAAATATCGAGAGCGCATCAGTGTAATGCGTGAGAACAAATCTCTCAGCTCCACTGAACACTAGGTTCTTTGGAAAGCAAGGTTATCTTTCCCTCACAACTAAAAACCCAATTCTTTGGTGACATTGTTGATTTCGTGGTCTAAAAACAAAGTGACAAATCTTTCTCGAGCAAGTCCTGTGCAGGGCTGCCGACGACTTCCGTAAACCCGAACGAAGCACGTTGATGGGCGTGCTCTTGCTCTCTCGCTCTGGTCGACGTGTGCGTGCGCGCTCTTCTGGGAGAAGTGCCCGTACAAGGAATTCCGACCTTTCTGATGTCACACAGGCACATACTCGAAAAAAAAGATCCTGAAATTTAAGAGGATTTGGAAGAGTATTTTTGGCACAGAAATACTCCATCATACGTCCAACTCGTGTTTTGAAACTTTGGCCATGTTTAGCATGATAATCCAACTCTTTAACAGTGTAAATATGTCAGAATGCATGAAATAGCATTATACCCCCCCTTTAAATAAAATGAAACAATTTTATATAAATGTGTAATATTTGGAAGTGGAATCTGTAGGTTTCTGCGGGAAATTCAAGCATGCCGCCATTCATCTTTGCGTCATTACGTCACACCTGTTTACATAAAGAAGGAGTCCCAGCTAGTAGGCTATATCATGTGAGGATGCTGCAGGTGGCGGATCATTTATAGTATTTTCTCACAGCAGCTGGAATAATTAAACTTATCATTTTGATGGCGGATTGTATGGCATGAAAAATGGAGAGCCTGGTCTCATTAGAAAAACGTACCTGTGGGAACGTTTTCGTGAATCGCAAAATACGTACCAATACGTACGTCACTGCAGTTTCAACGTGAAATGTCCACTGAGTGGCGCTAAAAGCATGTCAATTTTTTTGCCAGAACAGATAAATGTGAATATGCTAATTTTTTATGACGTTGTTTTTTATACGAATCACTGAAGTTCTGATTTGAAATTTTGTCCGGTGAGTGGCGCTAAAGTGTAAAAGTGTCCATTATTTTTTAAAATAACGTACCACCAACACTACACCTAAACCTACCCGATAGTGTTAACAAAAGCAAATGTGACATAAAAAGCATCCATAATCATTCTGTTTTAGCTTGTTTTGATCTCTCATCTTTGAGATCTTTTACCGTGACTCGTTTTTCCCCGGATTCATACCCAAGGCTTCCTCGTCCTAAATCCAACTCCGTATCAGCTGAGCTACCGAGCAAGCTTGTTATGTCAGAAAAGCGAAACATATGGAGCTGGTTAACTGATGCAAAGTCCAAAATATATTCGTTTACAAATCGTGCACTTTGGTAAAAAGCGTTTTGAAGTCATAACATAATATTGTGCAAGGAGACGTAAAACTCTTTATTAATCCATAATCTGACCCTGTAATCATAACTGTGTATGAAAACGATTAAAAGCGCTTGCTGTTTTACTGCCTCTAGTGTTCATTTCTGTTGAAAACTGCAGTGATATGTATGTATTGGTACATATTTTTACGACTCACGAAAACGTTCCCACAAGTACGTCTTTCCATGAGACCAGGTTTCCATGAGACCAGGTTGCTAATGGACAATTAGAGATTAGACTGTACAGAAATTGAAATCTACAGATAATGCATACTCACACTAAATACACGTAGTGATGCAATGCTGATGTTGTTAACATTAACAATTTGAGAACAAAGTATAACAATAATAATAATTTGCACGGTTTGATGTTATATGAGCTAAGCGATCATTAGATTTAATCACCATTGGTAGTGCGATTTATTGTAATGCTTTTTTTCTCAGTTGCTCAGAACAAAAGTGGCAGATCTGTTACTTACTTGTTCAGTTGACATTTTCCGGTGAAAATTCTTATTTTGGTCATACTTCCAAGAGTATAATCTGTGATTCCAAAGTACCTGTACAGTATCCACCGGTGCAGTGACTGACAGCCACACATTCTCCTCAAAACATTAGATTCATCCGCGCTAAGGAGCTGTGCTGATGCACAACCCATGTAAAGATGATAATTCTGCAAATAACTGCAATTACAGGTTTCGAACAGAGATGGCGACAAAGAGGAAGAACTTACAAACTGCAGCTTTAAAGGGGTGGTTCAATGCGATTTCACTTTTTTAACTTTAGTTAGTGTGTAATGTTGCTGCTTGAGCATAAACAGTATCTGCAAAGTTACAGCACTGAAAGTTCAATGCAAACGGAGATATTGTCTTTTAAAGTTATGGCAGTTTAATGCCTACAAAAACAACCGGTTTGGACTACAACGAGCTTCTTCCCGGGTTGGTGACATCATAAACCCTGCAATTAACATAAACACTGCCCCTGAGAACGTGCAACAAAGTGGGCGAGGCCATGCCGCGTGCATATAAGTCTTCTTCCTAGGGACGCTGGAGTTCGGGAACAATGTTTAAAATTTAAATTTAATTCTGTTCCTGACAATTAGTAATAATGCTAATTTAGCTGTCTGTGTTGCACATTTTACGGAAGACAGCTTCCAGAATCTACACGAGTTCAATGCTGGATTTGCACAAAGGCTATTACTGAAAGATGGAGCAGTTCCCACTTTAAAAGCAGAAGCTGCTGTTTATGGGCCCCTAACTGTAAGTGTGTTTTATTTTTTTATAAAGTTATATAGTTTCTGGGATGTAAACAAAGACCAACGCATTTTTGCTTCGCTAGCCAGTTAGCTAAATTCTATTTCATACTTCTCCATAGGGCTGCAACAACTATTCGATAAAATCGATAATAATCGATAATGAAAATCATCGACAACGATTCTCATTATCGATTAGTCGGGTCTGCCCACGGTGCACATAAACATCTGAATGTCGCGTCAAATTACAGCACTGAATAACGCATTTCTATGGACAAAAAATGCATCTAAAAATAGTGAAGGAAACAGATTGAGCAGCTGCGGGAAAGGTACGAGATCAAAGCCGATCAAAACATGAGAATTCTTTATTTTAAGCTTCAAGCTAATGCATTAGCGTAATGGCTTGCCTTACCCTGTCAGGCGCTTTGACAGATGCATGCGTTTCCTCAGCGCAAAATGTTCATTCTACGGCTATATCCTTATCTGTAAATGTTACAAATTCACACGAGCATTTCCATTTTGCATAAAGGCTCGTCCTGACAGTCTGCGTTAAACTTCAAACTTTACTGAATGAGCGCCGGCGCCCGCACCCGCGTTAGACAGACAGAACGCGGTAGAGAGGGAGACTATTGATATTCAGGGAAAAAATATTCATTTTGCTGAAATATCTGTTGTTTAAAGTTAAATTTAGATTTAAAAATCAACATGTCATTCAACTATTTTATGAGAGTAGTAACTGTAAAGGGATAACAACATGTAAGACGTTTTATAGCCTATTTACAGGATAAAGAAGTGACAGTAAGAGGTGATTGTGTCCAGAGTGAATGTGTGTTCCTCCTGCAGAACATTTCTCTTGCCTGTTGTTTAACACTGAGTTTGTGTTTTTCTTTATTATCTTTATTACTATCTTAATTTGTAATGTAGAGATTTACACTATATTCACTATATACAGTGCTTAACAAATTTATTAGACCTCTGCCACCCGATGTAAGGTTTCTGCCACAGCTGTCCTAAACTGTCAGTATTGGTGATTACCAAAATCATTTTTCATGTTTCTGTAATGGTTAAGACACCAGTATGTGTTCTTTAGTCACAGCAGTATTTCTAAAGCTACAATATATTTATTGTTGATATCCATGAATTTTAGATTTTACTGTTTTACAAGAAAGGCAGAAAAAAAAGTAAAGCACTTTATAGTTGTTGTTTTTTTTTTTGTTTTGTTTTTTGTTTTTTTCCAGATGCCCATGGGATATTACAGTCAATAACAACAGACTGTTATTAAGTTTTTTTTGGATATTATGTGTGGATAATGACTATTTAGTTGTTTCAGTTTGTTATTTGCCTAGTAATAGGCAATAACATTTTTAGTTCTAAACAAGTTTTGATAGATTCATAAAATATTTGTGTTCTCTCTTTATTATGACAGGTAGTCTAATAAATTTAGCACTGTATGTTTTCATAGCTTTCAGTTGGCACATTTGTTTGAAGTACATTGGGCAGGATGTGCAATAATGTGTTTTTTGTCAAAAAAATAAAATAAACAAAATTAGGTTTTTTATCCGATTAATTGATTAATCGAAAAAATAATCGGCCAACTAATCGATTATCAAAATAATCGTTAGTTGCAGCCCTACTTCTCCAACAAACGCCTACAAACACCAACAAACTTCTATGTAATCACACCAGCAAACTTTTGTTGGTGTTTGTTGGCGTTTCTGTTATCAGCGTACAGCATTGTTTCATTACGGCTTTTATGTTGTGTTTACCCACATGCTCGTTCATGCTATAAATTAAACAATACATTTACAAAAATGCTACTACGCAGTCATGTACTCAGCTACAGTAAAGCTTTAATCAGAACACTATGGGGCAACAGTAACATTTACAAGTGACAGCATATCTAAACACTTTGACACAAAAACAAACACAAATACTTAACATTCATAAACGTCCATTAAAAGCCGTGCTTACAGAGGTTCTGCTTGACCCTCTTCATTATTACTGCTGTCTGGGTCTGATTCGGGCTCAAATTGATACGGCAATATTGACGCCATTATTTACATTTCCACCGAAGCAAAGACTGGACTTTGACCGAAGCACATGCGACGTTTGCCCGTAATGGTAAGGGGCGTGGCGTTTCCGGACAACGTGAATCGTGACAACATATTCCGGACAGCGAATCACAATACACAGGGCCAGCTAACCAATCTGAGCCCATTTCTGAGGGAGGGGCTTCATAGAACCAGGAACTCAACAGAATGTTTTTAGGAGAAGGGAAACAGCGGTGTAAAATAAAGGTAAAATATATGAAAAATACGGCTTTTTTTTTTTTTTTTTTTAAACGAAGCATTAAGACATGATAAACTGTGCCCCATAAACTCAATCAAGCGTAGAAAAAAACTACTGAACCACCCCTTTAATGCTTATTTTGTTTCAAGCAATAACATTTTTTTTGGTTTTATGGTTTTAGTTTTATTATTTAGTTAATGATAATGTCTCTGTAGTTTCACTGTAGTCGAGGAGTTTTTATTATTGTATTTTATTTTCAGGGGTAAGGTTTCATTTTGTTTTTCAACATTTCATATAGACAGAGGTTTTGGCATTTACTGTAAACATCTTTACAAACTGCTCTGTGCTGGCAGGATGAAGTTTGTTGATCTGTGCTGTAAAGAGCTGATGTGGGTTTGTATGATGTGCTGACCTGTTGCCGCGGCCCTTGGGGCCCCGTGGAGAGATCAGAGACAGAAAGACGGCTTTACTGGCCCCTTACGGAGCAGCAGGTCTTCTCCATCAGCTCTATATGCGTGTGTGTGTGTATGTGTGTGGAAGAAACTTGCTGACATCCTACAGACAGATCTCTGATAAGTGGGGTAGAGAGATTGGCTACATCTCAGGTGGTTGCGTTTCAGAGGGGCCGTCTTAACTGACATGGGCCACAAGTATGGGTATATAGAGTATGCATTTGCTTATCAGGAACACACACTCACGAATGCACAACTTTCTTTTAGTTGGGCCTATCCTCTTAGTATCACACACACACACAGAGAAAGAGAGAGAGATGTGCACAGGCCACCTTGCGAGGACCCTGCCTCGAGGGGCCTCCGAGCATTGAATCCCCCTGTGGTTCTTGGCTAATCCCTTCCCAGGTTAATACAACTATGACCTCCTCCAGCTCTGCCTGGTCTGATCCTATCTGCTCTCTCTCTGGCCAAAGTGGACTTCAGTTGATTTCAAAGCTCTGCCACAGCAGTAATAAAACCCAGAGGCGAAGCGCAGAGCGGCAAGGCCAATCTGATAGCAGGAAAGACGGCCATTTGCCACATCCTCTGAGTCTTATTGGAGTCATTTTGGGACTTAGCAGTATATGATTTTTGGGCAAAGGGGTTAGAGTGAATTTGCTGCACTTTAGAGTGTTTTATTCCTTTTGGGGGTGTAAGGAGTTGGCACAATAAATTTAAGACTGTTTATTACTTTAAGGCTACAGTGAGTCGTTTTTGACAGCACCAAACAGAGCTGTAAAAATAATAGGAGTTGGAGAAAAAGAATGATTCTCCGAAGCATCGTGACTGTCTTAATACAAAGTTATTAATATGTCTTAATACAAAGTTAGTAATAAATTATGTCATTTATTACTCGCCCTCATGTCGTTATACACCCGTAAGACCTTCGTTCATCTTCGGAACACAAATTAAGATATTTTTGATGAAATCCGATGGCTCAGTGAGGCCTGCATTGCCATCAAGATAATTAACACTTTCAGTTGCCCAGAAAGCTACTAAAGACATATTTAAAACAGTTCATGTGACTACAGTGGTTCAACCTTAATGTTATGAAGCGACGAGAATAATTTTTGTGCGCCAAAAAAACAAAATAACGACTTTTCAACAGTATCTAATGATGGCCGATTTCAAAACACTGCTTTGTAGCTTTATGAATCTTTTGTTTCGAATCAGTGATTTGGATCACGTATCAAACTGCCAAAGTTACGTGAACTATTGAAATTTCGAAACACTTATGACGTAACAAAGCCTTGTTTACTGAAATCACATGACTTTGGCGCTCCGAACCACTGATTCGAAACAAAAGATTCGTAAAGCTTCGAAGCAGTGTTTTGAAATCGCCCATCACTAGATATTGTTGAAAAGTCGTTATTATGTTTTTTTTGGCGCACAAAAAGTATTCTCGTCACTTCATAACATTAAGGTTGAACCACTGTAGTCACATGAACTGTTTTAAATATGTCTTTAGTAGCTTTCTGGGCACTGAAAGTGTTAATTGTCTTGCTGGCAATAGAGGCCTCACTGAGCCATTGGATTTCATCAAAAATATCTTAATTTGTGTTCTGAAGATGAACGAAGGTCTTACGGGTGTGGAACGACATGACGGTGAGTAATTAAAGACAGAATTTTAATTTTTGGGTGAACTAACCCTTTAATGAAAATCCTGACCTTGGTCTGGTCTTCTGTGCACGGCATACGTTCATGAGACTTAGCACGGCAGATCACACTACGTTGCAAGAAATAAATATTAATACAAACACAACATGAAATACAATCTATGAACTGTCTTTTCTGAGGTGAATATATCTATTGTGTTCGTTGGAACAAGAAGTTATCGCGTTTATTCTGACTGCAATCTGACAGCCGGAGTTCCAGTCCGGAGATATTCAACTCAGTGAAGAAATTACACAGATACTTTTCTAGGGTTTGTATTTGGCATAGTTTATTTACAAATTTAGAAAGAAAAAAAAAAAAAAAAAAAAGTAGACCTCTCACCTCTCCCGGAAGTTCTGGGAGTCTCCGCACATTGATAGGATGAAACAGTTACCGAATTGATGATATACCATGATAAAATTCCCAACGGTTAGTATTACCGTTTTATATTTTAATTATCATTAAAACAGTATTTGATTACCGCAATATGAACAACTCACGGTGAATACTGTAAATACTGTATTAAGCAAAGTTAAGCAACAGTCTCATGTAGGCGCAGTGTGCGTAGGTTTCATTTTGCGTGAGAAAACATGACATGGGACTGTGAGGTTTTACAAGAATGCTGAGGGAAATTATATGAATTCATTAATTATACAAATTCATCGCTGAAGGGTCAGACTGTCTTCAGAAAAGTTTCGATGGAATTTTCTTTCCATCTTCCCTCCATGTAATGCCTAAGGGGCCATTCACACAGAACGCGTCTAAAAACGCGATACGCAACACTCAGGAATGGTTTTAAAAAAAGTGCAGCATAGAACGCGAGGGTCTCGAGACGCGCTTTTGAGACGTGATGCAATTACGACAATAACGGAAATAACAGAAATAGGCAAACAGCAGAATTTATAGATACAAGTTTTGACATGGAAAAAAAAAAAAGATAATAATGAGCGCCTCCTCCGCCATGTTGCTGTCAAATAAAACAGTTGTCATGCCAACTTGCTACTGTAAACAGAAGCTCGCAACGCTTGCCCCGCCTCCGAGTTCTTCTGATTGGTCCACTGTTTTGGAACTGACATTGATGAGCGGCACTGCGTGTAAAAGTTGAAATTCTTTTAACTTGACACGGCGTCTTAAAAACGCGGCGCTCATGTGTGAGACGCTGCAAAAGACGCGAGACGCAAGCGTAAAGGTCATGCGCGTCCCTCAAACGCATGTTTACATAGAAAAACAATGGGAAAGTAGCGCATTGGAATAGAAAAACGTGTTCTGTGTGAACGGCCCCTAATAATGTAGTGTTTGTAAGCGCAGCGCTGTTTGGTTTACGGAGGTTACCAGGGACCATAAGTGCCATCTACTGTCAGAGAGTGGATTTTCTTTCAGCCTAAATGCTGTTTTTGTCAGGCCAAAAATCTGACCAAATTTGTATGTACTGTTGTAAATTTAAACCGAGTGATGGAAAATAAACTAATGTGTATTCTACAAAAATTTAAACAATTCGGATAATAAGGTATCTAAAATTATATCTATAATCATTTATCATTTTGACTCATCCCCTTTTCCCTAAAAGGCTAAAATGTGAGGTTTATCATTTTATAAAACTTTTATTTATTTATTTATTTATTTATTTATTTTTTCAAAACTTTATTTGAACATGTACATGGTAGCAGATAAAATGTTGTAAGTCACTCAATCAAAAATTTTGTTCATTTAAAATCTGGACATCATTGTTAATGTTATTGTGAATGTTTATGCAAACAAAAAGTGCACAGTGTTGCTAATTTTACTTTTTGTTTGTTGCTTTTAAATATAAAACTTGGTGAAATTAATCCAGTCTGTGTATCTGTATTTTTTGAACATGTCCAGTACATTTTAACAATACCATTACAATATTGATAACCGTGACCATTTTGGTCGCTATAATCATTATATGAAATTTTCATAACATTTCATAACTAATTGATAGTAGCACCCTGACGACCCACAAATTATATACAACATCCCGGAAATCAAGCGAGAAAGAAAGAGATCTGTTTCCACCTATAGAACCTTATTGTAAAGTGTTCCCATTGTGACACCTGTTTAATCATTACTCAACAAGTTGACTGACACTGAGTTAATAAATCATTTCAAGGACAATAGTTGGCATGGCCTCTTATTTATTTATTACATAAACTGTGTTAAGTGCAAAATTATGTATAATTCAGGCTGTGAGCTGTACACACAATGGCGAAGATGTTATGTGTATGATGGCACACATAACAGATAAAGCTCTTGGTTCTGTGAGCCTCTGGCTAACTGGCATGTTTGTGTGCCCATTTATGCCATGTGGCACCCCAGGCACCATTACTTTCCATGTGGCACTGTCATCTATGTTGACATGGGCACCAGTGAAATCTCCTCTGTGGAAGCCCCGTGTGAAAGCCAAAATGGGTTTGACGTGGGATGTGCTTGGAGGATTTGCCCCGCAACAGTTGAAGAGTGTTACATGGATAGCATTTTCATTTGAAACTTTTGCTATCCTAGTTTTTACAATTGCAGCACTAAGCTCAACAGCTTTGGGTATTATTCAAATGAACCTCCCCTTATATAACCTTGCTGATGATAGAAGAAATACTCTAAGGCCTTATAGTCAAGGAGGAATTGCTGTTTTATTATGTTTTCAAAATACTGTCAGATGAAATTAGGCCATGTCGTCTACTGTGTTTTTTTTTATTATACCTAAATAAGGAGTTTTGACTGTCCAGGAGGTGCTGCGGGATGCTTTCAGACTCCAATAGTGTCGCAAGTAATCTAGTCGTTATATTTATAGGTCTCACAAAAACACTGGTCCCATGTTGCACTTATGGACACTATTGTTTTTACAAGGAGAGTTAATGAGCTTTAACTAATTTAGAGGATTTTGAGGTTAGGAGTTAAACATCAGGTGGGTTTTAAATAGATCAACTTTGTCCAGGGAATGTGAACCTTGATTTTGATGAGGATTTTTAGTAATCCACTTTAGCATACTTTTAAAAAGAGTACTTATTCTATGGAGAGAGAGAAAAAAATACTTAAAGGGTTAGTTCACCCCAAAATTAAATTTCTGTCAAGTACGCACCCTCGCGTGATTTTTTTCCCCAAACCAGTTCAGCGGAAATCCCGCCCTGGAGCCGATTCTAAAAATTTTATTGGCCATGTCAGTGACAGTAACGATTGCCTACACCCAACCCTGATCCCTAAACCTACACGTCACTGTAACCTCAGCCAATGAAATTGGTTGCAGGGCGGGGATTTCCGCTGAACCGTTTGGGGAAAAAAATCATGCCTCACCCTCATGTTGTTCCAAACCCGTAAGACCTTCGCTCATCTTCGGAACACAAATTAAGATATTTTTTATGAAATCCGAGGGTTTCTGAAACACACATAGGCAGCAACGACATTGCACCTTTTGAGTCCAGAAAGGCATTAAAGACATTGTTAAAATAGTCAACGTGACTACAGTGGTTCAACCTTAATGTTATGAAGCGACGAGAATACTTTTTGTGCGCAAAAACTAAACAAAATGCTGAGCTGGCGTTCGGACATAAACATGGAAGCGCTGAACTGTGTTCACTGTGTTCAACAGTTCAAATTGTTAAATAGAGTCGTTATTTATGTTTTGTTTTTGCGCACAAAAAGTATTCTCGTCGCTTCATAACATTAAGGTTGAACCACTGTAGTCACGTGAACTATTTTAACAATGTCTTTACTACCTTTCTCAATGACGTGTGGATCAGAAACCCTCAGATTTAATCAAAATATCTTAATTTGTGTGTTGAAAAAAGGTATTAAGGATTTGGGATGACATGAGGGTGAGTACTTAATGACAGAAATTTCATTTTTGGGTGAACTAACCCTTTAAGTGCGCTGAAGTTGATGTTTTTGGACACTTAATTGCGTATTAATTGAAATTGAAAATGTATTATATTAAATGCAATTAGCAAAACTTTAGAGTGCTTTTTTTGACCCGCTTAGAATTTCATAATTATTTCTTTTGTCTTATGGTTAAAGTGTACTGCTGAATGTATTGTCAAGGATTTATGGTAAATTAAAATATACTTTACTGTCATTTCTATTGAAACTTGTATGTCATGTATTTAAATATATTTGTAATTACATTTGATTACAATGATTTAACATGTACTGTAAAGTAAAACTTTAAATTTGACATTATTACAAAGTGCACTTTTAAGTGTGTTAAGATAGTCATGAAAGTGTACTCTCTTTAATTAAACTTAAAGGGATAGTTCACCCAAAAATGAAAATTATCCCATGATTTACTCACTCTCAAGCCATCCTAGGTGTATATGACTATCTTCTTTCAGACGAGCACAATATGAGATATATTTAAACATATCCTTAGTCCTCCAAGGTTTATAATGGCAGTGAATGGGGGGCTGTGTTTTGAAGTCAAAAATAATGCATCCATCGATTAAAAAAAAAAAGTAATCCATACGACTCTAGGGTGTTAATAAAGGCCTTCTGAAGTCAAGCAATGTGTTTTTGCAAGAAAAATATCCATATTTAAAACGTATAAGTCTAAAACGATTATTTTTAAAGAGACATTTTGGAGGATTTCGATATAAGAGAAGAGGGGCTTAAATTTGTTGCACGGCCATATTTGTTTGAACCGCGAGAGGCATCTAAGCTTTCGATACTCCTACATCCTACATCATACATCGTGTCAGGGCATTACTCATTTGGCTCAAGTTGACTTGCACATTCTGCGTATGGTCGTCCGCCAGAAGCAAGTTATTTGAATTTATAAAGTTTTAAATATGGATATTTTTCTTACAAAAATGCATCGCTTCGCCTTTATTAACCCCCTGGAGTCGTATGGATTACTTTTTTTTTTTTTTTATCGATGGATGCATTATTTTTGACTTCGAAACACAGCCCCCCATTCACTGCCATTATAAACCTTGGAGGACTAAGGATATTTTTAAATATATCTCAGATTGTGTTCGTCTGAAAGAAGATAGTAATATACACCTAGGATGGCTTGAGGGTGAGTAAATCATGGGATAATTTTCATTTTTGGGTGAACTATCCCTTTAATTGTCCTGAAATGTTCAACACACTTTATTATCACACAGTGTAATTATACATTTAAGTACTGAGTAATTATAATTAACAACATGTACTTAAATAGGGTTAGGGTTTGGTTTAGGGTTAGTTGCTTGTAGTTATGCATAATTTACTGATACAGTAAGTACATGCACGATGTGTAACAGGAACAAATGAACAAATTACTTTAAAGTGTTACCACAAGTTATTATTACTTTCAGTCATGCCTGTCTCGAAATGTAAGACTAAAATAAGTGTACACTACACTGATTGTTCAAGATAAAATTCTAATTAATATTTTAATACAAAAAATTGAAACAAACATTACATTTCACACAGATTATATACTGTATATGATTCTGTATATAATTCTGTAGTAAACACTGGAGGTTAACAGTGTAATCACATTTTTTTTTTTTTTTTCTAAATAGGATCTAACAATTCCCATGCCATCTTTAAAGTTCATATTAGTAGTATTGTTGAATCACAGAATGCATTTACATGAAGTTTAAATATGCATCCATCCAATCCATCCTTCTGAGTTGTAGACATAGATGGGAAAAGAATGACCAGAAAAGAAAATGCAGTAGAAAAAAAATAATAATTTACATATATATTAGTATATATAAAAATAGTATATAAAAATCATATGCAAATTAAGGCAGGTGTGCCGCTAAAATAGAAGTGATCCATTTTGTACAAGGATGATCCTGTGTAAATGTCCATGATTCTGTATAAATATGAAAAGAGAGGGTAATTATACGCTTCTCTGTGCAGGGAAAGTAGAATTTGAAATGTGTGTGTGGATGTTTGATTGCCTGGATTTGTTGAGTTTCCGTCTTTCAATATGTCTAAGAAAAAAGGTTTTCAGTCAACATTACAATGCGACTGAATCATTCAGTTGCTGTTGATGAACAGACTAACAGAAGAGAGCAGCTGCCACAGCTTTGATGAGCTGCTGTCTGTACTGAAGGCTGCATAGTTCATTTGTTTTCTCTTGATCTGATATCTGCCATTCAAAGGCCCAGAGAGCCACAGTTAGTGCTGGATTTAACGCTGGCCGCACAGATATCCATCAGGTGGATCCCACACCACATGGAATAGTGCTCTGTTTATGTGTGTGTGTGCGTTTCAGACCGGCCGCTCTGTCTCTAGGGCAGATTACTGCTGCTGCCACAGTGTGCTGGAGAAATTGAGCGAATGAGGACCAGCGTTTGAGAAATGCTCACCTTATGTAGCATGGGAGGAGACGGATTCACTAGGGGGCTATAACACATTTGCTAGCCCTGTTTAGTTTATTATCGATGTGTGTGTGTCGATGTGTAGATGCCACTCATGCTGTTCAATCTCACTAGGTGGTCCTGAACACTATCTGAATTGCATCATAAGTATTAAAGTTGAGCATCTTACATCTTCCAGACATATGGGAGCAAGTAGACACTAGACACTTTGGAAGTAAACAGCAAAGACCACATGCGTTTATTTTGCGAGCTGCCCCTGGAAGAGCACAACATGCCATCTTTCACCGTCACCTCCGAGGGAGACGTGTTTACTGTTTACAGCATCTTTGATATCAGTTTTCTCTCTTTGGCGAAGCCTGTTGTTGTCTCATCTGCTAATTGCATCTTTTCTTGCTGCGCTCACATGCGCATACTAATGCACGTGAGCACTGATGGCGTGTGGTGGACTTCTGAATCGTCCCTCTTTCTGTTTTAACATAAATTCCAGTGTCCTTGTTTACTAAAACTAGAGCTGCCCTCGGCTAAAGATTTTTCTAGTCGCCTATAGTCGTTCATTTTAGCGATTAGTCGACTAATCGTGCGTTTATATTGAAGGGTTAGTTCACCCAAAAATGAAAATTCTGTCATTAAGTACTCACCCTCCTCCCGTAAGACCTTCGTTCATCTTCGGAACACGAATTAAGATATTTTTGATGAAATACGAGAGCTGACTGACTCCTCCATAGACAGCAATTTAACCACCATTTTCAAGGTCCAGAAAGGTACTAAAGACATCGTTAAAATAGTCAATTTGACTGCAGTGGTTCAACCTTAATTTTATGAAGCGACGAGAATACTTTTTGTGAGTCAACATTTTATGCGTAATAATGAGTCTGCGTTCAGACGTAGAACCTGAAACTATCTGTCCGATTTCGCCACTTCCTGTGGAGATTTTCTGCGACTAACCAACTAATACCAATTTTGGTTGACTAACGATTAGTCGACTATTAGGGGGCAGCCCTAACTAAAAATTGTAAAAAAAATTGTTTTGGTAATTACAGTTACTCTGAAATAAATAAAATATAAATATTAGATCACAACTTAAAACACTTAAATGAAAATCTGAAATGTTTGGGAACAAAAGTTTACATAGCCCTTGCAGAATATGCAAAAATGTTAATCATTTTAACAAAATAAGAAGGATCATGAAAATTGCATTTTTTATTTAGTACTGTCCTGAATAAACTATTTCACATGACAGATGTTTACATAAAGTCCACAAGACAGAAAAATAGCTGAATTTATAAAAATGACCCCGTTCAAAAGTTTACATACCCTTGATTCTTAATACTGTGTATGGTTACCTGGATGATCCACAACTGTTGTCCTGAGCAGTTAAACTGAGCTCTGTTCTTCAGAAAAATCCTCCATGTCCTGCAAATTCTTTGATTTTCCAGCATCTTCTGCATATTTGAACCCTTTCCAACAATGATTGTATGATTTTGAGATCCATCTTTTCACACTGAGGACCACTGAGGGACTCAAACACAACTATTAAAAAAGCTGCAAACATTCACTGATGCTCCAGAAGAAAACACGATGCATTAAGAGTCGTGGGGGTGAAAACCTTTGAACAAGAAGATGATGTGCAAGTTTTTCTTATTTTGTTTAAAGATCATATTTTTTCATTTAGTACTGCCCTTCGGAAGCTACAAAAGATACTTTCATGTTTCCCAGAAGACAAAAATGTACAATTTATCCTGTTCATCCAATTCAAAAAGTTTACATCCTCCTTCTGGAGCATCAGTGAATGTTTGAACCTTTTTTAATAGTTGTGTTTGAGTCCCTCAGTGGTCCTCAGTGTGAAAAGATGGATCTCAAAATCATACAATCATTGTTGGAAAGGGTTCAAATGTGCAGAAGATGCTGGAAAATCAAAGAATTTTTCTGAAGAACAGAGCTCAGTTTAACTGCTCAGGACAAACAAGAGACTCATGAACAACCATCACAAAACAAAGTTGTGGATCATCCAGGTAACCACACAGTATTAAGAATCAAGGGTATGTAAACTTTTGAACGGGGTCATTTTTTTTTTTTTTTTATAAATTCAGCTATTTTTTTTTATTATTATTATTATTATTTTTATTTATTTTTTTTTGTCTTGTGGACTGTATGTAAACATCTGTTATGTGAAATAGTTTATTCAGGACAGTACTGAATAAAAAATAACATGCATGATTCATGATCCTTCTTATTTTGTTAAAATGATTAACATTTTTGCATATTCTGCAAGGGGTATGTAAACTTTTGAGCTCAACTGTATGCATTGTCTGGCCAAAAAAAGTTGCTGTTTTGATTTAAACCAGAAATGACCCAAAATTGTGATGTTTTTCCATCAAGAGGTGCATAAATTTTTGGTCAAGATCTTGTATTGACAATGCAAGAGTCGAGCACTCTGTAAAGTCTCCTCCAGCACATCCCAAAGACTTTCAATGAATTTAAGGTCTGGACTCAGAGGTGCCAATTCATGTGTGAAAATGATTCTTCATGCTCCCTCCCAACCATTCTTTCACAGTTTGAACCAGATGAATATTGACATTGTCATCCTGGAATATGGCATAATGTGTCTTCCTAAATGGTTGTTTAAGAAATGAAAAGCTACACACTCCATCAATTAGGGTTAGAAGAACTGTTCCCAAACACATAACATGCTATAAAATAATAATCACTGCAATAATGATCCAATCATAGACTCTTAAGCATTTGCCTATTTAAATTCAAACATCAACTGCAACTGGACTATGAATTTTTTCAGCGTTATTTATAGTTTATTCATTCCCAGCAGTTCAAATGAGGTTGAGGAGTGCAAACATTATTGCATTGACAGTAATGAGCCAATCACAACAATGTGAAGCCACTGCCTCCTCCCACATTCCTGCAACACTACAGGACCTCAGTGGGAATGTAGAAAGAGACACTCTAGTATCGCTGTTGGACAATGTTACGACTTCATTTGATGTCACATCTTGTAATATATATTTGTGCTGTTGTCTATTTTCTAATCCACATTTTTAAGGACACACACATAACTGGTGCATAAACACATATACACATGCACTTGCAATCCCCCCTGGGCTGCATTTAGGTCAACTGGGATTTTCTGCAGACTGTAAATTCTGCCATGTCACACAAAGTCTTGTATCTCTCTCTCTCTCTCTCTCTCTCTCTCTCTCTCTTTTTAGATTTTTGTCATTCACACTTTCTTGTTCCTCTTTCCAAACTGAGACGACACCAAGAATACGTAGCTAAAAGATATAAAACCACAATACTGTCCTCCATCTTCATCCTTCTTCTTCCTCTCAGGGATGAAAAGCAGATGAATAAAAGTGTAAAGAAGGGAATGTTACTATCACGCTGCCTTGAAAGCTCAGGCGTGAGGTGTGCAGTGCTCGACTGTAAGCCTTTCTAATTGTGCACTTCCTCATGCATAATGGATTGTTTGTCAGATTACCATTTTTTTGTAGATTCACACACTCCACAAGTGGAATTGATTTTGCCTTGAATGACATTCTGGTACGTGTGTGTTCATGCATATCTATGTGTATGTTTGCTTATGGTGAATGGAGATGTGGCACTCTTGGGCAGATGTGTACGTTTGACTGTTTCCTATTGCATGCATGCTTGTAAACTGGCACATGATTCACATGATGAATAAAAAACAACCAAACAGCATATTTCAAAGGGTATACAGCCTTGTCCATCAAAACTTGAATGCAAACATCTACAATGTCAAGAAGGCTGGAGGATGCATGCCAGTGCACTGGGTCTTGTGATTGAAGTCAATGGGTTGAACAGAGAGAATTTATGAAGTCAGAGAACTGAAGTCATAGCCACAGGGCACAGAGTCACAGTCTGCACTGGCCAAAGAGCCGATTACTAATGCATATGTATGAGAACCAACAACTGATAAAGCAAACCCACAATATACATGCAGAACTATTCTCTTTAAACAGACCCTCATCTCTTAGTTTACCATCATCTTTACCTTCTTGTCTAAATGCAAATCTCATTTAATTGTAAATGACCACTAAACCATGGGGCTTACAAGGTCACAACCTTTAGACCGAAGCCACTGTCTATTAAGTAGGTACTAAGTCTCTTGGAGGAACTAGTCATTATTAGTGATTAATAGCAGTGGTGGAAAGAGTACTGGAAATTTGTACTTAAGTGCAAGTACTGTTACATTGCTGAGATTATACTCAATTACAAGTAAAAGTACTGGTGTTAAAAAAAAGTACTTAAGTAATCTTCTAAAAAATTACTCAGAGTACTAGTTACTTTTTAATTGGTGATATTTAATGAGTAACTATTGAATCAAATCAGAGATCCACGTATAAAATAGCTACTTTAAACAAAACACTTGTTTACCTTATTGATGAAGTATATGAATTAGTGTTGTCACAATACAGGGAATTTCTAACTTTGATATGATACCTTGAAAAATATTGATATTCAATACCATTTTTACCAATGTCAAAACTGCCATAGGGGCTGTTCACACAGAACGCGTTTTTCATTCCAATGCGCTACTTTTCCATTGTTTTTCTATTTAACGCGCTAGACGGATGTGTATGACCATTGCGCTCGCATCTTTTGCAGCATCTCGCACATGAGCGCCACGTTTTTAAGACGCCGTGTCAAGTTAAAAGAGCGCCGCTCATCAATGTCAGTTTTACAAAAGTGGACCAATCACATGACCCCGGAGGTGAGGCAAGCGTTGTGAGCTTTTGTTTACAGTAGCAAGTTGGCATGGCAACTGTTTTATTTGAAGGCTACATGGCAGAGGAGGTGCTCATAGTGGCTGTCCAGATAGCCAGTGCGATTTTTTTTTTTCTTTTTTCCATGTCAAAAATAGTATCTGTTCTGCTGTTTGGCTATTTCTGTTATTTCCATTATTGCATCTCATCTCAAAAGCATGTGTTGAGACCCTCGCATTCTGCGCTACATTTTTTTTTTATTTTTAAAACAATTCCTGAGCGCTACATCTCGCGTTTTTAATGAGTCAATTCCAGTCTCACTTCCTGTTACATACCTACGTAACAATGTAACAAATTTGCATAATGCCAGCCTATGGACTTCATTGGCTGTCTGCAAACGACGTCTACTTTGACCTGCCCTCAAGACCGGAAGCTGAGACTGGGAGAGTTTGGTTCGTGTTGTTGACATGTCAAGACTTTGAAGATCACAAATCAACTTTGTATGCACTTCCAAAAGGATGAGCATTTGCGCTGGAATTGATACGGAAAAACCAACGCCATCGTTCATACTGTATCACTGTGTATAATGTGCTGAGGAAGCCTCAGGAGCTGAAATTCTGATATGGTAAATAAGTGTTTCGTTTCCGACATGCGCTGTAGCGGTAGACAAATCACAACAGGGCCTTCTGACCAATCAGAGTGGAGTAGACTCATAGAAAGGAGGGGTTTAGAGAGACTGACTCTCCAAATGAACCATTTTCAGACTCTTTGAGAAATGAGGTGATGGGCAAAGTGTTTTTTGAACTTGAATGCATGTAAACCTATGGTAGGAGACCTACAAAACAAAATTGTTTTGTTGTGCTTTCTGTAGAGTTTCTCCTTGCCACTGTCGCATTTGTTTTACTGATGGTTTTATCGCAATATTGTCTGTAAAACTGCTTAATTTGCACTTATTATTTAAAGGCACAATATGTAAGATTTTTTGGATTAAAATTTCAAAAACCACTAGAACAATGTTATATATTTGTTAACTTGTGTACTTACATTATCCCAAATGCTTCCAAGAATGTTTAAATCCAGATAAATAAGCAATTTTAATCAGGAAGCGTGTCCGTGCGTCGCCTATCAATGACATCATACCTGCGTTACCCTCGATTTCCAGTTTTATTTTGTCGAAACCATGGAAACACCAAAGACGCTTTAATATATTATGTGTTTTAATAGACAGGCGAGTAACTGTTTGGATACATTCATCGACAGAAAACTAATCATTGTTATATAACTCAACACAGTAAGTCTTATTGTTTAAATCTCGTTTTCTTGATTTACAGCGAGTACCATGTTTTACCATGACTAATATCAATCTAGCTTACTGCAGTGCGCAACAAGTGTCTCATAGTAGCCACCGAGCGAACACAAAGTAGCACTATAACAACTTGCAACACACAAATGTATCTAACATGATAAAACAGCGCTGCTTTACCCCACATACGCTTGACCGGAAGAAGCAGAAATGGCGAATGCGGCATAATAAAACTTCCGCTGCTCTCGAGATGTGTGTTGTGCTCGTCTCTCATTAGCAATCACTCCAGCGGCCTCGTTTCTGCTCGCACAGCACTCGGCCCTGTGCTGCTTCATATTACAATAACATTAATAATCTCAATCATGAACATGATTTCTGCCCGATTCCCGTCCCAATTCTTTTTCACCAGCTATAAAGATAGTCTTTAAAGATAAAAACATAATGCTGCCTTTATATGTTAGGAAGGGAGTCCCTCGCAGGGGGTCTGTGATATCAAAACGTTAAAAAAAAAAAAAAATTGGGGATCAAATGGTTCTTTGGGGAATTAAAAAGTTCTTGATGTTATATTATAAGTTCTTCAGATCAGTCTATTGGCCACAGCACTACACCAGTGAGTAGATGGATAGAATAAAATATTCTTTGTAGAAATGTTTTCCAATGGCATCAGGCCATATAACTCTTTTTGTTTGTAATTAGAACCTTTATTAATAGTGTAATCTCAATCACTCTATCCCAGAAAAGTACAGACCCCGGTTAATAGGGAACTAGAGACTGTGACAAACTGAGCAAGGCCCATTAATCATGGTGTAAAAAAGCCATTGGGTTAATGTCAGGCCAAGGCTTTCACCCATACTCACCTGCTCCAGCCCACATTAAGAGCCAAGGGCATCTTGAGTCCAAGGCCAACCAGACCATCATCCCAGAGTTGAGCTTTCCACTGGAGGCATCTGGCCCAGGCTCTTGAGCTTGATATGCGGTCTTCATGTCTCCCCTCACTGTGGCAACCAGAAGGTCAGTCTGGTAACATCCATAATAGGAATTGGCACCTTAGTCTGAGCCAGGCCAGCATTCCAGCTTAGTGCACCATGGGAAATCACTGTCCATTTGAGTGAGTGTTTGTCCATGTGTGAGGGATTTTAAGTAGAAACATGCAGTTTGTGAAAGTTTCGAGATTGTGTGTGTTTTTACATTTCCATCCTCTGATGTGAGTGTAGGTGTATGAAGCGGGTCAGGGAGTGCATGCATTTTTTTTTTTTCGTTCCATGTTTGTCTGCTTTTGCAAGTGCATGTGAGTGTTTCACGATAGCTTGGTGCTTATTTAAAGTATGCATGTCCAACTATTTCCCCACCCCCAAACTGGCAGTGAGCATCTTCATGCAGCGTGCAGTCGCTCATGTTCTCGTCCTACTGCTTAACTCCCTTGGTGAAATAATTGTTTCTCTCTCACTCCTCTGCTCTTCTTGTTTTCTCTAGCCGGCTGTTGTGATGCTGCATAACTATAACAAGCTGGAGTGTGTCTGTCTGAGATGCCTGTAAACACAGGTTTCTGCACTTCTCCTCAGAGACACATCTTAAGCATCCTCTGAAGAACCTCATTCTCTGCGTATAATCTGAAAACACACTCACATACACACATTAGAGCCTTTGGCCATTTTAGTTTAAGCGTAATGATGACTGGAAAATATGATAATGGTAAATTGGTTGGAGAGTAAAATGATGAATGATGAAATTAATTGCTATCATTATTGCAAGTTATTCCAAATATTTTAACTTCCTTGATGGACAAATTTCAGAATTGTGTGTTAAAACAGTCATGGAAGTCTTTTATTTCATTAATATTGTATTATCTGCAAGCTATACTTTTGCATTTCTGCCTTCTTATTGTGTTCATGTTGCATTGTAAAATACTTTTGCTGCTTCTGAGGTGGGATACGGGTAAAGTTAAGGACAGGTTTGGTGGTATGGCTATTTTTAAGGGTGGGTTAAAGGGATAGTTCACCCAGAACATGAAAATCATGTCATTAATTACTCACCCTCATGTCATTTCAAACCCGTAAGACTTTCGTTCATCTTCGGAACACAAATGAAGATCTTTTTGATGAAATCTGACAGCTTTCTGTCCCTTCGTAGACAGCTACGCAACTGACACTTTGACGCTTCAAAAAGATCGTAAAACTAATCCATAAGAATTAGTGGTTTAGTACAAATTTTCTGAAGAGACTTGATCACTTTATATGATGAACAGATTTAATTTAGGCTTTTATTCACATATAAACATTGATCAGCAAACATAAACAGAAGCTCAACCAAACTTGCTTGACACGTGAGAACAAACCTCTTGCAAAACAAACCTGCTTGACTTAAGGTGCAGTCACATTTACACATTTACATGGGTGAAATCAAGTCATTCCAATAGAAATCCGTGCAATCAGAAGTTTTGCATGAGAGCGAAAAAGTTCACCACACAGATTTGCTTGATTTGTAAGTGACGTCTGTATGTGCTGTTATTTTCATGCATCATACGCTATTGACAATGGACATGGCACATAGCCACTTCAGGGGAGATAACTACAATGTTCAAATGTTTGTCATTTTCTGTGACTTTCACTCTGTTCTGCATTTTGTGTGTCGTACACACCCGTAAATGCACAGTTTGTACACCTTTACTTTGAAAACTACTAATAATCATTAAGCAAACATTTAGCACTCTTAGAATTTTGGGTCACATGAGTTGAGGTCAAGTCAGGTCACAGTATCGATTCACTCATTTATGCCAAAGGCATCACTACATGCTCTCCTTTACACACACACACACGTTTCCATACACACGCTTATTCAAACAATCACAAAGTTAATCAGTAAGCAAATATTTAGGACCCTTTGAACTTGTCCTAAAGGAACCATGGGCTGTCTGTCTGTCTGTCTCTGTTTCTCCCATATTTATCCTTCCTATACACGTGCTGACATAGTGTAAGGCGTGGGCTAAAGTTATATGCCAAGCACCCGTCTTGTCAATTAAGGCTATCGGGCCCCCTCACACTGGCTCTTTAAGTGAGCCAAAGTTCAGCTGAAGGACAAAAACTTTGACTTCCAGTGGCAGTCATGTGGCCAGGCTTCCTCCTCGCGCAGCTCCGCTTTGGGCCCCTTATCTGATTCCACTCTGCCAAAGCTGCTGTTGACAGCACAGTGCCGGTTTGAAGAACAGCACGTCCATTCTTTGTGACGCCCCCTAATCAGAGAGCTAGAGAGAGAAAAAGAGAGACACTGCGGAGCTTTATTTTATAATATCCTTCATGTATTTGCAAAGTAAAGACTTTCCTCTGCGGTTTTCCAATGAGAATATCAAGCACTGCTTGAGAAGGCCTGTGGGTCTTCTTCACAACCTCAGAGTAAAACAAAAACCCAATCAAAATAGCTAGCTGGAGGGCAACGGAGAAAAAAACAAGCCCACCACAACATCACAAACTTTTCACACTAGAGACAAACGGAGAGAGTGCAAGAAAGGGACAGGCATACATAAACCAAATAAAACACAACACATATCATGATGAAATCAAAAGGGTGTATACAGATTCACATTCATACAAATCACTCTTAATCCTACTGTACATTAATAAAAGTTTTGATTTCATCAATGATAGTGAAGATTTTATAAAAATATGATTGTAACAATTTTAATAACACATACTATTGTACTGGTGGTTGTGATGAAGCGCATGAAGACGAGGAGTCCAAACAAAACAGTCTTTAATAAATCCAACATGGACAACGTAGGAGAATCACCAGGAGAATAACATAATACAACCACATAAAACTAAAGACAACACTGGACAATGAGGGCGCGTCCTCGCGCCATAACAAGTCCATCTGATAGGGGCTGGCATAGGGCAGGAATCTGGAGGAGATGACGGCAGGAGAGACAAGGGTGGTGAAGACAGTGGGAGGAGCCAGGGAGGAGAGGAGAGCAGGAAGTGCCAGGTGGTAATCCAGAGCACAGCCAGGACAAAGGTCCACAAGGGAGGGAGGAGCCATGGTGGAGACTTGGCTGGTGGACCCAGGGGGATGACAGACTGAGACAGAGCTAATGGAGGTGGAGACCCAGGTGGAGCCAATGAGCAGCTGAGATCAAGTGACACAGATGGATCTGAAGGCCTGAGGCGTAGCCACAGCGACCAGGGTCCAAGGTGGTAGCAGAGGACTGAGGCAGTGTCGGTAGGACTGAGGACCAAGGTGGAGCCGAAGGGGTGGAGGGACAAAGCGCAGCTGAAGACCCGGAAGTCCGTGGTGCAGGCAGAGTGACATCTGACCAAGGTGGAGCTGGAGGGACAAGGGAGCCTGGTGGAGCTGTAAGGACGAAGGTCCCAGATGGAGCCGAGGGAGGGAGGAGCCAAGGTAGAGCCGACTGACCGACAAGCCGAGGTGGAGTGATGGGATTTGCAGCTGGAGGTGGAGCCAGGGGATCCTCTTGCCAAGGCGGAGCTGGAGACCAGAAGACCCGAGGCTGGGTATGATCTTTGTACGGGACCAGCGGAGATGCAGGAGATTTGAGCTGGGCGGACAAGCAGAGATGAAGGAGACTCAGGAAAATATCTTCCTCCACTTCCTCGTTATAATAATTCCCAGAGACCAGGTATAGCTGTAGGTGGAGCTTCCCTTCCATCCCCTCGCACTCCACGAGGACAATCACTGGCACAGATGATGTTGCCTGCTCGTGCACCTCGTCAGACTCTGCATTTGTCTTATGCTCCGGGGCGATGAATTGCTCAGGTGGGGTCTCTGCCGTTGCCATTGTGGCAGGCTCGGGTTTCATGTCTGTGGTGGGCTGTGGCAGATCGTCTGTAAGCGGCGTGGGAGGCGGCTAGCTGGGCTCTGGGTCTGGAGTAGGGCCCCTGATGTCTTCCTCCACAGGGCAGATGGTAAAATCTGATCCACAATTCACCAGCACCTGCTCCACATTCGCCCATCACCAGACAGGCCTGCCTTACAATGCTCATTTAAGCTAGTCCAAAAAAAAAACAAAAAAAACAGGGAGCGGTTGGGGAAGGTGGTAAGGCACGCCAGGTCTAAAAAGTCCTTGGTGTGGGCCTCGGGGTTATGATGCTCCTGCTCCAAGCAGAGCAGGCGGACAGCTGGTAAGTACATTTTATGTTTAGATTCTTCCGTGTTCTGTCATGTACCGGTGGCTGTGATGAAGCGCACAAAGGAGTCCAAACAAAAGAGTCTTTAATAAATCCAACAAGGACACTGTAGGAGAATCACCAGGAGAATAACATAACACAACCACATAAAACTAAAGACTACACGGAACAATGAATAGACAAAACTCAGTTTAAATACACAGGGAGAGTAATTAAAAGAAGGATGAACAGGTGAAGGAACTAATTAACAACCAGGGAAACTAACTCAGGCAAAACGGAACATAGCAATGCCTGAAAACTAAACCAAAACAATATACATATATAAAACAATATAACATATACATGACAACTGTTGATATACATGATGAAAACAAAAGTTTTAACAATGCACTAACAGTGTTTTTAGAATAATATAGTGAAAAGGGAAACTTCTAAACAGTACACTCACATTTTATTATTTCAGGATGTCCAGTTCCAGTTTTCCATCAGTCTTTCAACTTTTCTTTTATATGTTTGACATTTTTAAATTTATAAATGTTTAAACATTTTTCATAATGTTGGAATTTTTGGTTAAAGGTAACACGTTTAATAACATGATTTTGTCATTTTGCACATTGTCAACTATAATTTTCGTATATATCAAAATTATATGACACTTCAATCAGAGTAAAATGGACTAATATTAATGAAGATGAACGATGAAATATTGACTAATTTTAAAGTCATGATGTAACAAACGTAGGCAGGTCTTTTATTCAGAATTGTGATGTATGATGGAAATGAGTGAAATGGATTATCGAAAAGAAAAAAATGTAGAGCTGGACTACATGGTTCTATCTTCGGTTGTTAATTGGATCAAGTCAGATCGTCTGAATCCGAGATTGCAGTTGATTGTAAGAAATTAGACAAAATATTGACTAATTTAAAGTCATGAAGTTATGGAAGTAGCAACAGATCTTTTCTTCCGTAATGTAATATACATCTGAGTGAAACTGATTTTCGTAAAGAAAGAAAAAAGTAGGTTGATTCTATCCATCGTTTGTCAATTGGACAGTGGCAAATTTGAATGTGGGCTTGCAGTGGATTGTAATAAGCGGGCGGGGTTTGTGCAGACAAAATGATTGGAGAAGTCTTGCATACTTCACCAGAGAGAAGTTTGTCATTTCCCTGGAAGATTGAGTTAAGATATTTTCATTAAAAATTACAAGATCAATGACAAAAGCTTACGAAAGCAAAACAAAAAATGAACACTGACACAAATGTAACAAGACAAATACTTCAAATCACCCTCACACAGACTCAAAAATACACACCCTCAAACTCAATTACTCAGATACTTAACTAATCACACAAACACACTTGCTTCAGCACACACTCTGATGGCTGATGGTCCTGAAACAGACATAATGTTCCTCGAAACATTTACCCCCCTCGGCTCCTTTTTCGCTATTTAAAACAAAAAAAACACACGGCTTCGTGCTGGTGCCTCGGCAGGCAGATTACGCACACAAAGGTTTGAATTGTTAATCTGGCAACACGCGTTAGCGAGTGGTGGGGGGATCTCTCACATGAGCTCCGCAATGGAGCTTATGTTCTCTCAATGGGGAGTCAGCAGTCTCCAACTGCGTTCTCTGACTCACCAATGCCAGCACAGGGCCAATAACGCTGCAGTCTTTGTTGTACCTAGAGCACATTACGCCATGATACGCTCCCTCTGCGCATCTTGTGAGAGTCACAGTGGAAAAATGTATGTGGGGGACTGGAATTTGCGTAGTTCGGGTACAGCATGTTACTGAGGGAAGAGAGGTTATGTGTTATGTAATATCTACAGCAGCATACGTTTAGCTATGTGCAGTTAAGAGAAAAGTGAATGTGTGATGAAAGTGTAAAAATTTTGTAAAAAACTTTGTATCAATAACTCAGTGTGATTGGCCTGTGAGGCCACTAAACACACATTTGGGCACACCGCACGGGAAAACTGCAACTGTGAGACCTCTTAGCGGGGCTTTGGCATCTTAAATAATGCCAATCATTATGCAATAAAAAGACAGTCAGTCATGGCAATAGCCAAAGGGTGACATAACATACCAGCCAGGTACCAGTCTTGTTTAAGCACAGAGAAAAAGTATTTTTAAGGTCCCATGAAATCAGTTGATATGCACAGTTTTGATGAATTACCTTTTTAAGCAGGAAGCCGGACAAATTAAAATGCTCATCCCTTTTTTTAAATAGCCAATGCCTTATGCATACGTCACAGCGGTGTGCAATGATTCGACTTAAAGGTGCAATGTGTAAATTTTAGAAGCAACTAACGCCGCACACCTCTTGCACCCCTCCCTTTTCGGAGAAGCTATGGTGGCCGTCTGGCTGACACAAGACAAAGATGTCGTCTGAGACAGCAGAGAGTAGCCAGTCAAGCAATGAGGTTTCTTCTTACTTCTAACAAAGAACGGTCTCTGCTTCCAATAAACCAGACGACGACTACTACTACTACTACTACTTTGTGCGTATTCAACATAGTGACGATGCAAGTTTCCTCTAAAAACATGAACGATTTAAAAGAAGAGCAACTAAACGCGATCTGTAGAGCAGTTTGTCCATTTAGGGCTACTGTACAAAAATGCCAGCGCATAATGGTGACTTGACATGGAGGAGGGACCTGCGGTGTATGAGATAGAAATGGCTCATTCTAAGGTAATAAAAACATAACGGTTCATTATGTAAGGTCTTTATGCACCACTTTATGCACATAGTTATGTATATTATATTGCATTTCTGTCAATTGGTCCTCCTAAATTTTACACATTGCACTTTTAAGTACATGTACTATTTCTATTGTCTTTAAAATATTGTTAAAGTTTACTGCCAAATGTACTGGCAAGCTTTTAAGGTTAACTGACATAAATGTTAATGCAATTTCTATTGAAAGAAGTACACTTATTGTGATGCATTAACAACACATGTAAACTTGATTGTAATTTTAACTGTGGTGTGTTATTCGATATTACATTTAAATTTAATATATTTTGAATTGCAACGTCATCATTATGTATGTGTAATTTCAAATATATTTAAATGCATACAAGTTTCAATAGTCAACACATTAAAATTGTACTTCTTTAAAGCATGACAATAGATTAAAACATTAAATCTGACATTATTACACAGTGCATTTTTAAAAACTGTACTTAAGTGTGTTAAAGGGTTAGTTCACCCAAAGATGAAAATAATGTCATTTATTACTCACCCTCATGTCGTTCCAAACCTGTAAGACCTTTGTTCATCTTCGGAACACAGATTAAGATATTTTTGATGAAATCCGATGGCTCAGTGAAGCCTCTATAGCCAGCAAGTTAATTTACACTTTCAGTGCCCAGAAAGGTACTAAAAACATATTTAAAACAGTTCATGTGAGTTCAGTGGTTTAACCTTAATGTTATGAAGCAACGAGAATACTTTTTGCGGCAAAAAAACAAAATAACTTTTCAACAATATCTAATGATGGCCGATTTCAAAACACTGCTTCGAATCTTTTGTTTCGAATCAGTGATTCGGAGCACCAAAGTCACGTGATTTCAGCAGTTTGGCAGTTTGACACGCGATCCGAATCACTGATTCGAAACAAAAGATTCGAAGCTTCATGAAGCGGTGTTTTTGAAATCGGCCATCACTAGATATTGTTAAAAAGTCATTATTTTGTTTTTTTGGCGCACAAAAAGTATTCTCGTCGCTTTGTAATATTAAGGTAGAACCACTGAACTCACTTGAACTGTTTTAAATATGTTTTTAGTACCTTTCTGGGCACTGAAAGTGTAAATTAACTTGCTGGCTATAGAGGCTTCACTGAGCCATCGGATTTCATCAAAAATATCTTAATTTGTGTTCCGAAGATGAACGAAGGTCTTACGGGTGTAGAAGGACATGAGGGTGAGTAATAAATTACATTATTTTCATTTTTGGGTGAACTAACCCTTTAAGAAAAAGTGCTCTTAAGTGCTCTTTCCTTTCATTATTATTTTATGTACAGTTTTTTTTAAATGTAATTTTAAGATTTGAAGTACACTACTAGTGCACATTCAATACAATTAAGCACACTTTTTTCTTGCAGCAGAACAGATAAAACTTCTCATTTAAATGTGGTTCATGTGTTCATGTGTTTTTCCCCCCTACAATACGTGGTTTCAATATGTATGCAAAAAACAGGGTTTGTACATTTGTGTAATGCAGCGTCTCTTAATAATGTAGAATTGATTAAAGTCCGTAAGGAGAGATTGATGCTGACATGATTTGAAGACATTTAACAAACCTAAATGAATTCAGCTCTATGTTGGCTACATAACTTAATTTGCTTAAACATTGATGTAATCCACTGGGATCTCCCCCCTTCTTGTGTCTCTTTACATAATTTGTGTATTTGCATGAGGTCCCGCTAGCTGGTAGGCCGTGGGGCGTCTTCAGTGACTGACTCATGTCAGTCACATCACCATGCACAGCTGTACGGAGATGCAAATAGGATCAATCTCATTTAAATAAACACCCAACCATCTGGGGGCATAAGCAAGGGAGGGTGTCACATGAGCAGTGAACACTGGACAGTGGTTGGGGGTTTTCTCATGAATCACATTCAGATTTACACATAATGGTGTGATGGGATCAGTCAGTCAGGCTAATGATCTCTATTGATCCTAAGCTCTCTCTCACGGATATTATGAGTAGTTTTGGTCACCTCTTTGATAGAGAAAGTACTGCGACTGCATGTCCCTATAGCAAATTTACCAAATCAAAACATCAAAAATGCTTATCCACATTACATTAACATTGTCTTCTGTTGGACATGTTGATGACTGTATGTCATTGGAACTTTGGCTTGAATTTGTCCAGTACCAGAGTGCAAGGACTGAAGGTGAACATGCATATTTAGTCCTCTGTACGGACATCCTTCATCAAACCTTGGTCCATAGGAAAATATAATTTATATTGACTGTAATTGTCCCAACGGTGGTGTCCACTTCAGATGGACGGGGGTGGGCAGAAAGGCTGATGAGGTCTACTGTGTCTGTTAATCAATAAGCCAGCAGGGATCCCTGGGGTCAAATGGTGACGATAAATGCACAACTTCCATGCAGCCTGAAGATGGGGGATGGACTGCTGTCTCCATGTTTCTTTCCTACACTCTTGAATTTTCCTACACTCTTTCCTATACCTAAAAATGTAAACTACAATGTACTCAAATTTTTGGTGAAACATTTTACACTGAAAAATACTGAAATAGTGAACTCAATGAAATATAAATTACAAATTAAGTAAATGTATGTAAACAGTGTAAGTAAATCTGAATAACTACATTTGGTACCATGACATAAAATTGAGTAGGCCGAACTCAAATATTTGAGTAAGCCAATATTTTGAATAAATGTGAACTTATTTTGTTTAAATCCACGAAAAATAGCAGCTTCTATTATTGTCTTTAATATAAAGCAACATGCCTTTTATATAATTTTAATGTCTCTTGGCCTGTCCTCGACCTATGGAAGCTTGTTTTTGCCACTGAATAAAAAATAAAAAAGGTAATTGCGATTCTGACTATTTTTCTCAGAATTGTGGGATATAAACTTGCAATTGCGAGTTATGAAGTCAGAATTGCGAGATATAAACTTGCAATTCTGACTTTTTTTTCTCAGAATTGTGAGATATAAACTCGCAAGTACAAGAAAAAAGTCAACACTGTGAGAAAAAAGTATGAATTGTGATATAAACTTGCAACTGCAAGAAAAAAGTTTTTTTCCCCTCAGAATTGGACTTTATAACTCGCAATTGCGAGTTCATATCTCACAATTCTGAGAAAAGAAGTCAGATGTGCAAGTTTATATCTCACATTTCTGACTTTATAACTTGCAATTACATTTCAATTGTTAGAAATGTAAACTCACAATTGTGAGAAAAAAGTCAGACTTGTGAGATAAAAAGTCACAATTATCTTTTAAATTGTTTTATTCAGTGGCGGAAACAAGCTTCCATATCGATCTGACCACAACGGCAACATAGCAATCCCAACATAAAACAGAACATTAAACACTAACCGATCCTATATTCATTTTGTTCAAAAACACACAATAATGTATGCATTCTTAGAAGTTGCTTTGGAAATAAATAATTGTTTGAAATCCATTTACATTAGTGATGTGTTTTTGCAGCAAAAACAGCCCTGTACCTTTAAGACTTTGTTAGGTTTGCTGTCAGAACCAATACAGTTAGCACTGCCCAATCCTTCAAAGACAGCTTCTTTCCAAAGACTGCATTATAATGTGAAAGTTTCGCCAAATGATCTGAAATCTGCTATCTGAACTGTTAAGGTCGGACTGAAGTGATCAGGGACCTTTGAAAAAATAAACATCAGTGACTTGTGAACAGCATTTGGCAGACTTCCCCAGCATCTTGTTGGCTATATACCTACTGGGTTACAATTATTTTCTTTTTCAGAATAAATGTATTATCCTACTTCCTCCTTACAGTAACTGGCAGGTATCAGCTCCAGATGCTTTCCTGAGGAGCTGTAAACACTACTGTAACTATAGTGTAAGTTTATTACATGTAAAACAAACAAATATTACATGATAAGTAATGGTTAAACAATTACAGAAATGTTATTCATTTTCTTAAAGTGTAGTATTATTTTACATAATCCTTTGAAACTGAATGAAATGTTATAATTTCAAAATAAATTTCCAATTAAAAGTGTCATTGATAATAAATACCATAGAATCAACCAATTTGTTCTATGAATTGAATATTTATAGATTAAATAAAGATTCGTAAACATCTATAAAGTTGTTCACACGTAAATGATTTATGTTTTAGATGTCTATGCATCAGAATTGTATGCAAATGTAAGTAAATGTATGTGTGGTGGAACCACATTTTACGTAAAATACATGAATACAAGATCACATTGGAATAGCCGTTGATCTTGTAAATGTTGTTGGCCATGTGAGTTTTGTGTTCTAAAAATTAGAGACAGACAGTAGTACATCAAACTCTTTCATTTCGAACAAACGAGGAAAATTCAGTTTAATTTATGTAATTATAAACCTGTTTAAGAATCACTGATTAAGCTTATGTTAGTATGTTAACATCTTTGTGCTTGATATTGCTCCTTTTGCATGGCTAGTTACAGGTCCGCTGTGTGTTTTGTACGGCATGTGATGATTTCATTTTATTTGAAATATAAGCACTATTTTCAGTATATTTTTTTGTACTAAAAAGTGTCTGCTTTGCGAAAAAGTGTATGTGTTTCAGATACCTCAACTACATTATAACTTCACACTCCTAAGAAGGCAAAACTAAAAGAGGTTTGATATTAATAACTTCGCCTTTAGTCCACAAAGAAAGCGAGGACAGTCATTAGATGTGGAAAGAGACAAAGGGTGAAGTAACATTTTCCAAAAGTTGCTAATGTTAGCAAGAACCTCATACATCCAGACACTATTGACTCGCACACCTTAATGGTAACACGTCTAGACATTTCCAGGCACAGAAATACCTCAGTGTCTTATTAATTAATTAAAAACGCTGTGGCATCTGTTGAGATTACATCAGGATGTTTCTAGAGTCCTGGGATACTTCAATGTGAAAAGTCTTGTATGTTTTATACATTAAGATTCTTCCAAACTGATATGTCCTGATTCTCTGTCTGCATACTCTTGTCCCAGATATCAAACCTTTCTACAAAATCTTCAGTCTGATTCCAGAGGACCTTTTTTTAAATAGAGTTCCAAGCATTAAAAAAAGGCCTAGAACAAATTGTCTTCATATGGTTAGTTTGTAGAGACCAACATTCAAAACTTCAAAGCTCAACCCTTGTGAAAAAGTACACTTTAGCAATATATTTTAAAAGAATATACTTAATTGTAAATTTAATGTAGTTTTTGGATACTTAATTGCGTGTTATTTACAATTATTTAAATGAAAGTGTATTATAGTTTGAATTCATATTAAATGCACTTAGTAAAACTTTAAAGTGCTTTTTTTAGACTTAAGTACAGATTTTTTTTATATAATTTCATAAATACTTTAATGTAATTTCTATTGAAACTACTATGTATTTAAAAATATTTGTACAAGTTGCAATTTAGTACATTTAAAATATATTAACATTAAATGTAATATAAAATAACGCTCTACAGTTAAAAATATAATCAAGTACTTTAATGTGCTTTAGTATGTTCATCAACACATCAAAATAGTGTACTTCAAAGCACGACAAAAGATAATTAAAACAATGGTTTAAAATGCACTTTAAAGTAAAACTTTTAATTTGACTGCACTTTTTAAAAGTTTACTTAAGTGTGTTAAAAAACAGTGATATTCTCTTTAAGTACACTTAAGTGGGCTTTTAGTTAATCAATATTATATTATCTTCAAGAACAGTCTTTTAAAAAATACTTTTTAAAATTTCTTTTTCACATGTTAAGTCAGAATTTCCCCCCTCCAATCCAATGCTAACATAATAAAAATGTCATTCTTCTTCGGTTGGCCTGTTTGTTGTTTGTGCCCCCCAAAATTTATTTTCGTTTGTCACATCTTGGTTCTCAATCAAAGATTATCTCCTCAGCCCATAAAGAGCTTTGTCACTTCTAGATGTCTAATTCTGATTGAGAACCCTCCCTCCTCCTTTCCTGCCATCCTTTTCTCCAAACTAATCCATAGCCTATAGTTTAGCCTTTCATAGGAAAGATTACAGAGAAATAGCTATTAAGGCTTTGGTGCTATCAATTCTGATATCGCAAAGCCACTTAAGGGCCCAGCAGACTCAGTTAGGATTCTGGGCCCAACTCTGCTGTGCAACGAGTGAGAAAGAGAGGAGGGAGGGAGGAAGTCGAGAGAAAGAGAGAGTTATCTTGTTTAGAAAGATCTGGTCAATGTGCCCCTCTGTAGACCACTCTCTGGTCTCCTTTATTGAGATACCTCCCAAGAATACATTCATCGCAATAGCTGTAGATTTGGTACGGGGATCCCACTAAATGTTTTGAAGAATGTGAATTGTCTCTCTTAATCATATTTTTGTGTCACTTAATCTTAAATTAAAAAAAAAAAAAAACTTTTTTTTTTTTCTTTTTTTTTTCTCAATGTTAAAAAGAATTTAGCAAGAAGGTAAAGCAACTATGGACAGGGTTTCTGATAAATCATGCAGATGGTGTTGTACTTTTAATAGTTGCTCATCAAAGTGTTGACAAATAAATTTACAAAGTACAAATTCTCAATTAATAGCTCTCAGTTTATGTCAAATGCATATTTACAAACCAATTTACAGTTAAAGACTTCCTCAAATAGAGTGCTTCAGGAATTGTGTATTTTTGTTGGCCAAAACCCAGAAACATGTTAGCATTTAGCATGTCCAGTTTCGTCGTCCTGAAGTCAATGGGTTTTTGGTTAAATGCCTGATATAAGGTCTGTGGTTAACACAAGCTCAATAAATTTTCATATTTTATTCTACACCAAAAATATACCAGTAATACCCCATTGTGATTGCTTTTTTTAAAGCTTTTACTTGTCTTGAAAAAAGTGGTTGCAAACAAGTGGCTAAATGGGACTAGAGGTTGTCTGAGACATTATGCTGACATGTTCATCGTGCCGAACAAGTAATTACATCTACTCACTAGTCCGCTTTCACAGCCTCATTCTGAGTACATAATTGTGCTTTTGCAAACTATTCTAACTCAAACTTTCAGGGAAAATATTTTTAAATAAAGACTGATTTTAGATTTACCAGATTTACTAACAGCTTGCGCCAGCGCAAACCCACCTTTGGCCTTAAAAAACTACTGTCGGGATGTACTAAAGACACGCAGTGCAAAATTAGTGCTGAAAAGGCGTGGACTGAGTTGTTTTTGTGGCTGACCTTATTGCATATGCATTTGTAGGAGTTTCCCTTTCAGACACAAAATTTATGGGAAGAGAGTATTTAAATGAATCACGCAACATAATTTACTAATGTTTGCGCTAGTCAATTTACTGGTATTTGCGCCATTATTTAACGCCAAAAAAAGTATGCCCTAACCCATTTTGCGACATGGCTGCAATTGTTGCTGCTAGGAGGAGACACCGCAGAGAACAGAGAGCGTGTGGTAGAAGGGAGAAAATATTTTCCACTCATATTAATTTCTTTGGAATGCCAGAGGAAGGCGTTATCCGTATATTACACGTAACAAGTTGTGCCTGTATCGACCCGCACCTAATGAGCATCAGCTCTGCTTATTTGCGACCCAATGCTAATTTGCAATGCTCTTGTTAGATTGCGTTGGTCATTATGTAAATGATTTGACTGCGTCTGTGTTCTTTAATTTGCGCGTCAGCAGTAGATCACACGCAAAACTTGCCACTCCCATCGGCGCATTTGTGGAATTGCGCTCTCACACTAATTTGCCCTGTTTAGTAAATTTGGCCCTTAAAGAGTTGTTGTAGGCTTAATGGTGGTGAAGTTGAAGTCATGTGACTGTGGTTAAGTTTATTACTTCTGGCTATTATATTTAGGCTTCAAAAAGTTTATATGTTTAGCTTTTTACTTATGGAAATTATATTTAGGCTTCAAAATGCATAATAGTTGTGTTAGTTTGTGAAGATTATCATGATAAACAAAATCAGAATAAAACTTTTCTTATTTTCTGCAGTAATCCAAAAGCCAATGGAAAAATCCATTGTGTTTTTGTCGAGGGAACCAGGGTGATGCTAAATTCTGGGTTGGCCTACAGAAATACGTCATGACTGCAGGACTCTAGTTTTAACACAAATATTCATAACATTCCACTTATAACATTCAAACTGACTAAATGTGACCTGCAATTTCTGATATACCTTAGTGGAAATTGAAGTTTAGGACTGGTTTAAATAAACTCCTCCTGTTCAACTAATCAGTTCATGCAGCAACACATATTGCATCCACCTGTGACTGTGTGTGAAGTTTTGGAACAACTTAGTGTTCAAGGTTGACTACAACATACCAGTTTTATAAACCTCAATATCTGTTACCCTCTATAGTTTAAAATATAGTCTGTGTACTTTCTTTTTTACAGGGAAGGGTGTATTTCCTCATTTTCAGATGAAATGTACGACGCTGTTCACTGCATTCTGCCAACACTTACACATAAAACAAACACGACAAATGGAACAAACACTTTGAAACAACGATATTATAGTTTCCATTCGGTTGATAGCCCCATTCCCCAGGCTCCTATTGTTGAAGACGCTTTAGTTACCTCTTTTACACTGAGCAAGTCCTGGAGGACACGGCAGGAAGCCTGAATCCAAACAGCCAGCATAATCAGTGAAATAGAAGGCTATCTATGGCCACTTTAGTTTTGTTAAGATACCAGATGAGAGTGGAGAGTAGTACATGAGCACATGAGCTGAAGTGCTACACTACTTACACTAACCACTAACGTAATGGAAGCAAGGCTTAGGTTGTCAGGTCGCACAGTGGGCAGCCGCAGCAAAGCTATGTGCCACTCAGCCTCGTGACTGCTCGCTGTTCATCCTTGGATGTGTTCCAAATGACACCCTATACCCTCCGTTGGGCGCCACATGTGACATCACCAATGGAGTGGGATAAAATTGTGCTAGGGGTCAGTCTGTGAGGGAACATGCTGTTTAAAAAGCCAAAGGCCACAGAAAGTAGTGAATTAGTGACGTGTGGAATCAACCTTTGCTTTATTATCTCAGAGAGTCAATGGTACATCTATTGGCACTCAACACTGATATTGGCACGACTTACCCAATTAAAGATGGTCATTAAGCTTACACTGCAATGACAGTGACCATGGGTAACATACATTTATGAGTCTTGGCATAACCTCTTTCAGTCTTTATGCTCTCTTTACAAGGCCGCCTTTCAAAGAGTTGGAAACGTGTGGCATTTTAATTTATTTTTAAAACTCGTTTGATTAGGATTGCCAAGACTTTGACACCATGTACTAAACAGACACAACTAGGGCTGGGTATCATTCAAAAATTTTCGATATCGATACCTTGACTTCGATACCGATTCCTGAACGATACCTTTTTCGATACCAATTTTATAAAATCTGTTTTAACAAGATTACATTACCTCAAAAAATCTTTGGTTTTATATTTTAAGTTTGACTTTTTTTTACAGACTCCTGAGCCACTGCACAAAGGAATAAAAAAGTCTGCTTATAAATTAACATTTATTTAAAATTAAAGTTCTTATTTGGCTAAATTACATTTCCTTAACAGCCTTTAAACACAGGCTTTACTCCCTTCAAACTTATATTTTGCCACTGTTTCCTTACATCATTGTTGGAAATATAATTATATATAATATATAATTATATCATTTCTGTTAGTTAAGCTTGTGTATATTTTTAGTAAAAGCTGTTAAGTTATAAAGCAATATTTCATGTAGGGTTTTCCTTTGTGTTTTATATAATGACCACTAGGGGGTGCTCTAGGCACATGCTTTCCTTGAGTGGTTTTCTCTAAAGAGAAATACGCTCAGTTGAAAATGATAGTAAAAGAGTGACGCACGTTCGTTGCGTCTTGCCGTAAAATGAGAGTTCCGTGTCTTTTTTTAAAATCAACACATTAATGATTTATCACTCATCCATCCGCAATTAATTTGAATGTTATTTTTTATTACTTGGCCCGACCCGCGGATCATAAACATTATATATATATGCTTTTTCAGGAGACAACCGTTTGAAAATGTCCGCTCTGAGGGTGAGGTTGATGCTTGCACACAGTGGCAGTATCAGGAGGACGCTGATACCACCGCTTTTCCACCAGAATTGTTCGCGTTCTGGAGCCAGATCCTGTGCTCGTGCAGGCGAACTAGAGCCCATCACGAACCGGTCGCGTGTTTCCATAGACTTGACGCTGATGTAACGCTGCTGTGTGTTGTACCGGCCTATAACAAGTCTAAAAACATTGCGCATGGAGTGACTTTAGTGAACCGGCTGCCCGTATAAACAGCCAGTACTCTCACCTGTCCTTTTCGGAGATAAACTGAAAGTGAAACTGTTGATTCACTCACTCTCTCGCACTCAAGGTCTCTCTCGCGCGCATAGTTTTATATATTTAGATATAAATAACAATGTAGTGCAACGTTATTACATTGCTCAACGAGACAGCGACAGCATTTCTCCTTCCACTCTCCCCTGCTCCGTTTGGAGGTATCGAAATTTGGTACCGAATGACAAGACACTTTTCGATACTCGATAGTATCGAGGCAATTCGGTCGGTACCTAAAAAGTATCGAATTCAATACCCAGCCCTAGACACAACACAATAAAAAGTGATAAAAGCCTCTTCTCTTCCATGTAAACCTTTTTGTCCTTACCAGTCACATCTACAGCAAACAACAGGACATTTTTATGGTCACTAGATTTGTATTTCCATCACACTTGGTAGCCCTGTCCATACTGAAATACAAAGTTCTGTCATGAAACTCTAAATGGCGCAGGCTAATAGGTCCTTTAACTTAACCTGCTTGTAATCACATCGTTATCTATAGGGCACAGCTGATTGGTTCCTGCTTTATCAGTAGCCAGCTTGCGTGCTCAACCTCCAAATACTTGGGTAGCATTTGCCTTAGCAGTGCAGCGCGCTTTCAGAAACTCTCCACCTTCCCCAGCTCCACCTGTATAGATCTGCTACAGGTAATTCATGTATGCTATATTGTACAGCAGCAGCATGTCTTACTTGCTCACAGCAGCGTTTCGTGTATGTATTGGCAGTAGCAAGTCCCGTACTTGCTCTGAAACAGCAGCAGCGTAGCAAATTTTTTCCGCCAAGACCAAACATATCAACATTGTCATATCTATTACCATGCCAAACACTCCGAGAGTTGTCATGACAGAACAGAATTTGATTCAAAATCCCACCCTTGTAAAATAAGAAGTACACATTAGCATACTTTTAAAAAGAGTAGCCTACTTGTTACGGAAATAATATGCTTTAAAAGAATATTCTTAAATGCAAACTGAATGTAAGGGTCACTCAATTTCATATTATTTGCAGTTATATGAAAATGTATTATAGTTTAAATTTATATGCAAATAGCTGAACTTTATAGTGCTTTTTTGACCCATTGAAGTAGGACTTAATTACATTTTTTATATGTTAGCCTATTTTATAATTACCTCTATTGTCTTTGAAATATGATTAAAGTGAGCTGCTGAATGTACTGACAAGCATTTATAACTAAAATATACTTTAATGTCATTTCTATTTAAACTTGTATGTAGTGTTTTACATAAATTTGTAATTACATTTTTTAATTAAAAAAGTTGCAATTTAGTATATTTAAAAAAAATATTAACTTCAAATATGTTACACTACACATATATTAAAAGCAGTTAATATATTAACTGTAATATCAAACACACTTCAGTTAATATTATAATCAAATACTTTACATATGCTTTAGTATGTTAGTCAAAAGTGTACTTCTTTAAAGCATAACAAAAGGTTATTAAAAATTATGATGTAAAATGTACACTTTTAATTTGACATTATTAGTAAGTGCACCTTTTAAATGTGTGCTTAGGTCTGTTTAAGCAAGTATACTCAGCCACTTATTTCATTAACATTATATTATCTGCAAGTAAATTTTTTAAAACTATACTTTTAAGTTTTGAAGTTCACAACAAGTGCACCTTCACCTCTTCTTTTTCACAAGGGTCTCCATTGCAGTACATTAAATATCAAATGATTTCTGACTGGATGTGATTGTGTAGCGTCGTGCAGTATTTTCCCTTTCAGCTTGAACTGACAAATTGATGCTGACAACTTTCCGTGTTGTGCCTGGTTAGGACACGTGCGATCTTTTGATTCATAGTATGAACACAGAGTGAGTGAAAGAACACATTTGTTCCTCTATCACACTTTTGCTCAGTCTGTCTATTCAGTCCCCCCTTGTCTTTTCCTCACTAGAGGAAACTCAATACAAAACCAGTGAATGGAAAATAGCAGTGCTCAGTGGAATAGTACACCATACTCTCATTATAGTGTGTGGGTTTGATAGCATGTCTACCCTTGAAGGAGGAAACAGCAACAACATGATATAAAAACATCAAAGTACTTGCATATGAAATATAAGTTAGGCTAAATGGCTGTGATTTTGAGCTATTTTATATTATAGAAGAGTTTTACATGGGTCTAATCTACCACCTGTTGAAGGTGTTTGTGTGGTAACTTTCTGCATGACATTTGTGGAACGCAGTTTTAGCATTTCCCCCATAGAGGTTCAATTTTGTATGAAGTCAATGTACACGTGACTGTACACCTTCCAGTCATTTTGTTAATGGTCCCTCCTCCCCTCCCCTTCCCTTCCTTTATAGCCACCGGTCTGTTGCTGTGTGCCACCTTTAAACCCCTGCTCACTTTGGAAGCAAAAAAAGCAGTTTTAGGCAAGCCTCCAGCTGGCCAGCAATCTCTCTCTCTCTCTCTCTCTCTGGCTAGAGATGGACAGAAGGTATGGTGCCATGATAAGGACAGCTGGCCCCAGCATCTCTATGAGCCTGCGTGTGAAAGCACAGATACCTTTCAAAGCATGTTATCCTATCTTAAAGAAAGCGATAATGACAAAGACAAAAACAGAGAGGGGGATGGAATTGTTTACTGCTTCGGTTGTCAGATATTGTCAGCTTTTCCCAACCTGAACTTGTGCTGTAGAGCACAACGTGTAATTTTCTGATTATTCCTGTAAAACTTAAGCAAACAAGTGCAATATCAGTGTTACAAAATTACATAAATATTGCTGACATGCACAAACATTTGCATGATGGATGGTTATAAATAGTCACCAGCCGGAGTATACATATTTAAAATTGGCAATGTTTACATTCTTATTACATATTCCTGATATACACTCTAAAAATGCTGGGTTAAAAACAACCCAAGTTGGGTTGAAAATGGACAAACCCAGCTGTTGGGTTAAATGTTTGCCCAACGTTTTATTTAACCCAACTATTGTTTAAAAATTACTTTATGGCTGGCTTAAAATGAACCCAAAAATAAAAAATCAGACACATAATTACTAGAGGCAACAATAACAGTCAAAAGGTGAATATTTATTAATAAGCAATTTAATAAATGTTTATTGTTTAATTGTTATTCATTAAACTTATTATTAAATGTTAATTTCCAAAATATTTTGGGTTCGTTTTAAGCACACAATACAGTAATTTTTAAACAATAGTTGAGTTAAATAAAACTACCCAGCAGGTTGGGCAAACATTTAACCCAACCGCTGGGTTAAAACAACCCATTCACTGGTTTTGTCCATTTTTAACCCAACTTGGGTTGTTTTTAACCCAGCATTTTTAGAGTGTACTGTGTACAGTTCATACGTGCATTTTAATTCAAAGAAAGAATCTTTCATCAAAATGTAATAACTTGCTCCACCTCTGAAACGATTTTCCTTTCAGATGATGTCATCGAGGCCCCTTATCTTTCAACTCCTCCCCTTCAACCACCTGGCTCCATTCTAGTTGGTAATGCCCACTTTTTGAGAACTAATCAATTCAGGTCCAGTAAAATGGGTTGCAAATGACTTTTTATATATTTACAGACTTATACTTCTTCATGATCTTTTAGCACATGTCAGATTAATAAGTCTTAACAATACTTCACCCAACTTAAGAGTAAACAGTTGTCCTCACTGATCACTGGACAACCTCCCCCACCTAAACATATTTGTCATTCTGACACAACTATTATAGAAGAAGGACATGTCCACTTCGCCAACATTCTTGACTGGAATAGATCAGTATAATTAATTTGCTCAGGATTATTATAAGGTGGCACAAATCCGCGGATTGAACTGATAAGGAGAGGTGGCGTCGTTGATGCTGTTATCAGTGAAACCATTATCCTCTTCAATTAAGATGAAGATGTAAATCCCTAAAGAGGAACTGCTTGTCAAAAAGAGACTGGGGATTTGTCTCAAACTCTGTAAAAAAATATGTTATACTGTAGCATGTATATGTAGCTATGCCATTGTTTGAAATCAGGGGCTTATAAAAAGTGTGGCTACCATCGTTACAGATTGTTTAAATATATGGAAAGATATATTTAAGAAATAAACTTAAACCCCAAAAGCAAATTCTGTCATTATTTACTGCCCCTCATGTTGTTCCAAACAGGTATGAGTTTGGGATATTATGTGGGACATGAAAGATATTTTGAAGAACATTTAAAATGTTTTTTTTTTTTATTCCCATCAATGGGGACCGAGCAACACTGAACCTGATTAACTTTCAAATTATAGTTTAATTTATATTGTGTTTAATATAAATTAAACTATAATACATTTTCATTTAATTGCAATTAACATGTAGTTAAGTGTCCAAAAACATTACATTCAGTTTGCACTTATATATATATATTTTAAAGTAGGCCTTATTTCCGTAATAAGCACTCTTTTTATAAGTATGCTAAAGTGGCCTTTTTCATTAGGGAAAACAAAAACACTGACATTTTTCAAAATATATTCTTTATGATCCACAGAAGAAAGAAAGTGATACAGGTTTGGAACGAGTACTTGATGACAGAATTTGCATTTTTGGGTTATCTATCCCTTTAAACATATTCCCCTGGTTTCACAGACAAGGCTTAAGCTAGTCCTAGACTAAAATGCATGTTTGATCTGTCTTAACTGAAAGCAATTTGCACTGAAATATCTTAAAATATGTCAGTGCCATTGTTTTGTCTCAAGATGCACACCAGTAATGTTTTTTTTTTTTTTTTTCTTTTTTTTTTTCTAAGGAATATCAAAAAAGCTACTTAAATGCCCTGATTGAACTAAGGCCTAATCCTGGCGTAATCTAAGCCCTGTCTGTGAAACAAGGCCATTGTCTACTACATCAAAGTATTGAGAATTATACATTATATATATTTATATTATATAATATATATATTGAGAAGGAGGAGGAAGCCCATAATGACTGATCTGCTGGGTTGAGATCACCCCTATTATCATGTTAAATGATGCTGTCATGGTGCTGTCCTGAGCCTCCAGAGCATTGAACTGTTACTTTACATAAAGTTGTCGATATCATCAAGACTCATTCGATTACGAGCACAGTGATGGGGGTGTTACTAGACTTTGATGCGTGCCGTTTTAAATAGAGCCCTCATCTTTCCATGGGCCCTGCTGTCGGCATGTCAACAACACACCAAATTAGTGTTTATTGAATCATTGTTCTATATGGGAAATGATAATTGCAGGAGCTGGTGGCCTTGCACATTACGCAAGTGCTGGTTCATGACTTTTCGAGAAAAACGGGCTGCCTTATTAAAGCTGGCTGCCCCAGCTCCTAATCTATTTCTAGGATTTCCGAAGTTTCAGCAAACTGGGGATTAGAGGGTTTTTTTGCTTCACAGATTTAGCCTCTGTCCAGCGCTCTCCTCGCTCCCAGATGGAGCAGAGTTGTTTGCGTCTGCGGTTTTTGCGTGTGTTTTGTCTGTATGTCTGCGGTGCTTTTGAGGTTTGTGAGGTCTTGCTTGTAAACTGTTTGAAGCACAATACTCCCCTGTGATAAATGTATACAGAAATGCAGTCAAAACATATTAGCACATTTTTGCAACATTTACCAAAGAAAAGTGGCCATACAAAGAATTTGCATGCTTGGTCCAATAAAAAACATCATACAACAATAATCTTTTAAGTATCAGCATTTGTTTTCCATTAATCAAGAGCCTCAATACGTGACTTGCTCATGTGCTATCTGTGCACTCTCTGTAATGGCACCTGTCCAGTCTTGCACATCACACAGGCTTTTTGCTTATTGTGGTCATCCAAATTCCCAAGGCATGCCACATCTCCTAAAAGCTTTCCTCTGTCCAGTTTGAATTTCTTTTGTCTGCAGATTTCGGAGTTGGAGGTTGTTCTCAAAAGTGGATTTAGAGAGCATCCTCCAAATAAAATAATTAATAATGATAATATGTGTGTCTTTGACAATTAAGTAATTAGATAGATAGATAGATAGATAGATAGATAGATAGATGTAACATTCTTGAACATTCATAATGACTGGTGACTAACAGCTTAAACCTTCCTAATTATAACTTTACATTGAATGTATACTGTTACCAAAGGATAAATGAAATCCTTGCAATTAAAAGTTGAGTATGAGTGGATTGGGGGTGGCTTAAAATTCAAAGTGGCCTTGAAAAACTATCCTACACTGTTAAATGCTAGTGAGAAAAAAGACAACACAACAGCTAACACATGAACCGCATCTTTATGACACAACAGCTGAAGCGATCAGAGCAAAACATAGGGGTCATGGAATCTGTCACAGGTCAATGGCCTCTGATCTTTTGACATCCCGACATGTGCATGTGTGAGTGTGAGAGAGCTGGGCTTCCCTCAACAGACTTTACACTCTGTGTAATTAGTAATTCACACCGCACTGTTTCCTTATTAGAACCAAGCCAATTGGAAAATCAAGCCAATGGAGCTTTACTGCTAATATTGTGTTGTAAACATCTAAGCATATATCTTTAAATATGAATACTATGAATACCTTCTAACCATAGTTCAGTCTTGAACGCCTGACATATGAAATAAGAGACCAAAAAAAATCTATTTTTTTTAAATGGAACAGTTTATTGAACCTTTAATTTTTATTGACAAAATATTACAAAAATCTAAAATAAAATAAAAAGTTTGCATGTGTATTTTTAATATATCAGGCTGTCATGGTTCACATATTATGATATAGGAGAATATGGAGCTCATACTCAAGGAAGAAACAGGCCCAAACTGAACAAAAATATGCAATTCTGAGAGATTAACAAAAAAATTTTCTTCAAAAGCCTGATGTGTCAAAATTATGACATAAAAAGTCAAAATTATGACTTAAAAAGTTGAAATTATGACATACTAAATTAAAATTGACTTAAAAAGTCGAAAAACTCTAATCTATCATTTATACAACAAAAGGCATGTAGATTGTGTACAACAGATTTGTTGATAATTTAGGCCCTGTTTACACCTGGTATTAAAGGAACACTCCACTTTTTTTGAAAATAGGCTCATTTTCCAACTCCCCTAGAGTTAAACAGTTGAGTTTTACCGTTTTCGAATCCATTCAGCCGATCTCCGGGTCTGGCGGTACCACTTTTAGCATAGCTTAGCATAGTTCATTGAATCCGATTAGACCGTTAGCATCTTGCTCAAAAATGACCAAAGAGTTTCGATATTTTTCCTATTTAAAACTTGACTCTTCTGTAGTTACATTGTGTACTAAGACCGACGGAAAATGAAAAGTTGCGATTTTCTAGGCCGATATGGCTAGGAACTATACTCTCATTCCAGGCGTAATGATATTACGCAGCATCTCTCACAAATGTTTCCATGGTTGCAAGGCACGCTTCCTGTGCAAGCAGGGGGTCACAGGCGCTGCGTAATATCATTGCGCCTGCTGCAGCCATGGTACGGCAGCAAAGTTCCTTGATTATTACGCCGGAATGAGAGTATAGTTCCTAGCCATATCGGCTTAGAAAATCGCAACTTTTCATTTTCCGTCGGTCTTAGTACACGATGTAACTACAGAAGAGTCAAGTTTTAAATAGGAAAAATATCGAAACTCTTTGGTCATTTTTGAGCGAGATGCTAACGGTCTAATCAAATTCAATGAACTATGCTAAGCTATGCTAAAAGTGGTACCGCCAGACCCGGAAATCGGTTGAATGGATTCGAAAATGGTAAAGCTCAGCTGTTTAACTCTAGGGGAGTTGGAAAATGAGCCTATTTTCAAAAAAAGTGGAGTGTTCCTTTAAGATGCGTTTTGGTCCATCAGATCACAAGTGGACGACGCTAAATACAGGTGTAAACAGGGTGTAAAACGTTTTGAGCTTGTTCACTTGTGACCACTTCCAGAGGTATTCGAAAACGCATTCGACCGGATTGCTTTCATAATATAAACGCTCATGTTGTCAAATGCATTCGAACAGCCACAAAAGACCACCTACTCTCTGCCTACTGACCTAACATGTAAACATTATGGGAAGTGCGCTAGCCAGACGGGATTTAAACTTTGTCGGCTGAAGACCCAAGTTTGGTTTGAAGACAAAAAACGTACCAAGCACAATGTTCCCTCACCATTCCTAATTTCTAACACGCACTCATTGCGTTTGGCGTGGTCTTGCGGCTATCAGAGCAGAAATGAAAGCTGATGCTCTCCGTGTTGCCATTGTAAATTGCGCAAGCTTATTTTGTCCATTAGATCGAAAGATCTGAAGAAACCCATACATTTACCCACCCATAGACCCTCCCCTTGAAGATATCAGGAGAGAAGTGGTTGAAAGTGGACAAAAGAGACAGATTAAAACACCAGGTGTAAATGTCTCTCTCATCTGCTTGTGATCCGATCATCTGCTTGTGATCCGATCGACCAAAACGCATCTTAATACCAGGTCTAAACAGGGCCTTAGAGGCCTTTGAAATTTGTATCAAATGTGATACAGTAGGCTTTATAGGGTTGAATATCCAGATAGATCTATTCTGCAGAGCAAATGTGCACTGTGTGTCTGGGTGTTTTCAGCTGTTGGCGTCCTGTAGTGCTGTCAACACACTGAAGGTGCTCAAAACATGTTAATACCAAGTCTTGAGGACAGAACCTCTCCACTGTGGCCCACTGTCACACAGCGTCCAATGTTTGTGAAACATTTGGCAGCACTGCTCTAAAAAAGGCTGAAGGAACTGGAAGAGAAATGGGCTTTTAGCTGCTGCAGTAGCACTTGAACGGAGTGGATGTGAAATTATATCTGGGGCTTTGACAAAGCTTATCGTGGGGAAGCTGGGGGCATTTTGGGGCACTTTAGAGAAGCATGACGAGGGGGACAAATTTGTCACATGTATGTTTATAGTCTTACATGGCTCTGTGGATCCTGTGCCTAATCTTTTTAACTGCACAAGCAAACAAATAAAAAGTCTGATTTCTTTATTTTGGCTACCTTAACATCCACTAAGACAACGGGCATATCCAATATCAAAGCCGGCTCCAAATGCATGCTGATGCACCTGGCAATGAAAGGGATTTTGATATGAGGTTTCATTTGACTTACACACAGAAAGCAAATGTTCAGCCCACCCTTTATATTGCTTCTGTGTGTCTCTCCTACACAAGATGTTTTTGATTAAACTACTCTAAAAGTATGTGCCATCATCTTCCTTTCAGTGAATTAAAAGATTTAGATAAGCTGTAGTGATTAAGAGTGGAGGACGGGTCTGCTAGCAAATCCCTTCCAACAGCTCCTCAATATTTTTTTTTTTTTTTTTTTGCATTTTGTGATTTATGATATTAAAACCAAAATATTAATGCCATGATATCTAGACAGTTCTTCTGCTACTGACATCATGCAATGCTATCAGTGCAGTCGATGAACATCAAACATTTAAGCCATGTTATATTTAGAAGGTAGTATTCCAACATTACAACACTCAGCTAATGAGATATCAGCAGAATAGTGTATTTTTAGTACGCTAGTATTACTAGTATAGTAAATATATAGTGGAAAATACGTTTCATCAAGAGTCTGGTAAGAATTGTAAATAGGGCTGAATATGTAACGGAGGCCAGCTAGTAAAGAGCTGAGCAAGTAAACCTTACTACCCTGGCTTTAAGAGGTGTGACTGACACTAGAGAATGTGATCTTTAGCGTCTTTGTTAGTGCAGCCGCTTCCCATGCCGGAAACGGCAGTTTGAATCCCGCTCGGAGTGGTGCGTGTAGAACCGGAGGGGTTCCATTGGTGCCGTGACCCGGATGGGAGTGAGGTTTAGGTGGATGAGTGTAATGGAGGCCAGCTAGTAAATAGCTGAGCAAGTAAACCTTACCCCTCTGGCTTCAAGAGGTGTGAACGCTAGAGAATGTGGTCTTTAGCGTCTTTGTTAGTGCGGCCGCCTCACATGCCGAAAACGCTGGTTTGAATCCCACTCGGAGCGGTGCGAGTAGAACCGGAGGGGTTCCATTGGTGCCGTGACCCGGATGGGAGTGAGGTTTGGGGGGTGAGTGTAATAGAGTCTAGCTAGTAAAGAGCTGTGCAAGTAAATTATCACTCCCCTGGCCTCAAGAGGCGCGCTAGAGTCTGTTGTCTTACCGTCCTTGTTAGCACCCTCCTCCCATGCCAGAAACGCCAGTTCGAATCCTGCTCGGAGCGGTGCGAGTATAACCGGAGGGGTTACATATACACATTATGATAATTTCGAATTTGGGGGAAGGGGGTGGATAAAACATGAAAATTATGTAATTATATATATACAGTATAAACACTCTAAAAATGCTGGGTTAAAAATGGACAAACCCAGTGATTGGGTTGTTCTGACCCTGCGGTTGGGTTAAATGTTTGACCCAATCTGTGCATTTTTATTTAACTCAACTATTGTTTAAAGATTACTATATTGCTCACTTAAAATTAACCCAAAATAGGTTGGAAATTAACATTTATTAATATGTTTAATAAATTAACACTTATTAATAAGTTTAATAAATAATAATTAAATAATAAACATTTATTAAATTGCTTATTAATAAATGTTCATATAATTGTGTGTCTGATTTTTAATTTCCAACCTATTTTGGGTTCATTTTAAGCCAGCCATATAGTAAATTTTAATCGATAGTTGAGTTAAATAAAACTACCCAGCAGTCAAACATTTAACCCAATTGCTGGGTTTGTCCATATTTAACTCAACTTGGGTTGTTTTTAACCTAGCATATACAGAGTGTATATTTTTCCCCCTTTTTTCTTAATTATGGGGTGAAATGGGATCTGGAATATGTGCAGAAAGATTCATAAATTCACTAACTAAAGCTGCATATAATGAAATTGAAGCACAATGAAATTGAACAAAATGCATCTTGAGATGCTTTTTTGAATGTTTTGTGGTTTTTAAGTTTGACACATATTGAAATGGTTGCGTTCATGACATGAGGCGCTGAAAAGAAACAGTGAAACGTTGCAACGGTCGAAGACATCTAGCACGTTTGCATAATAAAAATGATCAGTGCTGACACAAGAACACGCCCTACGTGAACGGTCCCTAAGTAAATCAAAAGGAGTGATTTTATTATGTTTGAAGGCTTATGCACATTCTAACCCATTCCTTCCTCTGTGGCACCTTGTGATTATCTGACTCTGTGTGACATTTGTTGTGTGTATTGACTCTAGCCTCACCATTGTGTTAACTTATTGCCACTTTATCAATAAAAGGATAGTCCATTCACATGCCAATCAAGAGCAGCCACACTGGATTACTAAACAGATTGCTGACCTTCCCCCACCACATAAAGCAGCGTCCTGCACAGGGACACACTTCCTCCTCTGCTGTCCTTTTTTTTACAAGTGCTCTCTGAGGGTCAACTTGTAGCAGATTTGGCTAATTAACTGCCCTTGTGTTGAGCAGTGATAGCCTGTGAGGTTCCATAGATGCTTTGACAATCAATACAGCATTGTCCTTTCCATTCCAGATAGCATTTGGCAGACCATCTTTATCCAAAGAGACTCACAGTAGTAATCAAGGGTTAAAGGGATAGTTCACCCCAAAAATGAAAATTTAGCTTATGATCATGTCATTGCAAATCTGTATGATTTTATTTCTTCTGTGGCACACACACACACACACACACACACACACACACACACACACAAAAGGAAGAAGATATTTTAAAAGATTTCCTTTTTTGTCCACACAACAAAAGTCACTGCAATCCAATGTTGTTTTGAACTAAGAAAATCCGTAGAAAAACGGAAAAAGGTACTGGTAATTTTCTGCCAGGACATTATACGTTAAGTTTATGGACATTTCCAAGTATTTTCAAGTATTTTATTGAAAACAAAGCATGATTGTTTCACATACAATATTGCCAAAGCAATGATGCACATACAGTATACATACACACACAAAAAATACTGTTATACAAAAAGATAATAACAACAACTACAATAATAATGATAATAACAACCCTAAAACACAACACAATGCAATGTTTAATTCAAAATACAGGTAAAACATCTGTAAAAGATCAATATGAAAAATTCCTTCTTATTAAAACTACATTGTGCACTACTTTTTAGTACTTTTCTTAAAGTGTACGCAGAGTTTCATTGTATAGACAGACACAACAGTTGAAACATTCTTCAAAATATCTTTTTTTGTTGAGGGTGAGTAAATGATGATTTTCATTTTTTGGCTAAAAGACTTGAAATCCCTTGCATAATGTGATAGCAGAAAGTCTCCAATACTTTGGTCACACCTACTGTACCTGAGATTGAACATATTGTACTCATTCGCTCGATGAACTCTGAGAGGTCTGTCATATGCCAGAGTTTTAAATACAAAGAAATAGCCGTGATTCAAACTACTGGAATTTCTCGAGATTTCAAGCAAAAGCTACTGACATGGAGTACATTTCCTAGAACTATGTTTATGGAAAGCTGGTTTGATTCTTGGTAGTGGAGGTTAGAAAATATTTGGAGCAAATTCCTGATTGAAAAGTTAATGTGTTACTTTGTTTGAGATGTGTGCAGTTGATTGAAATGTGAAGTTACTAAAAATACTATTTATAGTTTTCACTATATTTAACAGGCTAGTTTAGAAAAGAATTATCGTGTTTCATCACCGTCGTAAAAAGGAATTGACAACAAAAGCTAATGATTAACTGCAAGTTAAGCCTTAATGATCCAATAAATGGCTTTGATGAGTAATTAGGAGTGCAGTGTTAAAGCGTTAAAATATAAGAGAAAGAAACTTTGTTCTTGCGATCCACACAGAAGTTGGTGTCTCAACATGGTGTTACTTTTCTCACCAATTGCTTGGCTGAAAAGGCTTGTTTGAAAGTCAGGAACCAGAGCATTAGAGGCCATTATTAGGACTGTCTGAGCTGGTGTGTGGTCATGACACCCTCCAGGAGGTAAAGAAGACGGGGTGTGATCCCAAGTGTCAAACAGTAGCTAAAGGGGATTGTCTGAGTGTGGTCTCAGGCTTGGGCTCTGAAAATCAGATCTTTCCCAATTTTTCTTCGCATAGCCAAACCTTTCTCTTCAAATAGCCAATGCTGCATTGCAAAAACACAATAAACAAAAATCTGTAAGGTATTAGAGCCTATAACCAGCCCTTTATTTCAATTTTAAAATATTTTATTGGAAACATGATAGTTTCACATACTATTGCAAAAACAACCATGTATATATAGTACATACACAAAATATACTGTGATAAAAAGTTGTGAAGAACTACTAAATTGTTGTTGTTAAAACTATATATTTTATACTAAAAAACTGTAAACTAAGTTTAAACTATAATACATTTTTATTTAATTGCAGTTAAGTATAAAACACTTCACACTTTAAAGTACTCTTTTAAAATATATTATTTTGTAATAAGTACTCTTTTTAAAGTATGCTAAAAGGTACTTATTTTTCACAAGGGCTCTGGGATTTAAAGTAGAGATTTCAATAAAAGGGTCAATGATGTGACGGATAATTTTTTTGTCCAAAGGCCTTAATAATAATAAAAAACAAAGATATGACATCCAAAGTATGTAAGGCAGTACAACTAGATCTCTTTTATTGAATCCAAAAGGTTTCAATTATATTTTGCTACATATAAAGGTATTTTAAACAATTTTGAAGTGTCAAAAGGTCATTTGGTTTAACCGTCCAAAGACCAATACAGTCAATTCAATATTAAAATATATTAAAAATGTAATAAATGTATATATATATTTTTTTATTATGGCATCATTTTATAACATCATATATCAACATAGTGCAAAATGGCATTAAAATTATGTGTAGAAGTCGTTGCTTTGTTATGAGAAAGAAAATTAATTTCATTGATGTCATTCGGAGTAACCAATATAAAGGGACCATCTTGGATGAAGTCATGCGGTCAATGTCATGTGACAGGATGTGAAATCATTTAGACACCTGCAAAAGACCACATGGTCATAAAGCAAAGTAAATAACTCTCTCGTAACTATTTGAAAAATTCACGTATTCACTTGCTCATACGCATGTCCTGAAACATCAGGTCATTCAGTACAACCACTATAAAACATGAAAAATGTTGTAATATTTTAAAAACTTGTACTAAATATAAAATGTTTGATTGTCCTTTTGCTAGCTAGATATCAGCCTGTTAGCATTGTTTGAAAATATCGTCATTCGGTCTAACCAAGTGTGTCATTTGGTAAAACCGAAATTTTGGTTAAACTGAATGACTTTTTTGGTGACAAATGTTGTCCATCTTGTAAAAAATGACAAAAGTAGTGTTAATTGATTATAAAAACAACATAATCTCATTGTTAACACTTAATAAAACTGAATTGAATTATATCTCCATTATGTTTTTTTTACACTTTTAAAAACCTTATTCGTCAATGACCCAAAAATTCAAACTATGCTCTAATTCAGACTGAATGTAATGCCCAGATTCATCAATCTTTGTACATTAACAAATTTCCACTTGCACTTGTAAAAGCACTCATGTGCAGGCTTCACATGACGGGTCTAAGCAAGTTATCTGGAAAAACCTGTAAACCAGTGTAACATTTTAATCTCTCTGTGTGCAAGCCCAGCTCTCCGAATTATATGAAGGATGTTCCAAGTGCAGTGTTATCGAATCCAAATCTTTAGCGTGTCATAGGTCAGAGTTTCAAGTCAATGCTCAGGCTAAACTGTACAAACAAACAGCTCCTGCCAGCACAAGATCATTACTCATGTAAAATATACATGCATGTGACATTTTCTTTCTTGCCGGGGGAGGGGATGTCGTGCATATATACAGTGCACGCAGGCCATCAATTGTATTTCATGTAAAAGGGCTTTCACTTCAAGCATATTAAATCTGTTGTGTATATAAAACGTGTTGTGTGTAATGCCTATTTATGAAGGACTGTGAGTGATGTGCAGTGCTTATGTGTACGGTATCTGCTAAGGACATTACGCCTACAAAGCTCATGCCCTGAATCATGTGCGTGTGAATGTTTTCATTGCATTTGACTATCGCACTGGAAGTGCACCATACAACATCCGACGTTTGCTGCTCATGTGGAATATTTCAGCGTGTTTGTGTGTCAGAAAAGACAGAAAGTGAAAGGGACAGTACATAGACTGTTTTGACATAAACTCAGATCCCTGTTTTCCACGATATTTCTTCTCTTGGATGTTGCCAAGACAGACTGAGGCTTGCTTTATAGAAACAAGTTCAAGGAAGCCATATTGTGACATTAACAATTAGCGTTGCTGCTTAAGGCTAATAAAAGAAGTCCCACTCCACCTTGAAATGTCAAGTTTCAAGATTAATTTGTGTGAAAACGACACACTATGAGTCACTGTGAGAACAAAAAAAGCTCGGCACAAAAGCCTCGACTGGTTTTTGTAAAATAAGCATGTTAAACGCTGTATTTGCTGGAGTAACTTAATCTTCGTGGCATGAAATGGTGTTTTGGGGATAGGAAGTAAGGCAATTTGCATGTCAGAATGATGCGTTTAATAGGGACTGTAAATGAGGTTACTTGATATTGGACAAGTCCGCAAATCTGGTTTCCTAGCAATCTTGCATGAAAAAGCATGCACGACTTAAAATAGCCAGTGGAGAGCCAATCATAATACTTTATTTTGAGAATGTAATTTTCTCAAGCCTCGCCAGTAATTAACCTCGCTACAAAAAAGGTATTGGAAGCACCACACTCGCAATTCCAGCTACAGCACAGTAAAGGACCGGCTATATGATAGGGAGGAATGAGAGGGAGAGAAAGAGAGTGAAAAGGGCTCTGGATTCAGCTTTATCTGTGAATGTCGGCGCTTCTTTTTTCCGTTCTTTCTATCCAATTTTTATTTAAAACTTCTTTCTTTGGCTTCTGCTGAATCGGGGGTTTTGTTCAGCGTTAATTCACTTCCAGCTCATTCTGAGCCTTCTCCAAGCTGCTGGGATCACTTATAATGATGGTGGTCAAACACCTCAGCAGATAATTGACTGCAAGTGGTCCGACTTGTTTTCCAAAGGCCTAACAATGGAGACAAAGACCATTGAGGGCTAAAAGAGAGAAGATCTGAATCTTGAAGCTCATTGCGTTGGCAAAGTGAGAAGAATGTGTCCACCTGTGCCAAATTGCTTCCTTTTGCTTGGTGCCAGACTGGAGACATGAGCTCTGTTCCAAAACCCAATGAACTGCCTCGCTGCCTAACAAAGGCAGCATCCCAACTGTCATGGAACCCCATAAGTGACTGATTTGGAACATTCTCACCATTATAGCCTACTCTGCTTAAGAGGAACTTGATTTTATTAGAGTTTGACATTTGCATGTTGCTAGGCTAATGCAATAAGCATTAACTTAGCACTCAGGCAAATAATACATTTAAATTAATACAAAGTTCTGTCATGAAACTCTAGATGGTGCAGGCTAATAGGTCCTTAACTTGTTTCGTTCCTGCTGTATCAGTAGCCAATGAGCTCACGTGCTCAACCTTCAAATACTTGGTGAGCATTTACTGTAGCAGTGCAGCGCGCTTTCAGAAACCCTCCACCTTCCCCAGCTCCACCTGCTACAGGTAATTCATGTATGCTATAGCAGGTAACATAATCAAATTAAGTTTCCTTTTAGCCTTCAGTAAAATCAACCAAATATTTGGTTGTTTCTGTGTGGGTTAGTAGCACTACAAAAATTATTTTATATATTAAGTACAAGTATAGCCCAAACATTCTTTGACTTTTCTGTATACATGTCAGTATAAGCCAAGTATGCTTAAGTATAATTTTAAGTATATATCTGACATAACAAGTAGACTGAAATAGAGTTGTCAAAAGTATCGACTTCGGAACCAGTTGGTACTGAAATTTTAAAAATGTGATGCTTTGAGCGCTGTTGATCTGACTGGCCATTGTGTTCATGCGCTCATCGGATATGTCTGTGATCGGCTACAATGATCAACGCACGGGAGCGTTTGAAAGCACACGGAAGTGTTTGAATTTGAAAGCGTTTTGAAAGCAGGCATCTATCAGCGGACTGGTCCGCGATAGATGTCTGCTTTCATACGCTCCCGTGTGTATCTGTGTATGCGCTCAGTGAAGAGCATCATTGATGACTATTTACAATGTTTTTGAAGCGTTGATCATTGAATCCAATCACAGACATATCCGATGAGCGCGTCAACACAATGGCCAATCAGAGGTGTTTACGAATCCACTCAACAGCACTCAAAACGTCACGTTTTAAATTTCATTACCGACTTGGTACCGAGGAACTCTAGACTGAAAAAAATATTCTTCTATTTTTAGTTTAAAAGTATAACATTTGATAATAGCACACTTGAATAAACTTATTTTTCTTTGTCTCAAAATATTTCACTAATCAAACTCAATCAAGAGTCAGTATTCATTGACATATTTGCATATGTGTGTATAGCATATTTACTGAACAGACAGTCTGTTATTCTAAGCATTGGTTTAGAGTGTTTACCCAACCAAAGAAAGAACTGAATGCTAACTAAAAACAAGTGTATTCAACTTTACCTTGATACATAATAGAGTGAACAGCAATGCTACTAAATGTTATGACAGTAAGCTTAGATTTGAACGAGAGAACATATTCCTGGAATTCTAGTTCTCTCTGAATGGACAGATTCATGCACTCTAAAAGTGATACGCAAACTACTGCTCGTATTTTCCCAGAATCAGCATCCCTCAGAGTTTTCAGATATAAATGGGTTCAGATGCAGTGCTATCTGTGAGAGTTAGACAGTGACCTGACAGCGGTCTGATCTCACAGTGGGCAGCCGTCCACTATCTGGAATCTAATGTTGTGCTTTTTATACAGCAAGGGTTATTTTTAATGGCCAGCATGCCTCACAGTCCCCTGATGTGGCATCACCCTGTGTTGGCTCATTGGCAGTCACACCTCTGACTTAGCTGCCATTTAAACCGAGGGCATACGGTGGTCAGTAAAACTAAAACCATAAAAAACACATTTTCATTACATTAAATAAAATAAACGTTAACTGAAATAAAATAATATAAAACTTAAACTTATTTTATTTCTGCTAGTTGCCACGATACCTGATGCACTAAAATAGCTAAAACTGAAATCAAACTTCATAAAAACTATAGACAATATACAGTACTGTGCAAAAGTCTTAGGCCACCTCCAGCTTTGTTGTTTTAGCAATGTTTTAATGACCATCCATATTTATTTTTTGGTCTATTTTATGATACAAACAGAAAAAAAAACAGGAAATATGTACTCAAAATGTAAAAAAAAAAAACAACAAAATGTCTTCTTCAAGCAAAAATCAGTATTTAGTGTGACCTCCTGGGGCCTCATTTATAAAGTGTGCATACGCACAGATTTGATCTTGCGTATGCTTAAATCCAGGCCAACGCTTATATTTATAAAATCGGTCTTTGACGTGGAAAAGTGCTTAGAGCCACTTCAGGGTCTGAGCAGACGTACGCACTTTTCATTGTCAGATTACTGCAGGTTTTTGGAAATCTAAGCTATTCTTGCAGCTCGCTAAGGATTTGGACGATGACTGTTGACCTTTTATATGTAAATGACATTAGGTGTCGTATACAACACGGAGAACTGAAACCATTCAGCCGCGTGCAAGTTCAAGATCATTTGCGATTTATAGATTTCACATCTAAAAAGAGAGGCGTACGCTCGTTTTCTGTGTACGTTCATTCTATGAATCACACATACGCACATCTGAGAAATGATCGTAAGATCAAATTTAGAACGGTTTCAGTGCAACATTTTATAAATGAGGCCCCTGGACTTCTTCCTTTTTCTCAAAGAAGAAAATCTGAGAAACTTCTCATCATATTTTGAAAGTTTTCTTGACTTTCCAGTCCTTTTCCATCCCATTTAGGTTTAAGAGAGCCAGGTTCCTCCTATTGCTCAAAGGGGAGGCTTACTAAATACTTGCCACTTTAGCCTATAGAAGTCTGTTTTTTTTTTTTGTTTTGTTTTTTCAGTTTTTTTAATAATGCATACAAATTTCCTGTATTTTCTGGTTATATTCTAATAAAGAGACTGAGAAATAATTATATATGGTTATTATACCATTGCTAAAACAACATCTAATGGTGGCCTAAGACTTTTGCACAGTACTGTATATTAAAAAAATAAAACTGACAAAAACAAAATGACTAAAACTTGAACAAAAATGAAAGTGAAAAATGAAAATATAAAAAGCAATTCAAACTATTACTAAAAACTATAAGATCTTCTTAAAATAACACTGACTATCCCACACAAACTGAACATATTTGAAACAGCGCAAATATATCAAGTCAAACTACTCCTACTCTCAGACTTCCATTCGCAAAGGCTTCAATCGTTCAGTTTCACTCCCTCCTCAGACTCTTAAATGTCTTTCTCCTTTTCCCTGGTTGATACCTTAATTACCTCTTTCAGGGCCTCATCCCGTTAAAACCTCTAGGCTGTCGTTATTACATATTCATCCTGCCAACACTATTATTCAATGTGACTCTCAATGGCCATAAAGCAACAACTGCTTGTGGGCTCATTGTGACATTCTCACTAGTGTGCTAAATGCTGGGGCCGGTCTGAACGTACCCTCTCCTGACACCCACTTATGGCTCCAACAGGTGGGCTTAGCAAAAGGGCAGAGGATGGAATGTTGCCTTTCAACTAAGGCAACCTTGACAGCACGTAGCCTTGAAAATTGTCAGATATACCAGCCAACCATTGTCCTCCTCTCACACAGTGCCATAAATAGGTCAATGTAAATGGACGTTTTTAGGGAAGCAACTTCCTTTTTAGGAGACACCGCTGTTTTGAAGAAAGGGAACATAGGGGATGTCTTCTTTTGTCATAGAGAAAAAAGGAATAATTCGAATTCATCCAGCGACTATAGCTGCTACTATTCTTTGCCTTCCCGATCTTCTCTGAGCCTTCGCTAAGTAATTATGTTTGCATGCCCCATTCAAAATGACTATAAAAACAGCACGCCAATGTGATACCATGATAATACACTAATATCCTCCGCTTGCCTCAGAAATTAGTATGATTCATCGCTTCACAGTTTAGTAACTGGGGGGAAAAAAAGAGTTTGTTCACTGGCTCATGAGTCATATACAGCCACTGTACTCTTTCCCCAACCAGAAATAGCAAAACTGCCTAAATACAGTCACAGAAAAGAGGGCACGGTTTATGTGATGTTTGTGTCGTGCTGGATGCTCTTTGAACTGAAAAATTACAGAATTAGTTGACGTTGAGTAATGCGACTGTTGTTGTTTAGTACTGTGAATATAAGCATGAACAGGAGTGTAAGACTAGTTAAATTGTTTATATGTATTTGATAATAGATAAAAGCATAAAAAAGTGTACACTTAAATGGCCTTTTATTTCATTAATATTATATTATCTGCAAGTACAGTAAAATATACCTTTAAGATCTGAAGTACACTTCAAGTGCACAAATAATACAATTAAGCACACTTGTTATTCACAAGGGAATAAATAACCAACAATGTTCAAAGCTGAAACTATCTTGGCTAAACTTCTTGCCTTTTCAACACCTATCCAGCTGATAGGTTGCAAGGCAAGCATGACGCATGGAAATGATGTTTAGTTTATCGATTATTTCCTTGTCCTGGGTGTTTGAATAAACTCAGATATGGGACAGAGTTCGCTTTTGAACCCAGTCCAACAGGATTATCAATGCTTCGCACAGAAATGCAAGATGGAAAAGTGTGAAGGCAAAAGAGCTGAACTTTATGATGGCAATATCTAATGACAGGCTAAATGAACTTTCAGGCATCCAGAGTATTAAACTGACAATCCATTCTGTCACTCTCACATCTCACATTTCCCAGTCCTTTTAATTGCCAATCGCTTTATACGCGCAACACCGTGTCCAGCCCAGAAGGGCTTAATGTGGTTGTTTTCATTGCCTCAGTTTATAGACACTGTACAAGGCAAAGATCACTTAATAGAAGAGCCACTCAAGGCGCTGGTATTTTTATAATAGCGTTTGAAGCTGCCAGGTTACTCTCATATATGTTAAAGTTCGGATCCCAACAGGTTTTTAGAGACTGGCACAGAATGAGATGCCAGCTGGCTCCCACGTGATGCCAAGTATACTGGCATGCCCAGTAAAGCTCTGCTGGCCATGCAATGCAGAGCACCCACACCATGCCTCTTCATATGCACTGAAAGGTTTCAATGGAAAGAATCTGTCCATCTTGCTTTGCAATATGTCAGTGCACACGCATGCCATTCGTTCATTTTCCGACACTCTTAAAAAATGGTTCCAAAAGGGGGTTTTCGCAGCAATGCCATAGAATAACTATTTTGGGTTCCCCAAATAACCTTTCAGTCAACAGTTCTTAAAAGAACCTTTTTTTTCCTAGGCCCTCATACACCTGGTATTAAGATGTGTTTTGGTCCATCAGATTACAAGTGGGCGACGTTAAATACAGGTGTAAATTTTAGAGGTAGTCGAAAATGCATTCGACCGGACTGCTTTCGTAGTGTAAACACTCATGTGGTCGAATGCATGCGAACAGCCACAAAAGACCACCTACTCTCCGCCTACTGACTTAATGTGTAAACATTATGAGAAGTGCGCTAGCCAGACGGGATTTAAACTTCCAGACCCAAATTTGGTTTGAAGACGAAAAATGTACCAATCACAATGTTCTCTCACCATTCCTGATTTCTAACATGCTCTCACCGCGTTCACCGTGGTCTTGCAGCTATCAGAGCAGAAATAAAAGCTGATGCTCTCTGTATGTTTTTCCGTCATGTTTGGTTGTGTTCATATGTAAATTGCGTGAGCTTATTTCATCCATTAGATCAAAAGATCTGAAAAAAAAAAAAAAAAAAACATACATTTACCCGCCCATAGACCCTCCCCTCGAAGAAATCAGGACAGAAGTAATTAAAAATGGACAAAAGAGATGGAGTAAAACACCTGGTGTAAACGGGTATGTGTCTCCCTCGTCTACTTGTGATCTGATCTACCAAAACCATCTTAATATCAGGTGTAAACAGGGCCTTAGTTTGAAGAACATTTTAATAACCCTTTTTCACTATAAAGTGTGCAATGAAAAGGTTCCATGGATGTTCTATAGATGCCAATAAACAGCCTTTATTTTTAAGAGCGTAAGAACAATACTTTGTTGATATGGATGACATGTCGCCCCTCATGAACATTCATGACATGCATTTTGTACATACAGATTGAGTTCTCGCCCTGAAAAATCAGCTGACGGTCAGCAATGGAAGTCACAAAGGCCCAACGAATATGTATGGACCCTGCTGACGTCTGGATGAATTAGGCAGCATTAGCATAAAAGAGTTTAGTAACGAAAGTGGCCCCATGATGGTCGAAATCTGCATATTGCTCTTTTATTCACCTTTTTTTGTCTCGTCACCATCCCCTGAATCAGAACGAGTGTATGGTCTGGAGATATTTTCGCTGGCTTCGCATTTACTATTCATTTCAAAATGACTGTATCCTGAATAGGAGATTAACTTTAGATTCAGGCTTCAACATGACAGGCGTTCAAATCTTTCGACTATATTTCTTGAATAGGGATGACTTCCTATCAACTCTCTCTGACTTTATCTTTATTTATTTAATTGTGACCAGTAAAAGCACTTTAAAAGTGTACATTTTCTGCTTGAACTTTTCACGAGAAATGAGGTTATTTGATCCTTCGACTTCAAAAGGAGTGTGTGTGTAAGTGGTACATCCACTGAATTATAACAGTATCCTGTGTAGCGAGGAGAAAAAAAATCCCATAAATATCTTGCATTATGAATTATTTAAGGAATCATTGATGATGTCCTGTGATGGTGGATGGGGAGCTTCATTTTTTTGTTGTTAACTAATATCTATATGCTTATGGGGTGTAATAAAAATCCAATTACGTAAAATACCTGTGTCATTAACCTAACAGTGTTCATATAGAAATCAGCAGGAATTAATAAACAAACGCAGTAGTGCCTTCCACATGTGGGCTTATTAAAAATGTGCCATCATTATTTTTGTAGCGCACCACTTTTGAAGGCAATACATAGGGGGGGCTTTGGTGAGAGAGAGAGAAAATAGTCATTCTATAGTATCAGTTTGCTACTGGGATATATAGCTTATGACTAAGCCCACATTAAACTCCACAGAATTTTGATGCAATTTAGTTGAAATTACTTGGGTAATCTGAAATGTGAAATATAACCTCAGTTTCACACATTTAAATCCATTCTGTAGAATACCATGTATTTGGCATTCCTCATTCCGGAACAAATCTGCAGATTCCGTCTGGACTTGCTTATGACATATTATTGACAGCCTTTTCCTCCAGAAGTTCTAACAAACACCTCCATCACTATCATACATGAAGCTGGAAAATGTGATTTTCCACTTTCTTTGCCTGGAAATGGTAGTAGCTGGTTTTTTGATGAACAGAAAACAACTGTGAACTGTGGAAACAAATTTCCTGAGAGTATTTTTGAAGAATTTTTCAAAAGCAGCTTTTCCAATACAGATAGAAAGTACAGACATCCCCTGTGAAAAAAGAACTGCACTTAATTGTATTAAATGTGCATTTACAGTGTACTTTAAATCTTGAAAGTATATATTTAAAAAAACAAAAAACAAAAAAAAAACTTATGGATAATATTAATAAAATAAAGTCACTTCAGTGTACTTAAAAAGCGTACAGTTTCATGACTGTTTATTAATTTTTACTTTAAATTGCATTTTAAATCATTTATCAGAAGTACATTTATTGATTGATTGATTGATTTATTGGGGGGGGGGGAGTTTATTTCATAAACCCTCAGTGTAAAATCGACCCCCAAACATGATTTTAATCAGTTTGCAATCTTAAAAGTTCCATTATAATCAATAAAGTTGTCTACACTGTAAAATGAATCTCTTTTTTACATCGTGTCTACACTTTGTTAAATGAGAGAATTTACAAACTTGTAGAACTCAGCGCTGAACAAAAACTCCAGAGTGTTGATCAGTGAGTGGATTCTGACTAACTTAAAGACCCCTGATTGGCCACTGCATTCAAGAGATCAAGAGGCTACATTGCTCACCATTGAAAAAACATGTAAAATAGAAACATTTGACATTCTCGAGAGCGCAAACACCAATACGCACCAGAGCGTTTACCAAATCTGTTTAATTCGAGGGGGAAGCGGCAATCGATTTCAACCAAGGGGTAAATCCCCCTAATACGGCGGCATTTTAACCAAGGGGGCACTTTAACCATATTTGAAAGACAAAAGAATTATGAAATTACATATAAAGATGTACTTAAGTCCTACAAGGGTTAGTTCACCCAAAAATGAAAATTATCTCATGATTTACTCACCCTCAAGCCATCCTAGGTGTATATGACTATCTTCTTTCAGACGAACATGGAGATATATTTAAAAATATCCTGGCTTATCCTGGATCCATTTAACATGTAAGAACTTTTACAGACCCAGTAGTTGCAAATGATTCACAGATAGCGAAAGGGAAAACTTTGGACATAGGCAGGGGTGATCACGAGAGTCTGTGATGCCATTGAAGAGGAACATGGCATGACAGATTCTCCCAAAGATATCAAGCGTCTGACTGCTAAAAATAGCAAGGAAAAATGCCCTCGTGTAAGGTATTTATTTTTCCACGCTGTCAAGGAATGACGACACTGTTTCCATATGCACAGACAAAGAGATATAATGTCCCTTCCGGAGGATTCATGCGGTCCTTTTTACTTCACCTTTAAATTAGAGATCCTCGTCTGGAATCGGTAGGGTGGAATTCATTTATCGTGCCAGTTTAACATACTAATGCAAAATAAATACAGAGAAATATAAAGGACAAGTGAAATGGGATGTTTTGCATGGCAATGCTTCCAGTAAATATCAAGAAGCCCTGACCTAGTTTGTCCCTCACCAGCACATATGCATACACACTTTTTTTTTTCTAGGTTTCTCTCGCACTGACTCACGCACTCGCTATCTCTTTCCCCCTCACACGCATAAACTGAACCACTGATGGGCTCTGACTAAAGAATTATTCCTTCTTTTCCCTTCCCCCCTCGCCTCCATCATCTTCTGCCTTCTCAGTTTCCCACCCAACTGTGCCGTACACACACTGCGAGGTTAAGAAAGCGGTCCTGAAACTAAGTATTCTTTTTCTCTTAATCCCCAAACCCCCTGGTCCCCATCTATCTCTCGACGGCCATGAAACTGACGTGATGAAAAAAACAGCCGGCCTATCTCTGTGAGCCATTTTCCGCACCATCACAGCTACGTGGCCTGCGCCCCAGCACGTCCCCGGACCTCCGCTGTGATGGGGAACCCGGTGCAAATTACCCTGCCGCTATCATACGTTATCAGCACCTCACAACGATGACCCCCTCCTCGAAGAATCAGCCCTCAGACCCCTGAGTTCTGTTGTACAGGCTTTGCTGCTTTGACTTCAGTGAAGTAGGAACACTTTTTACCTTTTTTTCCTTAGACTGTCTGAGTATTTCTATGTTTTGTTCAATCCAGGGCTCACATTTTGTCTCTCTGGAGAGAATAGGACAGGGCCTGGTAGTTTAGACCTAAAACAAAGTCATCCTAGTGATGTTATATTTCTATAAGGTGGCATTTGATTTTCTTTTTTCTATTTATCTACACTGTAAAAAAAGAATTGTTGGTTTAACTTAAAAAAAGTAAGTTGGTTGCCTTAAAATTTTGAGTTCATTGAAATTAAAAATATGAGTTAATACAATGAAGGCGATTGGTTTAATCAACAGAAACTCAAAATATTATGTATCTCAACCACATTGATTATTGAAGTTGATTAGACAAAAGAAAAAATGTTGTTAACAAATCATGAACATTAAGTCAAAAACATGTTAAAGAATGCAATTCATGCATACAATGACTTGAATGCACCTTGACATTTTGACTTCACAGTCTTCACTACATAAATTATAAATTAAATATAGATTAATCCTTATTAAAGCTACAAAAGTTATTCAGTCAAGAGCAGTGAGTGATTTTCTCTGTCTTTTGTTCTCTGATTAACATTAATGATAGACAGCTGGAGATTTATTAGGCTGCTGTCACTTTAAGATCTGACTAACACACATCTGATGTCCTCACAACTCTTTACAGTCATTTAAGACTTTATTTAACTCATTTAAGACTGTGCTTATGAGGATACTCGACAAAGAGGGCATTTTGGCATAATTTTAAGTTTTTGTCCATTTAAGCACAGAGGAGAACTCAATGAAAATGCAATCTGAAGCGGTTTTCTGTGTGCATGAACGAGTTGTGTGTGTCTGTCACACAGACAGGAGATTCACAGACAGCGCCAGTACAGATTTAAGTTCCTTTTTTTTTTGTATCTTATCGCGCTTGAATGGTTTAATAGCACTTGAAGGAATGAAAGTGTGATCATATAATGTAACGCTAGCTAAAGGATGATGGAAAAAAATGGATGCTGCGTTAATTGCGTTAAATATTTTTAATGCGTTAAACTGAACAAAAAATAATAATAATTTTGACAGCCCTAATTTTTTTTTATAACATTATATATGTCTTTACTGTCACTTTTGAATTTAATGCATCCTTGCTGAATAAAAGTATTAATTTCTTTTTTTAACTAACCCTTAACTCTTGAATGGTAGTATATCACGATTTTCACAAAAATTGTGCAGCACAACTGTCTTCAACATTGATAATAAGAAATATTTCTTGAGCAGCAACACACTGATTCTGTGCCCAAAAACTTGATATTTATGAATAATTCATTATATATATATATATACAGTCAAAACAAAAATTATTCATACATTTTTGATATTTTTGATATATTTTTACTAGTGGGTGCAGGACACTATAATTCATTTATGTAAGTGAGGATAGCAAAATAAAGTAAACTGTGACATATTATACCCAAAAATTCTTCATACAGTGGACTACCAGTAAAACTGATAAAAATTTGGAACCAAAAATTATTCAGACACTTTAACCCTGACCATGTTTTGCTTAAGTGTTATCTGACATAATGAAGATAAAAAAAAAATTAAAAAAATTGACACAGTTTAAATCTGAGATCTTGTCACATTTTATTATCATTTCTTTAAACTATAGTGAATAAACTGTATTAATGAATGAAATGTTCAAGGTGTCTGAATACATTTTGGTTTGATTGTATATATATATATATATATATATATATATATATATGGTAACACTTTAGTATAGAGAACATGTATTCACTATTAACTACGACTTTTCCCTCAATAAACTCCTTATTTTTTATATATATATATACTAAATCGGCCATATACGTCATTAAGACTACTTCATTTCAGTAAACTCACTATATTCCAAACAATTTTTGCTTCACTAGGAATAACAGTCAATTTTATAATGGTTACTTTTCTGATATAAGCATCCTTTATGACGTATATGCGGCTGACAAATGCAACCACCGAAGGACACAGCCTTCGAAACGAGACACAGCTAATGTGTACACTCATGTAAGTAAATATATTTCTTTTTACACTCACATGTCATTGTCCCAGATGCTTTTAAATAAAATAAATAAGAAACACAACACTGTCACCTATTTCTTGTAAAATCAAATATGACTATAAATGTCCAAGGCTGTATAACTGGTGCCCTACAGTCAGTTTTCCCTGATTAACACCATGCTCACAGACTGATTGAACCGCTTGTGGCTCTACTCTTATATGCAAATCCACTGTCGCACCCCTTGCCCTCAACTGGAGGCCATCTGAGGTTTTGTCTAATGAACTATTGTTTTAAGAGTTGTATAAGCCATGAGGCACGAGGGGATGAGGCTAACTAAGTGGGTAAATAACTAAGCTGCAATTAAGAATACCCAATGAGTTACTGCAAGGAAAAGTGTCATTTAGTACGCAAATTAGAACACAAGTAAGTGACCAGGAGCATAAGTGAATTAGAATGGAAATAGATGAAGAGATAAATTAATAAAACTGTTTTGTAAGTGAGTTTGTATGTAAATGGGTGCACAAGTGTGGAGGGGAAAGTAAATAAATAGCTTAGTATGTAAATAAATGAATAAATGTAAGACTTAAAGGAATGGGACAGAGCCGGGGAGCGAGCAAGTGAATGAGTAATAAGCGAGTGAATGAGTTATAAGATGAACTACTTATTGCATTTCAAAGGAGTGAGGGCTTACCGATTAGTTCTACCACCACAGAACACCCATCAGCTTGAACTGCATCAAGCAAACCGAACTAAATTTCACATTTTCGGAACAAAAATGTGCTCAGCCATGCAAAACTCACTGCTACGATGCTATGTGGTTGCCAAAGTGTTTTGAAAGGTTTTTAGGATGTTGCTATGCAGTTGCTAAGGTTGCTGTGGCGTTGCTAGCTGAATCCTTCCAAGGTAGTTATTGTAAATGTCTTGAAAACATCTCCATCTGGAGCATTTCTGACCTCCACTTAAAAAAAAAAAAAAAAGTTTTGTTTGTTAACATGAGTTAACTACATTAGTTAACGTACTAACAATGAACAATACTTCTATAGCATCTTAAGGTGCAGTTACATTATTCAGGAGGATTTTTGCAGGCAATTCATGCGATAGAGAATTTTGCGTGAGGGTGCAAATTTTTACATGCATATTTCACATCAGGTTCAGTTAGTAATGTGGTAATGTGCTTCATACATATAGCTAAACTACTAACAATATACAATTGAGCTTTTTTTGCCTGAAAGATTTCGGTAATGTGACCTCACCTTTAGTTAATCATAATATTAGTGCTGTCAAATCGATTAATCGTGAGTAATTGCATCTAACATAAAAGTTTGTGTTTACATAATATATGTGTTTGTATATATATATTATTAAATTTATTTATACTACGGGGCTGTTGAATGCTCAAATCTGATTGGTTGACCAACGTGTGCAATTATTTTCAGGGAAACGCACGGCTAAAGTAGTTCTAGGCAGGTCTTGACCGCATTACAGTTCCATATCACTTCGCCAAATGATTTCAGTTATCTCAATAGGTCCTACAGCCTACAACCGCAAAAGAAATAAAACCCACAGCGACACTGACCAATCAAATAAATATAGTAAATAATAGGATGAAAACGACAAATTATTGTCATGGTTTTTGCCACAAAATACGTTTTATTGTGTCCTGAAAGCGCTTATTCTCTCGCGCTCTCTCTCTCTCTTTCAAATGTACACACGTACTATATAGTACGGACACACACTCGCACAGAAACGTTTTGTTACTTACAAGCTACATGACATTTATCACCAACGAGGTAATAACTGTGCGGTTCTTGAGGTAGATACACTTATAGTTTCGCTATTTGTAGAGACACTGCTGCCGTGAGAGACGCACAGACTCAGGTAGGCTAATTCACATATGCTTATTCTCTCGTTCTCTCTTTCTCTCTCTCTCTCTCTCTCACTGTGTTAATAACTGTATCAACTGTATTATTCTGCTATCAAGGCTCAAGTCTCCGTTACTAGTTCTGAAATGACGTTTTGGAATTAGCAATGGAGGCTTGGGATGAGATGCGTAAGAAATTAGTCCCACACACGAGTGTTTTAAGGACAAAAACCTGACAAATGTCTTGAAATACAACATCAGAACAGTGTCTTGAGGTATGGTAACCGTAGTATAAGCGGAATAATTGACTCCGGGCCATTGAATTCTTAGAAAATAATGCACACCCGAGGTGGTAATGTGGCCACGACGCAAAGCGAGTGTCCATTATTTTCTAAGAATTCAACGACCCGGAGTCAATTATTCCTTACATATATTATACTGTCCATATGTCTATATTACTGTATGTAAACAAACTTTTATGTTAGATTCGATTAATCGCGATTAATCGATTTGACAGCACTACGTAATATGTTTTAAGATCAAAAGTTGTTCTCTTGGTTAATGTGAACTAACATAAACATGAATATTTTTATTAACCATTGTTAACAACAGTTAATAAATACTGTAAAATATGTTGCTCATTGTTAGTTCATGTTAGTTAACATTAACTAAGGCTAAAAAAATGAGACCTTTTTGTAAAATGTTACCATTGTCTCTGTGTTCGTTGGTCATTGTAACCGTTTTTGCATATCTCTGCTGAACGTATATCATCTTTCCTCGTGTCCAGATGATGTGCCAATTACTCTCTAATTACATGCGTCATCTGGCTGATAAATCCTGTTTACCGTACTGACAAGCCTCCCGGTGGTCACAGCCAGTCTCTGGAGAGACGGATGAAGGGATGGACCTCCACAAAGAGGACTGCGAGAACGATAGATCAGGCCGGCTGTTTCTGAATATAGCCCTTACAATGCCAATGACTGCATCTGAATGATTACTAACAAAGTTTGATATTGCGTTAAGGGCTGGGTAAACAATATTCACATGAACACATCTGTTCACTGGCACAAAGCTTTATCTGAAAAAGCGAAATGGCCTAAATAAGGATCATAGGCATTACTAGACTCTCTTTCATCAAAATCAGCCTTTAACTGTCATCACCATTTGAAATGCAAAATAACTAAGCTCATTTCACTCTGAATCCTCCCATACCAGTTGTTTAAAAAAAAGTCTGATACATTTCAGTATTAAGGCCACATTATATTTCAAGCAAAATCGAAGACTGAATTGATGTGACATCAAAATCAGGCCAAAATGAAGTCAATTTGGAGTTTGTTCGAAGTTCCTTCTGGAAGTATGAAACTTTCAGGTATGCTGGATTAGAAATATCCAAGGGAAACAGCTTCTCGAACAACAAAAAAATGTAGGACGGGACTTGATTGGATCGTTGGATTATTGTGGTTTGCTATTGCCGTGATCTCTTGTGAGTGACAGGTTGCCCCGCCCTCGCTCCAGTAAACGCATCATCAGAGAAGATTATGAGGGCACATATTATTAATAATAATAGGCTAATAATAATGTACATGGATAAAGACTAAACTCCTTGAATCACATCTAATGGAGACTATTAAAATAAAGCCTCGCTGCTCAAAGCATTGTTCCATACTGCTGACTTGTGATAGATCTGCATTTCAGAGCCATGATCATTTTGTGACCAGAATTAGTGTACAGCCAATCTGATTGCTTTGCTACTTTCAGACACTTTGTGGTAGATTACACATTTGGGTATCAAATGTCACTGTTATTGGATCACAGAAGTGCTGTATTAAGAACATTTCCTGGGTTTATCCATTCATTTAAGCTCCCTTCGTTTTGTCAGCTCAAAAAATTCACTGAAAACCACTACCATTGAATCACCCAACCATCTCTACCTTAATTACACAGGAATTGTGGAGCTGGCACTTTACTGCATGACTGCTTTTGAGGCCAACTGGACCTCCACTCTTTCCTCTACTACTTTAATGTACCAAACTATCCTCCATAGACTTCATGTGTCACAACATTAGTGGCTTGCCAGAGAGATATTCGTTAACCAAGGCTTGGGAACTGCTGTGTAGAATGAAACTTAAGTCAAAGAAACCCCATCTCACCATGAAAATGGTTCTTGCGGTTAACCACTCGAGGAAAGATTTAACATTAACCACAGGCTCATGTAGTAATTCATACATGCATTCTCCTAGAAAGTTTTTTTTGCTGTTACTTAAAAGCTCAGTGATGAATCTCTTTAAACTCACTAACCATGTATCTTCACAGGAAAATTAGTTATATGAATATGTGCAAGATGTGCGTCAACAAGAATATTATTACAGTATTACATTTTTCTTGTTCTCAGTAAATGATTGTATCACTGAAAATGTGTGGAGTACAGAAAAAGTGACTACATTTTCTTCATGACCAGGACTTTCTGGCCTTCATGTATTGTTTGGGTGAGTTTGAGTTGGGAGATGGAGGTAGCCATTTGTAATGCCTGATCATCCCCCACAAAACAACATATGTATTAAAATGTATAAGGCTAATGCAAATTAAGCTAGCATGCTAACTGGCTAACAGTATGCTATGTGGTGGTTAGCTTGCAAAAGGTACACTAACTAAAAACCAACACAAGAATAGTTTAATTTCACAATTGATTTCTTTTTCATTTAAGAGACATTAATAACAAGGTTCAGGTGAAATGCCTCATCACCCCTGTGAAAAAGTGTGCTTAAATAGTATTGAATATGTATTTGTAGTGTAACTCAAATCTTTAGTTTACCTTTAAGTGTCAATTTAAAGGTTTTACTTTAAGTACATTTTGTTGTGATAATATTCTGTTGTGCTTTAATTGCAGTTATGTAATTAAGAGTCCGAAAACGTTATATTTCGTTTGCGCCTAAAGTATATATTTTAAAGTATATTATTTCCATAATAAGCTGCTCTTAAAAGTATGCTTTGTTCATGACATTGGCGCAGAACTAGTTTTTCCAGCCCAAAACTATCTTTTCTGTGGTGGACACACATGGAACGGTTTGAGAATTGGCATCTTTCAAATCCTCCTAAACTCTATAATAGACTTTAACAGTTAATGGTTGGTTAACATCTTCCCATCAATCTCTCTTGTATTATATGATCGTCTATGAATTCATGACATTTTCTGTCTTCATGATCTATCTATGTATATTAAGAAGCACTAAATCTGAATGTCTTCACTCTTAGCCCAGGTATGGCTATGGCAATTTGGGGGGTGGGGTGGCATATAGGAGAAATTCCCTCTGTAAGGGGAAAAATAAGATGATGATACACTATTTTTTTTTCTTTCTTTTTTTTGATGCCGTAAGGGCTTTCGCCTGTATGCACGCCAACATCACACATATTTTTCCCTCTCTCCTCACGTGTTCTAAGAGTAATTAGGCCGGTCATGAGCAGTGCACCACAACATTTCTAAAATTCTCTACCTGTGCACCTTCCCTCCCCCATCTTTCACCATTTCATGATACGGTTTTAACATGGAGTTTTCTTGCAGGCACACCACTCAAATAGTGACCTAATTCTTCCCAAGCATGCCGACACTGCTGAGAGAGCAAGAGAGGCAAACTCATCTTCTCACACAAAGGGAGTTCGAGTTCTAATCATACCAGGACTACATAAGAACGCCCGCTAATGCGTTTCAATTCCTCCGTTTTAATGGCGTTAACAAGTATGACCGTTTTGATGTTGTGTCTTCAATCCATTTGATTCCACTCATTCTGGAACCGCCCTTCGCATTCTATTGAATCACGAGAAAGTCATAAAAAATCTTGACTTGCATGCGAACGCATGTCACTCGGAGCTTGTAAACACATCCCTGCTAGTGCTCATCTTCTTGCCAGACTCATGTTTTTCTCCATGCATCTTTCATGACTGCATAGTGATTCTAACTTGACGTAATAACAGCTTCAGATGGGGGAGCTTCTTCCATGTATGCTACTCTGAGAAAGAAACTGGAGCCAGTTTTCTCTCTCTCTCTCTCTCTCTCTGACCATGGTATTTTTGTCCACGGGAGGCTTGAAGCTTTCTCTCCAAAAAATATCACAGGGCTTTCCCACTGAGCCCATACTTCTCTCTTGAGTTATGTCCTTGGTGTGGATATGCTGTTGTGTCTCACCATTGTTATTTCCAATTTCATAGCTGAGTCCTGGCTAGCACGCCCCAGCCTCGCTATGCCATTTACTGCAATAATACACACCGGGCCCTCCAAGGTAGCAATCGGCCACACTCCAAACCTCCTGTGAAATGGTTGAATTCGTCAATAGAAAGCCTTTTGTTCTGATAGACTAGGCTGAATAGCTTTCTTTGATTCCTCTCTCAAGATGACTTCCTTTCAGAGGAACTGTCTTCCATTTGCTGCTATTATTTTGGGTTTTATTGTGTCCGTGGTACATTGTGCGGTGAGGTGATGCATCTTAAGTTAAGTGTATTTCAGAGGCCCTCATATTATGTCTCAGGTTGCTTTCATCTGGTTGTCTTATTCTGTAGAGGTGATCTAATGATAATACGTACAACTATAAAAAGCTAGAGTGAAAAAAACTAATGTCACATGGTCATTTGTTGCTGATAGATATACTTTCTTACCATATATGGAAATTACAGCAATGCATTGTGTTTCTATCATATGTCTGTGTCTACCTGCAGATATGAATACAACAGTATAATTTAAAAGAATCACAGTAAAACAAAAATAATATTATATATGAAGAAAACAGTAACATGCACACATTTGTTTTGTTTCTCCGATTTTAAATTAAATTTGGAAAACTGGGGGAGTATATCCCACAAAATAGCTTTGCAAATATAAGCACAGATGCCTTCAAACTGCAAGGTAAGCTCCCAGGGCTTTGCCCCAAATCTGCCTCCAAGTCCATGTTAATAAATGTTTTACAGTGCTGGTGTGTCTTAGCCGTATCCAACATAGCTGCGATGTACATTCCAATACAAGATTGTATATATACCAAAAGATTATTAAAACATAGCGATTTCGAAGTAAAACTATTAATTTGACATTATAACAAAGTTCACTTTTTAAAAGTCTACTTAAAGGGTTAGTTCACCCAAAAATGAAAATTATCTCATTAATTACTCACCCTTATGTTGTTCTACACCTGTAAGACCTTTATTCATCTTCGGAACACAAATTAAGATATTTTTTATGAAATCCGAGAGCTCTATGACTCCTCAATACACAGCAATTTAACCACCACTGTCAAGGTCCAGAAAGGTACTAAAGACATTGTTAAAATAGTCATAATGACTGCAGTGGTTCAACCTTAATTTTATGAAGCGACGAGAATACTTTTTGTGCGCAAAAATGAAACAAAAATGAATGACTTTATTCAACAATATCTTGTCTTCTGTGACATTCTCTTTCGCTGTTTACATCCAGCGCTTCCAGGTTCTACGTCAGAACGCCAACTCTGTATTGGCCGGCTCGTGCGTCAGCATCACATGCATGAGTCGTGCTGCTCATGTGAACAGCGTCTACCAATAATGAGTCGGCGTACTGACTTAGAACCTGGACGCGCTGGACGCAAACAGCGTAAGAGAATGACACAGAAGAAAAGATATTGTTGAATAAAGTTGTTATTTTTGTTTCGTTTTTGCACATAAAATGTATTCTGGTCGCTTCATAAAATTAAGGTTGAACCACTGCAGCCACGTCGACTATTTTAAAGATGTCTTTAGTACTTTTCTGGACCTTGACAGTGGTGGTTAAATTGCTGTCTATTGAGGAGTGAACTAACCCTTTAAGTGTGTTAAGAAACATATGAAAGTGTATTCTTTTTAAGTAAGTGGCTTTTATTTCATTAAAGGGTTAGTTCACCCAAAAATTAAAATTCTGTCATTAATTACTCACCCTCCTGTCGTTCCACACCCGTAAGACCTTCGTTCATCTTCGGAACACAAATTAAGATATTTTTGATGAAAACCGAGAGGTTTTTTTATCCTCCAAGCAACGAAATTACCACATTCATTTACATTGCACATACATTTACGTTGCAGCGCTTCCAGGTTCTACATCAGAACGCCGGCTCAGTATTGGCCGGCTCCAGCATCACACGCATGCGTCGAGCTGCTCACGTGAACAGCATCGGCCAATACTGAGCCGTCATTCTGGCGTAAAACCTGGAATCGCTGCAACGTAAATAGCGTAGGAGAATGACAGGGGGGAAACGAATTTGTTGAATAAAGTCGTTTGCTTTTTGTGTCCAAAAACAAAACAAAACTTTCTTGTCACTTCATAACATTAAGGTTGAACCACTGTAGTAATTTTGTTCTATGGAAGATAAAAAAAACTCTCGGATTTCTTAAAAAATATCTTAATTTGTGTTCCGAAGATCTTACGGATTTGGAACGACATGAGGGTGAGTAATTAATGACAGAAATTTCATTTTTGGGTGAACTAACCCTTTATTATTATTTGCAAGTACATTTTTTAAAAATATACTTTTAAGATTCTAATTCATGTAATACAATTAACCACACTTCTTTTTCACAAGGGTATATTGGTTCCCGAATACATGGTTTAGATACTATTTATTTGAATGTGGCTGTTTGGCATTTGTTCATTGACAATTTGACAATTAATTTACATTCGAAACCTGCTGTTCATTTAGGCATTTCATGCCACCAAGAACTACAGACTCGTGACAGGTTGTACACTAGTTCTTTCTGGAAAAGAATATCTCCTCTTGGAAACGTTCAGCTGCCAGCACGAGGAAGAAAAAGAAAACAAATCAAAATCCATTTAAAAGGAAATCACAACAGAGTCATATTTTTAGCTCGCTATTTCTTAATTGCCATAAAGAGAACAATCAGATAAGGCTTGCAGCGTATCTGTGTGAGTAAGAGAGAGAGCAGAAAGCAAAGAAATGGAGAGGGAGTCACGTGCCTTTACTACCATACAATGAGCAACCAACTATTTTCATCCCTCCAGCTCCAGCCTTGATTACAATATGGCATCAGTGTGTCATCTCTGTGTTGCATTAGTATTGTGTTTACGCTACCATGTAAGAACCATCTGAGATAAGAGTGGTCGCCTGTGGATATATAGCACATGCCTTCATTACACTGACATGGGATCAGCTTCCTCCAATATAGGATACACATAAAACAAACATATAGCCCTATATTTGCACTAGGGCGTCTGTTATTATATTAAAATAGGCTATACAAACTCTTGCAACCACTATTTGTTCATACCTCACCAACACTACATAATATAAATTATATTTCTCTGTGTTTTGGTCATGAAAACCGATGATGCAGCTGAAAAATAGTGGGCTTCCAGCTCTCAAAAGTGGGCGGTCATCAGTGGTCGAACTGCGTTTTGTTTTGACTGTCTACAAACCTCGTGTTTTGGTTTTCTCTATCTGTGTTGCATATACATGAACTGTTGACACTGTACACCTCGTCACCTGCTTCTTCCTGGCGTTTGAGTGAGGAAGAAAATCCGTTGTGAGCGCATTACATTATCTTTCTCAGCCGTTATGACTCTCCAGAGCAGCCAAGCCGATGCTTAGTTTGCGACGCCGGATGTAAAGTATATCGCGTGAAGGGAGAGAGGTGGGGGTGCTAAATGTGACACGACATCCAATGAGCTCAAAATGAAGTCAGTCCTCTCAGTCAGTCGGCGCGGAGTCCAGCGTGTATATATCCTATATGAAACAATATTTGAACACACAGCAACCCCCTCACACACTCCTAACTGTGAGCATTCGAGTAAAGAAAATGCCGCGGGCTATATAGATTTAAAGTATTCTGTGAACCACCATAGTCCTCCTCACAACTTATCGACCGTGTTCTCAAATAACAAACCCATTTATCCTGTCTTTATTTACACTATTTTCCGTTCGCATTGCTCGGAGATGAACGATACCGCCGCAGATTTGCTTAATAAAGAGGCCTAAAGCAAGTGTTTACTTCGGTGAACGAATGTAATTAGGATTAAAAGCTTTTCTTAAGCGGACCAATATAATTATGATATGGCGAATGAGGAAGCTGTTCACAAGAGAAAATAATAATAGCATATCTGATGGATGCACTGATGGGTAAAAAGTCCCGCCAGACTCGTAAATTATCCCTCTGACTGCACTGACCGATGTTAGCTTCTAAACAGACAGCATTTATGTATTTTTTATGTTCATGTTCAACGTCGTGCATAATCAGTAGCCGCTCCAAAAGGATTTTGATCCACTAAAAACAACCGGTGTCATTCATTCGGTGCTGGTCGCGCTGTAGGCTATTTGATTCACTAAAAAGAACCGGCTCATAAGAGTCATTCGTTCGGGAATCGAACTACATTGGTTCCGCGCTGTACATTCAGTATTGGTGCTGTGGCACCGCTGAATAATCAGAGTATTTTAATACATATCGTGTCAGCCTCGGAGGAAGAACGCACGTTTGAAAGACGTTAATGCAATCGAAAGTCAAGAAAATCAGTTTCAGTCATATTTATTAAACAGGACCGGTTCTTGGTTCCTAACCCTAGCTGTTACTAGAGGCATGTTGAGAGGGGCGAGTGGTTTTATAGTTGGGGAAGATTTACTATGCGCGTGCCAGGCTCCGCCCTCCTTACAGTACGTCATTGGCGAGTAACAGCGAAGGGGAGTCACTCCCCTGCCTACTTTTAATAGCTTTGTCATGTGATGGAAAGCAGTTGTAAGACAGGTGCCCTCGGTTCATTGTCAGTGAGGGGCGCGAGGGAACGAGTGGATTTTCTCTTTTGTCCGTGATTTATTTTTTGTTTTTTCGTACCGTCATTCAGGGGCTGGATGGCGTGGGACAGGTGTAATCAGGACTCGGTGTGGAGAGAACTAGAGGTGAGAACTGATGTGCAACTTATTTTTCCAGGGCTGGAACACTTTTTTCTTTTTCTTTTGAGGAGACGGAAACGGAGCGCAGTAAACGTCCAAGACTGGCTTCGGTCGTAGTTCCCCGTTATATGAAGTCGACCGCTCTTGTAAGATGCACGGAAGACACGGACGCTCTGAATGCACGGGAATACACCGGGTTGTGATAAAGTCTAATATGTTGGCCGAAATTGTGTGTGCTGTGATTTATCTGGTGGTAGCGTGTGGCTTTTCTCGAGCCGTGTCGGAGTTGAACAGTGACAGTCTATTTAGGATGTCTTGTCGTGGGAAATTGTTGACATGCCCGTGGATGGAGTGCGCTCGCTCGCTGTAACGCAGGTGATGATGAGACAGGTATCTGCTTCAGTGAGAGCCTAGTGCCACTGCCGATGTGCTGGAATTACTAAAATGTACTCGCGTCAGGTATTGTACATTGAAACTTTCCTATCAGAAAACAGATACAGTCTCGAAGAAGGCTATTTGCATGCATGCGGACGGAGCGCGTGCTGGATTTATTATTGGAGAATGTGCAGGAAATCGGCAAAAAAGCTGCTGAACCTCGTTTACTTTGTATTTAGCAAGACCTCATCGCAAGGTTAAGTGTTGCTCCAGTGCAATGCATTAATAACGATTGCAAAGCTGTGTAACGAATCATTAAAACATCCTGTTCGGGACATTTTAGGTTTGTTTAAACATGTTTTATATGTTTCGCTCAGCGAAATGTAAGATAACGATAATAACGACGCACTTTCATATAGGCTACGTTAGCTACGTTATCAGTGCAGTCTATCTATCTATCTATCTATCTAATCTATCTATCGCGTATTGGTTTATTCATAAAGCAGTGCTTTCAGCATGCTTAGCTGAAACTTTTTACTCACTATATAGAAATATATCGCTGCGCATAGGCACCTGTCTACGTTGCAGGGTATATGCACGTGCGCTATTGTTATATTCGTTTTAAAAGGTTAGTTAAGTGTCTCAGTCGGAGCATAAATCCATCTAAACACAATCAGCAAATTGCTTCTCGTTTCCAATTGTAATCATATCAGTTCCAACACAAGTAGATATTCTCTCTCTCTCTCTCTCTCTCTCTCTCTCTCTCTCTCTCTGCATGTGCTCGTGATTAAGCGTGTCCGTATTTTTGAGAGGAAAGAGGGGATGTCGAGGCAGAAGCATTTGATGCATGTGATTTCATCTCATTTTATCATTAGCCTATAAATTGATGTAACCGGTTTGCCTGGCGTCTATAAAGGACATGATTTGTGTCATAAATAGATCTAAACTAAATCAGATACGAAGTGTGAGGTGTGATCATCTTTGATTTCTTTTGCTGCTTGGCACACAAACTATCGTGATGCCTTTGAGCAAAGTTTCGCTTTTCGTTTAGGCAGATTAGCTACGTATTGGGATGTTAGATTGTGTCAGTATTACCGAGAAAAGAGCAGAGTAATATGATTTGGGACGCGGTATCAGTAGTTAACGCGCGGTGATGGAATCATTTCGACAATTGTTCAAAATAAACATTTCGCTGCTCACTAAAAGCATCACTCTACAGCACCCTCCGCCGTCTGTCAAAACTCTACACACCTGTGCGCACAGGCTCTCCGCTGCTGCTGGTTTAGCTTCTACCTCGCCTCTATTTTACTCACAACGTACTCATTGATATGAAGTACAGTATTCTGACCAATCAGAGGGCGTGGCTGTGGCGCTCTTCCCTACGACGGTCCGCCCCTCCCCTCTCGCAACCAATCACAGAATTATTTGTTTTCTGGTTGGTTATGTTGTTGTTGTGGTTTCCTAAATGCAGCAAACGCGTCTGAATATGCTATTTGGTTAGATTTATGTTTGTATCATTCGTTTCTTTGTATATCTAACTCCTCTGGTTCGTGATAATGAAACCCAAATGAGTACTGGTTATTCAGTTCAGCAGTGAATGGAGTTTTTTTTTTTTTTCATGCTAGTCACACAGGTCTCAATTACGTAGGCAAGTTACACTCCCTGTGAATCAAATAAAGGATGAGCTATTGGTGGTTACATCAGTCACACACTGTGCAAATAGACAGGTGCAGAGTTTTGAGATATTGTGGTGCATGCTGTGGCGCAAGTTTTGCCTATAAAGACTGCTAAATTGACAGAATTAAGTCAGTGTGTACAGTGATTCATTTTTTATGGATGCTCAAATAGTTGTTTTATGGAAATGTAATGTTTTACTTTCAGTGTTTCACATACTTCATTTTTTGCATTTAAATAATTCTGTTCAAGGAAAAAGATGGGTACATTTTAAAACATTGTCTCATCTTGAATACTAAACTGCAAATGACATACTGCGAGAACATTTCTTTTTTTACATTGTCAGAATTAGAGATACTGTAAAAATGCAAAAAAAAAAAAAAATTGATGCCTTATTCTGAAGAATCTAAGCATTATTATGCATGATGTGATGGCAAAGCATCATTGCAAAAGTTTTACTTATTGGATTAAAAAATCAAAAGCAATACAAATATAGGTTTTAGTTTAAAAATACATAAATGAAAACAGTGAAAAAGAAATAGGTTTACAAGCTTACTCCAGTAACATATGCTGTTCATATACACTGTTTTGCAAAGCCTGACTAGTACTGAATGATTCAATATCTGTTGACCCCACCATCAGCAATTTGATGCTGTTTATAGTTTGTGATTTGAGCTCACACAGCTGCTGCAAAGTTAGAGAGTAAACACTAAATGTTAACAATGGTAAAATTCCATTTGAACAATTATACTATCATTATAACTAGTCCTGCAATTAGATTACATCATGACTGAATTGAATAGTGGTGTATGTCAAGCCATGAAACGTGGCTTTTTTGGAAACTAAGCCCTCATTTCTACATAAGCGCTGAATGAAGATGTTTCACATCTTGGCAAATATGTGCTCAACAATCTCTTCTCTCTTCCAGTGTGCTGCCTTGGTTGGTGAAGACCAGCCCCTTTGCCCTGACCTGCCTGAGCTTGACCTCTCTGAGCTGGATGTCAGTGACCTCGATGCAGATAGCTTTCTGGGAGGACTCAAGTGGTACAGCGACCAATCAGAAATCATTTCCAGTCAGTATGGCAATGAAGCATCAAACCTGTTTGAGGTAAAGAGGGTCATTGTGCTGTGATCTTTACTTATCTGATCATCCATGCTTGTCTTTTATAAAATTAGATATGATTCTAGCCTCATGCAGTTTATTGTGCGAGATTGTAACTGCGAATGTGGAATTCTTCAATGATGGACTTGCCAATCAGTGCTGTTTATTAGTTAATAACAGAGCTTTACTCATTGGGAATGTGCATTCACCCATGCTGTCTGATAAATGGGGTGAGGTATCATGATAAGCACCCAACCTTTGCCCAGTACTTAAGGTCAGTGTTTGTACCTTTTACTACAATCTTGGGCCCAAAGCACTGAAATTTATGGCTGTTTATATGCGCATTCCTCTTGATGTTTCAGAGTAATGGTCAGTAATAATAGAGTGCGACAGTGTTTGCCCACTTTTTCAGCAGCCTTGGTTCCGGAAGTATTTTTCCCAAAGGGATTTTAACAAAGTCTTTGTTTAGGTCTTATAAACCATGAACCAAACCAACCAGCTACGATCATCACAAACTTTGATCAAAAGCAAAAAATATTTAAAAATCAGACAAAAAGACAAAGGTACAAGAACTTCACATGACGCATTGGGAATGACATAAATTAAAACAATAGTGAAATTTGAGAAATTGCAAATTGATGGAGAAATTGCAAATTATGCATATTATACATACTAATATTTAAGCAGTTTGAGAGTATGACTCATTTGCAGCGCTTCATGGGATTGGGTGGGTGCTAAAGTATTCTTTTGGTGTGATTTTTTTGGTTGCAATTTTCTGATTGGTGGAGATTTCTCTACAGAATCATGGGTAATGTAAAATTCCACTGTTGAACACGATCATTTAAAAAAAAAAAAAGGTTGACAGCTTTAACAAAAGCATATACGTTTTACCTTGTAGCTCACAGGTCTGTCTTTAAAGGTTTATAAGTTCAAAATCAATTCCCCTGTCCCTATGGAGAAAATGAATGGCATTTTTTTTTGAGCAAATTGATGGAGAAAATGCAAATTATGCATATTATGCATACTAATATTTAAGCAGTTTGAGAGCTCAGGGAGCATTGAGAGCAGCGCTTCATTGGAGTGTGTGGACGCTAAAGTATTCTTTTGGTGTGATTTGCTTGTTGCAATTTTCTGATGGAGATTTCTTTGCAAAATCATGGGTACTGTAGTTTTTCACCAGGAATTCCACTGTTGAACACAATCATTTTAAAAATAAGTTGACAGTTTCAACAAGCATATACCAAGCACATACCTTGTAAAAAATGTTGTTTCAACGTAAAAAAAAAAAAAGTAAGTGTTTGTGCTGCCACAACATTTTAAGTTTAGTCAACTTGAAATGTGAAGTTGTACTAAGTGACAACTTGGTTATTTGAGTTGACTAAACTTACATTTTTAAGGCAACAGGAACACTTACTTTTTTAAGTTTAAAACAGCATTTATTTTTTACAGTGTAGCTCACAGGTCTGTCTTTAAAGGTTTATAAGTTCAAAATCAATTTCCCTATGCCTATGCAGAAAATGAATGGCATTTTTACTTATGCAACCCGACTGTTGCACTCTGGCAGTGATGGTACCATCTCCCAGTGAACAAATCAGAAAAAATCTGACCCATTCAACTTACTCACCATCACTGTTGTAGTTCATTTTAATTATACAACTGATCTCATATCTGAATCATTACCTTAATCTAGATGGTCCACTTTTAACCGGCTTGTTCCTGCCAAGGGTTGTCATGTTGAAAAATGGAAGAGGTAAAACTTTAAACCTGTTGCACTTGCGCTTCTTCGTCACTGACAAAGAAAGCAAAGTCCATAGGAAAAGAAATGAGGCGGCTAAAACAAAGCAGCACTGGCCCTGGCTAGTTCATTGTCTTATCTGGAAAGATAGAGAAGAGAAATGATAATGCCACATTGCTCTGAGTGCTGGCAAATATAGTGCAGGGTCTGTTGTGCGTTTTGGGGTTTTGTGTCATTGTGTGATAGGGAATTCTTCCACATTCCTATCCTGGACCATGTGGTGAGAGAATGATTTTATGGGGCCCACATACAAGTGCCAATGAACCAGATAAAAATAATACTGTGTGTAGGTGTATGTTAATTAAACATGTTAACAATTTACATGCATTACTGCTCCTGTGATAGAAGCATATTTAAAATTTGTGTAGATATAGAATATTTTTGAGTGTTTGCTCTTTTTTTGTAGATCCTCATTGTCTGATTTAAATTTTTAGTGGTGACAGAATAAGCACAAGGTGCTAAAGCAGCTGATCCTAGTTCAGTGAGATGGGACATAAGGTGTCAATAGTGATGAATGTGTGTATTGTATATGCATTTCCAATACTGGCCTATGTGGGTCAGTACAGTGCCCAAGAGCAGAGTGAAGACAGGTTAATGAATGGCCAGCTCTTGTGTAAAGCTAGTTGGCAGAACTTTTTCTTCCTCCCCCTGCACTCATTCAAACCCCTGGCAATGTTTTCTTAACCTGTCTGACTGCAGTATAGTTAATGGGTGGCCTGGTGAGTCCTCTGATGTCACACAACAAGCAGGCCACACACGGATATAGAGGCTCAATGCGCATGTGCTGTTTAGGGTCTGAGAGAACCATTTTAATAATCTAAAAAAATGTATTTGCACATTAAAGTTACATTAAAGGCCCACTGAAGTGCCTTGGAACACGCAGCATTATTCAATGTGTTGACTTAATTTCCACTGAAACAAGAAGACAAGACGGGACATATCGAACAGCTCCTCCCCTTTTTTAAAATAGCCAATTGCTTTTTGTTTATATCACAGCTCGGCCAGAGCTGTTGAGCTCAGTAAAGCCGCATTTTCCTCCTAATCTCTAACCGTTTCTCCTCCTAATCTCCTCCATATCGTTTTAAAATACTGCATTCTGTGCAGAATACAAATGGGTCTGATACGTTTTCTGGGATGCGCAGACTCGCGCATATGATCTGCTCTGTGCTATCGTGTCTCTGGACCGGTGGTTCGCATGATACTAACGCGAAACCAGACTTCATTCGCCCCAGTGGAAAGAATATTTACACTGACTGAATAGTTCCCTGTCCCATTCGCCATTTAGAAAATAGTAAATGTGTGAACAAGAGACCGATTTTAGCCGCAGATTCAGCATCTATTTATAATGTTGGGGGCGGGATTTTAGATTCTAGAGAGCATTAGATTGGACAGAAGATCTGATGAGAAGTTGATGTGCAGAGTGATGTCATCAAAATCATTGATTCTTATTGGCGAAAGTGAGTGGTGCAAGTTTTGAATGCTTGTATCTTCTAAATGTGAATTTAGTCATTGTTTTGGAGCACACTAGCTTATACATAACAGTAAGGCTAACATGTTCATACTAGAAACCAAACAACTTTAATTTTGATTTCATGGGAAGTCTCAACCCTGCTCCTGAAGAGCTACTTTCCTGCAGACTTCAGTTCCAGCTCTGCTCCAGCACACCTGCCTGTAATTTTCAAGTAACCCTGAACACCTTGATCAGCTGGTTCAGGTGTATTTGATTGGGGCTGGAGCTGAACTCTGCAGAATGGTAACTCCCCAGGAGCAGACCCCTGCATTAAAGCATATGGCTGTGTCTGAAAGCTTAAAAATGCTGCCTTCGGAGGATGCATTCCAAGGTAGGAAAGCATCAAGGCACGCCTGAATCCAATGTTAGCTTCACTTCCTGTCTCCTGAGATACCTTCATCTGATCGATTTTTGAAGGCAGCATAGATGTATCTTTCACTGCCTTTGATATCCCACAATCCTGTTCTTTCCATTCTGTGGCAGTTGAGCTAAAAATAAAGATGGCGTCTGAATGTTGCGGTTGGTGGTCAGTTTGTGTGTAAATGTACATTTTTGACCAACGTTTTCCACTTCTGATGTCATTTCTAGTGAAAAATTACTACTGTAGTAATTAAATATTTGCTTAGTTCTCACCAAAGCTTGCGCTATTTTGCTGTAGATCATTAAACCATTACGCTGCCTCAGAAGTCTGTCCGAAATCAGTTTCGAGAGGTACCTTCATGCGCAAAGTCATTGCCTGATAACCTAAGTCAGCTGCCTATGTTTTTGGACTCAGCCTATGTGTCTTTTGTTGAATATCATATTTGTTATGTCAGGCATATGACTCCTAAAGTATGATATAGGTGTGCGGGCAAGTGCAATACATTGATGATTGAGAGATAAACAAATAAATGTTTCTCAAAGTTGCTTCAATCCAGTCAATGTTCATCTTGAAATATTACTAAGAATATAAAAGTTATTTTTGCATTTACTTAAAAATTTCACAGCAAAAACACACATGTACCATGACCTGAAGAGGGACGTTTTTACAATTATACTAAAAGGCCTTTTAATTGCTAAAAATGCATAAACTATTGTAAGGGAAATATGATTACACACTATCAATCAGACAATAGAAGGCCTGTAGTAGATTGTGTAAACAGGTTTTTCAGCAAAGTTTTGATTATGGTGATAATTTAGAGGACTTAGAAATTTGCATATCAGTAAGCTTTATAGGGTTGATGCAAAAACAGACAATTACAGCTGCATATACATAAAAGCATGACAAATATGCTTATGTATATTCGGATATGCACAACAGACACATGGCATGTGCATTTAAACACGCTCGCATTCGACACAAAGCTTTTCTCACTATTATTATTCATTATTTCATGTCTTACGCTTTCCTGACATTTTGTACATGATGTTCCATTATTGCAGGGCCGTGTGGGGCAAGCCGGCAGGCAGATGAGAGTGAGCGATAGCAGCGGGCAGGGAAACGCAGCCTAGAGATTTTGTGTGACGTGACGGCTTATGCCTTTCAGTGGCAGTTCAGCCCTAGTTATCAAGCGCATCTCAGGGGCTAAAATGGATCTCTGGAGGTGGGGGCCGACAGGCAGCTCGCTTTGCCCCAGGGAGAGGGCCTGACAGCGCGGTCAGCCTGTCACCGGCAGCCCCTCTCTCGGGAACAGGGCCGTAGGGAGGTTAGAAGTACTCAGACATGTAAAACCATGTTTTGAGTCCAATAGATTTGCTCTTTTAGGCATTGGTTAAAAGTGTATGGCTGCTACATTTGTATTAAGCCACTAAATGGAATATTTAGTTCTCATGCATAGTGATAAATGTGAAGCTGTGCACAAGTTTATCATACAGGAAGTTATTTTACCCTTTTTTCAGGAATTTCAAAAGCAAAACCACCTTAGATAGCACTTTTTAGGATATTTACAGACTATTAAACGCATTCCATGGCAAATTCTTTAGTATCAGGCTGCTGTGACATATATTGTAGCTTTTGTGCTTACAAAAAAGGTAACATCATTATACGCAAACACCATGGTACTGATAGATTACCATATTTACATACTGTACAATGTAATTTATTTTTATTCAACTTAGGCTCATTTGAAAAACATGTCTGTGGTAAAATTTTTGCAAAATAAGATATGATGTTGCTGCCTGAATGTTTCGTGAAACTTTCAAAGTGAAATGTCCAAGTGAGTGGCACTAAAAGCACATTCAGTTCTATCCAAAATAGATCAACATGAATCTGGCAACATATTTATCATGCTGGTTGTTGTACGTATCACACCAGTTCAGAAAAGAAATGTCTGGTGGCGCTAAAAGGTTATAATCAGTGTTGGGGGTAACACATTACAACTTGAGTTACGTAATCAGATTACTTTTTTCAAGGAACTAGTAAGGTAACGCATTATTTTTAAATTGAGTTAATTTTTCAAATAAGTAACGCAAGTTACTTTGTTTTCCCATGTATTGACTGACAGCTCTCATGTATTGACTGACAGCTCTCCCATTTTGAGAGAAATCAAGAGTAAGTTCAGAGGTATTGTGTGTAAACATGACAGTTATTGTAGTTCTAGACTAAATGTGAGCATTTACTCATCTCACTTGCAAAAAAAGAGTGTCAGTATTCCTCAAAATGAATAAAAACAGTGAAATGCAATCTCAGAATATTGCACAAACCTGCAATAATTAAATGTATTAAATGAAAAAAATATACTTCATGTATTTAATCTTACTTTATTAACCATTGTCTTTGCTTATGGCCTTCGATGATCCAGTTAAACCATACTAATAAGCAAAAATGACTTTAGATAAACATCACATTTCTGATCAGCCTGAAGCTTATTCATTTCACTTTTGGTGTGAAAGGGCCTTTACATTTGCCAAAAATAGAACTTTTTTGTTGTTATTAAAAAAACAAAACAAGCAAGCCCAGCCCAGGTGAGAAAAAAAGTACCGCAAAAGTAATGTAACACATTACTTTCCATAAAAAGTAACGCAAGTAGTTACTTTTTTTAGGGAGTAACGCAATATTGTAATTTTACTTTTAAAAGTAACTTTCCCCAACACTGATTATAATGCTTTATTGCATTTGAAAATAATGTACCACCTAAACCTAACCGATAGTGTTAACGAAAGCAAAAAAAAAAAAAAGCCATTTTAGCTTGCTTCTACAAGTCTTTGTTGTCTTAGATCATGACTCGTGTTTCACGGGACTGCAAGGAGGCAGTGAAGTGCAATACTGTACCAGGTGAGCAACAGAGCAAGTTTACTACGTCAGAAAAAAAAATGTACATATGTATTAGTTTACATTAGTTTAATCATGCACAATGATAAGTGTTTTGAGGTGCAATGTACCACTCAAAAAAAAAAGAAAAAAAAAAGTCTTTATTAATTGATAATCTGCCCCGTAATCATAATTTGTGTAAAAAGTTAAAAAGTTGTTGCTATTTTACTACCGCTAGTGTTCATTTCAGCTGGAAACTGCAGTGAATTGTATGTATAGGTACGTTTTAGGAGTTTTGCAAAAATGTAGATATGAGCCTGTGTTGTTTTTATTACTTGTAATATATATATATAAAATAAATAAATATTATTTATATTAATTTATACAAGACACGTCAAAGTACAACATGGTCAATATGTCCAAACATGATATTCCTATGGTACTATTTCCAAACCACTGGTAAATAATCAAACAAAATATAAGAATTTGCATTAAGGCATTAAGTTGGCTTGATGAGTAAGTAAAAATATGTAAAATATGAGTAAAATATGTTGGTATATAAAGAGTGTATTTTTTTAAAGCCTTTGTCAATAAAACATGTAGTCAAGTTTCAGAATAACTGATCAATTTTCAGCCAGTAGTTCAATGTAATTCTGCCCTCAACTCCAGTAGTCCTGTGACTAAAACATGTTATAGGTCTGATAGTGTCGCCTTGATCCCTCTCTGATTTGATGAACAGGTGACTGGAGTGTAACATGCTGTCTTTTTGGATGGCCTTTAGCTCTATATCCTGGTAAGAGTTCTCACTGTTCTCTCCACTGCATGGACAATGTGTGGAATGGAACACTCCCTGACTCCAAGTGATTGCCGCAGACTTTTATTTTAAGGACACTTGACACCTAGTCAAAATAACTCCCTATTTAAGACTGTACTGTATTAGGTCATCCAAAAAGGGCTGTGCGGTCGGGTCGTGTGATGTTTATATCCAAACACGAAACTATGCTGCCAACGAGTGTTTGGAATTACAACTTGGTTGTGGGGTGAAAGCACTGGCTGTGCTTTGTAAGGTGAGTGCAGTTACTGATGACCGGACAAAATTTTGACCAGACTTTGACCTAGCTACAAGTGGTGAGCCAAAGTATGTGTGTGTTTGGGGGGTGGGTTCGGATGTCCAAGTGTGAAAGCGACTCTGCGGATTAATTGCTGAAATAAATCACACTCACACTCAAGTACACACATTCACTTACACATAAACACATCCATGTAAACAAGTCCTATTTGCTTCTTGCTTGTTTAGCAATTTGTAAATCTATCAAACAGAAAACTAGAGCAACAGCAAGGAACCGTGATTGATAAAATCGGCCAAATGTACTGTAGGCCTACATCTCTCAGAAGACAGAAAAATGCTCACAAGACACACACGCACATGGTGTTAACGGTGACTGCTGATGGCTTCGCATTTTTAATTTGCAAATTTATGCTGACATTTGAAAACACACCATCAGTTTAGCTGCACAAGTTCAGCTGGGCCAAGCATATTATCATTTTGTGCTGTATAATGTGATTTCCTCAAGTGAACACTTACATGCACACCCATTCACACACACGCACCACACTTCGACTTATCTCCCTATCGAAACCAAGACAGTTTGCATGTTGTTTGGTGTCGGCCTCCTCAAAAGCACCACCAAAGCTTCTTTCGTCATGTTTTGTCAAGTGTTATTTTAGAGTTAGTTATTTAATTAGTTAAATAACTAGAAGAATAACAGCTCATTAAACAATATTATTTGTGCTTCGAACCAATATTGATGATTTTACATTTTAAATAATGACAACAAATACCGGTTGGCATCAAGTTTTCATCTTATATTGATATATTTTATTCTTTCAGCTTTATTTCATTTACCAAAAATTATTTTTTAAAGTTTCAGTTACCACAAAACTACACTGGTTTTGTCAATTGTTTATGGTTATTTATGATGTTCAGGCAGCTGACAACTAAATTAATTAGATATTCTGTTTCAGAGTGAATCTGAATGCTTTAGTACAGTGGTTCCCAATCCTGGTCCGGGAGTACCCACAGCACTGCACATTTTAGGGTACGTTTACACGACAACGATGTAAAAAAAAAAACGGAAAAGTTTTTTCTTGTATAGATGACCATGCTGTCAAAATGATATCCTTTCACACGGATCCTCGAAAACGACTAAAAACACTGTATTATGCATGCCAGGCCAGTAGTTGGCGATGTCACTTTGTAAAGAAAGACTACGTGCCTGCGCACATACCCATTCTTTTACAGAGCACTTGCGCCAAATGCGCATGCCTATAGACTAAACACGTAAAATGCATGCCGTCACCGTTTTCACAGATCCACGTTTTTGTTGTTTACACGGAAACGATAACGGTATCATTTTCAAAAACTTGCACTTTGAAACCAGTTTTCAAAAGTTTGCGTTTTCAGGCCCCCAAAACGACGTTGTCATGTAAATGAACGGCCAAAACACATAAAACGTTTTTCCATTTTTTGTTGAAAACGGTGTCATGTAAACAGTCCCTAAGGCCACATCCACACGAAGCCAGAGCTTTCCCTATCCGATCTTTTTTTTTCCTCGTTCTAAAAAAAAATTCCGTAAACACAGCGTCGTCTCTAGAAATATTTGTGTACACTCGAAACCACTGAAACCGACTCAAAACGATGTAGTATACATGCCAGACCAGTAGCGCTGTTATTCTGCCATAGAGATACACTAAAAACGGAGAAGATGACTCGGAGAATGCGAGTCGAGCGGTCGAGACGTGGGGTGATGACATCATCGTTTCACAAAATATACGGATTGGCTGTACACACGAAAACGCAAGGTTGTCATTTTCAGATTTATCCACTCTGGGACCCTGTTTCAAAAAATAGCAGTTTCAGGCTCCTAAAACGCCGGATCCGTCTGGACGAATAGCCAATACGATACCAATTTTTTACGTGTACAGCTAAACGCGTCTCCGTGTGGACGGGCTCTAAGATGTCTCCCTAATCAAACATACCTGATTCAACTCAGCAGCTCATTAATAGTGACTCCCAAGGCCTCAAATATGTGTGTTAGATAAGCGAGACAGCAAAAATATGCACTGTTGGGAGTACTCCAGGACCAGAATTCGGAACCACTGGTTTAATGAATTTCACTGGTAATATCTCTCATTTTGCATGAGCTGCAGTTATATTTAGGTATATGTCATGGCTCCATCTTGCTCCCAGAGGGCCGCCTTCCTCCAACACACCTGCCTGGAGGTTTATAGTAATCCTGAAGACCTTGATTAGCTGGTTAAGGTGTGTTTAATTAGGGTTGGAGTTGAGCTCTGCAGGATGCCAGATTGGACATCCCTAGTATATGTAATATTTTCCTGGAATGATAATGTCTATGAGAGCAGTGTCACTAGTGCCATGCACCATTGGGCAGATAATTGGTTAGGGCTGTTTCGTCACACTTTTGAAGTGTTTGACTTCTGGTGTTTCTCATATGCAGTGAATCAAAAAAAAAAAAAAAGAGTTGTACCAGGGTGACCACTTAGTTGCAATGCTTGCGAAATGCAACAGAGCCCTGTCATCAATAAGAAACCTCTGAAGTTTTGGCAGAGAAGCTTGTCAAACAACCGTAGAGAGAGTCTGAATTCCAGTGGGCATAAGCAAATTTATTCACTTTGCAGTGAAGGGAGGGGAAAAAGCAAGGGAGTGCAAGGCAAGGAGGAGGGAAAGAAGAGGGAGGGTAACATCACTTGCAGCTGGAAAATAGTCCCCGCAGGGCATGTTTGGAGAAGCACAAGTTAACATAAAGCTTGTTGCTCGGCTTGCTTGCGTACTCTTGCATTCTGCTTCTTTCTCAGGCTCTGGTTTCCTGTCCTGTATTCATTTCCATGCTTCTGTCATCTTTCTCTGTCCATACACCCATCTTTTATTCTTTCATTCTTGCTTTTCCATCCACTGCTCTATAAAGTGGTGGTTGTATGTGAGAGCTTTCTTCAGAGGCCTGTAGCATCAGCTGATCTTCATTCTTAGCCACCTGATGCTCATCACAGAGCCAATTTAACACCCCACACACACCTGTGAAGGAGAGAGAATGGGGGGAATTTGTTACCAAGGGAAATTGAAGTCTGTGTGTGCATTATTAATATATTTTCATATATAATATAAATGTTAAAAAAAAAAAAAAAATATATATATATATATATATATATATTTTTTTTTTTTTTTTTTGTTGCTGAAATTTTGGTGCATCACTAGCTGAAATGTGTTTCCTGTTTGAGGGGAGGAAAGTCTTAATTAATAATTCCAAACATCACTTACTGCATCTGTATATGGCTGCACATTGATAAAGTGCAAAAAGGCACAGAAAGCTCAGCACACACTTTTTCCCTAAATATATCTTGACACAGACTTGCTGAGTTATTTTAGTCAAGTATGAAATGAACCTTGTTTTAGCGCAATGCTTGATTGGCAGGTGAGTAGGCGGTCTTTTCTGGAGCATATGAGGATGGATTTCCATTTACACTACTATTGCAATGTGGTTGCATGCGTTTCAGACTACCTCTGAGTGAACCGATACCATGATATTCTTTGAAATACTTTGGAGTACCATGTAAATACCTTGATAAATGAAGTACCATGGTACCACAATACTTCTGGCTGTCATCTTTACGTTGTAGACACATCTGATTACAAATATAGGTAACACTTTATTTTACAGTGCATTTGTTACACATGTTACATGTAGTTACTATAGTAATTACTATAGATTGTGCTTAATTAACCTAAACCACATCATAATCCTAACCTTAACCCTAAGTACATGTAGTTAATTATTATTACTCAGTACTTAAATGTGTAATTACACTGTAACACTAAAGTGTAACCCACATTAATCTAATTCCTTTAAGCCACCGATATGAATTTAAGCTTTGATCTTAACACATATCTCCTGTATTTGTTTGTGTACAGCATTTCAAATGACTGTTACAAGGTTTGGCTTCCTTTGCTCTGGGACACACTATGTCCTGCCAGTTAAGTGTCAGCTGATGACCGCTGCCCAGAACTGAAGCACCACAGGTGGTGTCACACATGAGACCGTTTTTCCATGTCTGGGGACAAGTTATACATGGGGTTTTCCTTGGACATGGTGTTCAGCCCCTTAACTCCCGTTTTATGAGTCTGGCTTAGACAGCTCGTGGTGGAAGTTGCACTGATCTGGTGCCAAAATTCATCATGGAAGTGATAAATATCCTACATCGACAGTACAACCAGTACTATCTGAGGATTTAATGGTGGCTTATATTATGCTGATAAATGTAACAGTATTTCATGTCACAATATATCACAATACAAATATTCAACAGTATTGATTATAGTGCACCAAAATAAAATTTCAGACAGATTTAATTTTGCATCAAATATGGTAATGGCACGTCAAATATGGCAAGAGTCAATGAATTAAAAATAAAATACATTGTTGAATAACATGCAATATTTAAAATGGTTTAAATGTATCTAAGCATGTGTAAGCATAATGTAATTCTGTATTTTTAGCTAAGCAGAATCATGAATATTTCTATTGTGGTTTCACCATTGCCTTGTACATGGAGAAGAAGGACCAAGTCCAAACCTATTCAAGTCTATTCCTGATTTAATACCAAATTTATCATTTTAAATAACAGTACTTTTGTTAAGTGTTTATCATATGTTTTAGAATTAATCTAAAGAAAAAAAAAAAAAAAATTAACTGTTTAAAGTTTAGCGAGAGTATCGTATCACGAGATCAGTTTCGTCTATCAAACCGACATGAGTGTATTTTTACACCCTTACTGATACTTTTTAATGGCTTGGTATGTACGTGCTACGAACCTAAGCCTCACAGTGTTGTGAGCATTGACGTGCACAAACGTCCAAACACACACAGGCAGTTGGCCTGTACAGTAATATTCACATTTTGTAACGTGTCACCAATCGTAAGTGCGGGATAGCCATTGTGGGCTATTTTTAGTCTGGGACGGTAATCTCTTCTAAGAGCCTTTCAGGGCCTGTCTCTTTCTAACCTGGCCGGAAATGCTAAGCCAATAAGCCCCAGGCGTCTGGCTCAACTCTAGGCCGGGAGAGAAAGTGAGTCCTGGTACAGGCGTTTCCTGGATTATTTAATACTTCAGCATTGCAGGGAGGGGGAGTTTGAATCTCTGAATTCCAGGAATGCTGGTTCTTTTAGGGCTTATGCACTGCAGGGTACAGAGTGTTTTGGACATAGCTTAGTGGCGTCACACTGCACAATTTTATGGAGTGGGTAAATTAACAAATAAATGCTAAATTTCTGCAATGAGGAATGAGCTGATTGAGTGCATTGCAGTAGATAAATTTGATACACGCTCAGACTTGCATGGGCACATTTTAATAGCTCTGTTTGCAAAGTAAAATGAACCACTGTAACATATATTCACAAAGTTTTCATTGAGGATTCATTTTCAGACTCTAATTTCCAGTCTCATTCCTCCGTTCATCTGTAGTTCATCCTTTCATTCCCATGATATTCATCAACGATATAAAGTGTGAACATACATTTTGAGCAGCTGACTGTGAGTGATGCATCCACTTTTTGATGGTTAAAAGATGTATTTCAGTGCTGTACAAAAATATTATTCTTTTTAAGAAGTACAAACAAAAGCAAATTTCATTTTGGTTGGTGTTTTAATTTGTGGCCCAGGTGAAGCCAGACCTTTTAAATGTTTACATGCATGCATACACATTGCCTCCAAAAGTTTAGAAATGCGCTAGGCAATGTGAGCATAAGTCCTTATCTCTTGGCGTAGATATATTTTGAAGTAATTTGTAATTATCATTGAAGACCAGCAGATGATTACATAATAATGGCAATATAGACATGTCACAGTCAGTCGTGCCCCTTTGGCAGCTGTGATGCCTGATTATTGGATTAAACTTGCCAGATTTCTTTTTTAAAGAGAATCGGGTCAAGCACACCTTTTAGCTTTACTGATTGATTGCCATTTAAGCTTAGCATCCAATAGACTAATCAGAACACAGTGTAGAGATTTACATTTACATTTATTAATTTGGCAGACACTTTTATCCAAAGTGTCTTACAAATTAGGAATACAAGAAGCGATTCATCTTAAAGGGATACTTCATCCAAAAATAAAAATGTTGTCATCATTTACTCTCCCTCATGTTGTTCCATGAGTTTCTTTCTCTGTTGAACACAAAAAAAGATATTTTAAAGCTGCAGTCCGTAACTTTTTTTGGTTAAAAATTACCCGAAATCAGTTTTTGAGCCAGTACATAACCAGCTAGTGTTCAATCTCCTTACCTTAGCCCGATTCACAGCGGTAAGCTTGTAAAAATGTTTTCTAATTTGAGTGGTACTGGTAGGTTTCTGCGGGAAATTCAAGTATGTCGCTGTTTGTCTTTGCGTCATTACAGACGTGTTACTTGTTCAGATGACATTTTCCGGTGAAAACAGCCACACATTCTCCTCAAAGCATTAGATTCATCCGCGCTGAGGAGCCATGCCGATGCACAACCCACGTAAAGATGATAATTCTGCAAATAACTACAACTGCAGGTTTCGAACAGAGATGGCGACAAAGAGGCAAAACTTACAGACTGCAGCTTTAAAGAATGTTAGTAACCAGACAGTTGACGGTAGCCATTGAATTTTATAGTATAATTTTTTCCATACTGTGGAAGTCAATGGGGCCAACTGTTTGGTTTACCCATATTCTTCAAAATGTCTTATTTTGTATTCAGCAGAAGAAAGAAATTCATGTAGGTAAATTATATATATAAATAGCTCTAGTATATATATATATATATATCATTATTATTATTATTATTATTTAAATATGTTTTCATTATTTGGGTTGCAAAGTGATGATCAGGATTTATGCTGATATTGTCCAAAATTTGCATGGTACATACATACAAACAGAGAGAAAGGGGAAAAGGGGGAAGCATGTTTGATGTGTAACGGGAATAATCGTCTCACAAAGTCAAGGTCTGGTAGATCTTCCCTCACCTACAGGAGATGGAAGTCAAGGTAAAAGATAATGCATTTATTTAGTAATCAGCAAATAGCTTTTATCCAGTGGGGTGAGAGCGATGTGGTGGGTTCTGATAAGATCATTTGCTTTCAGGTGTTTTGCTGGCTACTGTACTCAGCATTGAGTGTAAATTGAATAGCATGACCTTTTGCAGCCGAATCAAATTGACTGCATTTCCACACACATTTGGTGGTTTCAATTACCATACATTTTTTGATATTGGAGTCTGTAACCCCACTCGTTTCTCATGGATACTCGAATGAGAGCAGGTGTTCATGATAAAACACGCACACGTGCAGGCATGCAATCTCTGCTTTCATACAGATATATTCAGGCAATTGGCTCTTGTGCAGTTAACACATATGCTTTATTATAGAAAGAGAACTATAGTCCCGTCTTTCTCCTTTGTTGTCGCTCCTCCGCGCGCTTGGTGCAGTGCCGGTGATGATGTGCCCTGCTGCTGATATCAGGGTGACAAATGACGGGCCGCCCTGCGATTTGCTGCTCATAAGCCTGCCAACAGCCGAAAGGTCAGAGGGGGATTCGGAGGGTAACAAAGCACTTTTAACAAGAGGAAGAGGGTGACTTTACATGCTTAAATACCAGCTTTATATGTCCACATTTCCACATGTTCCTCTGCCCTGCTGCATTGGAATAAAACAGTTTCCTTTTATCCTCCCCTTTCCTCCTTGCTTGCATTTTCTTCGACTGTCTAGCACATCGTAGCATGATCACCATCCTGTATATGTTTATTCTCACAAAAGATTGCATACCTCTGCAGATTTGCCACCTCAGATTTAAGCAAAGTTCTGTCCACATGCACGTTTCAAAAAGGAATAACGATGTGTGTTTTTTCTTTTCTTTACTGCATTAAAATATTTAGACTCCAGCCCTTTAGGAATCCAAGCACCCTAGTGTCAGCATTATTGGGCAAGCTTCTAAAATAAGTAGTGCATCAATATGTCTGAGCACCGAAAACTAAGTTTATTCTAATTGCATTAGAAACAGAGCTGTGGACCATCTGTTGCACCACAGCTAAGAAACAGCATGCAAACTACTCTTTCTCTCTTCATGTTCAGTGCATCCATTTAGATTATGTCAGTTTGCTGTAGTCCCTTTCATCTCTTTTACTTTGTGTATTTCTGTTTGTAAGAGTGATTATCTCGCAGTAGAAATGGTTTGTTTGTGGTTCTGAATATCAGGTCATGGGCACTTGCAACCACGTATAAATTGGCAATATTATATTTTAATGTCCCTCTGATTACTCTTCCCTAGTATGCATTATTTACATGCTAAAATAAGCAATGGTTCTTGTTGCTGATGAGTTTGATTGGTACCTGTTCAAGCTTCTGGTCGTGGTGTTCAGACAGAGTAGTCAGGGGGGTGGTAATGTTGGTGAGGGTTATGAAAAGTTAATCTTTGCCATACTCCGTCTCTCTGTGATCATTGCCTCTGGAGCAGGCATGCCTCGGTGCCCAGCTTGCAGGATCATTTGCGGGGGAAATGAGGTTTGAAATAGTTCTAGTGATTCCACTGGCAGAATCCTATTTTTGAGTATGACATATGACTGCTGTGCCATTTACGTATACTGTGACACAATCTGGTTAGGCTTATTGAAGGAGGCTTACACTGGAATGTTTTTGATAATGTCAATATGATGTGTGACTTATAAAAGGTATGGTGGACTTTTTTTTATTGCAGTTGTAGATTTTTGTCAAAAAATGCCTTTGCAGACCATGAATTAAATTAGTGTCATATTCAGTGCTCTGTACAATAATTCTCTCTCTTTTCCTACACACAATGATATGACCAGGCCCAGCTCACATAGTGCAGCATGTTACTTGGATTTATTGGATTTATTTACCTCTGATATTTATTATCAGAGGTAAACTAATACCATTGTCTATACTCTAGACAATGAGAAGCCCTTATACACCATCTAATAATCCTTCTCTCTTTCCATAAGGCCTATAATCCTTCAAAGTTTTTAAATCTTTTTCAAAACTTTCAGATGTGGCTTTGTTTAACCAGCATTCAAAGTTAGAATGTACAGTTATAAGAATTACCAATTTTGCAATCTCCACCTCTATTCAAATGCAGAATTTGAACTGAAATTTAAAAGGCATTCTTAACCCAGTTCTGAATGGCATACAAGCTTGTTTGTGTCACAAAAAGAAATTATAGACACATATTGAATGACACAAAACAATTTTCAGAGATGTGAAAAATTATTTATTTTTTTTAAACTGTTTTGGTTTCAGAGAAAATAAAAAGAGAAAGAAAATGCCATCAATCTTCACTTTAAACTTTTCCCACATATTCTAGGTCATTTAATGTCTTCCTTGTGATGGTGCAAGGCTTTGGTTGTAAAACCCACTCTGAGTAATTGACTTTCCAGGTTTTATTACCTGCAGAGTTTTCCTTCTCTGTCATGGCGGAGATGCAAGGCCGCAGACATGCGGAAAAAATACGAACCTCATATTTTACTATCTTTGTTATCCTTTCGTTACCTGTGGGGTATTCGCTTAGATCCGCGAATAATATTGGATGGATTTTTTTCAGTTTGCAGTGAAGTTGAAATTAAGGGGTAAAAGAAAACCTACTTGTTATCAGTGGCATAAGTTATATCTTAGGAATACAATGGCTTAGGTGGAACTCGATAAAAGAGTTAAAGCAAGGACAATTTCAAAGACAGCCTGTCTGATAACAAAAGAGCGCACCTGATAATGAATGAATGGTGAATGCTGGCATGCCTCTGAAGTACTAGGGAAAGGAGGGGAGCTAGATGGAGTGTGACTACCGAGCGCTTGCCAGTGTGTTTTATGGCTAATTGAAGCATTTGTGGTAAAACAGCCATGAATGGCACCCTTTAGAATTAGAGCAGGTTAATATATTGTGATCCCACAATTAGCCCACGATTGTTAAGATCTGTTTAATTCGGTGGGGTCCATTAAGCGGAATGGGAAAGGTCTTTTCTATTTTTCTTCCCTTCTTACTCAAGGCCATTTCTCTTTGGAGCTGCCAGAGGCAATCGATGGCTGCGGACACGGCTCCAGAGGTTGCCAGGCAAATCCGACCACTCTGGTACTGGGCTGGATGTACTTTGCAAGTGTTGGTTACACTTTGAATTATGTGTCTGAATGGAGGACAAAGGTTATTGAGCCTGTTTTATAGAATACTGAGAGATAACCAATGTTGTAAGAGGAATGCAGGTTTTGGCAGGACTTTTGATTGCTGTATAAACCCTGGAGCACCCTCTGTCATTCTAGATAAAGTCTGACCTAGAGTTCACACTTAACAAGAAGTTTTACTAACCGTATTTGCACGCATGCTGCTATTGAGAAATCTTTTTCCGAAAAGAAAATGCTCAATTGAATAAAACCTTTTCTCTGTAAATCAAATGATGAGCATCTAGGGGAAGTCATCCTGAATAACCAGGATTATAATTAGCTGGAAGGAAATACTTATTGTTATTGCCCTCTGTTTTAGTGGCTGCCTGAGTTTTTATGAAGTTGCAGAAGACAAATTGCGGGAGACAGCACAAGCGTAACTCAAAGAAAGGACATTATTAGCCAACCATTAAACAGCAGCAGGCTAAGTCACAGGCTGTGAATTTCTTTCTAGCTGCTTTACGTCAGAACTCAGGTGTCCCTGTGAATGTTTTGTTATCTCTAGAAAATATGCGCTGATATCAAATCCAATACAGAATTAGGAAACATGTCCCAAGGAGGGCATTATGAACTCTTTTCCTCCCTGTCAGTGCGCTAATCAAACGTTAGCACTATCAGTACTGAAATCTCTTAAATAGAGTGAGATAAGTAAAATGGCCTTGTTTTGATGTCTCAAAAGCTGCTCCCGTGAGCATAGGGACATGCTGGTGTGTAATCGTGGGAAACTATTAATAGAAAAGGGATCAAACGGGGAGATCGTTGCACATGGGACTGGAGGCTAAGCAATGCAATACTTCTATCTAAAGAGGACAGTCCCCCTGCAGCCACCACGATTGTGCCCGAATGCTATCAGCAAGCGATGCTAATCCGGTGGTGTGCATAAAAGGATTTGTTCTTGTTGGCCTGCATACGCCGCGTCCCCCAGCAATTTTGGTGTTTATCTTTTGCAATTGCTAAGTCCCGTGGGTTTTGGTGCTGGAACTTCCAGTGCCTGTGACTTTTCCACAGCCACCGCTCTACAGATACTGCCCCTTCTGCGTTACCATCTGCAGAAGAGACAGAGACGGGAACATCAAAGACTGGAAGCAGCGTTTAGCATTTGATTCTGTAATCACACTTCATATGCTCAAAAAATATTGCATCTATTTCAGTTCACAATAAGGCTCCTTATCTATGGATTGCCAGCTTGAATTTTGTTGATGAGCCATTTGAGACATCTGAGTTAGGGATTGGAGGAACTTAACTTCCCTCTTATTGTTTCTTACCTCTTTCTCACTACTTCCCTGGGTAGTTGCTGTGTGTCAGCTCAGTTAATGGGTTTCTTAGGGGAGATATTATTTTGGTCCAGTAAGCTGCATGTTTAATGTATGACTGACAGTGCTGACTCATGTGGCTTAGGCAATTTGTAGTTGAAAGAGATTTTGTAGTAAAAAAAAAAAAAAAAGTGTGTGCAGCAAGAAAAAAATCTCCATCCTCTATTAGTGATTATAGAGCACTGCTCCACCCAGTCTGAAAACAAAATCCACTTCTCCAGACTAAAATGTCCTATTTTCTTTCACTGTTCTTTCTCTTTCCCCTTTTCTTTTCGCCCCCTTAAGAAGATAGATGAGGAAAATGAGGCCAACTTGCTGGCAGTGCTCACAGAAACCCTGGACAGTATCCCAGTGGACGAAGACGGTTTGCCTTCGTTCGAGGCCCTGGCAGATGGGGACGTGACCAATGCCAGTGATCAGAGCTGTCCTTCCACCCCCGATGGCTCGCCACGCACCCCAGAGCCAGAGGAGCCTTCCCTGGTAAGAGACGCTCCTCCCGTGCTTCCCGTGTGCCCAATCCTATTTCGCCATGAAGCATGGCCCTCTCATTCTGTTTCCTTCCCTAGCTCTTTCTTGGTCCCACAGTGTTTCACTTTCCCTGACTCCCTCTGTCTGGTCTTCACTAGACCCAGATAAGGAGATGCTGCAGGCCTGTCACCAAAAATGGGTACAGACTCGCCAGACAGCAACTCTGGCAGCCTCCTATTGATGTCTGTGCACAGAACATAACCACAGCCTGTTGAAAAAGCAGATCAAAGTAGATCAGTGTTTCTGAGGTGTTAATTGCATTGTTCATTACTCCAAAAAGGAACATGCACAACACTGTCAAGCTGAAGCAATGGAAAATATGCTGAAAGAATCGAATTTAATCAAGTAGACTATTTTAATCTGCATTTTCTCTAATGAACCAGCAGTAAACAGCAAAAGTTGAAATCCACATAGCATTTGTTTTGTTGTGTATTAGCACATTAATGCTCATAACATCAGAATCCATAGTTACATTCTGAGTTTCACAGAAAAAGCATCGCACCTGCTGTACCTGACATACTGCCACAATATTAGTGTGATATATCTGACTCATATCCTACAAAATTAAATCCTTAAAGTTTAAGTTTGCAGCACACATATAAAGTAATGCATAAATTATTTTTTTCCCCAAAATATGAACATGATACTGCTGTCATCAAATGAATTATTTTGTCAACTTACAAGATGCTTACAGAGAGAATCTTATGAAAATATGCATGTAAATGGCTTGCAAGAGACAATATTCTCAAACGTCAGAGCATGGTGCATGGTAACAACGCCACGGTCATGGGTTTGATTCTCAGGAAATGCATGAACCAATAAACTGTATAACTTGGATGCAATGTAAGTCGCTTTGGATGAAAGCGTCTGCAAAATGCATAAATGTAATGTAAATATTGTTTGGAGTTCTTTGCATTTTGTATTAAATTCAATGCTGTAATCCTTATGATCTGTTTCTCTGCTCTGTTTGTAGCTGAAGAAGCTCCTCCTGGCGCCTGCTAACTCCCAGCTCAGCTATAATCAATACCCAGGTGGCAAGGCACAGAACCATGCAGCCAGCAACCAACGGATCAGACCAACACCTGCTGTTGCCAAGGTAGCTGCTCGCTGCACTTCTTGCATCAAAGGCCTGGTGTGTGAGCTCATCTGCTAGTTTCATGTAATTTTTCCTTTCTGATAAATTATACAAATAGTCTGCTCCCTCCAGGGAGCTAAAGCTTGATTAAGTTGTGTCTGTGACGGAGGTGTTGTGGCTGTCTCATCTAAAATTCCGTTACCCTTAATGACGTTCAGGACTTCTGAATGGCACCATCTCATTTCCATGAAAAAGAAAATGTTGAGTTGTCTTGATAGAATTAGCATTGTTGGTCTCATTGTCACAGAAACAATGATTTATTACCACAGGCCCAGTCATGTTGTAAACTAGAAAAATGAGTAGTTATTTGAGGTCAACATCATGCATAATTCTCTCCCCTTCACACAAACATGCTCACACACATGCGCAACTCTCTTTGAGGAGTTAATTTTCCATAATGACTTTGACTCCTCTGTTTCTGGAGCTCTGCACATGGCAGTATCCCAGAGGACACCGCTGTCTCCTCCTGCTGCCTGTGTGTAGATCTTCCTGGAGCCGTCCCAAGACCTCGTAATTAAGATGATGGGCAAAGCACACTCACATTGCCTTTTGGGAGACTAAACAACCTCTGTGCTAACCCCCTGTTCTAATCTCCCTGTGTTACCAGTGTCCCCTGTTACATGCCATACTCATTCTGCCCCCCTCTCTCTCTCTGTCTCTGTCTCTCTGATTCCTGTTTTTTTAGACAGAAAACCCTTGGAACAGCAAACCACGAGGGGCCTGTCCCAACCGGTCCATGAGACGCCCTTGCACTGAGCTGCTCAAGTACCTCACCTCTAGTGACGAGGCCTTCCAGACCAAAGCCAGGGAAGCCAAGAGCACCTGGACAGGTTGCGGCAAGGACAGGGGAGGGGCTTGCACCTCTTCCTGCTCATCTTCTTCCTCTCCATCATCCTCGTCCACCTCCTCTTTCTCGTCCCTGTCGTCCTGCTCCTCTTCCACCGCCTCCAAAAAGAAGACGTCCTCTGCCTCCCCATCATCACAGCAGCAGCAGCAGCAGCAGCAGCTGGCATTGCAGGCCCAGCGAGGTGAGAGCCAGGCAGCCAGCACGTGTAGTGTGGCTGGTGAGGGGGCGGGAAAGTGGCGGCGGTGTACTCAAGGGGAGCAATCCGCCCCCGTTGTGCTGTCCCGTGGAGGCGGCTGTGGCCATGCTTGCTCCGGCGAAGAGGGGAGGCTGCCAGGCCTGCAGCCAGCTGTTGACCCAGGCAGCCTGGCCGCTGCCCGCTTTATTAGGTACATGCACTCTTACTCTCTCCCGCCTAGAGAGACGGGTCATGCAGGCAGCTGTGGTCATTGCCTTGAGGCAGGCGGCTTGGCTGAGGCTGGCCGTGCTAATAGGCACATCACGGTGACCATTAGGAAAAGGAGGCAAGAGCTAGAGCACCCCATGCTCAGTCAGCTGCTCACCTCCAGGCCCAGACCGGCCCGTTACCGGGCTCACCTGCAATTGCCCAGTGTCCCCCAGAATAAAAGGCGAGACCTAACTTACTTGGCTCCTAAAGACCAAGAGAGCCACGGACACTTAGTGCAAGCTAGTCGTGAGCACCCTAGAAAAACACCTAGCTTACACAAACAAACAATTAGTGTTGCCGACACTATTGAGTGTTCAACAGATCTTAAATTAGACCTAGAGAGCTGGTTAAGCATGCCAGAACAGGTGACAGGAGACAGCTTGCATGATCTGGTGGGCCAAGCCGGGGAGGATGTTTTTGAATATGTCATAGGCAGCCCCATGTCATTCTCACAGGGCCTGCCAAGCCCATTGTTCCCAGACTCTTTAGTTCCAGAGCACACGCCCTCCGACTCACAAAAACAGGCACTCTGCAGGCACCTTGATGACCAAGTCCCACCAATGTTAGGTAATCATTGCTGCATCCCTGCCCTCTCTCCTTTGCCTCTCCTCCTTTAACTGCTTCCCAGTTTGACCACACACTAACCCCAGCGCTAACACAAACCTAACATTTACTTGGGAGCAAAAACAGAAGCAGCCAGCCACACCATTCACTCCAAAGGGTAAACCTCTGAATTGGCACAAACCTTTGTCTGTCGATTAATTATAAATGAAAGACGAGGTACGCCTGTAGCACTTTGAACTATCACGTGCCCAATTTCAAACTCAGATCTGTGCTGAAAAGCTTCTTTGTCAGGCTGCCGTAATATAGCTGTCTAACTGAGAGATACTCCCTAGCTGCAGTTGGAGACGGTCGCCGCCTCAGGCAACTGCACACGCTTCCTTGACTCTTCTTTCTTCCTCTGCTTTGGTTTCAAATGCATGCAAAATATCTTCTTGTTAGACATAATTTTAGCAGTATGAAACATTTGTGCCATTCTTTTTCATGTCATAGTCTGTTTTACGTTTTCTACTCATTCTGACTGTTGGAATGTGGTGGACCTTGTATGATGGGCTGGGAAACTGAACACATGCCATCACTCCATCCTGCCTCACAAAGTATGCAGTCAGATAAAGACAAAAACTATGGGGTCAAGTTAATCCAACTATTGGTTTTTCTCAAAATTTCTGGCTGGAGAGTCATCTAGCCTTTCAGTGCAGGGTTGGATTTGCAACATCATTGCTGTCACTGATTGAGTCTAAGATATTTAGTTGTAGATGTGGACCTGAAATATCTTGGGCACAGTGTGAACTAGTAAATTAATTACCCATGCTCCTTTGTGTTCTGCAGCCAAACCAACCATCTTGCCACTTCCTTTGACCCCAGAGTCTCCAAAGTAAGTGAGAGAGTTTTTACACAACTTTTGTAGAGCAGACAAAATCTGAAACTAAAAAAAAGAAAAGAAAAGAAAAAAAAAGATGAGGCATTTTTGTTAATTTCATTTCCATTTGTAAGCTCACACAAACATTTTCAGCACTCCATTCCTGTTCTCATATATATTTTTCCCCTTTGTGTTGCAGTGACCACAAGGGATCTCCGTTTGAGAACAAAACCATTGAACGCACATTGAGTGTGGAGATCTGTGGAACCCCAGGTAAACAAACACAGGGTCTTTGCTCATAACCAAGAAAAGAAAATGAAAATTGTACCAAAGACAAAAATCCTATCTTTTCAAAACAGACAAATAAATGGCACAAAAGCTCCCTCTTTCCTCCATTTGTCTGATTGTTAATCTGAAATATCTTGCTGGTTTTTTTTTTTTTTTTTTTATCATTCAGTAGTAAAGATAAGACTTCTTTGGCAAAGGGCAAACTCTCCAACAAACCTACTTTGATAGTTTAATTAAACCAAAGGGTTCAAGGTGAAATGATGGAACATGGTCAGAATTTGACAGTCCTCCATTGATTACTTTTTCCATTCTTTGTGTGATTTATTGGAAAGTTTCACTCTTCCATTTTGAAGAGTTAATATTCTCTCTTTTTCATTTAGACTCTAATGCTTTTTGACTGGGCAGCTCACTGCTTCAATACATCAGAGATAAACTGTTGTGGCATTATTATTGTTTTAATTGGTTTTGCCATGCAATTTGGTTTTGCCGATATTATCAGCATCTTTTTTTTTCAGAGAGTCTGGCAATTTGATTAGGGACATTAAGGTAATTTCCTCTGTTAATTCTGCTATTTATGAAAAGGGCCCATTTGTGAAATTGAGCCAAAGCATTTTTTATGTAATGTAAAGAATATATTTCCTCTTTGTCTTTTCATGTATATATTTTTTTTAAATTTTAAAGTAAATTATACCCACTAAGTTTATGTCAGCTAGGGCTGAAACACAACTCTTCAGCAGTTCTCCCCTTTCTCACTTTCTTTCTCTCAGCATAAATCATGCAGGTAATTATTTCTGTATCCCCCATACAGAGATTAATCATTCCAGGTCAATAAAAACAAAATGGCTGCCCTTTCCCTCTCACAATGTGTCATGGTGAATGGGCAATTTGGTATTTACTTACTATAAGGTAATGGCCCTCAGTGTGCAGATTTGACCTAGCCGGGGGGTAAAATGTAGCTCTATGTTTGGTGTATTTGCTCAAACGTGGATTATGTCATAAATGTTTAGAAAAACTACACATTTTGAGGAATTTTGTCACTTCTGCAAGCCATTCGTGTTCTTGATTCCCTGTATTAAATATGTGTGTTAGCTTTAAGACTAAAAAGTCATGTGAGGTCACCTTTACAGCCTCTTATGCAAGGCTAAAGGGTTAATTCATCTCTGTATTTAATGCACAGGCTTGTGCCTACTAACCTGAGGCAAATTACAGCACTGTTTAATAAAAAAAAAAAAAAAAAACTCAGGAAGGCTACACTTTTTTTTAGCCGAGACACTCTTACACAATTCAGATTTAGTATTCGGTACTATTTTAAAACAGCTATGTTGAGGGAAAGTGCTTTGAAGTTGAAGTTCTCTGATGAGGATATGTTTACATTCTCCTAGTGTCTACTTTCCTATAGACTACCCTAAGCCCTTCATACTCATATGTGTTTACTGATGATAATACCAGATTAACTGATTACAAGTCAGCGTAAAGCCAGATGAGACTCTGAAGCCATAAAATACATTTCCGTTTGTGTGATCATGACAGCAGTGTGAGAAGCCATATTTATGGAGCTGTTGAATTAGAAAATGGCCAGGTGTTTCACTGCAGAGCAAAACACCTTGACACCTGCGGAATAGCCAGCGCTATGAAAGTGCCAGATTTAATACCATTCCCTAATCCCCATCCCTCTAATAGATTAACTTGAGCGGGGGTTCCTTTAATTATGGTATCATATGACACCCAGGTCAGTCTGTGTTACGCTCCTTGTGTGGCATTTTAAGATTACCACGGGGATCAGTTCTGTAAGCTTTAAGTAATAATTCGTTCAGAGGTCCCTGCGTAATTCACACCCTGCCAGAAACAGACGAGAGAACCCAGCAGTATATGATTAGTGTTTGTATCTGTGTGCATTCATCATGGCTGCCTTGAACTGAACGGCACATATTTATGTAATGCTATGTAATGTAATTTATGTAATGTAATGTAAAGGCGATAATGGTCCTTGGTTTATGACCCTGCGTGCATTGTTTTGCCCAGATGGTGTTTGATTGGTGCAGCAGAAGTTCCTTTGGCAGTGCATGCTTTCTTTTCATAGCTCATTGCATTGGCATAATGATAAATTTAGTCAAGGCCACTGTTGTTTTGTATGCCGAATCAGGCTCGTGATGGCTGCAGTACCGTATCCATTTAGTTTAGTGACTGACATAGATAGATGAAGAAAGAAAAGAAGAGGTGAGGGTTTTTTTGTTTGTTTGTTTTTTTAAATACCCGTTTCAGGAAATGGTCGTAAAAGGATGTGATCCTGAAAATATTCAGAAAATGGCTGTAGTTTGATGCGCTGAAAGCTGTTTTTAATCAAAAGAAATAATTTATAGAAAGGTCATAATATGTGTATGAATCAGGATAACAGAAATCAAGAGAGATCTTGAAATAGAAAGAGAGAGGGAGAAGTAGAGAAAAATAAAGAGGAACTACCTCCGGTTGTTTGTGCAAGTGCATTATCCATGCCATAAAGCAGCACATCTCAAGACTTCCCATATAAATGCCATCTGTTGGCACATAAATCTGTCAAGATGGCTGGGGTTCATGAGGAGAAAAGGTGGCAAAGATGAAGAGAATGATAACTGCTTCTGCATCACTGTGCTTTCATCAGGGTCCCAGGAGTGAGGCATTCATGCATCTGTCGAAAGCACCAGTATTATTATAAGATCTGACTGTTTACTTTCTAATGAATTGGGATTGTTTACGGTCTGGAGGAAGTTTAATTGAGTAACTCTGTCTGTATCACAGTGCAATCTGAGGTCACATTAATCTGTCAGGGTTGCAATAAAATGCGGATAAGGATTAGGTCTAAATGAAAGGGAATATTTTAATCAGGCTCAAGAGTGTGCACGTTCAATCACTTAGAGACAGACCAAGCACTGTTAAGAAACTTGAGGGATCTCATTTGGTAAATCTTCTGTCTCTTCTTCCCTCCAGGTCTGACACCACCTACCACGCCTCCTCACAAAGCCAGTCAAGAGAACCCTTTCAAAGTATCACTCAAAAACAAGCTTTCTTCATGCTCTCCCTCTGCCCTGACAAGCAAAAGGCCCAGGCTGAGCAATGGGGGCTCTTGCCCTCAGCCAACCAGCGGTTCTATTCGGAAGGGCCCAGAGCAGACTGAGCTCTATGCCCAGCTGAGCAAGGCATCCTCCACAATGCCCCTAGGGGGCTTGGAGGAGCGTCGGGGCAAGCGGCCCATGCCCCGCGTCTTTGGCGATCACGACTATTGTCAGTATACAAGCACAAAACGAGACAGCACCACCACAGCTACAGCGGTAACTGGGCCAACGGAGGGCCGGCATGTGGAATGTAAAGACTCGAACATGCCGACCTCCTCTACTTCTACATCATCATTGTCTTCCGCCTCCCCTTTGTCTTCCTCTCTGGCCAGGCAGCTTCAGGGCCTTTCCCCCACAGCTCAGGAGGCTTGTCCGGACACGGATGCTCACGGACAGGACCATATGTCCACTTCGGACTCCAAAACGTCAGTGGATTGCAGTTCTGCTGGCAGGAAACTACTAAGGGACCAGGAGATCCGGGAAGAGCTCAACAAGCACTTTGGAAAGCCTCAGAAAGCCTTCTATAGCGGGGTAGTGGGAGAGCAGAGGGGCAACCAGCCACTAGAGGACAGTGACTCTGGGGATGAGTACCCCGGTCTTTTCGGTGACTACATGCACCCGGGTCTGCCTGACTTTGAGGACTTGGAGGTAGGCCGGGAGCGCCTGCTCTACTTGGGGGAAGGTTCTCCACTCGAGTTGCTCCTCGAAGGGTCACCCTCCAGCTCCCCTTCCAGCAGTTCATTCTCATGGAGCTCTGTCTCACCTCCTTCCACTCAGCTCTCCCCACAGCACCTCCGCTGGCCACGCTCCATCACCCGCTCCCGTTCCTCATCTCACTACAGATGCAGATCCCTCTCCAGGTCTCCATACTCCCGCTCCGAGTCTCCCGACAGCCGTTCTCCCTCTCGGTAAGTTCTGTTGTGAGCCTACACCGCCTGTCTCAGAAACACGTTTACCTAGCAATCTTTTTAGACACAAATCCACATGTCTCAGCAGGAGGGGCTGTAAAGAAGGTAAACATCTTTCTGTGGCTGTCATTGCGATAAAGCACCAGTCTGGGTCTCACAGCATGGACACTAAAGTCATTACGGCTGATTTTGCACAACCAGAGAAAAATTACGTACAGTAGACAATAAGCGTTGGCTTTGAGAGACACAAGATAAAATGAGCTTGGAAGATAAACAGTGTCTTAGATGGTAAATTGCTCATCTACACACTTGCAACATTCTTGCTGTTACACCAAATGAGCCATTCCAATCCTGAGTTCAGACATTCGCTCACCATTATAGCGATACACTGACTTTTCATCAATTGCAGAAAAAACTTTCAGAGGAGTTTTGAATTTTCATTTAGAACATTTTTATCACTCATCATTCGCAAGCGGTGCGGATGACAAAGTAGAGTCCAGCAGAGTAATTTCTTGGGCAAACAAGCGTGTGTCACTTGAGAAACTTATGGAAGTCTCACATTGTTTCCTCAATGGGCCTTCATCCCTTTAGCTTGAATTTTAGATTAATTTCTCTCCAGCACTCTTTGATGGGGCTCTGTTGTTTTTAGTAGCAGCTGTTGTTTTGCTCGACAGCGTTGCCCGCTCCATCCCCGTGAGATGAAAGAAACGCCCAGTAAGTGAAGTCATGGACACTTTAAAGTGGGTTACATCCAGATAGCATGCAAGCAAGACAATATTTACAGTGCATATATATTTACAGTGCATATATATATATATATATATATATATAGTAACACATAATAAAGTGATTGTACTGATAAAGGAGACTCCAAAACCTCTATCCAGAAGATTTCTCAGATTTTTTACCTCCTTTTTAATATAGTGACATTGCCATTGTTCGTGTTTACATGCTCCTGGAACTTCTAATGGGCTATATATCTAAACTTTGTCCCATCAGCATCGTTTTCCCCTTTTTTATTCTTTTTGTCTGTTATTAAAAGTTATATATAGATTTCAATTGCTGATCATCCTTTATAAGTGTTCAGTTTAAGACTAAGGTACTTAAAGTCTTAAAGTGGTGTTACAATCTTATTATTATTATTATTTTTCTGCTTATACACAGGTCTCCTCACAATATGGACGATAGCACTTTTATTCCCAGGATTTATAGAAGCCCTCGGCCCCAGTCTCATTCTATTTTTGGTCGGAGACCCAGGTAAGTGCTTGTGCATAGCAAATGCTTTTCTATTTTTTACTCTTTAATATACTGTGTATAAATGTATGATGAGACACTTATAAAAATGCATATATGCTGATATTATAGACCTGTGCATGAGACAGACTTAAATAAGTGCTGCAAGATAATGTACTGTGTCTGCAATACTTTCAGAGTCTGTCCTTATGCAAAGGAAGCAAGTCACTTGCTGACTCTGTCTAATTGATATGATGAGTTATGATGATACATCATTTCAAGGGTCTTAACTTTTCAAACTTTTACAATAAAGCTTTCGTTGGCAAGAGCAGCTTGCATTAGGGACCCACTACCTCCCAGCTACACCTTTTCCCTGATGGTGCTTTAGTCCGCTCATATTGTGCTTTTACACCATGTTGCCTCTGTTGCAAATGGCTGTAGAAAAAAGTTGCACTTTTTGGACGTAAAGTTCAAACTAAGCAAAAAGTAATGGCATGTGAAGTTGTGCTGACAGACACAGCTGCCAAATTTCTGCCATATTCCCTTAAGAGTCCCGCCATTGGGAGCTGTAACCTTTTGCGATGTAATGAGACATCTTATTAATGTGTTTGTTTGTCTTCCACGCTAAGAAGAATGGAAAGCAGTCTGCTCTGAGCTAGCTGATTCCCAAGGCCACTTGAGCAAAACAGCAAACAATACATCTATGTACTCAGAGAAAAATTTTATTGCTCAGGGGTTGCTCTTGCACAGCTCAGAAGGCTTAATTGAGTTCTCAGTTATATTTCATTTAAGTTTCTTCAACAGTTCCTTTGAAAAAATTAAAACAGAAGACCTAAAAATATTTTTTGGATCACTTAGCCAAGATAATTTGGTCCTTAAAAGAGTACTTTTGTATTCTCTTTTATTTGCAGAATTGATGTTTGTGACATTTTTGAGATCTTTTCTGAACTTGATATTACTGGGGACTTTTTGTCAAACAATTCAGATACTTAAGATAATCTATTTTTTATTTCTTATAGTTGCGTGTTTAGAAAGTGTGTTTATTTTTTATGGAATGTTTTGTCCTTCTTTTCAACTTCAGGTATGACAGCTACGAGGAATACCAGCATGAGCGTCTGAAGCAGGAAGAGTTCCGACGCGACTATGAGAAACGGGAATGTGAGAGGGCCGAGCAGAGGGAGAGACAACGGCAAAAAGCAATAGTAAGTACACCTACTTCAGTATTTTATTAAATTATTGGATGTTTTTTTCAACTATGGACACATTTATATCCCTGGGGTTGTTTTTTATTAAAACCTACAGATTTAAAATACTTTCTTTTTGTTATATAAAGGGCATATAAAACATAATTGGAAACTTTTACTCTGCCTTCATAATTTACTTTTATAACTTTTCAAATGCCTTTTATGCATAGATTTTATGACCCATACTTTCAATCAAAATTCATCATACAAATATTAATTTAAAAACATTGATGAGACTGTTTAGATTGAAACGTGATCATGTACACAGCCTGGCAAAAAAAAAAAAAAAAAAAAAGTCGCTATTTGGATTTAAAAGGCAAATACTTAAAAGTCTATGACTGACTGGATCATTATTGCTGTGATTATTATGATTCTGGCATACTATATGTTTGGAAACAGTTCTTTTAACCATAATTGATGGAGTGTGAAAGAATGGTTGGGAAGGAGCACAAAGAATCATTTTCACACATGAATTGGCACCTCAGAGTCCAGACCTTAAATTCATTGAAAGTCTTTGGGATGTGCTGGAGGAGACTTTACAGTGTGCTCGACCCTTGCATTGTCAATACAAGATCTTGACCAAAAACTGATGCACCTCTTGATGGAAATAGCATCACAACGTTTATTTCCATCAAGAGGTACATCAATTTTTGATGTGAAATAATAATAAATAACAATGAAAATAATTTTAAATGTGATGGTAATGGCTCTGGGATTAAAATGTTTCAGAAAACATGACAGAATTATTTTGTTTTAAATGTCTGTCCACTGTTATACATTAGTGGACAATTTAAATGAAATATTGAGTGTGTGTTTTAAGAGTGTTGATTTTCTAAAAGTCCACAGGGCCAAACATGCCCATAGTTGACGAAAACCCTATTATGCTTGGAGGTGTTTTTCAGTTGTGGTCTCTCTCCTGCTGGCAGGAATCGTACATTACCACAGACGTTATCCTTCTCTCAGGCTTTCTCTGCCTCCATCACTGTGTATGCCTACAGAAAGTTCGAAGCACACAGCCATCCCAACGCACTCTTTCTCTCTCTCTCTCTCTCACTCAAAAAGTGAACTCATGCAAAGACGGCACTCTGAATCATTCAGGCTACACGCGTTTCCTCTTTATCTCCCAGTTGTGTATTTTTAACATCTCCGAGGCGTTTCCAAATGGTGCCAGATTCTATTAATCACACCATGGACTAAATGCTTTCGACCAGACAATCGAAGGAAAAGTTGAAATAAGATCACCCAAAATCAAAGGTATGTTAATATGTGGGCTCAAAATGAGCAGTTTAATTTCGAACACTTACATATTTGAAATTCAGTTCTCTGAGATGAAATATCAGTTTTGTTCTCTCTCGCTGTGCCTGACCAGACTGTGAAATGAGACGGCTTTCCAACTTAGTTCACTGATAAATGCACACGTCAAATAATGCACGCATGACTCGGCCCTGGCGTACTTTTTTTTTTCTTTTTCTCTTTTTTCTTCGTGTTCCGCGGCAGCGAGACAATTACTAGCTGCGGCGGCTGAGCTGTCAGAAGAGGTTTTGGGGGGGCAAAGGATGTGAGAGCTTCATATGAAGCGCTAGTCTCAGGGTGTCATCTTTAAAACCTCACCGCATTTATCAGCTGTCAGCAACAAAACCACCAATTCAGCAAACACTTTTGTCTCCTATTGTACATGATGGAAGCATGAGGGGAGGAAATGCAAAAAAGAAACACCCCTCCCAGGTGTTCTAGCTAATTTGTAGGTTTTTGTTGTAGCTGTCGTTGTTGTTGTGACATGGTGACATCATGTGAATTATGACCCTGTTGTGGGGCAACAGATATGAATCATAATTTTATGTATGACTTACAAGAGACCTCTGGTTATTGTTGAGGATCATAAGTATATTTTGTCACACATAATGGCAGGTACATGAACATATGAATAAGTAATGCCACGAAATAAGGCCTGAGGCTTGTGCTTCGTCTCAAGATTAGCAAGCTAAATTAAATACCACCATTTTATATATTCAGCCTGTTGGGGTCTTTACGTTTTCTCAATCTATGTGTTCTTTTGCTTCAATGAATAATGGAACAAAGTGATATTAGCCTGTAGCTAAAATTGATGATAAACTTGACTGTACGTCACTTGCTTTCTAATTTAATGCGACGAGTTGCTTGGCAACTGTAAACACCCTACATTTAGGCATCTTATTTGGATAAAAGAACTTATTATTATTAAATGTTTGGTTCATCACAATGCTGTAGCTTAGTGACAATCTTAGTATTATCACATAATTCATCTGAGTAGGGCTGGGCAATATATCAATATTCACAATGTATTTATGATAATTTAGTTGGTGGTGTAAAATAAGTAACATCATAATCCAGACAAAAGAATATTGTGCCACATTAAATTCCGCAAATCAGTCAAATCATGTAACGTGACTTTTGTAAAATGCAGTCTACTGCGGGACCTGCTTGACCTGGTTGATTTACTGTGCTGTTCCCCAGGTGTCTTTCTTATATATATATATATATATATATATATATATATATATGACGATGGGCCATTGAATTCTCAGAAAATAATGCATACCCAAGGTGGTAATGCTTCGCTTCGTGGCCGTTACACCTCGGGTGTGCATTATTTTCTAAGAATTCAACGGCCTGGAGTCAATTATTTCATTTATACTGTGGTTACCACATCTCAAGACACTGTTCCGATGTTGTATTTCAAGACATTTGTCAGGTTTTTGTCCTTAAAACACTAATGGGACTAATTTCTTACGCATCTCATCCCAAGCCTTCATTGCTAATTCTAAAATGTCATTTTAGAACTAGTAACGGAGGCTTGAGCCTTGATAGCAGAATAATACCATTGATACAGTTATTAACGCAGTTAAGAGAGAGAGAATAAGCATATGTGAATTAGCCTACCTGAGTCTGTGCGTCTCTCACGGCAGCAGTGTCTCTACTAATAGCGAAACTATAAGTTTATCTACCTCAAGAACCGCATAGTTATTACCTCGCTGGTGAGAAATGTCATGTAGCTTTTAAGTTGCTAAACTATTTTACTGATTAATTCGTCAGAGCAGCGCTGACAAAACGTCTCTGTGTGTCCGTACTATACAGTATTATACAGTATATACGTTTTCATCCTATTATTTACTATATTTATTCGCTTGGTCAGTGTTGTTGTGGGTTTTGTTTCTTTTTGCGGTTGTAGGCTGTAGGACCTATTGAGATAACTGAAATCATTTGGCAAAGTGATATGGAACTGTAATGCAGTCAAGACCTGCCTAGAACTACTTCAGCCGTGCGTTTCCCTGAAAATAATTACACACCTTAGAACGTTGGTCAACCAATCAGATTTGAGCATTCAACAGCCCCGTAGTATAAATGTATAAGGGCTCCTCCTGGTACCCTTTAAACCATTTCAGAGCAAAAACATAAATATTAGTGTATATACATGTGTATATAAACATAAATATCAGTGTGTATATATATATATATATATATATATATATATATCAAAAAGACTGAAAGATATTGAGAGAGTTTTTTTAGCTGTATCACCCAGCTCTAGCTGTAAACACAGTAGAAGGTAAAAGATTGATGAAAGTCATCAACCTGCAAGTATTACAAATTCTGCACATACTGTACAAGAGATTTGGACTCCACTTCTCAATCCAAAACACATTTGCAACATTTATAAAGCTCAAAACAACCAAGTAATTTTTAGTTGATAAAAATGTACTATAAAATCAACAGAGATTAAAGTTATATGTATTGTAGCTCTAATAATATGATGCCCTAATCTTGTTTGGATAGTCCACAGTGATACGCTAGACCGTTCTGTATATGAGCCGCTCAAAGTTGATCTGCACATTAAAGGGTTAGTTCACCCAAAAATGAAAATTCAGTGACCATTTAATCGATCGTTCAATTTTAAAACACAAATGAAGGTATATTTTTAATATAATCTGAGAGATTTCTGTCCCTCCACCAAAATTGAAGCTTCAAAGAGACAGGATCACTTTGTATGATGAACAGATTTAATTTAAGCTTTTATTCACATTTAAACATTCAACAATGCACACGTCAGTTATGGTAAATGAAAGCTCAAGCATGTTTGCTTGACATGTGAGAACCAATGAGGTTCATTCTCGTGTTACGCAGCACGTTTGAGCTTCCATAAGGTTTGTTTTTGCATGTTAAAGCAAGTGTGGTTGAGCTTCTGTTTATGTTCACTGATCAATGTTTATATGTGAATAAAAGCCTAAATTCAATCTGTTCATCATATAAAGTGATTGAGTCTCTTCAGAAAATTTGGACTAAACCGCTCAATTAGTTTTACGATCTCTTTATGAACTTTTTGAAGCGTCAAAGTGGTAGTTGTATGGACTGTCAATGGGGGGACCGAAATCTCTCCGATTTCATTAAAAATATCTTCATTTGTGTTGATGAACGGGTTTGGAACGGCATGAGGGTGAGTAAATAATGACATGATTTTCATTTTTGGGTGAACTAACCCTTTAAGGGAAAGACCAGCTCTTTCAGTTTAGATTGTTCACACACACACACACACACACACACAAATCAGAGTGAAAAAGATAAAGGAGAGTCCTCCAGCTATTTTCTCCAGACGGTTCTTGGCTTTCCCACAGTGGTAGATGTTAATTACAGTCATGGGGTGAGGTTGAGAAAAGTCAAGGAGAGGGGGAAGAGGAAAAAAGAAAGCAGAAGCACCATGTTAGACTAATCTCTTCTCTCTCGTTCCCTTTATGACCAGGAGGAGAGGCGAGTGGTGTATGTGGGACGTCTCCGTGCCGACAGCACACGCACGGAGCTCAAACGCCGCTTTGAAGTCTTCGGCGAGATTGAGGAGTGCACAGTCAACTTGAGACATGACGGGTAAGACCGTGGGCCTGCGTCTGTGTGTTTTTCTGGATTGTGTGTGTGTCAAATGGTTAAAAGGAGTCAATATTTTCCTTCAGCATAAAAGGAATCTTCTAAATCTAGTTAATGATGTACTCGTGGCCATTGGACGGTGATTAGGAGAGCAGACTTAACTGCTTCTCATTGCACGCGCAACATCTGTCACAGACAGCGCAGGCGTGTTTGAATACAAATAGGATTATACTGCAACAAAGAGCGAGAAGTCACATATTTACTGATTCCAATTTTGCATTTAGAATGGGGAATGAAAGATGCATACGTATTTGCTGTGCTCTCATCGACTGACGCTTCACTTTCTATTTTTCAACCCAGAGACAACTTTGGCTTCATCAACTACCGCTACACTTGTGATGCGCTCGCTGCCCTTGAGAATGGACACACCTTGCGCAGGTCGAACGAGCCTCACTTTGAGCTCTGCCTTGGTGGACAAAAGCAGTACAGTAAATCGAATTACACAGACTTAGGTAAGTACACAGCCTGGCTGCATTTGTGTACAGCTGACTAGAGACACAACTAATAAAAACTGCTGCCTTAATACATAAAGAAAAGAAAGAATCAACAACAGTAATTATATTATATTATATTATATTATATATGTTATGACTGCGGTTATGCCCACTGAGTGGCAGCATTGGTTTTCAGCGTGAATGCCGCGGAAAAAACACAAAACACATCCAGAATGGGAAAGAGCTTTGCTATTGACTGTACAGATAGCTTTCACACAAAATCCGAGGTATATTTTTAATACTGCCGAAAGCTACAGAAAAAAGAAGCAAATGGATCACTGCAATTCACAGAAACAACTGGACTCCAGGCAGAGAAACATGGATTTGCAGTTATCATTTTGTGTTAAAATGTTGGATTTTGGGGTAAAATTATACCCTATATTTTGTATTGCTATTTATTGTGTTGACAACTCATCAGTTAAATATTTACCATCTTATATTCTGCATAATTGGGTGTTTTTAAATAAACACTGAGAAAAACTATACAAGTTTTAGGGCTGGACGATATGACAATATATATAACATTGATATCAAGTGATTTAGACCTTTTGTAGTTATATAAAGCGTTCACAGGCAGATTTGCTTTATGTATTTCCCCGGCGTCGAAATCAGGCACATATAAATGTCAGGAAACACAATTCTTGGCTGCATGTCAATATCCATGGATTAGGTTTCTTTGACTTGTTATAAGGAACACTTTCGAGCCCAACCTTTAGTGTAATCATTTGTTTTACTCACATTTTTGCAGTTTCCCCTATTAAATCCGGTAATGCAGCAGGCTCTTTTGCCACTCAGTCCAGCTGAGGGAGCATGTTCCGGCGGGAAAGTGACATGCATACCCTCTATTGTTCTCTTGCATACTTATTATTATTCCACACAAAACTTCAGCGCGCTACTCCTCCCGCAGCATTTGTCATAGACCTGTGAATGAGGCGTCAAATCGACTGGCTCATTGAGAAAAGGTGTGCTATGACTTTTCGAAGCGATCAGACCTACAAAGTTTGCACAGCGGATGAAAAAGCGGGGAAAAAAATCCCATAGACTTAACATTGATTGAATTTTCATGAATTTGAAATCCCAACTGCCATTTTCTCTCTCACACACACGCAGGGCCTTAGAACCCCTCTCTCTCTCTGTCTCACTCATTTGAGTTATCTTATCAAGCAGAAAATAAGTAATGACCCAAAATCTTCATAGCTACACCCTAGCAACCAGTTTCAGCACCCTAGCAACCACCCCATAGACTTCTATTGAAAAATAGATGAGAGGGATATAAATGAATCAGAACATCATAGAGACACATAAGCTTGGCTCTTTTGATTTGGGCAGACATGCAGTCTGTTAGTTTAACCTGCTAACTGTCTAGCCATGCCCTAGCAACAATTTAGATCACCCTAGCAACTGTGTAACTTCATGAATAAGCCATATTTCAGAACCAGAACATAATACAAACTTATGATTTGGCTTTCTTGCAGTTACATGCATCACTGTAACATCTGCCCAGTGCCGAGTTTTGCCACTGCAAGCACCACTCACATTTTCTTCAGGAAATGTACATTCTAGTTGCATCTATAATTAGACTGTTGAAACTTCCTTTAAATCTTAACCCACCCTTAAACCTACCCATACCACCAAACCTGTAACCTTAACCCTATCCCACCTCAATACAGCAAGTGTTTTGCAATACAACATTAATACAATAAGTACATTGGACCTATATTGGTTTTGCAATACAACATTTACACAATAAGTACATTGGACCTAACAGGTTTTTTATTTTTTTATTTTTATGTAAGTAGACAGTAGTTTAAGACACCTAATATAAAGTGTGACTTTATATTATATTATATATCATGCTGGTTGACTGGCATTTTTTGCTAGATGCACCGGTTAGACCCGCTTGAACCAACAATGGGAATTTATGCAATTTTGTTGTACACTATTTTTATCATGTCTTTTTCTGTTGTCTCCAGTGTTGTTATTGTTAAATAAAACTAAATCTATTTCCATTAATTGAAATAAATCTGAAATAAAATATAAATACTGTTTTTGTTAACTGAAATACAATTATATGTATTAGATTAGATGAAAAACTTAAACTTTAAATGAAAATTAGAAATGTTTCCTTGGCTACTAACTTTTTAGTTTGAGCTGAAGTACAAAATGACCAAAACTAAAACTGAAATAAAAAATAATGCTAAATAGAAATATTTAAGCTAATAAAAGCAACTGACCAGGACTTTCTAGGAGAAGAGATTGTATTATCACAAGCTTCCGTGACTAAATGGATGAGGGCAAAATTAACGAAAATTAAAATAAAAATGAAAAAAGCTAATTCAAAATATTAATAAAATATTATAATAGTCTGTAAATAATACTAAAATAACACTGGTCGTCTCTGTCCGATCCCAATGCATTTCTTTCTTTCACTCTCATCCTATCACTCTCTTCCTCACAAAATACCCAGCATGCCTTCTTTTCATATGCACCATGCCCTCTGTCCAGGATTACCAAGGTGACAATCTAGATCAGATTGATGGATCTGTGAGTGACAAATTCCTTTGTAAAATGTTATGGGGCTTTTTTTTTCTACCCATGATGCCTAAGATATGATTGTGGCTATAATAGGCAATCATCTCCACCCAAAGGGGAAAGTGTCTTTGGGGGGAAGGGACAAGATACAGTGGGAGGCAAAGGAATTGAATCTTAAGGGCAGCGCCTTTACATGTTGGTGAAGGGGGAATTCTGCTCTGTGCAGCCATGCAACATGAGATCATTACTTCCTGTTATAACAGGAAAAATGGGAGGCTGGAGAACGGCATGCGCTTCAATATTTAGTCAATGCTCCACTCCACATTTATTTTCTGCAAAATGTGAGGTCAGGGACGTGTAATGGTCGGGACGTTGGGATGATCCGTCTCAGTGGCGTTGATGGTGCTGCAGGTCAATGGAAAGGAACAAGAGCACTTTCCCTCAAATAATGAGGACATTACTTTGTATTTCAAAGGCTCAGGGTAAGGCCAAAGGTATTCAGATTGTGGACATAATACACTCTCCAAAGGTGAGCGTGGAAGCTTTGGATAAGGGCCATATAGCAGAGTCATTGTTTTTGGGAATCTACCCCCGCCTCAGGGCAGATGGATGAGTTGACCTTCATTTTCTTTAAGCCTTTCGCTAGACACGGTTTTACGGTGAGTGTAGGCTGAAGCGCAGCGACGGGTTCAGATGAAGAGGGAATGGGGGGAAAAGAGGCAAGTGACTAGAATAATGCCACGCCACAATTGCCTAAGAACCTTCCTCTCAATCTTCTGCCTTTCTCTTCCTCTTTCCTCCTTGTTTTCCGAGACACCGTCCATTAGTTCAAAGTAGAGCGCAGAGGCATTTTTCATCTTTCAAGGTGCGCGGCGTGACACCATTCTCCCCTTAGCCATAGTATTAGATCACGACTGGCATCTCTTGCATGCCACGGTCACTCCCATTTCTCACGTGCTTCGACTTTGCCGCTGTGCATGTGAGGGCACCATTTGTGAAGCTGTCTGCCACTAGAGATAAGACAGCCGTATTTGTTATCCTGGCTGCAAATCAAACTGTATGTCTGATGGCCGTTCGGCTCTCGTCTTCGGGAAGTTGCTCCTGACTGTTTAATAATTAAACTAGGCTGTTCAAGACAATGGACAAGTATATTACAGGAGAGGTTGAGACGGAGGCCTAGAAGACTGATTTGCTGTGTTTTAAATAGACGACCCCAGCATTTTAGCGCAAAATATATATATATATATATATATATAATATTGACCCACAGTGACACATAAGTGTCCACGATAAAGAAAACAAACTTTTTTAAAGTTTAAAACAAATGTGCCAAGTACTCAGAGATGTACTCTTTGTGTTCATGTTGGTTTCAAATGGTTTTGAACTTTTATACCATTTTCTAGAAAAGAAACCTTTTTATCATAGAACAGGAAACAGGAACATTAAGAAATTATTTTCTTTGTATTTTTGGTATGACCAAACAATCGCGAAGCACTATGGAAGCCCATTTCTGCCACATAATAATGCATTAAAAAAAGAAAAGAAAAAGAAAATCATGATTTGGTCAGTAATAATTATGACATACATACTAAGTCATAATTATGATATAAGTCGAAACATTAAGATAAAAATTCATAATTTACACTCAAGATTGACAGTCATAATTTTTGACATTAAAAAATGGTCAAAAATTGTCAAAAATCATGTTAATTGTGTCAAAAATTATGTCAAAAATCACCCTGACTCCAAATATCAAAATGATTTTTAATTCAGAAATTATAAGCCTTTTTATCATAGAACAGGAAACAGGAACATTAAGAAATTATTTGTCTGGCTTTGTATTTTTGGTATGACCAAATAATTGTGAAGCACTATTAAAGCCCATTTCTGCCACATAATAATGCAAAAAAAAAAAAAAAAACATGATGTGGTCAGTAATAATTATGACATACTTAGTCATAATTATGAGAAAAGTCGAAATTATGACATGCTAATCAATTATGAGAGAAAATGTTGAAATTCTGACATCTGACAAGATGGGAATGCACAATTGTGACAAAGTCAAAATTATGACAAAAAAATCTAAATTATGTGACAACATTTCATAATTGACATAAAAAGTAAAAAATTATGACAGTCAACATTGAGATAAAAATTCATAATTATGACACTCGAGATTGACAGTCATAATTTTTGACATTAAAAAATGTCAAAAATCACCCTGACTCCAAATATCAAAATGAATTTTAATTCAGAAATTAAAAATCTTTTTATCATAGAACAGGAAACAGGAACATTATTTGTCTCGCTTTGTATGGTATGACAATCGCAAAGCACTATGCAAGCCTATTTTTGCCACATAATAATGCAAAAAAATCATGAGTTGGTCAGTAATAATTATGACATACTAAGAGATAAGTAAAAAAATATGACATGCTAATCAATTATGAGATAAATTGTTGAAATTCTGACATCTGATGAGATGGAAATGCACAATTGTGACATAAAAAGTTAAAATTATTACAAAAAGTCATAATTATGAGATAAAAAGCTGAAAATATGACAAAAAGTCAAAGTTATGTGAAAACATTTCATAATTGACATAAAAAGTAAAAAATATGACAGTCAACATTGAGATAAAAATTCATAATTATGACAGCCGAAGTTGACAGTCATAATTTTTTGACATAAAAAGTCTAAATTGACATAAAATATCATAATTATGAAACAAAAAGTCCAGATTATGCCATAGTTATAATTAAAAGTTAAAAAGTCAAAATGATGACCTTAGGAATTATGAGATTAAATTCATAATTGACGTAAAAATTCATAATTATGACAAAAAGACAAAATTATCACACAAGTCATATTTATGTCATAATTATGATTTACCAAAGCACTTTATGTACATGGTGGAATCAGGCTTCTACACAAAGGAGCTCTTGCAAAATGAGCAACACAAAGTAGCACCTTTTAAAATGAAGCCAGCGTCCCTGATTTCCACAGATGTTCAAATGTGCCATTTTCTCCTTTCAGATTCCCATTCTGACGACTTTGATCCAGCCTCCACTAAAAGCAAGTACGACTCCATGGATTTTGACAGCTTGTTGCGAGAGGCCCAGTATAGCCTGAGAAGGTAATGAGCACCACTGCACCGGCTGGCTGCAAAGAGAGGGATTTGCAATACCTCACTGTTGTTTCTGTTCTTTGAATACAAGACTACAGACGTTTTACACTTTATGTAAGTGGAAAGAGTATATGTGGATGATAAAGTTCTACGTATATGAAGGGATATATGTGTATATCTGCAAGCAAAGTTTACATGAACCTAGCTGCTGCAAAGCCGAGGAGAGACATTACCTGTGGGGATAACCAGTGAAGTAGCGCACACTACTTTAGTGGACAACACAGATCCGTGCGCTGCGTGAGGCTCTGTAAGAGACACGAATCTTCATCAGAGTTCGCTCCACAAACCGCATCACCCTCGGCACTTTGAGAAGGGAAAAGTGCAGCTCGTTCAGTCTGTTTTTATTGTTTGGAGTTTATTTTTGTGGGCTTTTTCTGTTCCTTTTTTAATCTGGTGTTTGGATGTGGTGTTACATTATCGAGAAGGGTTTGGGGGAAATCTCTTGGATGTTCAAGGTAACATTGTCTACATTTAAAAATGTAGTCGCCTATTTACAAAAAGAATATTTTTATTTGATGTGCATATCAGCGTTCTTTGTTTGTTACAGCTATGCACTGTAAAATGCAGCCTTTTTAAGACAAAATTTTCTTAATCGAGAATGTTGATCTGTAGTCATTACGATGATGTATAACCTACATGGCGTTTAGATGACGTGTTTTGATTGTAAAAATATGTATGGAGATTTATTGCTCTTTTTGGGGGAGCATGCAACAAATTTTTGTCTCTGTTTTTCTTTTGGTTTTTCTTGTTTTGCTTTTTTTTAATTATTTCATTGAAAAACTCCATGTGCAGTTTTATCCGATTTTGAAGTTAATAACTCAGTGTTTTCCGTATATACATGCAGTGTAAGATAGATTTTCAAGAGTTTATGTTCACTACCGTGTTAAAAAAAAAAAAAAAAAAAAAAAAAAAAGATAAACCCCAAGATATTTTTTTATCCTTTAATGTCTGAAGGAATCAAGAGCTTTTATTTAATTTCTCTGTGCACACTAATCATTGTTATTGTTCCTGTTTGATAACACACTTTCACAGAGATAATTACTCTTCTAACACAGAATTACTCATGCTTATTTATGTATTTATCTCAGTATTCTAATCAAAATATTTATGGCAGCCATCTCACGTGATGCGCCTTACAAATTTTGCTATTTATATTATTTGTTATTCAACAATCACTGGAAAGGATGTAAATTTACAAGTTCTAAAGAAATATCGTTTTTATATGCCTTCAGAGATGGAACAAAAAATATATTGTATGATCATATTCTAGGCTCATGATGAACTTTGCTGCTCCAAACTCAAGTGATTTATTTGTTTTTCTAGCTCTAAAACACTTTCATCCACCTTTTTCATCTCTTTTTTTATTACATGAAGCAATAAAATAATTTTGCAGGTATTTTGTTGTACCACAGAAAATCTGTCTTTGCTCCACACTTTTGATTATGTGAATGCCAAACTAAAGTTTACAATTTTCTTTCCTGAATTTTTTAAAAAGAAGAAAAAAAAAAAGATGTATTTGATGTAAAAAAAAAAAATAATAATAATATATATGATGATACTAATCTTGTCATTACTCACAATAACTCGAAATAATGAAAAGTAATAATGGAATATGAAAATGTGAATAAAAAAAATAAAAAAGCAATAAATTATTTTTCAAAGCTGTATTTTAGCTCATGTTGTTGTATGGTTTTAGACGTGACAATTACCCAGACTCTGTTCAAAAACGGGGGATCCGTTCCAGTGCCTCAACACAGATCGCAAGACCACCGTTGGAAAGAGAAATTGGTTGTGAATGCAGCTTGTGTGTGTGCGTGTGTGTGTGAGAGAGCGAATTTAAGAATTCAATACAAGCAATGACTTATAGGATTGAAAAGCTAAAATTGCATCTATGAGATTGAGTCTCTTTCCAAAGCAAGAGCTATTTTTGTCTTTGCTGTGGTTTGAAGGCACCTGAGAGGAACTACTAATATTTTGAATCGCGCAAACACTACAGGCACTTGTCATGGACGCTTCAAGGGATAGTTCACCCAAAAATGAAAATTATCCCATGATTTACTCACCTTCAAGCCATCTTCTTTCAGAGGAACACAATCGGAGATATATTTAAAAAATATCGTGGCTCTTTCAAGCTTTATAATGGTAGTGAATGGGGCTCAAGATTTTGAAGCCCAAAAAAGTGCATCCATCCATCATAAAAATAATCCATACGGCTCCAGGGGGTTAATAAAGGCCTTCTGAAGCGAAGCGATGGGTTTTTGTAAGAAAAATATACATATTTAAAACTTTATGAAATAAACTAACTAGCTTCCGCCAGACGACCGTACGCATACTGCGCAAATGAGTAACCCCTGACGCGATGTATGATGTAGGATGTAGGAGTATCGTAAGCTTAGACACCTCTTGCGGTTCAAACAAATATGGCTAGGCAACAAACTCAAGCTCCTCTTCTCTTATATCCTCCAACATTTCCCTTTAAAAACTGCTCATTTTAGACTTCTAATTCGATGAATGAATGCATTTTTTGAAGGGGCTTCAAAACACCCCCCATTCACTACCATCATAAAGCTTGGAAGAGCCAGGATATTTTTAAATACATCTCCGATTGTGTTTGTCTAAAAGAAGATAGTCATATACACCTAGGATGGCTTGAGGGTGAGTAAATCATAGGATAATTTACCTCATTCATTTTTGGGTGAACTATCCCTTTAAGGTAACCTTTTTATGTCAGTTAATAGCAGGTTTTGTTGTAGCCCATTTTAAAAGATTCACAACCCATTACTGTCAATGTAAATGTCTGGTTTCAGAAATGTTTTGTACATTATTTTCTGCACAGAGCTTGGGTATGGAGTCATGTCATGTTCGATATGTGTGGCTTTAATAATGCAACATGTATGTTGCAAATCTGCTTTGTAAATTGCTGTAGCAATATGTTACAACACCTGATGGGGTGTATCTTTTGGAGTGGCAGACTTTTTACCATAGTAAAAACTACTACTGAAGGATTTGCCACTGCTTTGGACGATTTTTTTTTTTTTGTGTTTCCATAAAGAAGCAGATATATCTAAATGAGGCTGTGTGTGATTTTGTGTGTGGATTTGATAGAGTGTGTGTGTATTTCGGGTCAAGGGGACTGTGTTTGGCTGTGTTATCTTCTATTTGTCTCCTATCCATGTTGCCTTCTGCTGAGTCCTAACCAATGCCTTTGTAGTTGTACGTATTGTACAATCTTTGTTGTGAATTTTCTTTTTTATGTGTAGTTCTCATCAGCCTCACCATGCCAATAAAGGGAATTGTGTCTAATTTATTCCTTTCCTCCTTTTTCTTGTACATTCAAACTGAATACATTTAGAAGCAAATGATTTCAAGAACGTTGTGACGTTCGTATTGACTAAAGCACGCATATTAGCATCATACGAACCCTGCCGGGTGATGCTGTTTTCTGCGTATCCTCACTGTAAGCTGTAGAGCACATTGTTTTGGATGACTCACTTGCAGAGTCAGTTATTTTTGGCGGATGCTCGTGTTTTCGCCAACTCTGCACGACCCTGGAAAATGACTGATGATAATCCCGGGGAGCTTGTTTCTTAATTCCCATAAACTCTTTTTGACAGGTTTTGCATGTACATGCGAGCGAAAGTGTTCCTATAAAGGGTCGACAGAATTTGATGGCACATCTGTCCAGCTGAAACATAATACTGTATCATTACTATTCAGCCTGTGAGTATAGGGAAGGTGAATAACCTCTTCTCTTCTTTGAGAGATGTGGCAGGAGTGGACATTAAATTTTAAAAGAAGAGGATCCAGTTGTGGATTTATTTATTTTCTTTTTCTTTTTCATTAATGCTTCAGTTTAGCCTCGGAGAAAAGAGAGACTTCTTTCATTTTGCCGTCACAATCATGCAGGCAGGAGGTCTTTTGCAGTTTGCCCTTTTCCACACAATGAAGCTGGAAGCTCGAGAGCTTCACTTCACCTCTGTCTTTTTGTGCGATACAGGTACTTACTCTGGCAATCCATATATTTCATTTCACACAGCCATTGGTGAAAATGGCTATGTCTGTAGATTTTGAGGGTCTTCTACCTGCCATCCTAAAATATATGACTGTACTTGATATATAGTGTATTTATACACTACCAGTCAAACGTCTGGAGCACAGTCATTGAAATGGAATCAAACGACATAAACTGCAGTATGAAAAATATGTTGTGTGTGTGTGTGTGTCAAAGATGATTGTAAAAATAAATCTGCATTGTTTATCCTTTTGATCTTTAATTCATAAAATTAGCAAAAATCTAACCTTTCATTGAAGGAAAAGAATTGAAAGTGGGGGGGAAATCACATTATGAAATAAATGTTTTTCTCCAAAACACGTTGGCCACAATTATTGGCACCCCTAGAATTTTTTATGAGTAAAATATCTCTGAAGTATATTCCCATTCAAATTTACATTTTTTTTTTACATTGTCCAGCCATTACTTATAAACATGAGGAAACACAAAGGCCAAATTCCCTTAATCATTCATCACAATGAGTAAAACCAAAGAATATAGTTCTGATGTGCAGCAAAAGATTGCTGAGCTTCACAAAATAGAAAGTGGCTGTAAGAAAATAGCTAAAGCATTGAAAATCCCCATTTCCACTATCAGGGCAATAATTAAGAAGTTCCAATCAACTAAAGATGTTACAAATCTGCCTGGAAGAGGACATGTGTCTAAATCGTCCTAATGCGCAGTGAGGAGGAAAGTTTGAGTGGCCAAAGACTCTCCAAGGATCACAGCTGGAGAATTGCAGAGATTAGTTGAGTCTTGATTCTCAGAAAGCCTAAAAAAAATTATCAAATAGCACCTACATCCCCACAAGTTGTTCGGGATGGTTTCAAGAAATATCCTCTGCTCTCTTCCAGAAACAATCTCCAGCATATTCAGTTGTCAGACAAGACTGGAGCTTCTATGGTCAGATTAAACTAAAAAAAGAGCTTTTTGGCAGCAAACCCACCAGATGGGTTTGGTGCACACATGGATAAAAAGTACCCCATGCCCACGGTTAAATATACTGCTGGATCTTTAATGTTGTGGGCCTGTTTTTCTGCTGGAGGTCCTGGACATCTTGTTCAGATACATGGTATCATGGATTCTATCAAATACCAACAGATAAAAAATCAAAACCTGACAGGTTCTGCTAGAAATCCAATAATGGGCCATGGTTGGATCTTCCATCAGGACAATGATCCAAAACAAACATCAAAACCAACACAAAAATGTGTCACTGAGCACAAAATGAAGCTTCTGCCATGGCCATCCCAGTCCCCTGACCTGAACCCTAAAGAAAATGAGTGGAGTGAACTGAAGAGAAGAAGCACCAACATGGAGCTGAGAATCTGAAGGATCTTTAGAGATTCTGCATGAAGGAATGGTCTCCGATCTCCTGTCAGGTGTTCTCCAAACTCATCAGGCATTATAGGTGAAAACTTAGAGCTGTTATCTTGGCAAAAGAAGGTTGCAAAAAGTATTGAATAAAAGGGTGCCAATAATTGTGGCCAACGTGTTTTGGAGAAAAACATTTATTTCATAATGTGATTTTCCCCCCACTTTCAATTCTTTTCCTTCAATGAAAGGTTAGATTTTTGCTAATTTTATGAATTAAAGATCAAAAGGATAAACAATGCAGATTTATTTTTATAGTCATCTTTGATCATATTTATCAAGGGTACCAACAATTTTGTCCACGTCTGTAGGGTTAGAAGAACTGTTGCCAAACATATAACGTGTTAGAAACATGATAATCACTGCAATAATGATCCAGTCATAGACTCTTGAGCTTTTGCCTATTTAAATCCAAAGTGACTTTTTTCTTTTTCTTTTTTGGTCGGGCAGTGTATATACAGTATATATTTAAAAATGCAAAAGTCTGTTCTGACACTTTTAATACATCCTTGATGAATAAAAGTATTAATTTATTTGAAACAAAAATAACATTACTGTCCCCAAACTTTCTGAGCACTATGTTGTTTGAAAATACATGTTCTCCTTTCAGCTGCATTAAAAGCAAATAATGGCAGCAGAAATAAGGCAACAGGAACTGAATTCACCGTGAGATTTATTAGGATGGAGTTCAGAAGCTGTTATGATGATGATGATGAAACTACATCAAAGGAGCAGTGGCGAGCTGATACTCCAGGATTCCAGTGAGCTCGCCAGTGTGTTATTTTGAGGCGTCATCGACACTGATCCCCAGCCTCATGCTCCATCTCTTTCTGTTTATTTTTAGAGTGCTTTATGAGCGCCACGCAATTCCATTGTCTCGAGGTCTATCAGATTTACTTTCTCATGTAGGACAACAGCTGCAAGTCCCCAGAAATTCAGACAATCACCACCTTTAGAAATGAGTATATGAGAAACATATACGGTGTTTACTCAATATTAACTTTTAAAAACTTTTAAATATCACTGTGGGTAGCAAATATGATGTTATGTGGTCTAATGCATCAGATATAAACAGCAGTGAGGTGGGCAAGGGACCAGATTAATGTCAGTGTTTTTATAAGGGTTTGATATGGAGCGGAAAAACATAAAACTTGTTTAATACGTTTGAAGTTAACACTGTCAGAAGTTATAAAGTAATAAAAAGTGGTTGTGTCTAGATGGTAAACCTATTAAATAAATAATTATAACCATTAAAAATCATTTTTGTGAATTTAAATGGAGCTAAAATAATATATAAAAATTTTATTAAAAACTTAAGCTTAAATTTTTGTTCATGAAAAATAGAAATTAAATAAAAATAAGAAATAAAATAAGTAAAAAAAAAATAGTAAATTAATAAGTTGAAGTATACTAAAATACTAAAAATAAAACAATTGAAAATAAATTAAAGCTAAATAAAGCTAAGTGTGTTGTGGTGCTGACACGGAGCAACCCGCGGCAACAGTGTAAAAGTAGCTTAATTCCGTGTGGAAACCGCAGACTTGGCAACACGTAATCATGTAATAAACTCGTAAATACGGGTTTCCTAGGTAAATATTGCACTTGAATGCCCTCCCATTTCGAAACGTGAATGCGATTAGCTCGTAATAGCGACTTCAGAAGTGGGAATTATCAAATTTCCGATAGCACGTGAAGGCAGCATTAATACAGGGGAGCACATGACTATCACAACCAATGAAAAAAACAAAATTAATGAAACAAGAATCAATGAGAACTTGACACATAAAACAAAAGAACAAATGAATACAAAGGTGTGTTCACACCAAGTCGTAATTACCGTAATGCTTCTGAACTGTAAAAAGCCGCTGTACCACCTGACCACTGCGGATTTAGGGTGTGTTCGACTTGAAGTGGCGCTGTGTAGACCAATCGATGTACTAATGAAGCACTTGACAGGAACACATGAGGGGAACAAGAAACATGACTATAATAAATTTCAACAGCAGCAACAACAAAAAACATACATATAACCAAACCAAAAACAGATGTGACAAAGTGAAGCTGAAAGAAAAATAAAATATAAACATTAGATAACTTTATTTTTATGAAAATTAAAAATGAAATAAAATAAATAATGCTGAATTACTACAATTACTAAAACTGAAATAAATATAAATAGAAAAAAAAAATAAAAAACTAATAAAACTAACAAAATGTAAAAAAAAAAATAAAAAATAAAAAATAAAAGCTAATTACAAATATTAAAACAATACTATAATAGTATAAATAATAGATAACACTTTACAATATGGTCTCATTTGTTAACATTAGTTATTATGAACATTTATTAAAGACTCCCTGTGGTGAAAATCAAGTTTTTAATGTTGTTTATATGTCAATATGGTGTTTTTAATATGCTTTAAGACATGTGCAAATTCATAAGTCAACACCATTGCTGAGTATTTTCTCTTAAAAACCCCAGTGAACTAAAGACAGTTTCAAAAACGCGGTTTGAAATCGCTGGTATTTCTGACATCACAAACTACCTTGTAACCAATCACGTCAACATGCCGGCGGGCTTTAGCATATCATTACTATGCCGTGAAGCAAGGGAGTCTCAAGAGAAGATTATCCTAGTATATTTTTCTGTTGATATGAAAAATCGGGTAGATTTTTAGCAATATCAATATAGTGGGTGTATGATGTATATTACGATGTTATGATGAATATGCCTTTTCCCACTTACAATCTAATGTGTTCAAAGGGATAATGATTTTTAGAAGACAGCTGACTCGTGAATGTGAACATGGTTTGTGTAATATTAGCAACACATTATTAGCTGTTTGATAATGTAGCAAAAGCAAAAGGCTAATCATATTAATTACCGCTATGTGTCCGACGTTGTAAAAAGCGATACCAATGTGCAGCGTTTACCTCAGGAAGTTGACCGAGTGGATCAGGGTGACCAGGTTTTCACAATAAAACCCATCCAATTGCTACTCAAAACTAGCCTAAAACTAGCCCAATCGCATTTCAGCGGGGTCCCTCTGTAAAATTTGCGTTCCGGATGGGGTTCGCCTGGTAAAATTCGCATTACAGGGGCTAAATATCATGTTATTTGGCGTCGCTTCAACCCGTGGACATGAAAAACAACCCGTGACAACAGTGTTAAAGTAGCCCAATTCTGCGGTAAAACCGTGGATTTGGCAACACTGGAGTGGATCTCTGTGCTGGAGTGAGTGGAGGCGGAGCTAATTAGCATGTTCATAGGTCCATGTATACTAAATGAAGGGTGTAGAGTTACATTCAAACTATTTTAAGGCATAAATAATTTTTTTCACAGGAAAAAAAAAATGTTTAAATATGTCATTTTGGTGATCAAAGATGAGTTTTAAGGGATGAAATTACTGGGGGACTTTAACATTTGTTAATGTTAGTTAATAAAATTACAACTGTTCATTGTGCAAGTTGGTTCACAGTGCATCAACTAATGTTAACATTTGATTTTAAAATGTATTATTAAATGTGGAAATTAACATTAACTAAGATGAATAAATGCTATAAAATTATTGTTCATTTTTAGTTCATGTTAACTAATGTAAGTAATGATAACAAATGGAACCTTATTGTAAAGTGTTACAGTACCAAATAATACTAAATTAACACCGCTTTGACAACTTGCCGTGTTTATTTTAAGTCTACATCAAATATTTTACGGAGTGTGTTAAATAAGCTAATAAAGCAATATGTAAAACCAAACAATTAGTCAAGTAATGAGCAAAAAGCTGAGTGTGGGATTTCTGGTGCCTTCTGCCAGCTGCTCAACAATAGCCCTCCTTCCATCTCCATCCACACGCTGCCATTTTAAGCTTTAAAGAGTAATGAGCGACAGAAGGGATGGTATTCTTCTTCTCCCAAAGTATCAACTTTGGGGACCAAACGTAAACTTCGCTTGATAATTAATGACACCAGACAAATGGCGGCTGATTGAGCAACTTGCCTTTATTGTCAATCACCATCTGGTCCACAGCGCCGACGCAACACAACGCTAATTGCCTCGAGTGCGCTTAAGATGCCTTTATTAATTAAAAGTGAAAATAAAAACGATTTTGGGGACGGTTCTAAAGCACGAGCATCAAACCCTTTGATGTGTGGGTGGGAGTGAAATGCTGTGGAATGGATTTGGTGGGTCGTCTGAGGGGAGGTACCCATCATGCCCCGAGGCCAGCGCAGGCCTTTCAGAATGCTGCGGCTGGCAAGTCTCACCGCGCGCTGGGGACATCAGCAGAAAGTCGCGTGACCGAGGGGACCGCCGCTGACACAGCCGGTTAGGACAGCGACAGGTAGATGGGATGTTCTTTTTGTCAGTGCTTTACCTTGGAGGCCGGTCGGGAATGGATGGATGGATGGGTCGAGGGAGAAAGACTGGAACAATGGGAAGGGAAATGAGAGATTGACACAAAGGTAGGGGAGTGAGAGAAGGGATTTAACGTAGCTGACACAGCTATCTAGTGCTTTACGAAGGACTGAAAGGCTGCACGATTAGGGGGAAAATCGAATCCGCTTGTTAAGTCGTGATGTAAGGAATAGCTATTGTTCCCGGGTTTCACTTGAGAATTCTATCTCAACAGCTATTTATTCACAATACACATTTAAGCTATGCTTTTAAAAACTTACAGACACCAATATTTTAACGATTTATCAAAGATTAATCACTTTTATTTGGAGATAAAGGTTAGGATCATGATTCTTTTTTTTCTTTTTCTTTTTTTGGTAGTATTACATCACATTGTGACGGTTTTATATCGATAATGTTTTCAAAACACTTAGGCTGCGTCCGAAATCGCATACTTTCTTGAGTAGGTAGGTACTTACTTTGAATAAGTAATTACTTTACAACTGTTAAATAAGTATGTTCTATATAGTATGAATATGTGTAGTATGAATGTAATCTGGACATTCGCCTTGCTGTCATTATCATGTGACCTACCAGCGTCAGTTGCGTCACGTCACCGCCATTCACAAGTCCTCTCCCATGGCCTCATGGGATAGTAAAGTGTCCATCGTATGCACACTTCAGAATCTCACCGGAAGAAGTAGGTCATTCGGGTACACTGAAAAAAATTACTTGTAGGATTTACATGATAAAATCCTCGTAACACTTTGCACCAACACATTTTAAGTAAATTTTACTGCTACTGCTCTGTACAACTTATCTGTTATTATCAAGTAAAAATATTTCTTAATTATATTTAATTTATGCAATTTCACATGAAGTTTTATTTAACAAATTTCGGGAGGCGCACGTTCAGGTAATCAACCAATCAGTGCAAGAGGAAGCCGGTATATAAAGCCGTCTCTCACCTCTATCAAAGAGCTTGGAACCCAAGAGGCGACACTTTGATATTTTTTGGGTAACAGCCACTAGATGGCGCTCCGGTAGCGCAGCCGCCATTATGGGGTGAAATTACTAACTGGACCATAGAATCCTTCACATCTTACGCACCCAAAATCTGCGAATTTCACTGCCAAATCAGAAGCGCAATAGAACAGTTTTTTTTAAAATTAAGACCCCAGTAAATTGTATGGCTCCTACAGTAAATGTTGTATTGTCTTATATATGTTTTATTTTACCAGTTGTGGAATCCAACCATTCATCCATCTAAGGTAATGTAGTTAGCCTACTTTATTGAGTATTTCCATTTTATGCAACTTTACACATTTATTAATAGTAAATTAATAATTAATAAATTTAAGATCATCATGTTTGCAGCAAACAATATATTTTAGACCTAGTGGAGTAATAGTAGTAATATCTAGGTCTGAATTGAAATAGGCTATATTGTACGTTTTAATGGATCACGCTACAATCATAATGATCTTATAATACATGATGCATTGCTGTGTCCGTTATCGCGTAATTCACACTTTTGGACACTTTTGCTTTAACGGACATTAGACAACACTGCAAAATCAAGCTGTTATATTCATATATTTATTGTCCAACATTCCCAATTTTTCTGATGCATGTCCTTAATTTAATTTCATATGTTGGTAATAATTCAGTGTTTATAAGCTTTTAAATAATTTTAACCAAAACTGACTGGGTTTCTAGAGAGCAAAGGTTTTGTGAAAAAAGTGGAAGACTTAAACACAAATGTGTAAAATAAACTGTTAAAAGGATTTGATGATCACTAGTGATAGTATTTTATTCTGTGTTGTCATCATTCAGGTTTGATTTCAGCTTTAATGTACGTTTTTTTTTTTTTTTTTAACAAAGCAGCTGATATTGCCATAGAAATTAGTGGGCCGCCGACTCGAGTCGCTTTCACCCCAAAATGGCGGAAACGCAGGGCCGCTGCTGGTCGCCGGTGTTTCAATGGAACGTTCTATTGAGTGTCGCTTCTTGTTAGTGTATATTCTTTGCCTCTATCCCGCGACAAGTTTCACAGCATCCCTCCACCACCCCATCACCTCACTCTTGGCTGGTTTCTATCCCAGTTAAGGAGGGGGAGTACTCTGGGTTCCGAGTTCAGAGCCCTCCCCCGGACAGCACGCCAAATACACATAAATTACTATACGAATTACTTTTATTTTGATTTCATGTACATGTAAACTCGTGAAATATAGAATTAAGTAAAATCTACTTAATAAGTTAAAATTAACTAACAAAATTAACCTTTTACTTTAGAATAATATAACATTGAATTAAACCATGCTTTTAAAGTGTATTATTTACTTGGAAACATCTAAGTAAATAATACAATAGGTATTATGTAGACACCATATCTACATAATAGAAGTAATGCGGCATTCACCCAAACACATAAACTTCAATACTTGGTACACAATACACAATGTCGTTTTTGAGTATGAATGTGTCATTTTGAGTAGACAATGAACTCCAGATGTCACAAAATCGCAAGTTACTAAACCTAACAACAAAAGCAATGATAAAACAGTGTAAATACAGCTGGGAAAAAAATTCAACCTTATTATTCCCCAGTGCATGATGGGAACACCAGTACAAGAAAAGTTGAGTAGGTTTTACTTAATTTTATATCGTTGATATTTACGCTTTAATTTCTACATGCTTGAATTGAGTACTAGCCTAATGTTGAATTTACTTTTTTTTGTTTGTTTGTTTGTTTTTTCAATTCTTGCCAGAACTAACTTTTTCATGTAGAAATTACATTAGTTTTTTCTGTAGCATTTACTTCACCACAGAATCATTTTTATCAGTGTACTTTTTGCCTACTCTTTTATGAGTACTGTGAATTCGGACATACTTCTTTTGTCATATACTGTTTTTAACCTACTATATAGTAAGAAAGTATGCGATTTCGAATGCAGTCCTACTCGCGTACAATAGCGAGTGGCCGTTGATGCTGGCCGATTCTCAATAAGCCACTCAATAACCACTTCAAGTCGAACACACCTTAAATCTCCAGTGGTCAAGTGGTACAGTTCAGAGTCATTACAGTAGTTACATAGGCGTGATTTGCGGGTGGGATGGGTGGGACATGTCCCCACCACTTTTTGCCAGGGTTGAAATTGTCCCCAACACTTTTTGAAACATCTCGTGGCACAGATGTACCTAATACAAAATAAACATCTCCATTTGATTAGCAATTCATTAGTTTGTGTTAAATAAGAGGCGGTCTGGCGCTGGAATGTGTTGTTTTTGAAATCACACTGAGTGCTTGTTGCCGCTGTCAGTGGCGCAAATGTTCTCTTGGCGCTCGTGCACAGACTTCACACAGAGGAGCGCTTCAATCTATCGCTTAACACAGTTACGGAGACAATCTATTCGTTCCAGTGAAATCATAAAACAAAATGCATACAAACGTGTCCATGCTCTTGATATACAATCACTGATGAACACCTTTGTTTTTAATAATAATAATAATAATAATAATAATTATAATAAACTATACTAGGGCGGATTAGAACCCAAACCTCTCTTTCACGCTTAATAAAAATTCTACCATGAGACCACTGAGGCACACAAGCATCCATGCGAATCTAAGTATTAAGAATCTCAGGACTAAAAATATATTACATTATAGTAGATGTAAGGATGAAACTCTCACGTTAAACATGACACGTGTCGATTAAATAAATAATAAATAATATGGAAAAGCTATTATTTTCAACCCTCATTCTGACCCTTTGTCTGAAATGATCCATTTTTATATTGATTGATTGACTGATTGATTGATTTGATTGATTGATTGATCAATCAATCAAACTTTATTAACAAGTGAACCTCAAGAAATATTCATGTCATGACACCTTTAACACCGTTTGTTGTTTTCTTTTGGCATCTGATAGAGCGATGCATGACGTCATACTTAACAAGTGGATTATTATTATTATTTTTTCTGTATATATGTATATATATATATATATATATATATATAAAATATATAAATTATGATTTTGATTTAAAATGCTATTTAAAAACATTCCAGGTTTGCTGTGCTTGTTTGTGGGGCTTCACAATTTGGCCACAATTTTGTGATTATCAATAATAATAATAATAATAATTATTGTTGTTGTCATTGTTGTTATTAATAATTATTATCATAATTAATAATAAATATTCGAATTAGTAAATTAAAAGAATAACAATAATAATAACAATAATAATAATAATAATATATTGTTATTATAATTATTAAAACATAAAAAATACTAAATAGAAACAAAATAAATATTACTACTATTATTCTTATTTTTTAACTAAAAATATAAACCTTACTAAATCAAAACAAAATAATAAATATTACTATTTTAATATTTCACTGTAAAACAAACACGTATTTGAGAAAAAAAATAATGTTATACCCATTTTAGTTTACATTACAATTGTAAAATTACAATACTAAGAATTCTGGCTGTCTACTGCAATATTTCACTGTAAAATAAAAACATTATTTTAGAAAAATAATATAATAATAATAATAATTTTATTTTACAATAAAACTAAAATTACAATACTAATATATTTTTTTAATATTTTTGTCTGTACTGATTTCTCCATTTTCAAGCATTAAACCATCAAACTTTTTTGGCGGATCATGATCTACTGACGTGTAAATGAACACAGTGTTGCCCTTCACTCTGAATCACATGGAGCATATATATTTATTTATATTTATATATTTAATTAAATCGCAGCCTTTGCAATTTGAGAATCTCACTAAGCCAAATTGTTTTTTTGATTTTGGTTTTATTTTGATTAATCGTGCAGCCCTAGGACAACGTAACATTTTATGTTGGTGCAGATCCACTCGTGTTGAATAAAACATGCAAATCTAATGATGTGCAATTATTTTCCATATCATCAGTAATTTGGTTTAATTTGGTAATTATCAACTGTCATCAGTTCTCATTAATGTAATAGCCAAGAGTCACGTTGCTTGAAATGACAAGCAGCGACAGGCTAAATGTCTTCACTTCCACTGTGGGATGAAAGTTTGCTTCAAACTGAAAGGATCCATCCATCCAGCTACACAACAAAATGCTGCCGATCTTAGAAAAAAAAGTGAATGTTTCCAAGCTGTCATACCTTGAACATTTTGACATGAATAATTCTTTGACATGGTTATGTCCTTAGCTTTCTGTCAATATGATTTGACATGCAAGGACGAGAGAAAATATCACACTGACTGCCTGTGCACGCGGTGTCAGCCACTTCTGTGGACACTTTTTAAATGCATCTTGTCAATGAGGTGTTATTTCATTGTAATTTTAGGAAGATATCAGAAACATCCAAAAATTAAAAAAAGCATTATATTCCACATTATGCTAGTTAAGCCCAATGTTTAGCATGACAAAACAGCAGACAGAAAATCATATGTATATAAACAGCTGTGAGTGCATAGACAGTGAGACCATAATTGCTTGTTAAAAATATTGGTGACCTTAATCCACATGCTAATAGCATAATTAAAGTGGTGTTTCATGGACTTCGTAATCTTCTGTGACAAGGCTTAAAATTCAATTAACCCCATTTTAACACTTTTGTTTCAACTGTGTTTAGAAGGCTAATTTGCTTCAGATTTAACTCCACTAAACGTAATTAAGATTTGAAAATAATTTGGTCTCTAAGTATACAATCATAGGATGTTTATGTCTTAAGCGCACTGATTTGCTTTGCTTTCTAATATAGAGGATGGCAAAATATGTATATTGTAGAATAAATTATTGGAATTAAATCCAAATTAAACCTCCTTACACTACGTAATAATAATAATAATAATAATAATAATAAAGTAAATGCTTAATTAGATGCAGGTCACTATAAAATATCTTATTAAATTTACAGTAAAATATGCAGCTGTGGTTGCCAGAAATTTAAATAACACAAAATAAATAAATAAACAAACAAATACAGTAAATACATAATTAAGCAATATGATGTAATCTACTACCAAAGTCTGCATTTTACCTTTAAAATTACAAAAAATGAGAAGAAACAATTCAAATGAAATATAATCTTATATGTGATGTGTCACGCAGGGCTTCTGGGAATGTCCTTTTACTGTTTTTCACTGTAGATTATAAATTTTTCTTAGATTTTACTTGCAAACAACATTGATTTGACAGTATTTTACAGTAAAAAACTACAGTGACAATATTTCAGGGATAACCGTATATTAAGTGATACTGTATAATGATAATATACCAATCCAAAATCTGCTTTTATCTTTAAAGCTGCAGTCTGTAAGTTTTGCCTCTTTGTCACCATCTCTGTATGAAACCTGCAATTGCGGTTATTTGCGCAATTATCATCTTTAAGTGAGTTGTGCCTGGCATGGATGAATCTAATGTTTGCTGTCAGTCACCACATCGGTGTGGATTCTGTACTTCGTAATCACAGATTCTACGTCTTGGAAGTATAACCAAAATAAGAGTTTTTACAAGAAAATGTCATCTGAACAAGTAACATGTCTGCCACTTTTGTTCTGACCAACTGAGTAAAAAAGCATTAAAATAAATTATATATGATAAATGATCCACTACCAGCAGCATCCTCACATGCCATATACATGCCATATAGCCTGCTAGCTGGGCTATATGCTTCTTTATGTAAACAGACGTGACGTAATGACGCAAAGACGAATAGCTGCGTGCTTAAATTTCCTGCGGAAACCCACCAGTTCTGATTTTATTATAAAACATTATTACAAGCTTACCGTTGTGAATCAGGCTAAGGTATCAGGCTATGAACTTGCTCAAAAATTGATTTTGGATTATTTTTAACCCAAAAAAGTTACGGACTGCAGCTTTAAAATAACCAAAAAGGAGAAGAAACAAAGGTCAAAAGAATAGTTTAATAACAGATAATAATATTTGATGTCACACAGGCCCTTTTATTGTTTTTCGCTGTACTTTTTTTTTTTTTTTTAGATTTTTCTTGCAAAAACCATTAATTTGACAGTATTTTACAGTAAAATTACATATAATGCGATGTTATCCCATTTGCAGTTTTTCACTGTATATGTTACTTAATTACAGTTAACCATTAACAGGTTTTTACTGCTGCATTTTTACAGTTGAAGTTACAAACATTTTTCTACAGTGTTCTAGATAATTATTTGAGGATATACTTTTAAATCTCATTTTACATCTGTCAAGCGAATGCTGTATCATCTCACATTTTCTTTAGTTTTGCCCAACTGTCCTGCATGCTGCAGTTTTAAAATGATCCCGGCATCGTTCTTGTCTTCCTCTATTACAGCCGCTGTGACATATTGAGCAAAGACGTTTTCCATGTTCTTGTGGAGAAGGTCGTCGGGCCAGCCCAAATCTAGTCCCTTGAAAGTGAGCCAAGATTTCCATCGGTGTCATTCAAATTAGCATTAGACTTGAATGCGGTTTGCGAGCAGATCAGACAGTGTGAAGGACAGAGCCGTCTCCCGTTCGCTCGCTCCACTCCCCCACTGTCACAGCACGAGGCGCAGGCCTTGCCGTTTCTACGCTATCAGGGAAATTAATTGTCCTCAAACCACTTTTATCACACCCTCAGGTCCGTGGCTCGATTGAATAAAGAGTTTTATTAATGCTACCGCTTGGGACTTGCTATTGACATGTTGGATCGATACTGTGGACTGCAAAAGTGACTGTGCTACTAATCAGTATTGATAGACAAGAATACAGGAGTGTCTTTTTTGAAGCTTTCTTGAGCAGTTCGTCTGTAGATGTGATTATATTACAGCATATTATATTAATTCAATTCACATTTATTTGTATAGCACTTTTAACAATACATATCGTTTCAAAGCAGCTTTACAGAAAATGCATGTCAACATTACAATTTAGATTAATCTGTTATCAGAGGTGACGGTGTCCAAATTATGTAATTTCAGAACTGTACATATATCATATATCAAATCATTGTATTTTAAAAGAGATTCTGTGTACAGGTTTTTTAGTCCAATAAGTAATACCTCAGTTTTATCTGAATTTAATAGAAGAAAATTAGGCCTACTGGTCATCCAATATTTCACATCTTTAACACACTCTGTCAACTTGTATAATTTAGAGATTTCATCTGGTCGTGATGAAATATATAACTGAGTATCATCGGCATAGCAGTGGAAACTAATTCCATGTTTTCTTATAATATTAACAAGTGGCAGCATATATATTGAAAATAGCAGAGGGCCTAACACAGATCCTTGCAGCACTCCATAATTTACTGATGTTATCTTAGATTTATTACCATTACACTACGCATCAAGTAAGACCAAAAATAGCCAAAATCTTTAACGTACATAAATAAATGATCAGGCATTTATGACTCATATATGATAAATGACATTGTGAGAATATAGAGCTCATACTCAAGGAGGAAAAATAACACCTTAATTTTATTCAGAGGCCCAAACTCAGCAAAAATATGCAATTTGGTGCAGATGCTATTTACAACCCGAATTCAGGAAAAGTTGGGATGTTTTTTAAATTTGAATAAAATGAAAACCAAAAGACTTTCAAATTACATGAGCCAATATTTTATTCACAATAGAACATGGATAACATAACAAATGTTTAAACTGAGAAATTTTATACTTTCATCCACTAAATGAGCTCATTTCAAATTTGATGCCTGCTACAGGTCTCAAAAAAGTTGGCACGGGGGCAACAAATCGTCCCCTTGGAATTATAAGGTTCTATCTGCGTTCTGAGCAGTTTTGAGATATTGAGCTTCAAAGTTTTTGCGTTCCATATAGCAAAAACTATATGGGGAACAAGTTTCTTTCAAACATGAAAATGACAGGGACCCTAAATGTATTCTAAATGTACAATATCAAAATCCTCTCAAATTTGTAAATGGGGATTTTTAGAACGGGTCAAACGCAGATAGAACCTTCTAATTCTAAAAAAACACTTTTTGCTTGGAATTATAAGGTTCTATCTGCCAAAAAATTAATTGAAGCAATAATTTTCAAGAAACACAAACAGTTTACTTATAATTTGTTTTAAAACACAAAATTAGTGTTGTAACAATGTGTTGACATACATGAGAAAGTTCAATTTAATGGTTTTTATGACATTTATTTCATATTTTAAATGAATATATTTTTTTTTTCTTGTTCAAGTTAAGCATAAAAGGCAGTGCTAAATCTTTTGTCCAGTGCAGATGTTAAATTTAGGTAGGAATATGATGGGTAATTTAACATGTTATTGCAGGAACCATTTAAGTTTAAGTTTCCTTTTATTTAGACAGAAAGCAGCTACTGTAATACATCTGAGCAGGACTTTATTCCACAGAAAGTGGGACGTGTAAAATGGCTTTCTCTCTAGACATCAGTATTTCTGAAATAACATGATAAACATTTATTGTTGTAATTAAGACCCCATCGATTAAATTATTGACTATTTGACCTTTAAGCCTTAATATTGTAAAATTTAAGACATTTTAAGACTAAAAAAACTGCAAGAAAACAGACAATGCTTCAGCAAAGGTGTTTAACAAAGTTTAATAAACATTGAAAAATGTTTCACTGACTATATATAATTAAAAATATTTCAGATTTAAAATATTTAAATTACTTCAACTATGCAACAACTCGGTTTTTACCAACAATGTAAAATTTAACTTGACTTTAATTTAACTTTAATCCAGTGTGCCATAGCGTATAGCTACATAATAACGTTACATACAGCTCAGTACAAGTACACAGGGTGGATCAAGGTTAAAACATAACCTAATATATACATAACTTTCCCTCGTATGACAATGACGTGACTGGAAATAAGCAAATAGACTACAAAACCCGAACCTATCCTCTTAATAGCGCTGCTGGCTAACGTTAACGTGGTGTCTAACTGAAAATAACTCCTCAGCAATCAGATGCAACAAAACACACAAAAACACTAATTCCCTGGAATTTGGGCTGCTGTCATTGACAAGATCATAAATAAAATAGTCCATCATGAGGTTTCTAATAAACATCGCGTTGTGTGGAATTTAGTCTTCTCTTCACCGATCGCTTCCACTATCCAGCTACATGACAAAGAACGCTGATCCTGATTGGTCCTCGTGTGTGCATTCGAAGTGCTGATTGGCTCACGCAGACAGAACCTTATACAGCCAAGTTAGAGTGCAACTTTATAGATAGAACCTTTTCGTTTTCAAAAGCAAAATACCAAAATGTGCACAACTTAAAAAAAGAAACATCACATAATGTAAATAAGTTGTCACAGAATATGAATATGTGAATAACTCAATTTTGACAAAAATTCAGCTGGGAGAACATCTAGCAACTAATTAGGTTAACTGATATCAGGTCTGTAACATTTTAGCTATAAAAGGGATGTCTTAGAGAGGCAGAGTCTCTCAGAAGTAAAGATGAGCAGAGGCTCTCCAATCTGTGAAAGAGTGCGTAAAAAGATTGTGGAGTACTTTAAAAACAATGTTCCTCAGAGTCAAATTGCAAATCTCATCATCTACAGTGCATAACATCATCAAAAGATTCAGAGAAACTGGAGAAATCTCTTTGCGTAAGGGACAAGGCCAGAGACCTTTATTGGATGTCCGTGGTCTTCGGGCCCTCAGATGACACTGCATCACTCATCGGCATGATTGTGTCAATGACATTACTAAATGGGCCCAGGAATACTTCCAGAAACCACTGTCGGTAAACACAATCCGCCGTGCCATCTGCAGATGCCAACTAAAGCTCTATCATGCAAAAAGGAAGCCATATGTGAACATGGTCCAGAAGCACCGTCGTGTCCTGTGGGCCAAGGCTTATTTAAAATGGACTGTTTCAAAATGGAAAAGTGTTCTATGGTCAGACGAGTCCAAATTTAACATTCTTGTTGGAAATCACGGACACCGTGTCCTCCGGGCTAAAGAGGAGGGAGACCTTCCAGCGTGTTATCAGCGTTCAGTTCAAAAGCCAGCATCTCTCTATGAATGCTGAAAGGTATATAAAGGTTTCCAGATGACGTCTATTTCAGGGAAGGCCTTGTGTATTTCAGCAGGACAATGCAAAACCACATACTGCAGCTATTACAACAGCATGGTTTCGTAGTAGAAGAGTCCGGGTGCTGAATTGGCCTGCCTGCAGTCCAGATCTTTCACCTATAGAGAACATTTGGCGCATCATTAAACGAAAAATACGCCAAAGACGACCACAAACTCTTCAGCAGCTGGAAACCTGTATCAGGCAAGAATGGGACCAAATTCCAACACCAAAACTCCAGAAACTCATTACCTCGATGCCCAGACGTTTTGAAAAGAAGAGGAGATGCTACACCATGGTAAACATGCCCCCGTCCCAACTATTTTGAGACCTGTAGCAGGCATCAAATTTGAAATGAGCTCATTGTGTGCATAAAATTGTAAAATTTCTCCCTTTAAACATTTGTTATGTTATTTATGCTCTGTTGTGAATAAAATATTGGCTCATGTGATCATTTTATTCAAATTTAAAAAAACGTCCCAACTTTTCCAGAATTCGGGTTGTATACGGCCAAAAAGATGTACAGTAATTCTGATAGCTTGTAATGTAAATCAATGAGGTTTGTAACAGTATAGCAGACTGCTTACATAAAATGCATATAAATATCAGTTGTCACATATCTCCAATATTATGTCTTAGTAAGATGATATTTAAAAGCTTAGTTTTATGAATAAAGCTCTGTTGTTTTTATTGTGGGGGGCAAAACATGTAAAGCAATGTAATACAATGATGACAGGGAGATAAATAAACATTCCTCAAAAGCCTGATGGATCATATTTGATTTTAACAGGATTTTTCTAAAAAATGATGTATGGATAATCAAGTAAACTGAAGTTGTTTCAGTCCAGTAAGTGATTGTCTTGAAATATTGAATGTTGTCTTGAAATATTACAAACAATATAAAAATTTATAAGAATCAGTAAAGATTTCACAGGAAAAAGACACATGAATAACAACCTGACAGGGGACGTTTTTACAATTATACACCCTTAAGAAAAATGGTTCTAAACAGTACCAAATTAGGGTTCTTTGGCTTGTAACAATAGCAGAACCCTTTATGGGGCTAAATTGAACCTTTTTTATAAGGTTCCATGAAGAACCATGCTTTGAAAGTGCTATACAGGACCTTATTAATGGTGTTATAAATAAGTTTATTTTCATCAATATTATTATATTAATATCTTCATATTATTAGTATAGTATTATTAATATTATTTTTATATATAATTTATGAATATTGTTTTTTGTTATTCCTCTATCTGCCTGGTCTTATAATATGATTGTTGCCTCTATTTAAATTTTATAGACATTTTAAGAAAGAAATCATTTACCTGTTGAGAGTGTGCTGACAGTCTGTAATTGAATGGCTGACCTACAGAGAATCAGTAATGAGGTGGCTTTGACAGTTACAGATTTGACAAAAAAGCGGGAATAAAGAACCCTAAACTCTAACACAAAGAACCATTTCAGCATATAAAGGGTTCTTCAGGATGATCAATTCTAAATAAAACTGTTATACGTGTAAAAAACCTTTAAAGAACCATCTTTTTTTAGTGTAAAAGGCCTTTTACTGTAATCTATCAGTTAGACAACAGAAGGCATGTAATAGATTGTGTACAAGTTTTTCAGCAAAATTTTGATCATGTTGATCATTTAGAGCCCTTTGAAATTTGTGTATCAGATATAATACAATATCTAAAAAAAATGGTGCTATATAGTACTAAAAGTGGTTCTTTGGCTCGTAATCACAGGGGAACCACTTTAAGTGCTGTATAACACCAAATCTTGGTGCTTCAGTGGTTCTTCACCGGTTCTTTGGGATGACTGAGGTGCTATATAGCACCGCTACTGTATACAGAACCTGTTAAGCCCCTGTATGGTTCTTCAGCGGTTCTTTGGGGTGGTTAAGGTGCTATATAGCACAACTGCTGTACAAAGAACCTGTTAAGCCCCTTTAAAGGTTCTTTACAAGCCAAAGAACCACTGTTGGTGCTGTTTAGCACCATTTTTGTTGAAGAAATAAAATGCGATTATGGCACCTCTTATGGGTTCTACATAGCACCATTTGACAAAGGTGCTGTAGAGCACCTTTAAAGATATGGTGCTACATAGCACCAAAAGTGGTTCCCCTATGATTACGAGCCAAGAACCACTTTTAGTGCTATATAGCACTTCTTTATAGGGTTTAAATCAAATTTTTATATTTTTAAGCTGAATATGATATCTGAAAATTTATTTTAGAGGGTAGAATGCTAAAATAATGTATAAGATACTTGCGTACAAAAGCTAATATATATGTTATTTAATAACATTTGTCTTATTATTTGTCCATCATACTTGTATATCCTAACATTCTATAAGAACAGGCTGTATGTTCCTGCCTAAAAAGCTGAACAAAAGGCAGCTCACATATTCGATAGGTCTATTTTTACCAAGGCCATGAGTGCAGCAGGCAGAGCAGGTGAGGTGAGGTGGGACGAAGTTTTTGGGGCCCATACGGGAGAGTGAAACGGCCCACGTTAATCATCCAGACAGCAGAGACATTAACTGTGCATGAAGCCGAGTCTCTGGACATCACACCAGAGAACACACTCTGCGTATGGGGGGGAGACCAGGGCAACAACTCTGGGATTCACACACTGCTGCTGTTAGACTGAGTGCTATTGTAACTTGCCGCTTCCAACTTTCTTGGCCACTTTCGCCTTTGTGCTTTAAAAAAAGAAAAAGAAAAAAAAAATCCTTATAGTCATACTGTATTAAAAGTGAAAGTTACAAAAAAGCCTCCACTGCTGACATCTGAAGCTAAATGGACATCTCTTTCATAAAAAAAAAAATCTTACTATATATATATATATATATATATCAGTTGTTTTAAATATAAACCTTACTACAGCTGGGTCAGTCTCTATTATTATTTCAAGAGTGGCTGATTCTCCATGACCTACTTGGAGAGCTGAAGGAGCCTCTGTGTGCATGGATGCATTGAGTACTGTCACTTTTTGAGGATCACACATCAGCCACGCTGACGAGTGTCTGCAATAGTGTTCCACTGCCACAGTGCTCCAACATATGAAAATGACTAAATGTATTTTCTTCTGTGGTAAATTAACATTACAGTTCTTTAGGACAAAACATAATCATTTGTATCCATGAAGCATAATCAAGACCATTAAACGTTTTAAACACATCAGTGTCTGTTGCATTTCTCTGTTTTATCTCCAGCTGTATTCGTGAGGTGCTTTAACGTGGATGGCAGGTGGCTGTCAGGCTAATGGCAAGTTTATAATAAGCAAATGTTTCCTGATTGATGGCTCGCATGTCACTGCTCTGCTCTCGGTAGACATATTACAGACCTTTCTGTTTGAATGTTCTGAAGGCTCTAATGTTAACACAGGAATGCAGATGAAGATCTCTTCATGGGGATGAGCTGTAGTTTAACATTTAAAAGAATTCAGACAAAAATAAAACTTCTGACATCTTTTACTCACCCTCACTCTCACACCAGTGATTTTTTTTTTTTTTTTTAGTGTTTTTTTTTTTAAATGTTGTATTTTTTTAATATTATGAATTAGCTTTTATTTTTATATTTTCAGTTTTCACTTTAAAGGGATAATTCACCCACAAATGAAAATTATCTCATGATTTACTCACCCTCAAGCCATCCTAGGTGTATATGACTATCTTCTTTCAGACGAACACAATCAGAGATATATTTAAAAATATCCTTGGTCCTTCAAGGTTTATAATGGTTGTGAATGGCAACCCAAATTTTAAAGACAAAAAAAATGCATTCATCCATAAAAAAATGAATCCATACGACTCCAGGGGGTTAATAAAGGCATTCTGAAGCGAATCGATGAGTTTGTTTAAGATAAATATACTTTTTTAAAATTTTATAAAGTAAAATAACGAGCTTCCGACGGGACAGCCATACGCATTCAACATACGTCCAAAAAGCGTTAACTTCCACGACATAGTACACAATGACATGACATACTAGCGTAGTACGTCATGGCACAGTGTAGAACGTCATATCATTGTGTACTATGTCGCGGAAGTTCACTTTTTGGACGTACGTCGAATGTGTATGGCCGTCCCGCCGAAAGCTCACTATTTTACTTTATAAAGTTTTAAATAAGGATATTTGTCTTAAGCAAACTCATCAATTTCCATTTTAATTTATTTTTTTTTGTTTTCATTTTAGTTTCTCATTTTAGTTTTTTCAGATGGGCTGGTCTGAGTATTTCAGAAACTGTTGATCTACTAGGACAGTGGTGTCCTGCTCCTGGAGGACAACTGTCCTGCAGAGTTTAGCTCCAACCCCAATTAAACAAACCTGAACCAGCTAATTAAGGTCTTACTGAGCATACAAGAAACTTCCAGACCAGTGTGTTGAGGCAAGTTGGAGCTAAACTCAAGACAGTTGCCCTCCAGGATCGAGGACACCCCTGTACCAGGAATTTCATGCACCACCATTTCTAGGGTTTACAGAGAATGGTCTGAAAAAGAGAAAATATCCAGTGAGTGGCAGTTCTGTGGCTGAAAATGCCTTGTTGATATCAGAAATCAGAGGAGAATGGCTAGACTGGTTCAAGCTGATAGAAAGGCAACAGTAACTCAAATAACCACCCGTTACAACCGAGGTCTGCAGAAGAGAATCTCTGAACACACACGTCAAACCTTGAAGCAAATGCACTACAGCAGCAGAACATGCCACTCCTGTCAGATAAGAACAGGAAACTGAGGCTGCAATTTGCATGGGCTCACCAAAATTGGACAATAGAAGACTGGAAAAACGTTGCTCCGTTTCTGCTGCGACATTCAGATGGTAGGATCAGAATTTGGAATCAGAATTCAACCTGAAAGCATGGATCCATCCTGCCTTGAATCAACAGTTCAGGCTGCTGGTGGTGGTGTAATGCTGTGGGGGATATTTTCTTGGCACACTTTGGGCCCCTTAGTACCAATTGATCATTGTTTAAATGCCACAGCCTACCTGAGTATTGTTGCTGACCATGTCCATCCCTTTATGACCACAGTGTACTCATCTTCTGATAGCTACTTCCAGCAGGATAACGCACCGTCACAAAGCTCAAATCATCTCAAACTGGTTTCTTGAACATGACAATGAGTTCACAATACTCAAATGGCCTCCACAGTCACCAGATCTCAATCCATTAGTGCACCTTTGGGATATGGTGGAACGGGAGATTCGAATCATGGATGAGCAGCCGACAAATCTGCAGCAACTGTGTGATGCTATTGTCAATGTTAAATATCAAAATCACTGAGGAATGATTCCAGCACCTTGTTGAATCTATGCCATGAAGAATTAAGAAGGTTCTGAAGGCAGAAGGGGGTCCAACCTGGTGCTAATACCCGTGTACCTAATCAAGAGGCTGTTGAGTGTATATACGTATGTATATATGCTTGAAAATGCTAGTGTGGGCAGAGAACCTATTGCAATGATAACAGTTTTTTTTTAAATGTATCCAGATTAACGTAGACATAGCCTAAGTAGCTGTGTTGGACAGGCAAAAACAGGTTCTGCTGTAGTAATCAATGTAGTTAAGCTTTGGTTAATAAGAAATCCAAAAGGTGTGTGTTGAGATTTTGTTGTTGTTGTTTGAGTTTACTGATTCTCCTCAACTCTTAAAGCTTTCAGTCAATAGGACATTTAGAGCTCCATCCATTCATCATCAATACATGAATCCCATCAATCCTTTTTGCATCTTCAGGTCTTATGTATTATCTTGCTGTTCTCTATTCTTACATGGCTGGGAATTAGAGGTATAATCTTGATGCCACATTCGTCTTGTTCCTTAAATAATGGGCTTTCAGCAATCATCTTCGGTAGAGAGCCTAAATCCTGTAATAGTTTCCTGCTCTGCCTGAGCAATGGAGAAATTCATGTGTTGAACTTTTCACACAGCGGAAAATGAATAATTCTCAGCAATACTTTCCTTCTCTGAGGCTATGAAATATTAGAATGTGGAGAGGCTTTTATGATAACAGAGCTGTCTTAGCACAGACATTACCTTTGGAAATTTTTGGATGGATGTGTGTACATGTGTGCACATGACTAAGATTTACAAGAACAATAGCACTGAATTTGTATATGGTTGTCAAATTCTCATTTCACAGTACTTTGACATCACACAAGCTTCACCACATGACAGAATCAAAGCAGAATCTGTTCTACTTGAAAGCCTATTTGCAAATAAAACATGAGTTATGAATACTAAACCATCCTCATTTTTCTCAATGCTGGTGTTAGACAAGAAATAAAGAGTGGGAGAGAGCAAGAGAGCCAGAAGAACATGCAGCGGTGAAAAAGAACAGAAATACAGGTAGTTTGCAGCTTTTATAGTTCCTAATAAGCCCCTCAAGGCGCTACAACATTACAACCTTCCGCTTTACAACCGAGGATGGGCTGAACGCAAAGGCTCCAGAGGGGATTTTAGCCACAGAATATTTCCTGTCACGTTAAGATTTGCCTGTATATTTGATGCCGAGTTGTTCTTCCCGAATCTTCTCCGTGATCATTTGCGTAATAAAAAGGGGGAACATTCCTCTCACGGAGAGAGTAATATCAGACTGGCATCCTAATGAGGGACTGGAGACGTTGACAGTGTTGTCCCTGAGTGTACATCCTCTGCGCTGATGTCTAAATCACATCATGTCAGGCGAGTGTCAGAGTTTTGTTCTTCTTATACTGGGTGATGTGGGAATGAAAGGCTCCTTGTACATCATCCTCGCCCTAAGTTCTGTCCATGAAACTGATCTCTAAAAACACTTGTTTAGCTTAAAATATATCAACACAACAGTTTGCTTTAATTTTTTTGAGTTATGACAACTAATGAAATTATGTTGTTCATGAGTTAAAGGAACTTAATAATTTATAGCATAAATACACATTTTTAAGTTGATTACTCAAAAAGAAATGGTGTTGTTCCAATTAATTTCAACATAATCGAATGGCGACCCTGGAACCAAATAATCTGGGGCCGTATTCACAAAACATTTTATTTTACCACTAAGAGTTCTCCTAAATGGCAGTAAAAGTTCTTAGTTAAGAGTTTTTTCTTAAAACCTATTCACAAAGCTGCTGAGACAAACTTTTACTAAGGAATAGAGAGAAGTCTTAAGCTAAGAGAAATGGCGGGGTTGACCTTGTTGCTATGGATGATGTCAACACGCATACTAACTGTGCTCACAGTGATTGGCTGATAGGGGTTGGGTCTCTGTAAGTGATCAGAGAAATATTGTAGAACGAGGTATCATGTTGCCGTATTCAATAAAGATTTTTTCTTTTTAATTTTTTGTAATATTCAATTAAAGATTTTAATATAAAAATGTTGCCATATTCAAATAAAGATTTTAAAATGCAGGCTAAGTGTAACTAATTAAACAAGTATAGGGCCTATGTTCAGCTAATTGTCAGCCTCTTACATGTCTGCATCTCTGGAGATTGCAGAATTCAAGCGACAAATGATATTTTATATACAAATTTTGGGAGGAACATATTCAAATGGTCTATCTAATCAGTTAAAGAGGAGGCATAGGCCTATATATATATATTATACACAGCCGACTCACCTAGTTACATTGACAGGTTTCTGCATCCCTCTGCTACCCCGATTCCTCATTCTCTGCTGGTTCCTATTCCCAGGATATGGGTTAGTATTCTGGGTTTGGGCTAAATTCCAAGCTCGGAGCCTCTCCTCGGACAGCACGGGATCAGGAAAGGTCCATGAGCCGGAATTCGAACTCGGGTTGCGCGAGCTGCCCACAAGGCTATCAGCGTCGACAATAGGATATTATTTTCAAATTGACCGCAATGTTTTATTCTCCATTCAATACGTTTTGCCTGTACATAAATGAACCTTTATGGAGGGACTTAACAGAGGCCAGCTACTAAGAGCTGTGCATGTAAATCTCACTACCCTGGCCTCAAGAGGCGCGCTAGTGACTGACGCTAGAGATGCTGTGTCCTTGTTAGCGCACCCGCACCCATGCCGGAGACGCCGGTTTGAATCCCGCCCAGAGCGGGTCGAGTAGGACCGGTTACAATTGGTGCCGTGACCCGGATAGGAGTGAAGTTTAGGGGGGTGAGTGTAACGTAGGCAAGCTAGTAAGAACTGTGCGTGTAAACCTCACTCCCCTGGCCTCAAGATGTGCGCTAGAAGCTGTAGTCCTTAGCGTCCTTGTTAGCGTGCCCACCTCCCATGCTGGAGACGCCGTTTCGAATCGTGTAAATTTGATGAACAAGTTAGATACTATTTGTCACTGGCATTAGCACAGTCTGTCATGTCTGTTTTAAGTTTTGTTTATCTTCAAGTTTTCATGTCTTGTATTTTATAGGTCCAGGTTCCTGTCTAGCCTCATGTGTCACCCCCTCTTCCCCTCATGTGATCCACTTGTTTATGTGTCATGTTCTCATTGGTTCATTGTCTTGTCATATGGTTATGAGTTCTGTTTGTTCATTGATTGCCATATGGTGTGTTTGACTTCATGCGGTCCTGCGCAGACCGATTGGCATCTGATTTGTAGCAGTGCATGCTGATTAGAAATTCTGTCCGACTTGAGACAGCGCCGACGCCAAATCACTGTGCGAAGTATGGCATCAAAGTACAGTGAGAGCGATTTAAGAGCAGATGGATGACTCAGCCGGCACAGCTTCTCCAGAGCAGCTGCAGAAGCTTTGATGACAACAACTGTTTCACGATTGGCCGGATTCACCGATGACAAAGATGACGTGTGTTTTGTGTTTATTCTGACAACTTTAGTTCCGCTAATGCTCACAAATCCATGTTTTTATAACAATAAAAACTCTTTTCATGTAACCATAATGTTATTTTGTGTCATGTTTATCAAAATTACACTTGTAAAAATGTATAGACCCATTTAAATACCATATTTAAATACCACTTTATTGGTATTTAAATAATATATGTTGATTTTTTTTTTTCTTGTACAGATGGCACTGTATTAAGCAGTGCATGAAAAGTGTTTCTGCTTCTTCATGAAAACATCTGACGTGTTTTCACATCTGTGTATTTGACAAATATTGCATCTAATCCACTTCGTCTGTGATAAAGTTTTGTGATATCAGATTTGAGGACCAAGTTAACAGTTTATGTTAAGTTTACACTTACAACCAGGGTTAGGTGCTTCTACCTCAGTGTTATTCACATATCTTTTCTCTCTGATTTTAGGAATAAGTTATGGGTAGGGTTAGGTCAAAATTTTCGGAGAGGAATTTTATTTCAGGATCAACTAAATATGTCGATCCAAGAACATGTCTTACTTGGGAAAATCATGGTGACCAAGCAGAAAGTGTCTAACTTGACGGCTTTAATTTTAATTCCACCCTCGACTGCAAACTGCAAATCTCACCAGTCGGTCTGCGCAGCGCTGCATGAAGTCGAACACACCTATAGTCATGTGTTCCCCTGAATCATGTATTTAACACTCATGTACAGTGTTGCTAATTTAGGGATTTTGTCACTATATTTAGTGACTTCCCTGCCCCTTTTGAGACTTTTTTCAAAAGTTTAGGGACAAATCTGGCAACTACTTGGACAAACCTTATCTAGATTCTTATTTTCTCCACTGATCTATATTCATATTTACATAGATCAGTGAATTTGCCATTATGATGTCATCTAGTGACATTTAGCTACCGGTTTTAGCTACTTTCAATTGAAAGCAGTTGGCAACACTGCTCGTGTAGTTGTCATGTATTGAGGTACGTATTGCTCTTTCCATGTTCCACGTGCCAGGTTATTGTTCATGTTTAGGTTTTTGTTTCGTGTAAAGCTCAAGTTTGTAGTTCAACTGCACCTGGGTCCTCTATACCATACTGTCTACCGTCTCATATAGTCTTTGTCTGCTTCCATGTAAGCTAGCGTTACATATAAAAGACTAACTTGAAACTTGAAGAGATGTGACAGTCATTGCTTATATGGTCAATGTAGTTTAAACTCTACTCTTCAGCACAATGGTAACCACAAAAACTTTAACATAACAGAAACTCTTTTAAATGTCAAACATAACAGCATTAAACAGTCTTTCCCTTTGATTTAGCACTATCAGGTCTTTTCCTTTACTAAAAACACATAAAATAACACTTGGTTTCAACATTTATTCTCCTTATCCAGTCCTATGCAAAGCATGCTGGGAGCTAGAAATTCACTCCCCAATTTTCAAAGTTATCAAGACAAAAAGGTAACGCAGAAATTTCTGTTTAAATGACACAATATTTAATTTGATGTAATGATAAACAAAATAATGATTGCATCTTAAAACATTTAATTAAATCAATGAATTAGAAATTTTAACTTGCAGTCATCCATTTATTTAAGTTGTGGTACTAAATCCCCTGAATTTCTTTTAGAGTGCATCAATGTCTACAAGGCATTTTTGGTCAGAATGGTTTTTAGACCGTTTGGAGACCACAATGAACTTTGTTAGATGAGGTTGCAAACTTTCACCGTGGTTTTGTAGTGGCTATATTTGTACAAATGAAGAGTTCAACCTCTTTGCAAATACAATTTCTGTCTTACCTGACAGTCAACTTTGATGCGGCCCCCTCCCAAGCCATCCGGCGCATTACTGTGACCTAAAGCGATCTTTTGGTCCAGGTGAACCCAAGTGAACTCGCAGTGTCTTAACTTTCTATTTGTGCTTCTATTCACAGTGTGCAGTGTCAAGGGTTCAGCTAAATGCATGTTGGGGAGAGAGCAAGGCCATGTTTCTGAACATATCTAGTCAAGTGTAACCATTGATTTGATGCTCATTGTTGTGGCTGGAAGCTGCCCTTTAAGCTGATAAGAGGCATGTTGTTTGATGGTGTGGGAGGAAGTGGCTTCCATACTCTGTTAGTCGCAGCTGCTTTCTTCCAAAGAGGATGAGTGAGTTTTTGGGTCCATTCGTTAATCCAAGCTAATCCTAATTTCTCGATGTGATTTTATTTATCTTCCTAAACATGTACATGTGCACTGATTTATTTATGAACCCAAAGAAAAGAAATCATAATATACAGTACTACAAAAGCCCAATTCTACATTTTGAGCAGTTCACATTTCCACCACAGAATGCTATTAAACACATTTGAGATGTTGTTAAAATAACACGGCAGTGGTAGTTTCATTAATTTCAGAGAAAAAATCATTGTTAATGGGAAAATGAAATTAAATAAACTACTGAGAATTTATTTTGAGACTTTATTTCCACAAAGTTTCCATAATTGAAGACACACCCTTTTTCCAACAAGTATCATTTTATATCATTCTCGGTTCATTCCTGACACATTCTTGCATAAATTTTGTGCAATTATGTTTGATAACTCCAATAAGATTTTCTGTTAAATCTCTGCTCCATGTTTGAGTGTTCAAAAACTCATAAAATTATTCTAAAGAAATGCCTCACCTCACCTGTGCAGTTTTAGTGGAATTATTTTCAGTTTTATATGGCAAATAAGAGGCCATGTATGAAGAGAGGATTTGCTTTTGATTAAAGGATTATCATCTTGTCTATCTCTAATAATGTAGCACACGTTGTTCTTCAAAGTTGTTCTGTCATCATATCCATCCAACACAGATATATACATAAAAAAAATATTTTTTTAGCACATCTTTTGCTGACAGCATTAATATGTGTTCAGGTGCAAACCAACAAAACAACATTATCAGCAGTATGAGCATCAGTGATTTTGGGAGAGATTGCAATACACACACAGCACTCTAATTTCAATGGCTTGTGTTCAGTATTTGCCATGCAGTCATGTTGAATTTGAGAAATGTATCCATTTTAATGCATATTAATGTGAGAGCACTAATTCCCCATATCTAATTAAAGAGCACCCACAGATGAACTCGTATTCAGAAATCATTTCCTCAATTACCCATACGCAGACATTGAAATGAGTCTGACGGTTAACAGGACGAATGCACAGTGTTTGCGGGGTTTGGGAGATTTAAAGTTTGTTTAGAAGTTGTCGTTTGATTAAGCATTACAAAAACCTTTCTTACATTTCTAAATCATCAAATAATCCTTAAAACACTTTTAGTTAGAGAAAATGTGTATTTTTTTCATGTACGTATGATCTAGAATATGATATTGTAGTATTTATTACAAATGATTTATCTATGCAATGATTTTTTTTTTTTAATTCATGTGCCCTCTTAATCTTTAATCAAAATAACCCTCCCTCTTTCAGCAACATTTCTTCTCTTTTCTGATGATGAGTTTACTGGCGCGAGAGCGGGACAACCGGTCACTCTTATGAGATTGACCAATAGCAAACCACAACCATCCAATCAATTCCCCATGGACAAAATCAAGTCCCTTCCTACATAGGGCTGCAACAAACGATTATTTTGATAATCGGTTAATCTAACGATTATTAGAACGATTAATCGACTGATCGTCGATTATTACACTGATTAATCAGTATGCTTTGTTCAATTATTCCACTTTAGCAATTAGTTAAAATATTGAGCTATACTTTAATAAATAAAACAAGGAAATCACTTCAGCTTTTGAAAGTGTTTTTAATTAATTTTGAGCCAACTGAATACACCTTCAGGTTTTCTTTCCTCCTCAGAAGTCATCAATAGTCCAACTGTGACAATGACTGGTACTGTGTTTTTATAAAATGAATTGTAATAATATGGGAATTATAGTAATGGGAATTGTAATAATAACTTTTTAATAAGAGTACAAATATGTATATATAATAGTGTTTTTTTTTTGTTTGTTTTTTTTTTTGGAAAAAAAAAATGCTCCTCTCTAGAAAAATGCTCCTCTCTTCTTTGATATAGCCTTCAGCTTCCTTTTTTTTTTTTTGGAAAAAAATGCTCCTCTCTAGATTTCTTTATTCTTTTTTAGAGTTTATGGTCATTGAATGGCTTTCCTGGGGTAAATGTAGCATTTTTTGACATACTTGTTTGCAAGCTGTTTTATTGATGTCTTTCTGCGGTTGAAACTCTGATTAAGTGATTACATTAGAGATGGCTTAATTTCAGTAAGTTGTACTGTATCTTTCAACATACTTTTTGATGTTCATTCATGTTTATTTTGTGCTGTAATAGCAAAAAAGAGGAAGAGATAATAGGTTCACGTGCCGCTTGACCTGAGGCGCTACAGCGATCTGTCACGCCACGTTAAAGAGCGCCAAAACCACATGTATTGTTTGAATCCCGTAGTAAAATTGACAATTTAAAAGCTGAGACTTTGTTTTATTTCAAAAGTAACCTTATCTGTCGGCACATTGTCTTGTGTCCTCTTTGCTCTGCTATGTCTTTCACTGCGTGAGAAAATGGACGTGTGGCGTGAGAACAGTGAGTTTGAATGAGAGTTGGTGGCCCTGCATGACAGCATTTTTTGTATTTATGCTAAACGTCATGTTTGTTATGTTTTATGCTATGTTAAACTCCCACATTTTACACGTTCGACATCGTTTGCACTATGCACTCCGAAGCGCCGTGTCTTCTTCTATTGGATTTTATCCGGGAGGGCTGCATTACAGTATTGCGCTACAGCGCCCCACTGGTCAAACTGCGTTATTGCAGGCCCTTCAAATAGGTCATATGAGATCAAGAGACTATTCGACAACAGAAATATTTGTCGACTATTTTTTTATTGTCCACGTTGTCGATAATGTCGACTAATCGTTTCAGCCCTACATTTTGTCTTGTACAAGAAGCCGTTTCACTCAGATATACATCACAATAAGGAAGGAAAAACTATCGCAACTTCCGTGTCATGCCAACTTTAATATGTATATGAGTTTTATTACAAAATACTTCAATTCCTTTTAAAAAGGAATCTTTTCAAGTTTTCTGGGTACATCCCATTGACAGGGTACATTCCCATCACAGAAAACTTTCTGCTATTTTAGATTTCCAAAAAAGATCATTCTGTATGATTTATAAGCTTGTTTTCTCATGGGGACCAAAAAAAAAAAAAAATAGTCGAAATTTACTGGTATTACTATACTTGTTGGGACATACACTGTATAACATATAAAGTTCGGAATACCAGGACCACACACACACACTTCTGTTTTAGAGCTTCCTGGAATGCACATGACCATAAAATCAATGGGTCTAAAAATATTTAGACCTTTTGGATCAATGAGAAAGATCATTCACATGCCTTTGTGCATCGTGTATAAAAAATAGCCTTTTGATTTTATTGAGTATGGAACATTTTTCAGCCCCGTGCTGCTGCGTAGGGGATGTTGTGGCCTTAGACACTCTTCTTTGATATAGCCTTCTGTGTCCATTTCATAACAGCTAAGTATAGACACAAAGAGGATTGTAGTGAACAAAGTCTTACGGACCCTTTAAGAACATGATGCAGTAGTATAAGCAAATTTACAAGCACATTAGGTTGGATTTTCTTGTTTTGGAGACATTTAGTGCATGCATTTATGTGCCTTCTTTTCCTTTAGCAGGTGAAACATCTTGTTCAATACATGACTAGATTGTAATTAATGTCATAATTATTCAAATCACTGCTGTTGACATCTATGATTATAAAATGTATTTGAAAGCTCTATTCATTTTCAACCAACAAAACAGCAGATGACTGTATCTTTGAGATTTTGTCTGTCATTGTATCCATATATTAATGCTGCAGTGTATCAAACACAAAAACATATCTTGCAGAGTAGTTTGTCATGATTCCACCTGAAATCGATGAGTGTCCACCATTCCAAATTTAAGCTGTTTGTGTTGTGGTCTTTGAAATCTTGAAACCAGTGAGTTTTACATTGGTCACCGTTGAGCCACTTGAAGTTTTGACCCCTCCTCACCTCTCTCGGGTGTCCATTACTGCTTAACACAGCAATTCGGCATCAAAGGCCAACATATCTGGGGAGAGGGATTGGAAACATGGAGGTAATGTGTTTGGGATTAGCAGACCCAGAGTTAACAGTTATGGTACTGAGAGCCAAGATGTGTTATAGACCTGCGCTGTGGATGTTTGCACCAACTGAAAGGGATACACTTGTGAAAAAGAAGTGTGCTTAATTCCATTTAAATGTGCACTTGTAGTGTATACTTCAAATTTTAAAATAACAGTACAAGATAATATAATATTAATGAAATAAAAGGCCAGTCAAGTGTACAGGTGCTCAAAGAGAGTACACTTTCATTTTAAATGATGTCAAGCTTTAAAGAATTACACTTATTTTGATGTGTTGGCTAACATTCTAAAGCACGGTTAACACAAATTTTAGTCAACAATACGGTGGCCGAGAGAACTCAGTGCTCTGCAACTGAAGAAAACACATACAAATAGAAAAAAACACCAGCAAATTAAGAAAACATCATCAACATTGACATGTGTGCTGCAACCAAATACAGAAACGCATTGCAAATACTCACAATGAAAAAACACACTGAAAATACTCACAATGCAACCAAATACAGTAACACGCTGCAAATACACACAACGCAAAAACACACTGCAAATACTCATAACGCAACCAAATACAGAAATGCACTGCAAATACTCACAAAGCAAAAATGCGCTGCAAATACTCACAATGCAACCAAATACAGAAACACTCTGCAAATACTCACAATGCAACCAAATACAGAAACACTCTGCAAATACTCACAATGCAACCAAATACAGAAACGCATTGCAAATACTCACAACGCAAAAATGCACTGCAAATACTCACAACGGAACCAAATACAGAAACACTCTGCAAATACTCACAACACAACCAAATACAGAAACACTCTGCAAATACTCACAATGCAACCAAATACAGAAATGTATTGCAAATACCCACAACGCAAAAATGCACTGCAAATACTCATAACGCAACCAAATACAGAAACACATTGCAAATACTCACAACACAACTAAATACAGAAACACTCTGCAAATACTCACAATGCAACCAAATACAGAAATGCATTGCAAATACTCACAACGCAAAAACGCACTGCAAATTCTCACAACATAACTAAATACAGAAACACTCTGCAAATACTCACAATGTAACCAAATACAGAAATGCATTGCAAATACTCACAACACAAAAACGCACTGCAAATACTCACACTGCAACTAAATACAGAAATGCATTGCAAATACTCAAAACACAACTAAATACAGAAACACTCTGCAAATACTCATAATGCAACCAAATACAGAAACGCATTGCAAATACTCACAACACAACTAAATACAGAAGCACTCTGCAAATACTCACAATGCAACCAAATACAGAAATGCATCGCAAATACTCAACACAAAAATGCACTGCTAATACTCACACTGCAGCTAAATACAGAAACACTCTGCAAATACTCACAGTGCAACCAAATACAGAAACGCATTGCAAATACTCACAATGAAAAAACACACTGAAAATACTCACAATGCAACCAAATACAGTAACACGCTGCAAATACACACAACGCAAAAACACACTGCAAATACTCATAACGCAACCAAATACAGAAATGCACTGCAAATACTCACAAAGCAAAAATGCGCTGCAAATACTCACAATGCAACCAAATACAGAAACACTCTGCAAATACTCACAATGCAACCAAATACAGAAACGCATTGCAAATACTCACAACGCAAAAATGCACTGCAAATACTCACAACGGAACTAAATACAGACACACCCTGCAAATACTCACAATGCAACCAAATACAGAAACACTCTGCAAATACTCACAACACAACCAAATACAGAAACACTCTGCAAATACTCACAATGCAACCAAATACAGAAATGTATTGCAAATACCCACAACGCAAAAATGCACTGCAAATACTCATAACGCAACCAAATACAGAAACACATTGCAAATACTCACAACACAACTAAATACAGAAACACTCTGCAAATACTCACAATGCAACCAAATACAGAAATGCATTGCAAATACTCACAACGCAAAAACGCACTGCAAATTCTCACAACATAACTAAATACAGAAACACTCTGCAAATACTCACAATGCAACCAAATACAGAAATGCATTGCAAATACTCACAACACAAAAACGCACTGCAAATACTCACACTGCAACTAAATACAGAAACACATTGCAAATACTCACAACACAACTAAATACAGAAACGCTCTGCAAATACTCACAATGCAACCAAATACAGAAATGCATTGCAAATACTCACAACGCAAAAACGCACTGTAAATTCTCACAACATAACTAAATACAGAAACACTCTGCAAATACTCATAATGCAACCAAATACAGAAACGCATTGCAAATACTCACAACACAACTAAATACAGAAGCACTCTGCAAATACTCACAATGCAACCAAATACAGAAATGCATCGCAAATACTCAACACAAAAATGCACTGCAAATACTCACACTGCAGCTAAATACAGAAACACTCTGCAAATAATCACAGTGCAACCAAATACAGAAACTCATTGCAAATACTCACAACGCAAAAATGCACAGCAAATACTCACCATGCATCTAAATACAGAAACGCATTGCAAATACTCACAACACAAAAATGCACTGAAAATACTCACAACGGAACTAAATACAGAAACACTCTGCAAATACTCACAACACAAAAATGCACTGCAAATACTCACAACGCAACCAAATACAGAAATGCACTGCAAATACTCACAATGCAAAAATGCGCTGCAAATACTCACAACGCAACCAAATACAGAAACGTGCTCCAAATATTCACAACGCAAAAATGCACTGCAAATACTCACAACGCAACCAAATACAGAAATACACTGCAAATACTCACAACTCAAAAATGCACTGCAAATACTCAAAACGCAAAAACGCGCTGAAAATACTCACAACGTAACCAAATACAGAAACACTCTGCAAATACTCACAATGCAACCAAATACAGAAATACGCTGCAAATACTCACAACACAACCAAATACAGAAACGTGCTGCAAATACTCACAACGCACATACGATCAGGGTGTTAAAATAAACAACAACAACAACAAAAAACACACCTTTCAGGTCATTGACAACATCATTGACGAGTAGACATTGAACAATAAGCAGTCCCAGCCAGGTTCGTCACTTGTTGGGGTTCCCTTGAAACAGCGCATTGAGCTTTGTGCTATTTGCAGTGTGCTTCTGTATTTGGTTGCATTGTGAGTATTTGCAGCATGTTTCTGTATTTGGTTGCAATGTATTTGCAGTGCGTTTCTGTATTTGGTTGCGTTGTATTTGCAGTGCGTTTCTGTATTTGTTTGCGTTGTGAGTATTTGCAGGACGTGTTGTCAATATGATGGAGATGTTTTCTTAATTTGCTAGTGTTTTTTTTCTATTTGCATGTGTTTTCTTCAGTTGCAGCGCACTGAGCTTTGAGCTATTTGCAGCGCATTTCTGTATTTGGTTGTGTTGTGAGTATTTGCAGCATGTGTTGGCAAACTGATGAAGATATTTTCTTATTTTGCTGGTGTTTTTTTTTTTTCTATGTGCATGTGTTTTCTTCAGTTGCAGCATGTTGAGCTCTCTCGGCCACCGTACAACAAACAATATCGAAGAGACGAAAAATGTGCATCATGGAGATTAATAAACAGTTTAAAATAAAAGATACTATTGATGTAAATACTGTATATTGGGGGAAAACACTGCAAGACACCAGTGCTGTTACAATGTTTTCATGTTTTATAATTTTTATTTATTTTTTTTTTTTTTGAAAAGGAGAAACTAGAACATGATAGTTTCAAATAATCCTATTCATAATAATAAGGTGAAAGGGGAAATGGAAAAAAAAAAGGTTCATGCTGCTCCTTTCCACACATCAGCAGTTCATAAAGTGCAGCTTCTACAAAAATGTATTTTTTTTTTTTTTTTTGCTTTACAGATGAATGAAAGTCATACAGGTTTGTAACGGCATGAGGGCAAGTAAGTGATGCCAAAACATTTATTTTTAGATGACCTAGCCCTTTAACACTCAAACTCACTGCTTGTAAAGACTTCTGGTGTCAGCAATAGATTCAGCGAGATAACACAGATAACCCTACAGCTGAGAGAGATAAGCAGTGAAGGAACAGACAGAAAAGAGCAGCAGCAAATGAAAAAAGAAAGGGAGAAAGAAAATAGAGAGAAACAGACAGAGGGCAACAGGAGGCCTTGGCCTCCGCTGATCCTCCTCAAATGATAAACAGACAATTAACTGGTCAATTCTACCCGCGTGTGTGCGGCAAGGACCAATGAGCCATACGCCCTGCCTGAGGACGGTCATTCCCATCACACACACACTCGGCCATCCACCCCCAGGGGCCCATTCTATAGTCAACGCGCGACTGATTCTTGGCACCCTCCATTATTTAGAAGCCTCTCAAACGAGGCAGCTCATTGGCAGTCCACTTACATGAAAAGGTGAGGAGCCACACCAGACCTGCTTGAATCCCTTTTGGACAAACGTGTGTGTCTGTGTGTGGGTGGAGTGGAGGCTTGAACGCTTAAATAGATTGTTTGGTGCCCCTCCAATGTCTTCTATGGCTATCCTCGGTTTGGTTCAAGTGCATCGAGGGTCCTTTGGTGTCTGTGTATAGGTAAACGCAAGCAACAATGCTAAACTGGAAGGACATGCTGAGGATAAAGACAGCAACAGGTGTGAAGACAGGTGTGATCTGAAGAGACAACTATAACACATCCCTTTTGAAAAAGAAGTACATTTTATTATATTTTTGAAAAGCAGAACTTTTATACTTAATTGCATGTTTCTTGCATTAAATGATTGTTTATGTATTATAGTTTACATTTATATTAAATACTTTAAATGTAATATCAAATAAAACACTACAGTTATCAGTAATCCTGACACATTCAATACAATTAAGCACACTTCTTTTTCACAAAGGTAACTCTGACAATAAACAGATACCCCATGCTATTTCTCACATACACCATATGCTGCTTCTACTTCCGAAAACAGGACAAATGGATGCTTTTATGCGGCCAGCGTACGAGGCCTCAAACCATTGTGGCACATCACATTGCATCAAACCCCAGGGTGCACAGGGTGTAAGTAAGCAATTCGAACGTCACAAACTGTGGCCCAACAGCTTTTAGATTAATTTTAGATTTTAGCTCTAGAAAGCTTGTTTAGACTGAAATCTAGTTTGGCCAAACAATGACAGACAGAAGAAAGAGTTTTCTGTAAATCAATTCTAACAAAACAGTGTCCAAACCACAGTTTAGTGTTGCTTTCATGGTCACCAAATCAATTCGCAGCTATTAGCTATCCTATCAATCCTATTAATTAGTCCATCCTATCAATCCTATCCTATCAATTTCCAATGGAACAAAAACAAGTTCTGCCCTACATTTTTTTTCTCATTTGAGAAGCCGTTTCACTCAGATATGCCATAATAATGAAAAAGAGACCATTGCAATTTCCATTTCATGCCACCTTTAAGAGAAGATCAGTGTCCGAGAAAAACATATATTATTTGCACACATGCTTGATCTGAATTAATCCATTTTATCAGCTGTTGGTTGAGAGCTCTACTGCTGGTAGGGGTTCTAGGATGAGACCTGCTCTGTTGGGAGCCAGTAGAGGAAGGTGCCGCTTCAGCAGTTGATAAGATGTTCTGCTTTATGCATATTCACAGAAGAACTGAAGATTCAACCTGGGAATTAATGAGATCAACTGTATTCCAGCAAGTTACCACCATCCACTGACACAAAACAAGCTGTGAGGAATATTTGACATTGTGTGTCCCTTTATAGCCATAGCAGTCCCGAATTATGAAACCTAAAAAAAAATAAATAAATAAAAAAAATATTTAAAATGTTGCAAATTACTTTTGATAAATATCAAGTTCAGTCATGAAACTCTAGAGGGTGCAGGCTGATAGGCCCTTTACATGCAATCTGCAAGCAATCACATTTCTGAGTTAGTTTTGCACTGTTCTCAGTTCAGTTTTCTGTGTTTTCTTTGTTCATGCTCTTCTGTTGCCATGGTTTTTGATTTGCCCTTATGTGTCTCACCTGTGTCTTGTTAATTAGTGTTTCCTTGTGTATATATAGTCCTCATTTTTATTTAGTCTTGGTCTTATCTCGTCTCACAACAGGTGTTGTTCTGTTTTCCTTCAAGGGATGTTCCACAAATTCATTGAGCAGGTATTACATCAATGCGAACCCTGTAACTATATCGGAGAGAGTGAGGAGGATCTTTCACCCGCAGTCCCACCCACCCAGCCTATCAACGAGCCCACCAGTGATGGAACCAGAACCCACCACAAAAAAAAAAAAAAAAAAAAGAAGCCAAAAGAAGCCTAGCGTGACCAGGTATGTGAGCTGGCCATCATGTCCATCAAGGAGCATCCCCTGAGGCCAAGTTCGTCCCGAGGCCCGAGCCAGAAGAGGAATCTGACCATGTGTGTGAGCCCGTCCCTGTCTCCGTTCCTGTGGTGGTTCTCATAGAGTACGAGGGCATGTAATTGCCCCACCCAGAGTGACAATGCTGATGTGAGTGTGCTGACTTTGAACCCCATTATTGAGGAGTGTGTGAGGATCGTCAACATCTCTGTTTCATCACCCAGTACCAAGTCTGTTTCGTCGCCCAGCACCATGTCAGTGTGGTTTATGATGCTCCCACCTTGCCTCCCACTCCCACCTCCTCTGCCTATCCCATACTGACCAAGAAAGTCGTGTTTGAACTCTCTGCTTGTCCCGCAGCAGCCAAGGAGGCCATTTTTGAAATCTCTGCCTAATATGTATCGGCCAAGATGGTCGCTTCATAACCCAATGCATATGCTATCCAGTTCTTTGTCCCTGACTCCACTGGCTCCCTTCAGTCCTTTGGCTCCTCCTTCGCTGGCTCCTCTCAGCAGCTTGGATCCCCCTTGGACTTCCTGTTCACCAGCTCTGCCCTGGTCTGTCAACCCTCTGGCTCCTCCTCGAACATCCAAGCCCGTCACTCCACCTCAGCCTGTCAACCAGTCGGCTCTACCTTGGCTCCTCCCTCCCTCCTGCTCTGCCTTGGACAGTCATTGCCCTGCCTACGCTACGGACTACCGGTCCTTCAGCTGTGCCTCGTCCCTCTACCCCTTCAGCTCCAACGGGCTACTCCTTCCCTTTGGCTCCACCTCGGTCCTCAGTCACACTGACTCCGCCTCAGTCTTCTGGCACCCTGGCTTCACCTTGGCCACTCATTCCTGCCTTGGTCTCCAGGACCTTTAGTGTCGCCTGGTCTCTTTGGTTTTTCAGCTCCGCCTGGGTCTCCAACTCCACCAGCTCCACCTCTGACTGTCGTCCTCCTGTTTCCGCCTGGCCTCTACATCAAGGCTTCACCATAGCTCCTCCCGCGGTTGTCTCCTCCCTGGCTCCTCCCATCATCTCCTCCCTGGCTCCTCCTTCGTCCTGGGTTGTCCCATCTGCCAGCTTAATGGAATTTTTAGCTGGTGGGTAAATGGTGAAAAACATAATTGAAGGAGTGACCTGGGTCTTGGTGGTAAGTTTTGCATAGCCACTCATTTTCCAAAGAAAATGTTAAAATCTTGTTCAAATATCTGATCATACACTAGGTACTTGACCTCCAATATTTATTTGATTTTAAGGTGTCATTGTTTTTCAGATCAACGGAAATCACATCTGAAAGAAGTGTGTATGACAAAGAGACAAGTCACTAAAAGCCAACAGGATTTTTTTTTTTTTTTTTTTTTAAGAGTTATCTTTGTCACTGCCAGCAAGAAAATGTTCGTTTATCATCTCCAATTTATAAAGACATGCAGGCAAACATATTCTCCTCTTCAAGATGAAAAACAAGTGTAGATAACAGAACTGATGTGGTCGTGGTTTGTTTTTCCTCAAATCTGACAAAATCCATTGTGTATATAAGATAATTCAGACGTGAAAACATGTGTATAAAAGATAGAAAGAGATACTGAGAAAAGAGTATTTCTAAAATAGTCTATTCTTGCTGAAAAAAAAAACATCCTAAAGGCTAACTAAACAGTGTGCTGGGTGGGTACACTCAATTGCTTCCTCCACTCTTCCCCATCAAAATCACTCAGATTCGCTCATGTAAAACATGATTTCTAATTGCTATATTTAATATGTTAATGATTTAATTATTCTTTTAATTAATTTGTTACGACTAAATGACTGACTTAATTCAAGGGCTCTCGGCTTATCTGGGAGAGATGAACGAGTGAGTGGCAGTTGTTTGCTGATGAGTTACGCACAACGCTGGGTTTAGAAAGACAAACTAGAGTTGTATTTAGAAAGACAAACTTGTGCACTGGGAGACTGTCTACAGAGTCAGTGGAGCATGTAAAATACTATTTAGTGAATCATTTAGAGCCTCAAACTACCAGCCCATTGTAAATAGTTTATCCTTAATCTGGTTGTAAATAAATTTTCACTTTTCTTATCCCATAGTCCTCTTGAAAAGAATCTTGAAGAGGGGGAGAGAGAGAGAGAGAGAGAGAGAGAGAGAGAGAGAGAGAGAGAGAGAACATTAACCTTATATAATGTTAATTTCAACATTTACTAATACATTGTTAAAATAAAAAAAAAAAATCTGTAAATATTATTTAATAAACATGAATTAGCAATGAGCAGTTGTGTTTTTTTTTTTCAGCTAGCATTAACAAAGATTAATAAATACTGTAACAAATGTATTGCTTATTGTTAGTTCATGTTAATGCAATAACTAACATTAATGGGATCTTATTGTAAAGTGTTACCATATATAAACCAAAAACAAATGCACTGTAAACTTTCAAAAACTAGAAACCTTGAGTTTCAGAGTAGGTTTAGAGATGACAAAATGATATAAATCCAACCTGGTTTAGATCAGGTTCAACACTCCATATAAACATTCTCTGTCAACTCAGGATTTGATCCAGAGTTTATCCATTAACTCTGGAGCCTGAAAGTGTGACATGTACAGCAAACATCCAATCACACTGAACATGGAGAGCATCCGTTTGATTCATTTCCTGGGTAGCAACTGAAACCGCCTACTATTTAGTAAATTTCTACATAGTCCTCTGATACAATAGCTACAGCTCCAATATGTAGTTACAGCTGAAATACAACATGGCATGAGCTTGTCTCTCTACAAGCAAATCCTTCCAATAAAAATCTCAAAGAACCTGCAGTGTCTGATGTAGCCGATCGTCAATGGGACCACGTTTTGTCTTTAATTGCTACTGCTGTAATGTATTATGCAGATCATTTATTCAATTTGGAGTCAGTAGCCAGTGAAAAACTCAATATTTGGACTTTAAAGGTCAAGCATTAGTATTCCAAAGTGCGTTTGTGCTGTTTATTCTTTAGCAATTGCCTCACCAAATAAAACAATTGGTGAGCACATGTGTAGAGTTTTTAAAAGGACAGAAAAAAAACTGTCCCTGATTGAAAGCACCGGTTTATTTTCAAAATAAGCCTGTTATTACCTAATGATTAAAAAAAAAATGCATGCGTCTTATTAATGATTCATTTATAATATGTCATATTTGCATTTCACATGGGTTTACAGACAGGGAAACCGTATCGTGGACAGTTTACATATGGGATTGCAGAGGGGGAATCACAGCATATGGGCATTTAGCCCAGTACTGGGCCTGGCGTCCGGCTGGAGGAACTTGATTCAGGGTTCGCCAAGTGGGGAACTCACCTGAAGAGCATGTATTCCCCCCGTCAGAAGGGAATGGCACTGCAAGGTGTGACACCGAGCCAGACATTCCCGCACATTACCTGTTTGTACCCAACACACGGGATGAAACCAGCTCCACTCAGAGATTGTAGAATCTTGCGAATGTGTTAGGTGTCACCCAGCCCACAGCTCTGCAGATGTCCACTAGAGAGGCACTGTGCACCAACGCCCAGGAGGATTCAACACCCTGAGTGGAGTGAGCTCTCACCTCAAGGGGGACTGGTACGCCAAGGTAATGGCGTCCACTATCCAGTGGGGCAACCTCTACTTGGAGACAGCCTTTCCCTGAACTTCCTTTGCCCGAACTCAAGACATGATTCACTGACCAAAAATGCCTGCAGGTCCCCCATCCTCTTGAAGGAAATGAGCGCAGTCAGGAGCACTGTCTTTAGAGACAGGATCTTGAGCCAGACTGTCTAGAAAGGACAACAGAGTGGTCCCAGGAAGGGATGTAGCCAGTGCTGTAGCGGTCTCATATGCATCAATCCGAGTGGCGTTACCGCGGCTGAGGATGCCATATGCCCCAGGAGCCTCTGAAGTTGTTTCAGTGGAACCGCTATCTTCCACCTGAATGTATTCAGGCAGTTTAGCACTGACTGTGTGCACTCGTTGATGAGACACACCATCATACTGACCGAGTCCAACTCCATACCAAGAAAAGAGATACTCTGCGCGGGGGAGAGCTTGCTCTTTTCCCAGTTGACCCGAAGCCCCAGATGGCAGAGGTGCCTGAGCACCAGGTCTTTGTGTTCGCATAACTGATCCCAAGAGTGAGCTAGAATGAGCCAATCATTCAAGATGTGAATGCCCATCTCCCTAGCCTAAGGGTAAGGGCAGCCTCCGCAACTTTGGTACAGACGCAGGAAAACAGGTACAGCCCAAAGGGGGGACCTTGTACTGATATGCTCGACTCTTGAAAGCAAAGCGTAGGAATGGTCTGTCAAGGTAAAATCAAGACATGAAAGTACACATCCTTCAGGTCGATTGCTGAAAGAAAAAGAAACTGCACTGTGAAATTGTTTTTTTCAAAGTTGTAAATTAAAGATTATTGGAGTATGTTTTACAAGAAAATACCATTTCATGTTTAATTCAATGTGTTACTTGCCATTTCTTTGTAATTGTTTGTGAAATTTACTAGCAATTTCTGAGTGACCACATTTTTTTTTAAGTGTGAAAGGAAATGTTTTACATAATCACATTGGATACACATCAATCTAATGTAAAGATTGATGTGTATCCAATGTGGCCACTGTAAACCCTAGATATATGCATTACACTCTTGTAGGGCAGACTCCTAGTTGGCGTATATTGCAGCTTGCGTAAATACCTGCACAAAGATGGCATTTTAGCATGATTACCTGCGTGATAGAGAGTCGAGGAGAGTAATAGGAGATTAATTATGGGACTTCAGCACGGCTGGTTCAGCAAGCATGCCCTAGCATCTGTTGCTGAGAAGAGCTAATCTAGAATGAGGGTGGATTTGGTAGAGAGGTTTGTTCTCATCTGTCACTTTGCCATTTCCAAGAGCTTGAGCAAGTGCAGAAACCACAGTGCTTTGTTGACGGTTCCTGGAATTAGACACAGCAACCAGAGGTCACGAATTGCTTAATGCTCCAAAACAGGAGTTAGGAAAAGCCAGATCTATTAACCTAAAACCAAAACCAATATGGCCCAAAGCTGCTTAGTTTTTGTCAAAGTGAGATTTAGCTGGAAGTGTCTCTGCCGTCTGAGCTTTTTTTTAAAGAACTCAATCGCATGGAATTACAGAGACAAAACAAACTGCTGGAGATTTCTGTTTACCATGAAAATATTTGCCATTTCTCCAGATCTGAAGCCTGAGGGATTGTGGTAAGCCAACATCATTGTAGCTTTCTTTAACATATGAGCTCATGCAATCACTGATAATATCACAAAAACCTTTATTTTGAGTCTCTGTTGCTAATATATATAATTACAAAAGCCACATATAGAGGATTTTTTGTACATTTGAATATGTCAAAAATAAAATGTGCTCACCCAAATGTAATTCCAAATAATTTCAAAACCAATACTTAATATGGAAATAATATACTTCAAAAGAATAGACTTGACTTGGACACTTAATTGCATTTACAAATGCAATTAGCTGAACTTTATAGTGCTTTTTTGACCCACTTAAGTAGGACTTAAGTACATCTTTATATGTAATTTCATAAGCACTTCTATTGTCTTTGAAATATTGCTAAAGTGCACAGCTGAATATATGACAAGCATTTATGGTAAACTAAAATATACTTTAATAAATGCACTGTCATTTCTAAACTTGTTTGTCATGTATTTTTAATTACACATTGGTGATTAAAGAAGTTGCAATTTAGTACATGTAAAATATATTATCTTTAAATATATTATCTTTAAATATATTATCGAATAACACACTACAGTTAAAACTGTATTCAAGTACTTTATCCCCCTGTTTCACAGACAAGGCTTAAGCCCAGACTAAAATGCATGTTTGAGCTGTCGTAACTGAAAGTAACTTGCACTGACATATCTTAAAAATATGTCACTGCCATTGTTTGGTATATGACTTGTCCATAGACAGCAATTTAACCATCACTTTCAAGTTCCCTGACATTGATGGAAATTTCTGGCAATCCACGTTTTCACTGTAATGTGGTAGGGGGCGCTATTACGCCTCTTCTGAAAAAGTACAGAATCTCCAGATCAAAACACAGCCGGAAAAGAAGCAGAAGCAAGCAATGGCTATGTCCGAAAACTTAGTCAGCTGACTTGTTGCCTCACTGCCTTATCAGGCAATGACTTTGTAGGCAGCGTTTGCACACAAAGGTAACTCACAGAACAGATTTCGGACAGACTTCTGAAGCACTGTAATGGTTTAAAGAGTTTTGGTGATAACTATGCATAACTACGCACTATGTTCAGATATTCATAAAACTAAATATTCTGGGGGCCATGAAAGTTTTGTGAAAATGATCAAAAACACTGGAGAAAATATGGACCCTCACATAAAACTATTGCATAGCTGTGCAGTTTTGCCTGTGAATAAGATTCTTGATATTTTTGTGTAAACTGTTCTTTTAATAAACTGATTATTTATAGCACACATATCACACAGTGTTAGCCACATGATGTGACCTCAACCAATCAAACATCCCACAAGAGCATGTAAATAATAAGTCACTGTCATACGGTCATCAAATCAATGTTACAATGCCACTGTTGCATATCACTTGATTGGCCATATAGCTAATGGATTAGGCTTATATATATATATATATATATATATATATATATATATATATATATATATATATATATATAAAGCCTCCTGGCATTTCTGGCTAGATTTTATTAGGTGGCTGACTCCTGTGTTCCCATGGCAATGGCTCACTGTGTTATTGGGGGAGGGGCAGTGCCTCTCTGGAAGTGCTAGTCCAAGCCAATGAGCCCCTCCTGGGCCCAGCGATGAGCTAAATTATTTTTAATGGATCTTCATAAAACCATCTGTAACAGCACACCTGCACACTGGAAGGGCTATCGACAGAGTGATTAGGACCACAGGACCAGCAGATTGCTCTGAAATGTGTAATCATTTTGTTGTATGCCACATAGGAAGGCATTCATTTTCTCTAGTGTATGTTTTTCACAGGGTGTGATCAGAAAAACATACATTTTACTGGGATCGTCAGAAGCTGTAAGACCATAAGGTGATGGAGTTGCCTTTCCATTTTTGAAAATATTGCAGTCAGATCAAACTAAAATTATGAACCTAATGTTTTTGATTACTGATGATATTTGATAACAGCTAATATATTTATTTTTCAGTATAGGGGAAGCAGAGGAGGGTTGTAACACTACCTTCTGTACTCACTTCTACTGAAATCACACAAAGACTGACAAAATTGAACAGTTATATAGCTGACATTTGACCATTTTGAAAGTGACTAATATAGACTAATAACACACTGTTGTTTTTTAAGCCAATGTTTTCAACATGTTTGCTCTTTTAAACTGAAATATTTCACAATTCCCTGGTGAAAAATAAGTGTGTTTATTTGTATTGAATGTGTACTTATAGTGTACTTAAAATCTTAAAAGTATATTTTAAAAAAAAACTACTTGTCTTGCAGATATTAATTAAATAAAAGGCCAAGTGTACTTTAAAAGAATAGGCCTATATACCGTACGTTCATGACTGTTTCTCAACACACTTAAATACACTTTCCAAAAGTGCACTTTGTAATAATGTCAAATTATCACATATTGCATACTTCCCTATACTATATACAAACCCGATTCCAAAAAAGTTGGGACACTGTACAAATTGTGAATAAAAAAGGAATGCAATGATGTGGAAGTTTCAAATTTCAATATTTTATTCAGAATACAACATAGATGACATCAAATGTTTAAACTGAGAAAATGTATCATTTTAAGGGAAAAATAAGTTGATTTTAAATTTCATGGCATCAACACATCTCAAAAAAGTTGGGACAAGGCCATGTTTACCACTGTGTGGCATCCCCTCTTCTTTTTATAACAGTCTGCAAACGTCTGGGGACTGAGGAGACAAGTTGCTCAAGTTTAGGAATAGGAATGTTGTCCCATTCTTGTCTAATACAGGCTTCTAGTTGCTCAACTGTCTTAGGTCTTCTTTGTCGCATCTTCCTCTTTATGATGCGCCAAATGTTTTCTATGGGTGAAAGATCTGGACTGCAGGCTGGCCATTTCAGTACCCGGATCCTTCTTCTACGCAGCCATGATGTTGTAATTGATGCAGTATGTGATCTGGCATTGTCATGTTGGAAAATGCAAGGTCTTCCCTGAAAGAGACGACGTCTGGATGGGAGCATATGTTGTTCTAGAACTTGGATATACCTTTCAACATTGATGGTGCCTTTCCAGATGTGTAAGCTGCCCATGCCACACGCACTCATGCAACCCCATACCATCAGAGATGCAGGCTTCTGAACTGAGCGCTGATAACAACTTGGGTTGTCCTTGTCCTCTTTAGTCCGGATGACATGGCATCCCAGTTTTCCAAAAAGAACTTCAAATTTTGATTCGTCTGACCACAGAACAGTTTTCCACTTTGCCACAGTCCATTTTAAATGAGCCTTGGCCCAGAGAAAACGCCTGCGCTTCTGGATCATGTTTAGATATGGCTTCTTTTTTGACCTATAGAGTTTTAGCCGGCAACGGGCGAATGGCACGGTGGATTGTGTTCACCGACAATGTTTTCTGGAAGTATTCCTGAGCCCATGTTGTGATTTCCATTACAGTAGCATTCCTGTATGTGATGCAGTGCCGTCTAAGGGCCCGAAGATCACGGGCATCCAGTATGGTTTTCCGGCCTTGACCCTTACGCACAGAGATTGTTCCAGATTCTCTGAATCTTTGGATGATATTATACACTGTAGATGATGATAACTTCAAACTCTTCGCAATTTTTCTCGGAGAAACTCCTTTCTGATATTGCTCCACTATTTTTCGCCGCAGCATTGGGGGAATTGGTGATCCTCTGCCCATCTTGACTTCTGAGAGACACTGCCACTCTGAGAGGCTCTTTTTATACCCAATCATGTTGCCAATTGACCTAATAAGTTGCAAATTGGTCCTCCAGCTGTTCCTTATATGTACATTTAACTTTTCCGGCCTCTTATTGCTACCTGTCCCAACTTTTTTGGAAAGTGTAGCTCTCATGAAATCCAAAATGAGCCAATATTTGGCATGACATTTCAAAATGTCTCACTTTCAACATTTGATATGTTATCTATATTCTATTGTGAATAAAATATAAGTTTATGAGATTTGTAAATTATTGCATTCCTTTTTTATTCACAATTTGTACAGTGTCCCAACTTTTTTGGAATCGGGTTTGTAGGTGAAAAACAGTATGCAACAAAAGAAGTATGTCCGAATTCACAGTACTAATAAAAGAGTAGGCAAAAAGTGACCTACTGCTTCCGGCGAGATTCTGAATTGTGCATACAATGGACACTTTACAGTCCCATGAGGACATGGGAAAGGATTTGTGAATGGCAGTGAACCGACCCAACTGACGCTGGTAGGTCACATGATAATGACAGTAAGGCGAATGTAGTATGTCCAAATTATATTCATACTACGCACATTCATACTATATAAAGTACTTTTTTAGTGGTCATGAAGTAATTACTTATTCAAAGTAAGCACCTACTCAAGAGAGTATGCGATTTCGGACGCAGCCTTATTCTGATGTGTTGACTAACATATACTAAAGCACATGTAAAGTACTCCATTATCTTTTTAACTGTCGTTATTTGATATTAAATTTAAAGTTAATATATTTTAAATGTACTAAATTGCAGTACATTAAAAATTTAATTCAAAATATAATAATAATAATAATAATAATAATAATAATAATAATAATTCACAATAGAACATAGCAATAGAACATAACATAACAAATGTATAAACAGAGAAATTTTACAATTTTATGCACACAATGAGCTCATTTCAAATTTTATGCCTGCTACAGGTCTCAAAATAGTTGGGACGGGGGCATGTTTACCATGGTATAGCATCTCCTCTTCTTTTCAAAACAGTTTGAAGACATCTGGAAATTGAAGTAATGAGTTTCTGGAGTTTTGGTGTTGGAATTTGGTCCCATTCTTGCCTGATATAGGTTTCCAGCTGCTGAAGAGTTCGTGGTTATCTTTGACGTATTTTTCGTTTGATGATGCACCAAATGTTCTCTATAGGTGAAAGATCTGGACTGCAGGCAGGCCAATTCAGCACCTGGACTCTTCTACGATGAAGCCATGCTGTTGTAATAGCTGCAGTATGTGGTTTTGCATTGTCCTGCTAAAATACACGAGGCCTTCCCTGAAATAGATGTCATCTGGAAACCTTTATATACCTTTCAGCATTCATAGTGCCTTCCAAAACATGCAAGCTGCTCATACCATATGCACTTGTGCACCCCCATACCATCAGAGATCGTCACAGCGTCCATGATTTCCAACAAGAATGTCAAATTTGGACTCGTCTGACCATAGAACACTTTTCCACTTTGAAACAGTCCATTTTAAATGAGCCTTGGCCCACAGGACATGACGGCGCTTCTGGACCATGTTCACATATGGCTTCCTTTTTGCATGATAGAGCTTTAGTTGGCATCTACAGATGGCACGGCGGATTGTGTTTACTGACAGTGGTTTCTGGAAGTATTCCTGGACCCGTTTAGTAATGTCATTGACACAATCATTTCGATGAGTGATGCAGTGTCGTCTGAGGGCCCGAAGACCACGGGCATCCAATAAAGGTCCTCGGCTTTGTCCCTTGCACACAGAGATTTCTCCAGTTTCTCTGAATCTTTTGATGATCTTATGTACTGTAGATGATGAGATTTTCAAAGCCTTTGTAATTTGACATTGAGAAACATTGTTTTCTACAATCTTTTTACGCACTCTTTCACAGCTCTGCCCATCTTTACTTCTGAGAGACTCTGCCTCTCTAAGACATCCCTTTTATAGCTAATCATGTTACAGACCTGATATCAGTTAACTTAATTAGTTGCTAGATGTTCTCCCAGCTGAATCTTTTCAAAATTTCTTGCTTTTTCAGCCATTTGTTGCCCCCGTGCCAACTTTTTTCAAATTTGAAATGAGCTCATTTAGTGGATAAAAGTGTAAAATTTCTCCCTTTAAACATTTGTTATGTTATCTATGTTCTATTGTGAATAAAATTTTGGCTCATGTGATTTGAAAGTCTTTTAGCTTTCACTTTATTCAAATTTAAAAAACGTCCCAACTTTCGGATTGGTTTTAAATACATTACAAGTTTCAATAGGAATGACATTAAAGTATATTAAATGCTTGTCAGTACATTAAGCAGTACACGTTCAACACTTTAATCATATTTCAAAGACAACCGAATAATGAATCTATATATAAGGATATACTTAGAGGGTCTTAAGTAAATGTACCTAAGTGGGTCAAAAAAGTTCAGCTAATTGCATGTAACATATATTTAAACTATAAAATATTTTCATTTAATGGTAAACATGCAGTTAAGTGTCTGAAAACATTACATTTAGTTTGCAGTTAAGTATATTAATTAAAAAAAAAAAAAAAAAAATCATGTACAACATTTAAACTGATATCCATGTGTTAAGCCCAGAACACACCAAGCCGACGGTCGGCCGTCGGGCAGTTTTTGTTCGTCGGCCGACTAAGTTTTCTCAGTGTGTTCCGCACCATCAACTGAAGTTGGTCCTCGTCGGCTTTTTTCCGGCTGATTTGACATGTTGAATCGGCGTCGGAGCTCATCGGTCAGTCGGGCCATCTGATCATTCTGATTGGCTGTTCAGCTACTGCCACCTGCTGGTACGGAAATGCAGGCGCAGAACGGACGTGCTACTTGGCCGTCGGGTGTCGAGCATCGGTGTGGTGTGTTAGGGCAACTTTAGACCCAGACGCTGCCGACGTGAGCCAACCTCGCAGTCCGCTTTCGTCGCCACTAGTTCGCCGGTGTCGGCTTGGTGTGTTCCGGGCTTTACAATCCAGACTAATGTTACAGCTCACCAGGTATTAGTTTGTAACAACAGGCTATAACTCTTTGCATTTGACATTAATTCGCACACTTTAGGGAAGAGTTGTAGACTTCAAAACAACTTATTTTTAAGTTTAAGGTAAATGGTTAAATAGGTTTTTTTAAAGCAAAAAACTTACAACCATACCCAGTCTGCCCAACAGTGTTTTGCTAGTAGGTGAATGATGCTTTGTCCAGATAGCTCTATTCTCCTATTAAAATGTGCTCTGTTATACTGTTTTTAAATGGACCATTTGACCTGGCTGTAGGTGTGTGTCTGTGATAAATAAAGGTTAATTGTAAAAGTTAATCTTTGCGGCTTTCCAAAGTAATGACGTTTAGGGGCGATCCAAGCTTTATAATGACCCACCACCTCACACGGATCCATAGCCTGCAGTCAGTACTCAGCACTAGTAATCTCCATTTAAAATTCTGTTCACATGATATGTCATCTTATTAGTATAAGGTGGATTATCACAGTGGAGAGCAGTGCATAGGACAGGAGTAAGTCTGTGGAGAATATTGAGTGTAGCGGAATTGATTAACCTGCTATGCTAACCATCAAAACAACATAACCCACCACGAGCAGAGACATATGTCAGTCAATAAAAGTCAAATCACACAGCTGCACAGTATCAATCAGGTGCATCATAAATATTCTGATCATCCCGAAGCATCTCTTGAAAACAGAGTCCGAAGTTTAGACCTCATCAAGTCATCATAACCCAGCACGACCTGTCCTCATTGGCTATTCTAAGGCCGTGTAGGTTTTGTTGTTATTTGCCTGGCGTTATTTATTTATTTATTTACTTATTTTTACCCCAGGGACAACCCCCAAGTGCCCTTTAATGCTATGATTTATACAAGACAGACATTGTCCTTGCAAGCCTGGCAGATAGTTTAACAAAATTGAATGAGATCAAATTTAACGCAACCTCCATTGGGGTTGGCCACATTATTTTGAAGTGCTTCATTACAATGGAAGAGAAGGCTGGGTATCTTCATTTGGGACACTGGAGACCTCAATTCATCACATTCAATAAAGAACTGGAGCAGTGCCACAACACAAGGAGCAACTGTAACAAGTGCAAAAAGAAGCACTCGCTTGCGTATAAATTGCTTTTACTTAAGAAACAATGCATAAGGCTAAACCACAGATGTAAGGAACCGTCTCATTTAAATATGCCTGAGACGGAATGAAAAATGTTTCTTGAGGCTTTTAGTTGACTGAAATACTTTCAAGTAAAGAATTCAAATCCATTCCACGAACAGTTCTCTGATCATCTGTGCACACAAAACTAGCAGGGGCAGGCTGAATTCATCAGTCTCCATCAGTGATACGTTTCTCGAAAGCATTCCCTGTTGAAAAAAAACAGCATATGCTGGTTAGATATGTTTTGAAGCATATTTTGAAGCTGGTTTGAGCTAGTTTATGCTGGTCCTTAGCTGTTCATGACCTGGTTTAAGCTGGTCAAGTGCTGGCTGGTCCTAAGCAACTAGCTCCAGCTCAGGACCAGCTTAGGACCAGCAATTGACCAGCTCATGACCAGCTAAGGACCAGCATAAACCAGCTCAAACTAGCTTCCATGCTTCAAAACATATCTAACCAGCATATGCTGTTTTTTTCGGTAACACTTTAGTATAGGGAACACATATTCACTGACTTTTCCCTCAATAAATTCCTAATTTACTGCTCATTAATAGTAAGTAAGGTAGTTGTTAAGTTTATGTATTGGATAGGATTAAGAATATAGAATAAGGTCAAGTAGAATAAGGCATTAATATGTGCCTAATAAGTACTAATAAACAGCCAATATTCTAGTAATATGCAAGCTAATAAGCAACTAGTTAAAAGACCCTTAAAATAAAGTGTTACCGTTTTTTCAACAGGGTTGGTAGCCAGCTATGGTTGCAAGTTCTGTCTTTACCAACATAAGCCAGTCTGAAAAGGTTCTAAGAATGGTAAGGAACTGTTCCAGTTATAGTTCCACTTGAGCTTGGTTTGGCACGGCACGATCACAAACAGTTCTCAGTAGAATGTGTGTAGTGACGTCACCACTCAGAATTCGTCATTTGTCTGTCGCCCGGCTGGCAGTTTCTCTGTAGCTGACCAAGCTCGCTATTTGAGCAAAGTTACAATTATAAGAAATATCTGATCATCCTCCATAACGTCTGTAAACTCCAAGGCAATGACTCATTTGTATTACATTCTAAAGAGCTCTGTTTTCAGTCCCACAGTGGAAAATGAAACCTTATCCGTACCGGCTGGGCCGGATCGGCACGAAAAAAATTGCACTTTGGATCCCTTTTTCAAAAGTTTGCATTTTCAGGCCCCCAAAACGCTGTTGTCGTGTAAATGATTGGCCAAAACACATAAAAAGTTTTCAGTTTTCAGTTGTAAACAGTGTTGTGTAAACAGCCCCTTAAATAGATCATGGTCTTGGGCACAATAAGCAAGCAAGATTGAAATGTGTGTGTTTATATATATATATATATATATATATATATGGGCGACACTGGGGGCGATCATGTAGTTTCCGGTTAAGGCCTGGGTATACTTCATTTTCCGTGTTCCGCTCCGTCTCGTGGAGTTGAGCGCGCGAGCCTTTCAAAGTATACTTCTTTGGCCGTGAGCGCAGAAAGACGCGTTTGGCGCATGTAAACGTTGGCAACCTGCACAACTGAAAACACACATGAGAAACAACATGAGACAAGAGAGACTCCTGGACATTGCAGCAGTAAGCTACATTGAATGGCCATGCATGTGGAATTGGATAAAAAGCTAATCGCTTTTATGCCGTGCCTGGTTGATGCCGTTTAGCCATTCACAGTGGCGTATACTGGACAGGCACAGAGGGCATATTAAATTATTATTATTTAGCTACTTTTATTATTAAATTAATATTACAATTCATTTGCCCCGCAATAATTTCATAGCACATTGACGCGCTGCGAGGATAATAAAAGATTAGTTAGATTAGCCTACTCCTCATTTCAAAACCAACTTTTTTAACACTAAATACTTCTCGATTCAGTCTATAGGCACGTAGGGCTCTATTTTAACGATCTAAGCGCATGGTCTAAAGCACACGGCGCAAGTGCGCTTAGGGCGTGTCTGAATCCACTTTTGCTAGTTTAAGGACGGGAAAAAATTGTCGGAGCGCCCGGCACATGGTCTAAAAGGGTTGTCCCTATTCCCTTAATGAGTCATGTGTGTGTTTTGGGCATAATGTGCAATAAACCAATCAGAGTCTCATCTCCCATTCCCTTTAAAGCCAGTTGCGCTCGCACCATGGCGGATTCACTATTTACATGGCGGAATTTGCAAGCGGAAAAACTGATCGCTTCTCCAGCAAGGAAACGGATCTGCTCGTGCACAAGTTTAAAGCGTGCGAGCAGACCATCTACGGGAAATGCTGGATTCCACCAAAGAATTTTTAACTTTTTGCACATAATAGTAATCTTTTACATTGATATCCTTTTATTTTGTAATATTTGGCATGTTTGTGTGCTGCTGTGTGTCCCTGTGTATATAATAAGCAGAGTGTATGCGCATTGTGTACCCACCTATAGGCGCATATCACTAACACACTCTTTAAATAACAAAACAAATACATGGGCGTGCTGGTCTGAAAACGAGGTGTGTTCAGGCGCATTGCTATTTTGAGGCAACTAAAATAGACTGCGCCATTGACCAACAAAAATCTGGTCTAAAGTCAATGGCACAGTCTATTTTAGTTGCCTCAAAATAGCAATGCACCAACAATGCGCCTGAACACACCTCGTTTTCAGACCAGCACGTCCATGGGCGCACAAATGGGCACAAATGCATTTGCTGTTTAAACAACGTGGCGCAGGCTGAAACTAGCAAAAAACACTTGCATTGCACCGGGTGTATGATAGGGCCCATAGTGTTTCTTTACAAAGTGACATCGCCGACTACTGGCCTGGCATGCATAATACAGCGTTTTCAGTCATTTTCACGGATCCGTGTGAATGGGGATCGTTTTGAAAACGTCGTCTGTAAGCAAAAAATGTGAAGGAAAGACTATTCTGTTTTTAGTACATCATTGTCATGTAAACATTCCTTAAGTCAGGTGTGCCCAATCCTGTTCCTTGAGATCTATCTTCCTTCAAGCCTGATCAAACACAACTGAAGCAGCTAATTAAGATCTTCAGGAGCACTTGATAATTACAGACAGGTGTGCTGGATCAAGGTTGGATCTGAACTTTGCAGGTAGCTAGATCTCCGGGAACAGGATTGGGTACCCCTGGTCTAAGTAAATCAGGGATGGGGAACGTTGATCCTGGAGGGCCATTGTCCTGCAGAGTTTAGCTCCAACCCTGAAAAAAACTCTCACCTGCCTGTAACTTTAGTAATCCTGAAGACCTTGATTAGCTTCAGGTGTATTTAATTAGGGTTGGAGCTAAACTCTGCAGGACAATGGCCCTCCAGGATCAACATTCCCCACCCCTGAAGTAAATCCTGGTGTATGACAGATAGGAGGAATCTGTGATGAATCAAACGTTAAATAAAGCAAAATGATGGGGAACAAAAATAGTGAAGTAGTCCTCAGATGCAATGTTCGTTATCAAATGCCATGTTCATTCATTAATTTCTCCAACAATGCATTGTACTACGATGGTTAAGCAACGAGTTACACTGTTTTACACGGCTTGCTGTGATGCAATTTCAAGGAGTCAGGCTCCACAAGTTAACATGGGTTCAGCAGAAAGTAAAATTGGGATGATATAATGAACACAAAATGCTGGACAAACTAGATGCTGGTTTCTAGTTTCTAAGTTTGCAAGGTGTCACATATATGTCTGTTTTTGCACCATGTTCTGTTTGTCACATGTTCTCCTTTGTTCTTAGTTTCCTGCCACTTTTTTGTTGTCTTGGTTACTGATTAATTAGTGTCTTCAGTTCAGGTGTTTCTTGTTAATTAGTCTCGTTAACTTCTCAGTTCACTGTGTATATCTGCCTTTAGTTTCAGACCAGTCTTTGTCCTGTATTGTTTATGTTACACGGTGTTTGTAGTTATTATTTCTTGGTGATTTTCCTGTTCCTTGTTCCATTAAATGTTATTTGAAGATATCTCCTTCGTCGTGCCTTGAATACTACACCACCCATCGTGACAGAATACAGGACCAAGACAGACAGAAGTATGGATCTAACCACACTGCCAATTCAAATGGTCACAGTGACAACAGATCCAGTTATGGCAGCGAGGAACATGGACTTGGCTGGCCGTGATCTGACTGATTACCTCACCAGGATCCTGATGAAAAGAGGCCTCAGCTATACCATCATATCCTCGGTTCCGGTGAGTGAAAGTCACCTGTATCGTCCCATCATGGCCGCCAGTCCAGTATCCTGTCCTGAGATGGCCGCCAGTCCAGTATCCTGTCCTGAGATGGCCGCCAGTCCAGTATCCTGTCCTGAGATGGCCGCCAGTCCAGTATCCTGTCCTGAGATGGCCGCCAGTCCAGTATCCTGTCCTGAGATGGCCGCCAGTCCAGTATCCTGTCCTGAGATGGCCGCCAGTCCAGTATCCTGTCCTGAGATGGCCGCCAGTCCAGTATCCTGTCCTGAGATGGCCGCCATCCCAGAGCCTCGTTGCAAGATGGCCGCCACTCCAGAGCCTCGTTGCAAGATGGCCTCCACTCCAGAGCCTTGTTGCAAGATGGCCGCCATGCCCGAGCCTCGTTGCAAGATGGCCGCCGCTCCTGAGCCTCGACCCAAGATGGCCACCGCCACGCCTGAGCCCTCGGTCAAGATGGCTGCCGCCACACCTGAGCTCTCAGCCATAATGGTCTCCACACTTGTGCCCTTAGGCCTTTTAGTGGAGTATGAGGGGATGTCCTGGAACCCAGGTTTGGTTCCAGCCCCTGAGTTCGCTCCAGTGTCTTCTCCAGCCCCCGAGTTCACTCCAGTGTCTTCTCCAGCCCCTGAATCTGCTCCAGTGTCTGCTTCAGCCCACGACCAGAGTCCAGTGATGGCTTCAGCCGCTGACCAGAGTCCAATGATGGCTTCAGCCGCTGACCAGAGTCCAATGATGGCCCCAGAGACGACTCCCTTCCTCGTCGAGAGCCCAGAGATGGCTCCAGTCCCCGAGTCGGCTCCAGTCCCCGAGTCGGCTCCAGTCCCCGAGTCGGCTCCAGTCCCCGAGTCGGCTCCAGTCCCCGAGTCGGATCCAGTCCCCGAGTCGGATCCAGTCCCCGAGTCGGATCCAGTCCCCGAGTCGGATCCAGTCCCCGAGTCGGATCCAGTCCCCGAGTCGGATCCAGTCCCCGAGTCGGATCCAGTCCCCGAGTCGGATCCAGTCCCTGAGCCCGCCCGATCTGCCATGGCCCCCTGCACTGCCGGTACCACCCTGGAGGCATCCTACCAGTCCGCACCTGCCCACGACCTCCAGGGTGCCTGCCCCCCCCTCCCTGGTTGGACTTTTTCTGGCGCGAGGTCGCGCCTTCCGGGAGGGGGGAGTAATGTCAAATGTATGTCTGTTTTTGCACCATGTTCTGTTTGTCACATGTTCTCTTTTGTTCTTAGTTTCCCACCACTTGTTTGTTGTCTTGGTCACTGATTAATTAGTGTCTTCAGTTCAGGTGTTTCTTGTTAACAAGTCTCGTTAACTCCTCAGTTCACTGTGTATATCTGCCCTTAGTTTCAGACCAGTCTTTGTCCTGTATTGTTTGTTACACGATGTTTGTAGTTATTTCTTGGTGATTTTCCTGTTCCTTGTTCCTAGTGTTCCATTAAATGTTATTTGAAGTTATCTCCTTCGTCATGCATTGAATACTACACCACCCACCGTGACACAAGGTTCATGCAATCAATTTTTATATTCAGAGCTTTGTTTGAGATGCTTTGTAAGTGAAATATATTTGAGAACCTGTGTGTTCAACCCCATCTATCATACATCTATTTGGCATGCTATTTATATATTTTTGCATGCATATTATATGCCACAATTCACTTGTTTACTTTTATTGATCAAAAATTGTGCATGTAGAGCACACCAGCAGTTTCAAATAAGTACAAATTGGCAACTGTTTACTTTACATTTTTTCTTTCATTTTTTAAATGTTCATTTTAAACATCTAAAATGCAACCTAGAATACATCTGATTCGGTAACAATTTACAGTAAGGTTTAATTTGTTAACATTAGTTAACCATGTAATGCCTGACATGAAATAATTAAAGTAATGGTCAGAAAAGTTGTTGTTGTTGTTATTGAAACTTTAGGTAAAACAAGAAGGTTTGGATTTTTTTTTTTTTTTTTTTTTGAGTATCATATTTGATACAACAGACATCATGGCTCATATTCTATGATATCTGCATATCAAATGTGATACTTTTTTTAGGGTTAACTGCATTAACATGACCTAACAATTAACAATATTACAGCATTTATTAATCTCAGTTAATGTTAATCTCAACATTAACTAATACATTTTAAAGATCAAAAGTTGTATCTGTTAACATTAGTTAATGCATGGATGAATTAACATGAACATTCATGAACATTTTTATTAACTAACATTAACCAAGGTTAATAAATGCTGCAAAAATATATTGCTCATTGTTAGTTAATGCAATGTTAACAAATGAGACCTTACTGTAAAGTGTTACTGGTTTTTCTAGTATGCTTGGTTCCTGGGAACTGATTTAGGTTGCAACTGTTGGTCAGCTTTAAACTTTTTTTACAAAATATTTTTAATTTTCACTGCTAAACTAAGCTCAGTTGAAGCGCTGTGACAGTCTAGGTTAAAAAACCCAGAGGAGCTTGATGAAGCAACTGGTCTGGCCACATGTGTCCCTCAATGAGAAGCCATCTTGTTCCTGAGCCAGATGTGACTGTTATGTGGAGTCTGGGACACACTGTTTCTTTGTAAAAACCTTTCTTGTTCTTCTTTAAAAAGACTGTTTTTGTTGCCTCACCTCTTCATAACCTCATTTTTTTTCTTTTGGTGTATTTCAAAGTAAAGCTCTCTCTTTGTTTTCTCTCTTTTATCGTGTCCTATTAGCTATCTCTCTAACTTGCGCTCCCCTCAATCTAGTATCGCAGGCAGATGCTTGGGAGCCCCGAGAGAGTTTCTGTAAAATAAAAGCCTTAATGAATCGTCCTGACTGCTTCCATACTTAGCGCCAACTACATCTGTAATCTCTCTCTCAGTGACTCTCATTTCTAACAGGTAACACTTATTATCCAGAGGACAAAAAAGGCTAAACTATTTCATTCCACAATGTTTATGAGAGCAATTCTATTATTAGGCACTGAAGCAACCATTCAACCTGAACATGGGACACGTCACCTCTAAAAGGATGCTAAATGAAACTAAAAAAAAGAGAAAGAAAAGAAGATGTTTGTCTAAAACACTGTGACTGAAAATTCCACATTCACGTCTAAATATAGTCAAATCAATTGTCACACTTTCTTTCCGCAGATCATTTGCTTTAAATTAAAAACCCATCTTGTTGCTTGATTTTTTTTTCTCCCTCGTGGAATCAAACTCCTATTGTTAATAAAATTATACATTCCTAGTGATCACTGCCTGTCCAAATACTGGTTGCAAGTTAAAAATGATAACTTATTGATGTAATTAAACCTTTTAAGTTGCAAACAAAGTTCTGTCATGAAACTCTAGATGGCGCAGGCTGGTCCTTAACTCAATAACTCAGTCATTCTCTATAGGGCACAGCTGATTGGTTCCTGCTGTATCAGTAGCCAATGTGCTCGCTGCTCAGCCTTCAAATACTTGGTTAGCATTTGCTGTAGCAGTTGCAGCGCGCTTTCAGAAACCCTCCACCTTCCCCAGCTCCACCTGTATAGATCTGTTACAGGTAATTCATGTATGCTATGTTGTACAGCAGCAGCATGTCTTACTTGCTCACAGCAGTGTGTCATGTTTGTATTGGCAGTAGCAAGTCCAGTACTTGCTCTGCAGCAGCAGCAGCGTAGCAGATCTATTCTGCCAAGACAAAACATATCAACATTGTCATATCCAACACCATGCCAAACACTCAGAGAGTTGTCAAATTATTTTGAGTTATGTTGACATAATAATGTTAATCATCACATCAGCTTAATATTATGAGTAATTTAAACTCAAATTTCTGTTTATTGATTTCTTTTCTGTTAGTTGAAATTGGGCAGTTGGTTTCTAGTTCCCAGTATGCTTTGCATAGGACTGGATAAGAAGAATAAATGTTGAAATTATCAATTATTATTATGTCCTTTTATTTATTTATTTATTTTTTTAGACCTGTTAGCGTTTAATGCTGTTTTGTTTGACATTTAAAAGAGTTTCTGTTATGTTGAAGTTTTTGTAGTTACCATTGTGCAGAAGAGTAGAGCTCATATTTAGGTTGTGTTTGGGTACATGAAAGTATAAACTACACTGACCATATGAGCAATGACACGCTAATGCCAGTGACAAATAATAACTTGTTCATTAAATTTACACAATCAATGAGTTGAATTTAGTATGTACTATAGCTGTTGATTTAAATTGAAATATGTGCAATTAAATGGTTCCAATTATTTGGAATAACTTCATATTTTTTTTAGCAATTAATGTGAAGTGACGTGTGGCCAAGTATGGTGTCCCATACTCTGAATTTGTGCTCTGCATTTCTCCCATCCAAGTACACACACACAGCAGTGAGTATTGAATACACACTCGGAGCAGTGGGCAGCCATTTTTGCTGCGGCGGCCGGGGAGCGAATGGGGGTTAGGTGCCTTGCTCAAGGGCACCTCATTTGTGGGTAATGAGAGTGAAAGAGAGGGCTGTTCATTCACTACCCCACCTACATTTCCTGCCAGTACTGAGACTCGAACCCACGACCTTCAGGTTACAAATCCGACTGTCTAACCATTAGGCCACAATTGCCTAAATCATAAAAATCTGTGTTTATGTTACAAATTAAGTTCTGTAACTCACAGTTTATTGGTTGAAAATAATTTCATTAGAAGTTGTCATAACATTTGCTTTTAGAGTGTATGCCACACTTCCTAAACAGTACTAGGCTATTCAGCCATCCATACCTACAAAAAAAGTTTAAGTAAGTACTGGTTTAAATTTAAACAATTTAAATGTTTAAGTAGTTTAATTTTTTATGGTTATCATTGTCCTAAGCTACTGTACTGGTGGCCCCTAAAATAAATTAATAAATTAATTAATTAATGCATAACGCCCCCAATCAGAGGATTTATTTATTTATTTATTTATTTATTTATAATTTGCTGTTCAACACATCTTTGATTGACAGTGGATAGACTTTAGATTTATTTCTGAAAAAGAAATGCATTTATCTGATTATTTATTAATGCAGTAAATAAGTCAAAGAACCTATGATATGAGCATTGTTATTTAACAGCTAATTACTTAGTTGCTGAGTTGGTAATTCTGCAAGGGTCATGGCTCTGAGTCGAGCGTTTTGCTCTTTGCCCCTTGTGAGGAAGCAATCACAAACTAATTAGCAATTAATGTGTATCCTTACTGTCCTCTAGCCCAATGAGGGGTGGCTTTCACACGAGAAGACAACTACGTTCCCTATTATAAATTACCATCATGTTGATTGATGTGTTCTTAGAAGTTTTGTCATTGATGGTTGTTTTTCTTTTTCTTTTTTTTTCTTTTTGTTTATTTCATTATGCACAGTTATGGGTTTAATGGAAGTTTGGAGGAACAGGTGATGGGGCTAATTAGTCATTAGTATAGAGTCTCAGGTCCCAAATGACAAGTGCATGCTTTACAAGGTCATAATTTGATTAAAGTGCCTGCGAGTGATAGGAGAGACAACCGCAGCATGATTAACTTGTCTCTGGGTGCGGTGTGGACCAAGCACAGGGTAACTTCATCATGTGTGTTGATACACATGTGCCTGTCTGCTTATAGCACTTTAGAGGTGACTGAATTACTTCACCACAAACTACAGGCAAATTCATCAGATGTAAAGTGTAATTTCTCCAAAAAATTAAAATTCTGCCATCATTTATTCGGTCTAATGTCATTCCAAACCCATATTTTTTCCCCTTCCGTGGAACACAGAAGACATTTCCCTTGTGAGGAAAAAGAAGTACATTTTAGCATACTTTTAGAGTACTTATTATAGAAATAACATACTTTACAAGGATATACTTAAGTGCAAACTGAATGTAATGTTTTCAGACACTTAACTGCATGTTAACTGCAATTAAATGAAAATGTATAATAGTTTAAATCTATATTGAATGCAATTAGCTGAATTTTATTTTGACCAACTTAAGAACTAAAAACTTCAGTATGTCTTTAAATGTAATTTCATAATTAATTTTATTGTCTTTGAAATATGGTAAATATGTATCGCCGAATGTACTGACAAGCATTTATGGTCATTAATTAATTACTATACTTCAATGTCATTTCTATTAAAACTTGTATTTCATGTATTTATGAAATTATGAAGTTGCAGTGTATTACTGTGATGAGTCAGAAGGGTATTGATCCATCTGCAGTTTATTAGACAACAGTAGTACAGCAGTAACAAATCCAGGAATCGGGCAGAGAGCCAGGGCAGGCAGCAAGCAAAACACAAACGATAAATAGGCAAGGGGTCGAGGAAGGCAGCAAGCAAAACACAAACGATAAACAGGCAAAGGGTTGGGGCAGGCAGCAGAAATCAGAATCCAGATAAACAGTCCAAGTCAATACACAGGCAGGTAGAAAGGTAGTAAACGCTCAGAAATGACAACCGGGGCTAATCAAGACTTTGCACAGAAGTACAAGTGAGAGTGTCTTTTATGTGAGAGTGAGTATGTGTAATTGACGGCAGGTGCAATGTAATCAGTCCCAGGTATGAGGGTTGATGGGAAATTGAGTCCAAATGAAGTTAATACTCGGGTGAAGGCTCCCTCTGGCAGTGCGAGAGATCTGGTGCGGGAGACTCATTTGTAACAATTACATTTAAAATATATTACATTTAAATGTAATATTGAATAACACACTACAGTTCAAATTATAATCATGTAACAAATTAGCTCAAAAGGGAAATATGAATAATCATAAATCTTTGAATCAGTTAATCGAATTAACTTGATGTAGCTGAATTGATATTACAATCAATTAATCTGTTCAGCCAGCGAACACTCAGTATTGATCGTCTATCAACTCTTCAGAAAGGATATTTTCCGTGGCCACAGAAAAATAACTCTTTCTTAGCATGTAGCTGTGTTCATAATCGTTATCAGTGACAATGGTTTATAAGCAGATCAGAATCAACTCACAAGAATGTGCACACAAGTTTTATTTAACTAAATCATGAACAAATAGCTAGACTAAACTCACAGAGACATACAAATCATGCATACATTGGAAATGAGAGAGTGGAAATGTATTAAACCGTAGCATAACAGAGGAATGGAGCTATGAAAAGAGTCATTTAACAAGCTGGAAGAACCATCAGTTTCTCACTATAAAGCACCTTTGTTAACAAAGGGGTTCACAACTTAATACTAAATCGTCGTTTATTGTTTAAATGTACGACACTTGCAAAAGCTGTTGAAAAGTGTCCGGATATGCAGTCTCAGGAGAAATTCTTGATGGTTCGTTCCGAGGGTGTTAAAGTTGTAATCAGAATCTTCTGCGTTGAATGAAGAAATGACGACGAACTTGTGCTGCGGCGGGAGAGTTTCTTTGTTTGAAAGTGAACTCATTTGCATTATACTCTGATAAATAACGAACATACAATGCATTCTAAGAGATGGTGATGTCCACCAAAGTGTGAGTCATTAAACGATGAGTATTTTGATATGAAACACCACCTAGATGGGCTACATTATCTAGTAGTTCTGTCATCATGCATGCATAACACTATACAATAAACAAAAGAACAATATACACACAGTAATAATACACAAAATGTACTGGGGAAATGCATGTTCATTCATTTAGACAGATTTGTCAATGAATTAGTGGCAAGGATTCCATTTCTATGGACTGAATGTCTGATTCTTGTGTTGAGAACAATAAACGTCCCAAGTGTCTTTGAAGTGTGTGAATGAAGCAGAAAGGTGATAGCACTCAGTGGGGGAGCCAGACATTACAGAGTCTGCATGGGTGAAGGGTTGGAAGAGTAACTTTTACAATTGTGTGTTTGATCGATTCAGTCATTACAATCAAGTAGTTTACATGTGCTTTAGTATGATAGTCAACACATCAATGTAAGTGTACTTCTTTAAAGTACGACAAAGTAAAACTTTACAAAGTGCATTTTTTTAAATTGTACTTAAGTGTGTTGAGAAACAGTCATGAAGTCTTTAAGTGCACTTAAGTGGACTTTTATTTCATGAAGATTAGAATCTGCACATACAGTTTTTTAAAATACTTTAAATACCTAAAAATACTTATTAAAGTACTTTTAAGATTCAAAGTACACTCCAAGTGCACATTCAACAGGCTACAACTAAACACATTTCTTTGTCACAAGGGCATGTTGTTAAAGTTATGAAATCAAAATAGACTCTATTTACTTTGTTAGTGCACATTACTAGTCTTGTGGTGAACAATTAATCTGTGCAAGTTGATGCACAGAAAAAAAAAATAAATAAAATTGTTGTAGTAATCTTTAATCAAAATCTGAAAATTTGCTTCTGCTCTGGAATGGCAGTGCGCTGCAGTAAAACCCCACCATCGATTCAATATTCCTTTTCACTTGGATATATGTCACAACATTGAAGTAAAGTTGGTTGCAACTTCTGGTTCACGGGGACTTTAATATGACTAGATGAGCTTTGCATTTAACCTTCTGTTATTTCAGAGATGCATGCTTAGCTTCACAAGTAGTACTATACATTTTTCTTTGGTGTCAGGTGAAGTAGCCTTGAGGCCCCAACACTAATCACTGTCAATGTCTTCCCTTCATCTGCTGAAGTGCAGCGGCTCTGTTATATGCAGGTTGCCAAAACACTGAAGAAAGTTTCTCTCACTGAGGGACTGGGAGTGAATGCTGGCAGACTGGTGAATATGAGAAGGCCCTGATGTATGACTTCTGTCTGATCGATAAACAGTTGAAGCCCGCCTTCTCTCTCCTGACCTCCCTTGTTCCTCTCTCTCAACCATCCCTTTCATGCCAAACTTTTCGACTTAAACTGTCAAAGCACTTGGATGAAATTTACTCGCCGGCTTTTGGACAGAAACGAATGCTAAATGTGCAGACCTGGAAGATACTACTGAAGCCATTTCTGCGCTTTGAGAAGCTGCTTTACGGCTGCAGCTTAATTCCATTCGTAGTATGTAATATATTCAAACTTACTGTTCAACTCTTGATGAAGTGCATTCTGGGGATGCAGGTACAATATATTACTTACACTTTAAAACACAAATTCACAATCTGTAATCTGTATCATGAATGCTTAGTATTTAGACATGCTCGTGTGAGACGCTTTTTTTGCATACTGTGTTGGAAGTGCACATATTCGGACGACATATTTGAATGAGTTTGTGCATTATGAATGAATGTACAATGAAAAAATGATTTTTCTAAGTTGTAAATAAAACCAAAAATTATTGCAGTGTTTTACAAGAAAATACTTAAAAATGTCATGTTTAATTCATTGTGGTACTTGCTGTTTCTTTATAATTATTTGTGAAATTTACTAGCAATTACTGGGTGAAAATTATTTCAAATTAAATCCTATGGAATTTTTTCAGTGTATTTGTGTACTGTAAAAAATAAAATAAAAAATGTATTTTCAAAGGAAAAGAATGTAAAAATGCTACAAAAACGTAACAAGTTATAATAAAATTGTACATTTAAAAGATGATATAGCCTATGGTAAAAATTTAAAACCTTACTGTACATTTTTGCAACATTGTGTTTTTTTGTTTGTTTGTTTGTTTGTTTTTTTACAGACAAAAACTATGAATTGCATGTGTTATGACCCTATAATTTGTATTTGTGTTCTGTTTACTCAAAAAGTTATGCTGGACATTTAAAAGAGTTTCTATGTTGAAGCCTCACTCTTCACCACAATGGCAACCATATCAACTTGATGAATTTAAGTTCATACAACAAGATTACAGTAAATCAGTCCAAACTAATTAATTTTTTGTTGGAAAAATATAATTCAATTTCATTGAAACATTTTTCTTAATTTAATTAAGTTCACTCAACAAATTATTTTTCTGACACAAGAACCTAAATTGATTAATTTTGTTCAGCAAACTATTATTTGTTTAAATGGACTTGTTGTAGTCTTGTTGTATGAACTTAACCTAACAGTTTTAACTAAGAAATTACCAGTAGATTTCACAAATAATTTAAAGAAACTGCAAGTAACACATTGAATTAAACATGAACTTTTGAGGTAGAAAGACAAAAATATTTTCTATACTAAAATATTTTCTTGTAAAACATAGTCCACTAATCTTTTTTAATCCTTTAATAGAGTGTCCAATGTTTTCCTAATTGTAAATTGTTCACAAAATGCTCAACTTTAAGATTTTTAGGTTTCAGCATCACAAACCATGAGACACCAAAGCGGTGAACTCTGGCGACAGGTGAAAGAAAATGTCTCATATGTATATGCTGAGAAACATGGCCTCTGTGCCGAACTCACTTTACCCTGGGTGAGTGATGAGCCGTACAGAAACGTCCTCATGCATTTTTAATCGATTCAGTGTGGTCAGAACTGAGACGTGAGGTCAGGTAAGACAGGTCACGGCGCTTTCACATACGCAGATGCACTAGTTCTCGTGCTCAGATACCACAGGCAACCTGCATTTTGTTAGATCTCCGGAAAAAAAAAAAAAAAACCTTCCCCTTGTGCGGCATGTAAATTTAGGATCCTCAAATTTGCAAATCACCTCTCTCCAAGTGATTGTGGGTAATTTAAGGAAATGTGCCAATCGATCTAAGAGGAGGTATTTTTAGGTGGCAGTCCCACTGAAGAACAGGGGGTCTCTCTCTCTTTTTGTCTATCTCTCTCTTCTCTGGCAGCTTCTCATTTATATTCACGCTTCTCTGTAGGATGCAATGGCTCCTTGTGGATGTCACTCGGTGCCACTTTAACAGATGAATATATCTGGAATGAGCTATGGTGCTAAAGCACTCAAACAGATGTAGAGCCGGCATTTTAATTTCCTCACACACACGTACAGACGTGCACACCTCGCACACATACATCACACGAGGACGCTGAGGCAGAAATACGTGCTGTACACATAAGAGATATGGACGCAAACAGACTTACTGCTGTAAAGCATAAATCTGAGGCTCGTCATACATGGACAAGCCAGTTTTCCTCTTATTTTATGAACGCCACCAAATATATTTCCAGCTTTTCTAGATCTGATTTTTATGTGGAAATGTGTCATGTTTGTGACGGTCTTTTCGTAATGGCTGTGCTATTGGTCTAAATAGAGCCTCCTATCATATTCGCAGCATAAGTCTTAAAATGTCTAATATAGGGGAAACTGGGGTTAGATGTCACACTTTTTACCCCAAAATAAACCTACCCTGAGAAATTTTAACTGGAGTCAATCCATGTAAAGTCTTGGCTACACAACAAAGCAAACAGAAAGAAAGAAAGAAAGAAAAAGAAAAAAAACCTTTTGGTTAAAATCTACTTGTGTAACAGTATATAGTTGATTCTGACAATATTTCTCAGTCAGTCTCTCAAAACACATTTGTTGAAGTCTTGGCTACAGAAAATAAAATAATATATATAATATTAATATTGTTCTATTAAAATAAACCTTTTGTTTAAAATATGTGTTATATAGCTGACTCATGTCTGAATGTATGTCAGTGTGGTTTTGTTGTGTTTACTTGTTACCCAACAGTGATAACAAAATATGATGATATTAGAATTTAGTTTAGATGATACAATTGTGTCTCTGCAGTCTCAGATGAACATACTGGAGTCAATGTGAGAGCTCAGAAATCACCAAAACACTCTCAGTAATCCTTTCTCTAAAGCCTTTTCTTTAAAATGCATTATAATGGAAGTATAATACATTTAATGTTTTAATATGTTACATCATCTCATGAGTAATAATAACAACAGTTATAATACATTATAATATTTATCTATTTGTGGTTACAAGTATGATCATTGACCTCATATTAATCAAAATATGACTTGTGCTTGAAAAGGTGTCCGTTTAGTGTAATGATGGTAAAAAAAAAAAAAGGAAATAAAGAAATATCTATGTTATAGGTGTCACGGTCACCAGCACTAGCACTCCATTTCCCAGCATCCCTCCTGCTCCTCACCTGCGCACATTCATTTGTTTCTATGGACACTAATCATCTTCACAGCTGCACGTTATCAGTTAATTCCCCTGTGTGTATATAAGTTCCTGTTTCAGTTCTGTTCATTTGTCCGTTATCCGTTCGTTTATGTTGTGTTGTTCCTGCCCGTCTGCCTGTTTGGATTCTATGCATTAAACGTGGAGTATTTTGTATTTGACCTGTTCGTCTTCGTCTTCCTGCTACACAACCTGACAATAGGGGAGACTGGGGTTAAAATTCTCAGTGTAAAATTTTTCAGGGTATTTTGAAGTCAACCTATGTAAAGTGTTGGCTACAAAACAAAACAAAATAAAATAAATAAATATATAATAAATAATTAAAGGGATAGTTCACCCAAAAATGAAAATTCTGTCATCATTTACTTACCCTCATGTCGTTCCAAACCTGTAAGACTTTTGTTCATCTTCGGAGCACAAATGAAGATATTTTTTTAAGAAATCTGAGAGATTTCTGTGCCTTCATTGACAGTATATGCAGATATATCACATCAGAGATGGTAAACAGAAGCTCAAGCATGTTTGATTGACTTGTGACAACTAATGAGGTTCATTATTGTGTTACGCAGCACGTTTGAGCCTCCACAAGAAACAATGTGTTTTCTTCTCGCGCGTCATGCAAGTACAGTTGAGCTTCTGTTTATATGCCCTGATCGATGTCTGTATGTGCGAATTTATAATTGCGAGTTATGAAGTCCGAATTGCAATATATAGACTCGCAATTGCGTGTTCTAAAGTCAATTAAAGTCAGTCTTTTTTTTTCTCCTCAGAATTGGACTTTATAACTAGCAATTGTGAGTTTATATCTCACAATTCTGAGAAAAGAAGTCAGAATTGCGAGCTATAAACTCGCAATTGCGAGTTATAAAGTCAGAATTGAGGGTATAAACCTGCAATTGCTGACTTTTTTGTTGCAATTGCGAGTTTATATCTCACAATTCTGAGAAAAAAGTCAGAAATGCGAGATAAAAATGTATAATTCATATTTTTTTTTTTTTTTTGGATGAATATTTGATTTGTGCAATAGAATTAGAGTAAAATGGAGGTACATATCTTGATTATTGATTATAACAGAGCCAAATAGTTCCAGCTGTTTCTCATCAAGACAATAATTTCCTTTTTTGTTTAATGTTGTAATATTTTGTTCAATGCTTTATTTCTGATCAGTTTGCAAAACTAACAGGTAGCAAACTTGATATGGATAATATTGATTATAATCAAAATATGACTTGCTCAAAAAGGTGTCAGTTTAGTGTCTAAATGGTTAAAAAAAATCAGGGAATGTTGTGATATTGTACATTGATGTTCTGATTGATCAAAGGGGGGAGTTTAAGAACCACTGACTTAGTTTAAAATGAGCTTGAGTGTAACAGAGACCCTTTCCTTGATGGACACCTCTAATATTGAGGCAAAAATCTCTATTCAGCACTCTGGACTATGTATTCTATGAAACATCTTAATGGCCAGGGTCACTCATGAGAGACGACTGGAGAGCTTAACTTAATCCTGGAAATGCAATTAATATTCTACATACCTGTGTAATTATCAGAGCACTAAAATGCAAATATAACAGACAGGCAAACCACACTCCTCCAATACAACCCACTTCACAAAATTAAAAAAAAAAAAAAAAAAAAAAAGATCATCCAGGGAGCTTGCAAAAGACTTACTTGGAGTTTAAGAAAAAGCATAGAAATAGACAAGCACAAGTCGTTTCTCATAGAACGCTCTCAATGGGGTTGTAAAAGAAATATGGAGCACAAAGAAAAAAGAAAGAAAGAAAAGAGAAGCACTCAACAACCTCTCTCTGTCCATTGACCAGCCAAAGGCACACAACTATTTTTCCCTCTCCCTCAACGCAATCATTTCAGAATTGATTTTCATGGCTGAGGGAGAAATAATGGGAATTCTTCTAATGTAGAAAATGTATGTGTTCCTTTTGGTTAACCAGTACAAACCATATTTCAGTCTTGTCAGAGAGGCTAGAGAAGAAATCTCTCATCCCAAGCCAGGCTTTTTCCCCTTTGGTATGAGACAACTCATCATTTTCTCAAATCAATCATATCAACTCTTCGAGCAGGAAAAGGGCCAGTGCTTTTACAGGTGCTCCACCTTTATATGTAGGTCATCATATCACCGCAGCGGTATCAGATGATAATACCGTGGTATTCTGATTCATACCATGGAATGGACACAGTAGCCTACTTTAACCCTGTAAAGTCTGACATATTAAATAATAGTCAGAAATCAAGATAATCAAGTAAACCGAACTTGTTTCAGTCCAGTACGTGTTCATCTTGAAATATTGCTAACAATAAAAAGTTATTCTTACATTTACTTTATAAAAATTAGTAAAGATTTCACAGTAAAAAGACATGTTTACCACAAACTGAAAGGAAGCGTTTTTACAATTTTACTGTTAAAAATATAACCTATCAATCAGACGACAGAAGGCATGTAGTAGATTGTTTACATCAGGTTTTGACAACCCGATCTCACAGCAATTTGTACGTATTTTACGAGGTGGCTAATTCGTACAAATTCGTACGACCTCACTCGTATGAATTCGTACGTTTGCCAAATTCGTATAAATTCATACAAATTACCTACCCCTAACCCTGCCCCTAAACCTACCCGTCACTGGGGTTTAGACAAATCGTATGAATTTGTACGACCTCACTCGCCACCTCATAAAATACGTACGAATTGGTCGTGGGATAGCGTTGGGTTTCGATCATGTTGTTAATTTATAGGCCTTATAAATTTGCATATAAAATATGATACAGTAGGCTTTATAGGGTTAAAGAATGCCATGGAACTACTATAGTGCATATCCAAATAAACATTGTCTATTACTAAAAAAAAAGTCCAAATTTCTTCAAAGTATACTCTTTGCAGTGGAGGAACAGGATGCTTTAAATACCCTCATGTGTTATGCCAAAACCTACAGACCTCAACAGTGTTGCAAAAATGTCACTGCATCTCTGAAATAAAAGTGTATTTGAGTAAATTTGCTTCATAGAGATGTGTTGCAGAAGTGGGTACGTTTTAGTCTGTTTAGCTGAGCTTATTGATCAAATGGTGTCTACTGTGAACACAGTCTAGGTTTCATTATTGAACTATCCATTCACTGGTCTATTATCAATGGATAGGTGTCATAGGTTATTAATGATCAATCTTTTGAGTGAATGAGACTATTGATTGGTGTTCGAAACTGGTACTTTTGGATTGTCCTGGTTCCTGTATTACTTTGCTTCAGCCTAAATCAGAAAAGAGTCCCAACTTTTATTCATTTTCACGGAGACAGTAATATATCTTTTGTTCTTTCTTTTTTTCCCCCTATGGAACAAAAAAAAAAAAAAGATTTTTTGTCTACACACTGAATGTCAGTGGGATCCAAAACAACATTGGGCCTCTCAATGTATGAACAAACTGAGTAATTTTTTTTTTCCCCCAAAATATCTTCATTTGTGTTCCACAGAATAAAGAAAGTCATACAATGACATGAGGGTGAGTGAATTAACATTTTCATTTAAGGTAAGATGCATGGTCTTGACTGCTAACCTGTAAAGAGAACTACTAATTAACTATGACATTAAGTTGCTCTTTACATTTACTCAGCATCCACTGCCATTGCCGCAGGCTGTTTGTCAAAGAAAATCTAGGCCCAGAAGCAGCATGTCTTGTGTTGATCAAACTTCAAAACGTAGCCACTTTGCTACCTCAGCTTTCGACTCATGATCTCAAAATGATATTATCCCTGCGGCAATATAGGATGACATAAATGTATGCCATAATTTGCACGATTAACAATTAAAATGCAAAGTTTTAATCAGTAGAACGTGTTACTGTGTTTATTGATTCCAGGGACTTCGGTATTCCTTTAGCAACCCAATTAGCATTCAGTTTGTTTTTCTCGTTACAAGTACACACTAGAACCTTTTTCATTTGCTGGACCTTTCATGGAGCAATAGAAAACTCCAACACAGGGCCATTGGAAATGCATGTTTCTTGCATGTTTCGTGACACTTTGAAAAGTTAAAAAAAACCCCAAAAAAACGCATTCAGTTTTTTCTGAAACAGAACCTGGCGACTTCCCATTACGTTGGTTGTTGTTTGTATCATGGCAGTTCAGAAATGAAATGCTCTATCGTGTTTGAAAATAACGTACCGCCTACATGAAACCCTTCTCTAAACCTAACCGATATGATTTTGAAGAAGCAGCCATGCCATTTGAACTTGCTTCTACAAGTCTTTGAGATCTTTTATCGTGACTGGTGTTGCACAGGATTCATACTCAAGCACTCGCGTTGCAAGTGCACTGCTGTACCAGCTGAGCTTCCGAGCAAGTTTACTACACCAGAAAAGCCATACATATTGAGTTTGTTATGTGATGTCCACATGTATTTGTTTACAAATCATGCATTATGGTAAAAGCTTTTGAGGCCATAATATAGTATTGTGCAAGAAACCACATGAAAATAAGTCTTTATTAATCTGCTTTTGTAATCACAATTTGTGTGAAAAGAAATAAAAGTTGTTAGTGTTTTACTGCCAGTAGTGTTCACTTCAACTGGAAACTGCAGTGAATTGTGTGTATAGGTACGTTTATGGAGTTTTGCAAAAATGTAGGTAGAAGCATGTTTTTTCCAATGAGTCTGGGTTGACTGAGTGTTGGCCACATAAATGGATAAAACAAAAAGGTACAGCAGAGAAAATGCTAAAGAGCCCTTTCCAGCAGCCCAATGACAGATTGAGGGAAGCAGTGACTGAATCTGAGAGGGAGGGGAAATGAGACGTTGTTGGCATCAGGGCGCCAAGTTGGATGACAACTGCGCCCTTTATCTGACAAGCGCCCCAAAAATCCCTTTTGGATTCAAAATGGGAGCCGTTATCAAATTGTGAAAAGCTGTAGTCTGGAAATATATCATATACAAGCAGCAAGCTGCTAAAAGGACACAGATGCTAGGCCCTGTCTGCTTCTCTCTCCATCCACTTATTTTTACTTCATCTTGAGTGTTGAAAAAATATCACAACAGTTCACAAGTACAACCCCCAAAGGTTACTGCCACAGTTATTCTTTCTTAAAGTATTCTACAAAACTTCTGAAATGTATGTGCTCAGCTGCCAAGCTTCGCAGCCAATACTGACAAGTGACAGCTGCCATAATTGTTCAGCTCCTCTGAGATAGTTCTTTAAGCTAGCATATTTGGGTAACAGTCTTATCTTCACCATGTCTTAAAGTCTAATAACCTCTTGCATTTGCTTTTCCTTATTGAGAGGCTGGAAGCTTACAGCCTTTGAGCTGTCAGAGTTGTCCTCCTTTCAGAAGTTCAAAAGTTCAGTGAGTTGTTGGAAATCAATACAGTGCTTCAAGCATTCTCTCAGTTAGTAAATAAACACAGACTACGGTTATTATATAGTCACCGTCAGATGATATTCAAAAGAGCAAAGCCATTCGGATGCCCCAAATAGATGTCTTTGTTGTTGGGTAAAAAAAAACTATTTGCTACACAAAAGCCGAATTTTGCTTAACACAATGGCAAGCGGCATTTGCCGCCGGTACTAAAACATTTATTTTCTTGCGACAGGCTTTTTGTTGTTCAGTGGCTCATGAGGCACAGCGTGGAAACTGAATGCTGCCTCATCTAAATTTCAAATTGAGATCAATTATTCATTTATGACTAATGCTGACTAATTATGGCCTCTTTTCTTGCCAAGGTTTAAAAATAAGGAATCTGAAAATAATGCTGTTGACTCTTAAATGTATATGTATGTGCAAAGGCTTAAAAATGTTGAAATGTTGGCCACATCTGCATGCAATCTCTATTGACTGTTCTACACACTCCCGTCAAAGTGTGCATTCTCTTTTTGTACATCGTGATGCAGCAACCTAGCAGTATTGTCATCAACGGCTGCCAAAAAAATTAACACAGACAACATATTCTCTCCTGTCCTGTCCAAAACCAGGAACAATAATTTGCCAGTGAGAAGAGGCAATTATTTTTACAATGGATTTTTTTTTAGTTTATGAGTAAAATAAGGTATGTCATTAACAACTTGATGATACTTGGACGTTTTGCTCTACAGTTACGCACACCCATATGGAAAATTAGTCTTCCGGGTTTTGACGTCATTACTGCAGCACTCTATTAGAGCTGCTTTTGTGTACAGTGGTAACCATGGAAACTAGTTCTGCTATTCCATAAGTGCCACCTACTGTCGGAGATGCATTTTCATGCGAAAATATTACGCAGCATACATGCAGTGTTGTACATTTTAAACCCTCAACTTTTCCACTGAATTTCCATATTGATTGTTGTCATTGCTTTTTTCCCTCTTTTTTTGTCTATATTATTTAAAATGTTAAAGTGTATATTTGTTGTGGATGTCCCATTTTGGACAGAGGATTTGCAAATTTCAGTTAAATATTTATGTTATATTTTGGTTGTATTTGCAAGTTAATAAAAATCTAACTGGTTGCTGTCATGGTCATGTTTGTTTTCTGTCTTGTTTAGTTTTCAGTCATAGTTTTCATTTTATGTTTTGCTTTAGTTCTAGTCATAGTTTTCATTGTCTGTTTTGCGTTAGTTGTAGTCATTAATCGGTTGTCATGGATTCTCATTAGTCCACACCTGTTCCCTGTTCCGTTGATTATCATCCTTGGTGTATTTAAGCCTTAAATTCTCCTCTGTCCATCGTCTTGTGTTAACGTTTCGTGGATTGTAGTGCCTGAGTTATCTCTGTTTGTGTTAATTAAATAGTCTTTATTCCTTCATTCTACGTCACGCATCTCTATTATTGTATTTACAAAAAGTAACCCCTGACAGAACACAAGATCGCAAAACAGGATTTAATCGCTGTTCAAATTACGGATATCCTCACAGTCCATCTCCTCCTGATGGATCAGCTCCCTCGAGGATCACTAAAGGGAATTTCTCAATCTGGCATGCCTCACTCACTTCACCGACCACTTGCTTTGTATTTTCTACCACACCGGGCTTAATGAGTGATCGAAGGCACGGCTGCCTGAGTTCGTGGAGTGGGTACTGGTACAAAACAACTCTTCGATGACCATCTGCCTCAAGAATGAGGACATCACCAGCCCCACTTCAGATCCAGAGCCCTGCCAGCCGTCAATCATGCCCACCGTAGAAATGCCAGGGCCCACCGCTGACTCTGAGCCTGAGCCTGCCATGAGAACAGAACCGGAGCGATTGCTAGAGGCTGAATTTTTCCCGGAGCCCGAGCCCAACGCAGAGTTTGTCGAGGTGTGTGAGCCGGCAACAGCATCTGTTGTCGAGGGCATATTGGTGGAGTCATCCGGATGGATTGAAGCCCCGCCCTCCTGCTCAGGTTAGTGCTATGAGCTGGGTTACGGAGGATTTGTTATATTATGAACTAGATGAAGAAGGGCCCGCTACACTACAGTCACCGCTGGTCCCATCCAGTTCCAAGTCGTCCCAGTCACCACTGGAAAAGCCCAGTTCCAAGTCATCTAAGTCATCGCTGGTTAAGCCCAGCTCCATCGTCTTCATCGTCGAGCCCCATGTGTCCTTTGTCGGTCCCACACAGCCTCCCTCTCCCCCCTCCACTGCCAAAGCCATCTAGTTCACTGGCCTTGTCTCTGCTGTCTCCCTTTAACCCCTCAGCTCCTCCAGTGGCTCTACTCAGCTGCACAGATCTGCCATGGGCTTCCAAGTCATCAGCTCTGCCTTGGCTCATGGATCCCTCAGCTCCACCTCAAGCCTCCAAGCCCCGGACTCCACCTTGGCCCTCCGACCCATCGGCTCCACTTTGGCTCAATGCTCCCTTGGCTTCACCATGGACTTTCATCCCTCAGACTCCGCTGGGCTCCCTTGTCCCTCTGGCTCCACCTTGCTCCATCGTCGCTCTGGCTCCACCTCAGACTTCTGAGTTAGCAGCTTCACCTCGACCCTTCACCTCTCTGGCTTTGCCAGACTCCTCCGTCCCTCCGATTCTACCATTGCCTTCACTCCCACCATCTCCGTCCTGGTCTGCCAAGCCCGTGCTTCCACCTCATGCCTGCCTGCAACTCCACCTTGTCCCTTGGCGTCACCCTGGTTCTTCAGCTCTCCCTTGGTCTCCACATCTCCATCTCAGTCAGTTGTCTCCCTGGTTCTGCCAGGTCTCTCCACTAAGGCCCCACCATAGCTCCTCCCTCCTTCAGCTCCACCGTGGACCTTCCTGTCATGGCACTAGGTCATCCTCTTGCTCCTCCTGTCTCTGGTCTGGTTCCTCCTGTATCCGCCCTGGCTCCTCCCACCTTCATCTCCTCCCTGATCATCATCTCCTTGGTGTCTTCCTCACCCTTTGGTGTCTTCCTGTCTGCCTTCATGTATTTAAGCCTTTAGTTCTCCTCTGTCCATTGTTCATTAAATAGTCTCTATTCCTTCATTCTGCATCACACATCTCTGTATTGTATTTAAGACAAGCAACCCCTGACGGTTGTACATAATATCAAAATTTTGATTGATATACCCCTCAATCTAAACGAATGCTAATCGTGTCATGGTATGTTTTGTGTTATCGGCAAATATTGTATCGCTGGCTAAGGGAATCTATGTCGGATCACATCATGAAAAAATTTCCAATTTACACCCCTACTATCTTGCATACATAATGTATTACATTCTTTAAAAAGTTTTTATGTGATCTATATATGGACTTTCAGCAAAATACAATATGATAAAGTATGCAGGTAGGCAGATGGCAGAAGTGATCTGGAATGACGTACTGCTATCAAATGGGCAGGGCCCTGGAGTCCAACTCCATCTGTAAGAGAAAAAAGAACAAAAAAAATGAACTATGTACAACAGGAGCTTGAAAAACGAGTCGTCTGGACAACGTGCTCCCCTGCCCGCTCACTTAATTGCTCTCTTCTCTCTCTGGACTGAAATTCATCCTCCCATTCCTCTGCTGGAGGAAGTATAGCAGTGAGTGCCCCAAGGGCCCTTTCTCTTGTCCTCTTTACGTCACAGTACCTTCACAGAGAAAGGAAGTGAGTTTCCTGATGAAAGACTAAATGTGGCCCTGTGCCCACTTCACTAAAGGCCAACTTCTACAAACTGCCAGTAGAATGATAGAAGGTCTATGTATATGCCTGCACCAACCTTCCAGACATGCTGTTACTGACTAAAAACTAGGATTGACTAATCAACATGTTAATTTAGTGTTATTAATTAAAAAAAAAAAATCATTATAGCTTGTAATGCAAAATGTGAGCTACTTAAAATGCATATAAATATCAGTTGTCACTGATATTTATCAGTGATATTTAAATGACAGAAGGCATGTAGTTGATTGTGTACAACTATTTTTCAGCAAGTTTAGATCATGTGAAGTCAGAGGCCTTAAAAATTTACATATCAAATATGATAAAGTGTAGGCTTTATATGGTTGAAATAATTGACTTTTAAAACCAGATTTTGTCTTCAAAGCCACATTTTGTCTTTCACATTTGATTCTTTCATCTGCCACCATAATGTTACATCTGTGAACGATCTCTATTTCGGGCCTTTTCTCTGCAAATATTGGTGTATGTGATTCATTTAATTTATTAACCTACTGTCATCTTCTGTTGAGGTAAATACAAGAAACAGCAGGATCTAATCACACCAGTTATGATTTTATTAACTCAAAAAACTCAAAACAAAATACTTAAGATACTTATGCCTGGTACACATTGTACGATTTTGGGCTGTCACAGACGAAAGATGGCCAATCGTGGTGATTTCTGTGGTCGTGACTCCTAAACGGTGGTTCTACGTGGTACATTGAGAGAGTTTCAAAGATGGCCATTGTCACAGTCTTGCACCCAAAGATAGCCTGCTATAATTTTCTGAAAGTGTCATAAATTTAGCATGATCATCTCACAGTTTAATGCTACGCCCTTCATCTAACATGAAATGGCATATTGATCAATGCGACATGGCGCTAAAACCTAAAACTACTTACCTCAAGCTCCATTTTCAAAATTGGCATGCAAAGTTGGCCTCTTTTCCCTAGCCATGGCCGCATCCATATTCTCCTCTTTCACTTCCTACTCTTTTTTTTTTTTTTCAGTGCACATAAAACACACAATTGCCAAAGTGTGATTCATCTTGCTCTATTTGTTTACCACTAGCGCATACTGATGACATTTTATTCTTTTATACTACTTTGCATCGTAGCCTGCGATTCTATTTGTGTCATCATCGTACAGTCTACACATGTCGTACCCAAGTTTATTAGATCCATGTTATACAGTATGATTTGTAGTGATCTTATAGGATTGCCAAAAATCGCACAGTCTATAGCAGGCATTAGATTAGAATCAACTAGAATAGAACAACCAGTAAATCAGACAAGAACATACAATGAACTGAAAGAAACACAGAGCTTAAATACCCAAACAAACCAATCAACGAAATGAACAACAGGTGTGACTGATAATCAAATCAATGAAAAACCATATAAAAACGACTGGAAAACTAGGAAACAGAACTAAAATCCACCCAAAACAGACATAACATATGATCATCTGTTACACCTACATAATATGTCATTAATTCAGTTTTAGTCCATTTACAGCCTTGCAAACAACAGCCAGTTTTAGCTTAAAATATATTCCTTCCTGAGCTCTAAGTCAGCCTAAAACTGACCAAAATCTAACTGGATCATGGACACAGTTTGTGTGCGTGTGCATTGAGCTCCATTGGAGGTGGCAGGCACAGGTGTATGTGCTATGTGAGGTGCTCCAGCAGGTTACGGGCAGACAGATGGTGCGGGTGGTAGAGAGCAGTTGTATGTGTATGTGCCAGCCGCGGCCACTCTGGCCCCGAGAGCTGCTTTAGCGAAGCTGCTGCTCCACAGCTCAATGTGCTTTAGCTCCTGGAGTGCTGAATCCAAGTAGAGATTGCCAATTCAAGCAATTCTAGAATCAACCATGTATCAAGACCAAGTAACTGAAAACATAGCAGAGAAATTACAGATCAGCGTAAAGCTGGGGTCAGCAACGTATGGCACTGGGTAATCACTGGCACATAAGCAAGAGAAAGAGAGGTGTATCCCCTTGTGAAAAAGAAGTGCAATTAATTGTATTAAATGTGCACTTATAGTGTACTTCAAATCTTAAAAGTATGTTTTTAAAAAACATACTTGCAAATAATGTAATATTTTAAAGGGGGGGGGGGAGGGGGTATCACACAGTTTCTGCCAATCTCATGTTAATCTTGAGTACCTATAGAATAGTATAGCATCCTTCATATCGCCGAAAAGTCTTAGTTTTATCATATTTATAAAAGATACATACACTGTACCGAGTATTTCCGAAAACAGCCGAGTGCCTGGAGGCGTGTCGTGTGAGCGGAGCTAAAGAGTGAGGAGCACGCGCAGCTTTTGCGTAGTGATCGTCTGCAAGCTATCAATGGTCAGCTAAACAACTGTATTTAAACACACACAATACACCATCGCATTATCCATGGATAACTTTTGAATCACTATAATGAATATAGCGTATAGTGAATGATGAATAATGAATTTATGAATTCACTACGTTCATGTTGTTTACATTATATGCACTTAGGCGCCTATTGCCAACAAAACAGACGTTTGATGCAGTTTTACTCACCACCTGCGGTTCTGACTCATGACCGGGATTATTATCGCTGTGACCGCTCCATCTTTCAGTTTCAAACGATCTGTAAATCCAGCGTAGAACTGGGCCTTGTTTATAAAACCATAAGTGCCGATCCTGAGGGCTCGAGCAGCCACGGAAAAACACGAGATATTCTCCATTAATTTTAACCAATAAAAAAGTGATTGCAACTATCAGTTTCTATTGTTATTTTAATAACAAATATCGAGAGCGCATCAATGTAATGCATGAGCACAAATCTCTCAGCTCCACTTAACACTGGGTTCTTTGGAAAGCAAGGTTAGCTTTCCCTCACAACCAAAAACACACTTCTTTGGTGACATTGTTGATTTCGTGGTCTAAAAACAAAGTGACAAATCTTTCTCGAGCAAGTCCTGTGCAGGGCTGCCGATGACTTCCGTAAACCCGAACAAAGCACGTTGATGGGCGTGCTCTTGCTCTCTCGCTCTGGTCGACTCTTCTGGGAGAAGTGCCCGTACAAGGAATTCCGACCTTTCTGATGTCACACAGGCACATACTCGAAAAAAAGATCCCGAAATTTAAGAGGATTTGGTATTTTTGGCACAGAAATATTCCAGCTCGTGTTTTGAAACTTTGGCCATGTTTAGCATGAGAATCCAATTTGTACTGACATATCTTAAAATATGTAATTGCTCTCAAGATGCACACCAGTAATGTAATGTTGTTGTTTGTTTTTTTTTTTTTTTTAAGTTTATAAAAGCTATACTTAAATGTCCTAATTGAACTAAGGCCTAAGCCCTGTCTGTGAAACCGGGCCTATAAGTTTTACTTTAAAGTACATTGTAAATCATTGTTTTAATAATGTTATGTCATGCTTTAAAGCTGACTAACATACTAAAGCACATGTGAAGTACTTGATTATAATTTTTAACTGTAGTGTGTTATTCGATATTACATTTAAAGTTTATGTATTTTTGAATTACTAAACTGCAGCTTAATCATTGCAAATGTTTAAATATATTTAAAACCATGACATACTTTTCAATAGAAATGACATTAAAGTGTATTGTAGTTTACCATTAATGCTATACTTTAACCATGTTTCAAAGACAATAGAAGTAATTATAAAATTACATATAAAGATGTACTTAAGTCCTACTTAAGTGGGTCAAAAAAGCACTCAGAAGTTCAGCTAATTGCATTTAATATAAATTTAAACTAAAATACATTTTCATTTAATTGCAATTAACATGCAATTAAGTGTCCGGAAATACTGTATTATAAATTTATAAATTTTTTCCATATTTACTAGGAAAATAGATAATGGAGGTTCATGACAAAAAGGTTGTTGCTGACCCCTGACATAAAGCAAACTAAAAACACAACAAATCACCATTTGCTGCCACAGACATGTCACAACACGGTTCATGTTTAAAACTGAGATTAAGGTGACTTGGTGAGATAATCGATGTTGAAATTCTCAGCTAGAACCAGAAGCTGAGGTGTAACAAAGTTAGGCATGTTTTAGCACATTACTTTTAACCACAACAGTTGTGTTAAAGATCTTTTTGACAGTGGTTTTTATAAACAGTCCAGGGCCCATTAATATTAATTGCAGGCCAGAACAGAGAAGTGGAGATACTGCATCCTAAGGCAGAAAATTTCAGCACTCACTGAGTTTAATCTATCTGTTTTCTATTAATTCCCGCCACATGAATACTAATCGCTCAGTGGGTTTAATGGCCTCCAAAATCACATATTAGATTTCCACTTTCCAAAGTGACCTTTTCCGTTCTGATAGCATCACCTGTGCTACATCACAAGGTAACAGTTTTATCTTAATAGGATAGGATTTGTGCAGGATGGCATCCCCTTTCACAAACTGCTCACATTTACATTTTGACACACAATGAATTGTTACCCAGGGGAGCTGTTTTTAATCTTGGTTAGCAAACAGAGTCGGCATCCAAATAAATGCCAACATGGCACTTAGACCTATGAATGGGGAGGCTCAATTGGCTCTTCAGCAGCAAGGTTTTATTTAATTATTTGTTTGTTTGTTTGTTGCTTTTTGTTGTTGTTTCTCAAGCAGAGTGAGATTAATTAGTTTTTAAGGCTGATAGGGGAGCCCTTTACTGTACAGGTGCTGGTCATATAATTAGAATATCATCAAAAAGTTGATTTCACTAATTCCATTCAAAAAGTGAAACTTGTATATTATATTCATTCATTACACACAGACTGATATAGTTCAAATGTTTATTTCTTTTAATTTTGATGATTATAACTGACAACTAAGGAAAATCCCAAATTCAGTATCTCAGAAAATTAGAATACTACTTAAGACCAATACAAAGAAAGGATTTTTAGAAATCTTGGCCAACTGAAAAGTATGAACATGAAAAGTATGAGCATGTACAGCACTCAATACTTAGTTGGGGCTCCTTTTGCCTGAATTACTGCAGCAATGCGGCGTGGCATGGAGTCGATCAGTCTGTGGCACTGCTCAGGTGTTATAAGTGGCCTTGATAGGCCCTGATAGTGGCCTTCAGCTCTTCTGCATTGTTGGGTCTGGCATATCGCATCTTCCTCTTCACAATACCCCATAGATTTTCTATGGGGTTAAGGTCAGGCGAGTTTGCTGGCCAATTAAGAACAGGGATACCATGGTCCTTAAACCAGGTACTGGTAGCTTTGGCACTGTGTGCAGGTGCCAAGTCCTGTTGGAAAATGAAATCTGCATCTCCATAAAGTTGGTCAGCAGCAGGAAGCATGAAGTGCTCTAAAACTTCCTGGTATACGGCTGCGTTGACCTTGGACCTCAGAAAACACAGTGGACCAACACCAGCAGATGACATAGCACCCCAAACCATCACTGACTGTGGAAACTTTACACTGGTCCTCAAGCAACGTGGATTGTGTGCCTCTCCTCTCTTCCTCCAGACTCTGGGACCCTGATTTCCAAAGGAAATGCAAAATTTACTTTCATCAGAGAACATAACTTTGGACCACTCAGCAGCAGTCCAGTCCTTTTTGTCTTTAGCCCAGGTGAGACGCTTCTGACGCTGTCTGTTGTTCAAGAGTGGCTTGACACAAGGAATGCGACAGCTGAAACCCATGTCTTGCACACGTCTGTGCGTAGTGGTTCTTGAAGCACTGACTCCAGCTGCAGTCCACTCTTTGTGAATCTCCCCCACATTTTTGAATGGGTTTTGTTTCACAATCCTCTCCAGGGTGCGGTTATCCCTATTGCTTGTACACTTTTTTCTACCACATCTTTTCCTTCCCTTCGCCTCTCTATTAATGTGCTTGGACACAGAGCTCTGTGAACAGCCAGCCTCTTTTGCAATGAACTTTTGTGTCTTGCCCTTCCTTGTGCAAGGTGTCAATGGTCGTCTTTTGGACAACTGTCAAGTCAGCAGTCATCCCCATGATTGTGTAGCCTACAGAACTAGACTGAGAGACCATTTAAAGGCCTTTGCAGGTGTTTTGAGTTAATTAGCTGATTAGAGTGTGGCACCAGGTGTCTTCAATATTGAACCTTTTCACAATATTCTAATTTTCTGAGATACTGAATTTGGGATTTTCCTTAGTTGTCAGTTATAATCATCAAAATTAAAAGAAATAAACATTTGAAATATATCAGTCTGTGTGTAATGAATGAATATAATATACAAGTTTCACTTTTTGAATGGAATTAGTGAAATAAATCAACTTTTTGATGATATTCTAATTATATGACCAGCACCTGTATAACTTTCAAAATACAGTCATCTCACAGTACAGTCATAATATGTCAGTTCTACAAAAATGCATGGTGCCTACAGTGAAACATGGTGGTGGCAGTGTCCTTATGTGGGGCTGCATGAGTGCTGCTGGTGTCGGGGAGCTGCATTTCATTGATGGCATCATGAATTCACAGATGTACTGCTCTATACTGAAAGAGAAGATGCTACCATCACTCCGTGCCCTTGGTCGTCGTGCACTTTTCCAACATGACAATGATCCTAAACACATTTCTGAAGAAGAACAGGGTAAAAGTGATTCAGTGGCTCCTGATCTGAACCCAATCGGACACCTATGGGGAATTCTGAAGAGACAAGTTGAGCATCACTCTCCATCCAGCATCCAGTCTCTAAAAGAGGTCATTCTTGAAGAATGGAAAAAGATAGATGTTGTAAAATGTCGCCAACTTGTTCATTCCATGCCTAGAAGACTTGGTGCTGTCATTAAAAATCATGGAGGCCATACAAAGTACTAGATGTAGTAGTTTTTGTTGTAGGGTGTACTCATTTTTGCATCACCCTAATTTGAGTAAAACCAAAAAATGTGTAATCTAAGTTATATTATTAACCTTACTTATAAGTTAAACAGATGTTATATTAAACTTGGTCTTGTCAACATTTTGGAAATTGTTTTTGTGTTCACTGAGATATTGTTTAAAAAGTTACTTTTCAAAGGGGGTGTACTCATTTATGCTGAGCACTGTATATACACACACACGTAAATATTTCTTTAAATATATGCATGTATGTGCGTGTATTTATATATACTCATAATAAATATACACAATACACACATATTGTCACAGACACAGACGGAGGCAGACAGGTCAGTGATCAACAGGTGTTTATTTAAACAGAGGCACGGAAACTGGCAAACTGAGAATGAAGGTGAGTCAATGAACAAGCACTTTGGAACAGTCACTTAGCTGGAGAATGAATAGATGAATGTCTTAGCAGGTGAAGGATCCACAGAAGTTGTGTTTTCCATTGACGTTGTGCTCTCCATAGACAAGACCAGATGCTGAGTGAAGTGTGTGAGGGCCTTTTGAGAGGTGCAGATGATGAGTGACAGCTGGTGGTGATCAGTGATTGCAGATGGAGTGCAGGTGAGTAGAAGGAGGGATGATGGGAAATGTAGTCCGGGGAAGGTGAGATAGACGGTGACTGTGACACATATATTATGTAGACAACACAAACTTTTATTTTGGATGCGATTAATTGCGATTAATCGTTTGACAGCACTGATTATTTTGTTAAAATATTATAGCATGTTCTTAAAGGGGCTATATGTAGAATCCAGAAACTCTTGTTATTAGTGACACCGGTGGTCGTTAAGTGAACTTATTGCACGTGCTTGCGTAACATACAAGAGATTGAACCGCGAAGTTCTTTTTCATTCTTTGTTTAGGAGTAAAAATAAGTTGGAAATACCTTTGCAGTGATATACTGTTAACAAACATCCAGACGGCGTCCAAACTAGTGAGAGTGTAAATATATGCTGCACGCTTTCCTCTCAATAACAAAATAAATACAAAAATGTCAGCGGTGAGAAAGCAGCAGTTAAGAAAGCATCTGATTGAAGTGATGTGGATATGTTTGCACCAGCTTTGCAATTCACTGGCATCATGTTGACAGAGAAGGTAATTAAAATAACTCTGTTATGATAGTTTGATTATAAAGTATATTTGAGACTATAGATGGAATTAATCCCTTTTCTTTGCATGACACATTGACATTACAGAAGGCAGAATGGCTCTCTTGGCATTATCCTGAACATTGTATATAAGCATTTGTTTTATGTGTCATAGAACGAAGGAGGCTCTCGGGAGCACGTAAATGTCACATCCTTTTGATTTTCCCAGCAAAGACGTCCCGAGTGCTTCACATAAAAGTCAGTTTACAGGCTTTCAACCTATAGGAAGTTGGGGAAGGTCTCATTTTTTAAGTTTTGTTACAAACTGTTCACACATTGTCAAGTAAAAAGTGATTAATACATGAAGATTCATGAATATAGCCTCTTTGAAATAATAATAATAATTAAAATAAGTGCCTAAATTGAACATATCAGAAATTAAACAGAGAAGACCCCTGTAGGCTGTGTGTAAGGGTCAATGAGTGTCTTAAAAAGTCTTTTTTCAAAGGTGTTTTAAGAAATAGATGAAAATTTCATTTAATCATATTCATATTGATTAAAAAAAAACTACTTTGACAACTTTGTCACAACAGTGCTTAAAGGGTTAGTTCACCCAAAAATGAAATTTCTGTCATTAAGTACTCACCCTCATGTCGTTCCAAACCCGTAAGACCTTCGTTCATCTTAGGAACACAAATTAAGATATTTTTAATGAAATCTGAGGGTATCTGATCCACAAATAGGCAGCAACGTTATTGCACCTTTTGATGTCCAGAAGGTAGTTGAAAACATGGTTAAAATAGTCAACGTGACTACAGTGGTTCAACCTTAATGTTATGAAGCGACGAGAATACTTTTTGTGCGTGAAAACAAAACAAAAATAATGACTTTATTCAACAATTTGAACCGTTGTCATACATAGTGAACTCAGTGCAGGCTTCCTTGTTTACGTCCGAACGCCAACTCAGTTTTGAGTATTGATGGATGCAACACACTCCAAAAAAGTTGGGACAGAGGCAAAATAGGTTATAGAATATCAAAGGTAAACTGTTTTGAAACAGTCCACAATCAGCAGGTAAATTTGTAATAAGTGAGGGTATCATGATGGGTATAAAAGGACCATCTCAGTCTTTGCAAGCAAAGATGGGTCATGGCTCACCACTTTGTGCCAAATATCATAACGGAATTGTGCAAAAATCACATTTAGGTCTTTCAGCATCTAGCATACATAACATTGTGAAAAGATTCAGGGAATCTAGAGAAATCTCAGTCCGGGTAGGGCAAGGCAGGAAACCTCTGTTGAATGTGAGTGACCTTCGAGCCCTCAAATGGCACTACATGAGAAACCGAATCTGTTGAATCTCTGTTACACAAGGATAAAGCTGTACATTGATTCTATGCAGAGTTCCCGCGTGTTCTCTGTGCCCGAACTCATCTCAGATGGTCCAAAAGACAGTGGAAATGTGGGCTGTGGTCAGATGAGTCCACATTTCAGCTTGGGAAAAACAGACATCAAGTTCTCAGTCACAAAGACGAAAGGGACCATCCAGACTTTCACCAGTGACAGGTGCAAAAGCAAACATCTGGCATGGTATGGGGGTGCATCAGTGCAAACGGCATGGATGACTTGCATATGTGTAAAAGTACCATTGACGTGGAGGCATGTATTGGGATTGTACAGAGACATATACTGCAATTAAGATGACATCTTTCCTGGGAAGCAAGGCAATGCCAGGCCTCATTCTGCACATGGTATAACAAAGTGGTTTCTAGACACTCTACACAGCATAAGGGATGAGCTTGACTGCAGACCAGATCTGTCTCCTGTTGAAAATGTATGGCACATCATGAAAAAGAGAATCAGACAACGACAACCACGGACTGTTGAGCAGCTGTCTTGTATCAGGCGAGAATGGGCAAATATTCCACTTGCAAAAATGCAACAATTAGTATCCTCAGTTCCCGAACAATTAAAAAGCTTAATTAAAAGGATAGGTGATGTGACGCAGTAGTAAACATGTCTCTGTCTCCAACTTTTTTGGAGTGTGTTGCAGCCATCAGAATCAAAATTTGTTTATATTTACAAAATACACTTAGGTTGGTCAGTGAAAACACTGGAAATCTTTTCTTTGTCAGTTAAATAAAGGTTAAAGAGAAGTAACGAACCACACAGATTCTTGATTTTATTGCATTTTACAAAATGTCCCAACTTTTCTGGAAATGCTTGTATTAGGCACGTGTTTTAAACTAGATGTTCATATTTATCTTCATCATCTTGGACATGATAGTTTTGTCATGGACGCATTAAATATTAGACGTTTTCATGTGCATTGGGGGGGGGGAGCTCAGAATAAAATGTTTTTCTCCTTTTACAGCATGATTGTCAGACATCCAGTTAAGTTGAATGTCTGTCGTCAGATTGCCATCTATATCTTTCTATTGTCAGGACTGTGTCACACAGACCCAGACTCATGCTGTGTTGACTGGCTCATCTCTTACATGACAGATTTGGTTTCTCATTCTTGGATCTGTGACTTTTCTGTTTATGCTGCAATGATCTACCATTGTTCTTTTGAATATTCAACAAGGACATTTTGTTCATTTGTGTACCATTAAATGTGGAGGAACACGCTGAGCAAACAGACTCAAAGTCTTTTTGCCAATACTAATCAACTCCTCTACTCCCATTGCTCTCACCAGAAGTTATTCTTCACAGCACTGAATTCTAACCTAAACTCAACAGATATCTTTGTACAAATATCTTATATTTAATATTATCATACTATATTAAATATATATATATATATAAAATATATACATATATTGCGCCATTGACTTTATACCAGGTTTCATTTGGTCAATGGCGCAATATATATATATATATATATATATTTAATATAGTTAGTAATATGCACCTCTAGGTGCACGTACACTCTGCTTATTATACACACAAGGACGCGCAGCAGCACACAAACATGCCAAATATTAAAAATAAAAGGATTACTATGTAAAAGATTATTATTGTGTGCATAAAGATAAAAATGCTTTGGTGGGATCTGGCTTGTCCAGTAGATGGTCTACTCGCACGCTTTAACCTTGCGTACGAGCAGATCCGTTTCCTCGAGAAGCGTTCAGTTTTTCCGCTTGCAAATTCCACCATCTAAATAGCGAATCCGCCATGGCGCGAGCGCAACTGGCTTTTTAAGGGAATGGGAGATGAGACTCTGATTGGTTTATTGCATGTTGCGCCCAAAACACATCCATTACTCATTAAGAGAATAGGGACAACCCTTCTAGACCATGCGCTGGGCGCGCCGACCATTTTTCCCTTCCTTAAACTAGCAAAAGTGGATTCAGATCTTGCGCCGTGCGCTTAAGATCATGCGCTTAGATTGTTAAAATAGGGCCCCAAAAGTGAAATGAATAAGCCTCAGGCTGAAGGAAATGCAAATTCACGCCTGTACAGGAGTGTGCAGCTCAAACAAACAAGCCTTTCACATGCTGCCATTCTGAAATACAGAAGAATAGGATGCAGGAGAAGAAGTAAATGATTAAATGTCTGCTTACATTTAGCCTAGAACTACAAAAACCATCATGTTTACACAGTGCACACAACACCTCTGGACTTACCTTATTTCTCTCAACATGGAGACAGGAGAGCTGTCAGTCAATAAATGGAAAAACTTGCGTTACTTATTTGAAAGAAGTAACGCAGATATTTTGTTGTAAATGTAAAAGTATTCTAATGCAGTACTTGAAAAAAGTTTTCTGATTACGTAACTCGCGTTACTTGTAATGCATTACCATTTAGATAATTCAGTGTAAATAAAACGTTCAATTCAATACCGGTTAACACTACATATTTGGTTCCGTTTGCATCGTCCTTATATACCATTCTCATCTTTGCCATTTGTGACGTGTAAATGAAACATTATCAGTAAATAATGCATACAAATTTCAAGTGTTTGGGATAAGAGGGTAAAAGCATATTCTGACGAGATTCAGAATGTCAGACAGAGGGAAAGCATGAAGACAGATATGTGCCAGCAACAAAAATGGCAAGTCAATCCTCTAAAGAAGAGCTCAGTCAGAGATGTAGACAAAAGGGAAGTGACTGTGTGTCTGTGCTCACGGAAAGGCAAAGACCATTTGAAGATGATGCTTTTGATTGATGTGAGAAGATGAGATCTTAAGTCAGGACTGTGGGAAGGCAGGAACGAGTCTTGCATTGGCCAGACAGCAGTCTGAGATGAAGGACAACCAGTCAGATAGGATGATAAGATGGCCAGGTCACCCCTCACCCCTATGAGGTGAAGCCCCAGCACAAATGGCTGTCTCTGCTGATGGATGTTTGTCAAGGGGCCCTGTCCGAGAAAGGTGTATGGAGTTTGGCAATCAGTTAACCCCCCTCTCTGTTTTCTTCCACTGTCTTCACTTACTGAGACCAGAAGCAATTGTCTCACTGGTATAGCGAGGGAGGTTACCTGAGAAGCAGCTATAAACAGAAGTTCTTTATCTTAGAATAAGAAATTTCCAAAGGACTTCATTCTAGACTCTCTTAGCAGACGAATCTAGACTGTGTCATCTGTGAATTACATCATGCTTATTCTCATACTATATACATATACATATATAAAGATAAGCAAATGCTCACTCAATTATGACCATATTTATAATATTATAATATTTTTCCTCTGAAGAAAAATATGTGAGGAGAAACGTTGAGAAAACGGGTGTCAAAAATGTAGCGTCTGTTCAAAATCGGATCCTGCCAGCCAACTTTAGAATCTTCAGAATGCTTTTAGCCTCCTGAACTGTTTGTGTAAATCACGAATTGGCTCCGGCAAGTCCAGGACCAATTGCCCCATTGGCACCTTTGTTACCTCATTGAAGAAAAACAGAAGAAATTCTCACCAGCTCTAGGGACTTCAAAGAGTCACCCTGGTGGGGCTAAGGGCCATGTGGTCACAGACACCGGCCACAACCCCAATACACACACACATACAGACACTCACAAACACGCATGGAGATTGTGAATGTACATTTATCCTCCAAATATGACTGTGCCAAAGTGTACCCGTCGTTGTATTCCAAGGTGCATGTATGCATCCCTAGTATATAAGCTTAGCTATGACTGTAGTTGTATTAGTTTTATTCTAAACGATAAAATTCACGTATAAACTGTATCTCCCCTTTTATGTCCTTGCCATCTGACAAGTTTGGTCTCATTGTAAAGCTTTCATTAGACCCTAATTGAAAATGTATGTCACATTACTGTAAAATGCATTTTTCTATTTTTAATGGTACTTTGAAGAAAATGTACTCAGATCTGACACTTCATAAACCATGCAAATTAGGTCATAAATGGAGACAAAGAAAAAGTTTGCCCGCCAAAATCGCACCCTCATCATTGGCTGATGTACCCAAGGAGGCGTTCTGGTCTGTTGTCCTTAAAACACAATGACACGCGTCTCTTGGTGCAAGTTTTCTTTTGTCAAGCCTTCTTCATCCGTCTCCCGAAGTCTTCACTCTTCATCGCCTAGGAGACAGACCCTTTCTTCTTAATTTTACTCTTAAGTTAAAACCTTGTTCGAAAATCCCGCCGAAGAACACTTCCTCGGAAAAGGACCAATCGCATCCAGCCGCACGAACCGAAACTCCTGCAGAAACATGAAACGACTACAGAACCTGAACCTATGCAAGTATAGAACTATTCTTTTCGAAGCGTTTCAAGCTCGATGTGTAAGCTGAGTTTCCTTGCTGGCTCTCAAAGGTTTTAACTGTTCGTAATTTGCCATTTCTTTGATCACCTCTGTTTTCCTGACTTTACTTTCGTTTTCTATATATGTGTATTATTTGTGTATATGTAGCCGTATAGCCTCTATATCCGTAGTTTCATATATTAAATACATTATATTCATGCTCGATTGTTTCTGCTGCTCATTCAGAAAACCAAGTCACTTCTACGTTGATTCTGCAACATTGCTTTACGCTTTAATGCTATAATAGGAAGTTATTCTCGTGGCCAGAGAATAACATTTCTTTTATAAAAATCTATGAGAAAACCCATAGTTTGCTGGACAAACTAGGATAGTTTTTCTAGACAACTATTAAACTAGAACTAATCATATATGTAATTGATTATAATCCATTGTAATTAATTCACAATATATGTGTATAATTCCCTTTTTGGTCGATTTATATTATAATTAATCATAACGCGTTATGATGTAATTATACATATATTTCACCCATAACTTGAGCTAATGAATTAAATACTTGTATGATCGCTAAAGATCGTTACAAAAATATTTTAAATGCAACAAAACAGAACAAGAAACCCTATTAACCTTAATAAGAAACACTCATAGATAAACCAAGATTGTATATACATAAATAAACAGGAAAACAGTACATGACATGAAACAAAGTAAAAGCAAACTAATTAAAAATTACCCATTGCAATGCATGCTGGGAAAGATACACTGTCCTAATTGGAGCAAGACTGATAGCAGGAGTGGAATGAATCTCTCCAACCATTCATTAAGTTAAATAGGATAACTAATGGGCAAGACTGGACTGTAGTTATGATCACTCTTCATTTTGAAACTGATTTCAGCCCTTATGCTGCCTAAAATGCGTAAACGGCCCAGCATCAATGAAACCCAAAACCCAAGCCAACGTATTCAATTAAAAGCAGCTTCAGTCTAGGTAACTGCTGACATCATTGAGTGCATAACTCGTGCTCTCTCTCCGTTCTCACTCTTTATCAGGCAAACATAATTAATGGAAGTGAAGCAGAGAAACATGCTGCAGCTTTATAGATTTTTGATGGTAATCAGTCGGATTAATTATGTGATATATGTCCCTTGTTAAGTTAATCGCACCCGGGTAAATACGATGCATGAACTTTGATAACAAACTGGCAGTCAGGCCCCCAGACTCCTAAATCAATTTGCCAAGTTCCACAAATCACTTAGTGCAGCTGCATGTGTACACTGTGACGTAACTATAAATATCTGAGATGGGGGGTTACATAGTTGTTGAAAACAAAGTAGGGATTATATTGATGATCATAGCACTCATTTTGTGGGTGATGATAATTTTTAAAGCTTTTGAGTAGATTTTGAGTTCATTGCCAAATCAACTGTTTTATTACTGCAAAAGTTGAGTGTCCAGTATAAAGTATATAAAACATTTGCACTTTAAGGATCACATTAATGTCACAGTTATCTTCTGTTAGTTTCTGTTTTCATGGACTTTCAGTTTGTTTTCATTTGTCACGTGTCTTCTTTGTTCATTTGCCGCCACTCATCAGTCACCATGGACACTAACTATTCATCACAGCTGTTCATCTTTTGAGTTAATCATCACCGTGTATTTAAGTTCCTTCCTCAGTTCTGTTGGTGGTCGGTTGTTGTTGTGTTTGTTTCCAGTGCACACTGAACGGGTAAAGTTCTTCACCGTGGAGAGCCACGATTTCTTGTAGTATTCAATGGAGTTTTTCCGGCTTGCCATCACCAGCTCCCTCGATGCCAAGACCCTAAAGACCTTGTACTGGATTGTGGCAACATTCATCCACCCCATCGACCTCCCAGACACCTCAGGACTGGACTGGAGGGAAGCCTTAATTCAGTGTCTCGACTGCGTCATGTCCCGGAACTGAGCAAGACCCAGAGCAAGTTTCACCACCATCGCGAAGTCACGTTAGCCCCCGCAGACCGAGCAGCACCACCCGCCGTGATGAGTGAGCCAGAGCCCGAGGATAAGGGAACAGAGCTTTACCATTGCTCCGGAAGCAGTGCTTCAGCGTGGATCTGACCAGGGGTGTGAGCCCGAGACACCAGCGGCTGAGGGAACTGTCCAGGAGGATCCTTCGGCTCTGCCTCCGGCCTCGGATCCCTTCGCTCCATCTTGGCCCGTCGACCTGTTGGCTCTGTCTTGGCTTCTCCCACCTTCGGCTCCACCAGAGACGCTCAGTGTAGTGGCCCCTCTGGGTTCCCTCGTCCCACCGGCTCCCCCTTGGTCAGTCGTCACACCACTTCCGCCACGGACTTACGGGCCATCCACTGTGCTCCGTCCTTCCACCTCTTTGGCTGCAGCAGGTTCCTCCTTCCTGTCGGCATTGCCTCTGTCCTCACTCACACTGTCGTCGCCCCAGCCCTCGGGTACTCTGGCTCCACCTACGATGCTCGTCGCCAAGACATCGCCTAGGTCTCCTGCATCAGCAATGTCGCTCAGCTCCCTCAACCCTCGGTCTGTACCATTGGATCCAACAGCTCTGTCTTTGTTGGTCATCCCCCAGATGTCATCAGCCAAGCCAGCAACATCTTGGTTCCTTCCTCCCTCGTCTCCGTCGTGGGCTGTCGGCACTAAGAAGCTCTGGGTCTGTGCCATCAGGACTCCTCCACCGTCTACATTGGGGTCTCATCATCCTCCCATCACCATCCATTCGCCTCATCCTGCCATCATCCTTCCTCTTCTGCCTCTCACCATCCCTTCACCATCACCTCGTCCACCTCCAGACTGTTCTGTTACGGCGCGAGGTCACGCTTTGCCGGAGGGAGGCATGATGTCACAGTTGTGTTCTGTTAGTTTCTGTTTTCATGGACTTTCAGTTTGTTTTCATTTGTCACGTTTTTGTTCATTTGCTGCCACTCATCAGTCACCATGGACACTAACTATTCATCACAGCTGTTCGTCTTTTGAGTTAATCATCACCGTGTATTTAAGTTCCTCCCTCAGTTCTGTTGGTGGTCAGTTGTTGTGTTTGTGTCCAGTGCACACTGTCTCGCATGTTGTCTTTTGGTTTGAATTGTATTAATAAACCCTGTGTTACCTTCGTCTTCATCTTCATAGAACCTTAGCAATACAATGAACTTATAAAAATGAAATAAGTATCATCCACACAATGTCTAAAATTTGTATTTTTTTTTTCTTCTTAAAAAGGACATTAAAAAACATGTCATTAGTTTTACATTTTTATTTTTTCTGTTCTGCACTGTAAAAAAAAATTATATTTTTTGAAGTTTTTGAATTAAAATAAAAGACTATTGATGTACATTTTACAAAAAAAAAAAAAAAAAAAACACTATTGCAGTCTTTCTACTTCAAAATTCCATGTTATTTGTTGTTGTTTTTTGTCATTAATTGTAAAACTTACTAGAAATTTTTGAGTGAAAATTGTTTTTATTCCATTTTTATTTTTTCAGTAGGTGTAACAGAGCAAAATCAAAACCTTTCGAGTACCGCTAGCTGTGTATCAATGATAAACCACACAAATGATGGATTTATTTCTTATAGATGTTTTCTTATAGTCTTCACAACCTGAACTAAAAAGGGAGGGACACGGTCAACATCATCAGGCATCTGGAATTAAACAAGCTACTGGACATCAGATCATTTCCCTCTTATCTAATAAGTGGTTGGGCTCACAATTATGCAAGTTCTCTTCTACTAGTCAACCTTCTGAGACCCTGTACCAAGAGAGGAACACAGGGTAATTGATTCACAGAGTAGAGCTTTGCATGTATGAGGGAATTTGTGAACATGTGATGTAAACCTCCATAAAAGTTTAATAAAAGTTGTAAACTGGATCCCTGCAGGGCCTTGGAATGGAAAACCACATCTTTACACAGCAGCACAAATGCACCCTTGAATCTGTATGCATGCCTATATATGTATGTTTGTGTGTAGGCATGCACTCGACAAGACCATGAGTGATGACCTGCTTTCTGTAATGCATACTTACAGACAATATGTCCAATACAAGCCAGTCTGGGGGATGGAGAATTGATTTATTTCTCGCCTTTTAACAAAATTAACACGCACGCCACTGACATGCAATCACACCTTGAAATAGTGGCCGTATGGCAGAGCACATGCGTAAAATAATAGCCATGACAATGTGACAACACCTATTCTGAAGTGTCTAGTGCCTAGCAGCTGAATTACTATTGCTATTTGATCTCCTGCTAAGATGTTGCAAGAACATAAGACAAGAAGAATCATAAAACAATGTCTTACTGAGAAGAAGTAGATGGTAAATGTAGTAACTTGACAGGTTTTCATTTTAAATTTCTGAAATCTCAAATCCTTTGTTGGGTTAAATAGTCACAAGTACTGTAAAAAGGAATTGTTGGTTTAACTTAAAAAAGTAAGTTACCTAGTTGAGTTAAAATTTTGAGTTCATTGAAATTAAAAATTTGAGTTAATACAATGAAGGCGATTGGTTTAATCAGCAGAAACTCAAAATATTATGTTATCTGAACCACATTAATTATCGAAGTTGATTTGACAAAAGAAAAAAATGTGATAAATCATGAAAATTACTGATGACATAAATCATTTTACATATTTAATGAATCACATATATCAATCTGCTGAGAAGAGAAGAAGAATAATAAAACAGTGTTTTGCTGTAATGTCTTACTGAGAAAAGTAGATGGTAAATGTAGAAACATGACAGGTTTTTATTTTGATTTTCTGAAATCTCAAATTCTTTGTTGGGTTAAAAAGTCACAAGTAATCCACTGATGACATACATCATAGTTTACATATCTAATATATACCATACCAATCTGATGAGGGAAAAAAAAAAAAAAGATAATTTAGACATGTTATTGTGACAGATTAGTTTATCTGAATAACTGAAAAGAACAATAGACACTACAAAACGGCTTTAGAAGTGAGTATATTGTTTGTTTAACACTGAATTTGTTTTTGTTTTGTTTTTTGTTATACAGACCGCTTTTGGCCATTACTCCTCGCTGTCTTTTCAGCATCTCCTGTCATGAGCGCCAAGTTTTAAAGATGGCATATCGATTTTAAAGACATTGAAAAACACATCTGAAGACTTCCGTGTTTTGTACCAGTCTGTTATCAAAGCTGTTTTTGAACACAAGAACACATCCTGTAGTGGTAGGGGGATGACATGAAATGTGAGACCGTGATAGTTCTACTCCAAGCAAAATTAAATTTACATAATAGGTTGTTTGCACATGACCTCATTGCTGCACAAACTCAAAATTCCTATGTTTTGCGTAGTTTATGGTTGCTCAAATTTATCAAACCGAGAAACCACAATGAGCTTTTATCGTTTACGTAACTTATATCGTTTTTAACTTTAAAAGTTGTCACCTTTTATAGCGTTTTGCGTCTGCCGATACTAAAATGAATATGGATACCTGCTTACCTTTTTTTGTTTTTGACTTGGTTAAATAATCACATTCTTCATGGTATCGTTTGCTCGGAAGAGAAGATATTTTATCCCATTGCATGATCATTTGGTGTTTTCACTTCAGTTTTGTAGAATTCCGTTCACAATGTTGATCTGGTTACCATGAAAACAGTGTCACGCGCTGCTGCTTCAGCCATCCTATGGTAGAAATTGTCCAAAAAAATTGTTCAACAAGCTGACAGAAGTCGATCAATTTCTTTGTTGGAAGGGTGTAAATGTAACTGTAGTTTTAATGTTTTCTTTGTAAATATTCACTTTCCCATATGACCACGGAGGAGAATCGGATGGGCATTCAGCGGACAGATACCCTTTTTTACAGTCTATGACAGACACCGACACACTGTATTTTTTTATTTATTTATTTTATTTATTTCAACAAATGACAACAAAAATCAAACCCATAGAAGCTTGTGAACAGTTTTGAAGTGGCTGTGTGCAATAACAGCCTAATCATTCACGAGTAAGAGTCATACTCGCAAATGTAATGTTAATTATTAACCAAACAAAATACAACACTTTCAAAAACACTCAGCTTTGTGATTATTTTATTGAGTGATAGGGAGTGGGTTCAATCAGTGACATTATTTGATATACGGCGTCTCCCCGTCACCACCTCAACCTGCTTCCCTTAGTGTGTTTACACGTAGAAAGGCGAAAATTGCATTACACCGTCCAGTTTTTTCCCTGAACGATGATGTGAGCTCCTGTTGCAATTCTCGATTCGGCATAAATGACCTACAATGGCGACATTTTTCACAATCACAACAGAAAATCAAAAATACTGCCCTTAACGTCACTAGTAGAAAGGCAGCGCGATATAAACAAACCCAGACTAGAACTGAACGCGGCGTGACGGCAGCTTCACATTCTCTATATCTACCTCCTCGATGGCAGTCAAGTCTTTCAATTCAGTAGAAAAATCGCTCCTCTTCATAACATAAGGTTCACGTCCAAAATATGTTGTGATTTTCTGTTTATACCTTTCTAAACCAGCACAGTACGGACTTTTCCCCATCTCTTCGATTCTAATTTTCACTGCTTGCCCTCCACATTAATTTCGCGCGTCACCAGAACCACGTGATTGCAAACAACCTATTGTACTAAATTATTGCGTAAAATGAACAGACCTACTAATAACAAACAAATACACACCTAATGCATGCATACACTCCTAGTTGCTTTGCAAACTGATAACAAACAACCTTTTTGTGCTTGACTTTAATTTAGTGCTTTACCTCAGTGACCATTCACCCTTGAGATCAGCAGCCTCAGCCGCCCAAATCAGCCACTCCAGGCTGTTTCACCCTTCCACAGGGGCACCTGCCCCATCTGTGAAGGGTCCCGGCAGTGCTGTGCACCATTGTCCAGTATTAATAAGCTATTGATCCATGGAGACATACTTTTTCAGCATCTGGGTCTGCCAGTCGCTCTCTCTTTGCCTGTCTGTATCGATGTGCGAGCTGCAAAAAGCGCCAGTAATGGATACACGGAGGCAGCCGAAGCCCATGGGCATTGAAGGGACGAGGTATTTTTGTGTTTTGCTTCTCGTAAGCCTCTGTTTCGACAACCACGGGGGCCTCTGGGAGAAGAGGAAGTGCCGGCTGACATCAGAGCACTGGGTCGACCGAGGAGGCCACTCCCATTTACCCTGCTGCCTGACATGATGGATTATTTTAGTCCGGCACCTTCAGCCAAGCATCTCACCCATTCTGCAGTGGAAAGCACGCATGTATATATTTATATTTAGCATCTGAAACAATTCCACTCCTTAGTTTTTCTATGACTCAATCAGTACATCATGAACACTAATTTAGCAAATGCCTTGATACTTGATACTAAACTTACTGATGTGTAGTAAAACAAATCAGTTACATTTACAGAAAAAAACTTACATTTCATTAACTGAAATAGTGTTAAAGGGTTAGTTTACCCCCAAAAAAATTCTGTCAATAATTACTCACCCTCATGTCGTTCCACACCTGTAAGACCTTCGTTCATCTTCGGAACACAAATTAAGATATTTTTCATAAATTTCGATGGCTCAGTGAGGCCTACATTGCCAGCAAGATAATTAACACTTTCAGATGCCCAGAAAGCTACTAAAGACTTTTTTAAAACAGTTCATGTGACTACAGTGGTTCAACCTTAATGTTATGAAGCGACGAGAATACTTTTTGTGCTCCAAAAAAAACAAACAAAATAACAACTTTATTCAACAATATCTAGTGATGGGCGATTTCAAAACACTGCTTCATGAAGCTTCGAAGCTTTATGAATCTTTTGTTTCGAATCGGTGGTTCAGAGCGTGTATCAAACTGCCAAAGTCACGCCCCCCAGTGGTGAACCATTGAAATTTCGAAACACTTATGACGTAACGAAGCCTCGTTTACTGAAATCATGTGACTTTGGCAGTTGATCGCCCCCTATACCCTTAAATAGGGCAGTATTTGAGGGGACAGCCATTTGTAGAGGTGTCCAAAACCAGTGGATGATATCGAGTGCACTCATTCAATCCCACAATGCACCGCAATAACGAGTGTACAACTGATGCACGCTCAGTAGCTAGAGAATACCCATAATGCACTGTGAGAGCCGCACGCCGAATGAATTTCTGCATCTTGCCAGAAGATGGCGCCCACAGCTGAATCATTCATCCATCCATTTTCCAAACCACTGGTCCAATGTGGCTACAGCGTAATATCATCCGGTATACATTCATTTTTAAGTGATTATTAAATTAATTAATGTTCACATAGTTTCAAAGACAGAGTTCAAGATAAAGATAAATAAAACTCCTGAAGCTGCCAGTTTGCTAAGTTTCAAATGATTATTAAACAGCAAGCACAAACTATGTAAAAGCGGCAGTCCTTCCGGTGCACTCAGTGTCCGAATTCACTCACTCGTTTTATTCACTCCTTCAAGTAGACTATATTTTTGGGGAAATGTAGGGAATAGTGAATGAGGGTATAGGGGGCCGATTTCGAACACAGATTCTGCAGAAAAGTGGACCTCATGGGCCAGATTTGAGAACAATTTCAATGACATTTGAACCAAATAATAGTCTCTGTTTATCTCAGCACTTCCCATTTTATTGAAGTCCAGGGCTTTTGCTGATTGCTTGTCCGGAGATAGTTTTACAATAACTTGTCAGTAAGCAGTCAGACAGAACGTAAATATATCACATTCAGAGGGAAAAAGAATATGGGTTTAGTTGAATTTTACGAATTTGAGGTGAAATATTTCTTTCTATGCATTTGAGGACTTTATCAGATAAAACTCAACGAAACTACACAAATCCTTGAGCCTAGACTGTCTATAGCTAGTCTGTTATCAGCACCTACCCGTATAACAGTCTTTTGAAGAAGGGCACTTTGAAGCCTCTTATGTGTTATCTGAACAGTTTTGCCTTCAGCAAATGCATGTAAACTATCTGTTCAATCATTTAAATGATTTTACTTGGCAGAAGCTATTTTACCAACAAAATATTCCATCTATAACAAAATATACATGCTGAAGCAATCAATTCTTCAATATGCTGAAAACTCCAAAGACCCAACAGAGAGACCAGCAGCTTTTTTTTAGAAAGCCAACCAGTGAACCTTGAATGCTAACTTTGTCATCCATTAGTGGAACAAGACATCCAATATGAGACAAGCATTTGGACAGTCTGCAAATATCGTGCTGCACCACGGAGCAAAACCTGGTTCCTGTCCTGTGCTCTAAACTCAGAAGGATTGCTTACACACATGCAGGTGGGTGTCACACATGACACTCATGTGGCTGGACCCTCTGGAGAGATGCTCCACTTGGCCGCACAGGTGCTGACGTGAGGAAGTGCATGTGCAGTTGCTTCCTGCAGCCCTACTGGGAGCACTGGAGACCTGATACACTAGCGGAAAGCATTTCTGCTTGCTTGTTCCTTATTTGTCACATAAATCATGCAATGAACACCCACAACATAGTTATTCCATGGCTATATGAAAGAGAAGTTGCCACAGATGTACAAAGGACTCAATCTATTTACTTGATCTTTAAATTCAATATCCTCTGAGAATCGTTTGCTAAAAGTTAGACAGGTCACTATGGTCCAGGGGTTTTCAAACTGGGGCCAAAAGCGGAAATCTATGGAAAAGATTATGGATGTTAAAGTTAACTTTCTACCTTAGAATATTAATTCCTTTTTAATGCAAGCATTTTTTTTTTTTTTAAAAATTGATATTATTAATTTTTTTTTATTCTATTGTCAAAGAAATACACACACACACACACACACACACACACACAAACACACACACAGGTATTGCTATAATTATGAGGAAATTCCATATAATGGTTTTTATACTGAGCTAATGACATGTTCTATCCCCTAACCCTAAACCTAGCCTTTTACCATAAAAAAACATAATTTAGTATGATTTCTAAGCTGTATTCCTCATGGGGACCAAAACATGTCCCCACAATGTCAAAAATTACTGGTATTACTATCCTTGTGGGGACATTTGGCCCCCATATCATAGGGTTTACCAGGTATACACACACAGTGCGTTTTCATGTTTTATGGAGACATTACATAGACATAATAATTTTCATATTTTTATACTTAATATTCAACAATATTATTGATTTGACTGCACTGACACTATTGGGTGAGAACTGAATGAGAGCTGTTCTGCAGAACTGCTTTATAGATGAAATAAACTAATTTAACCCTCTGGGGTCTGTGGATTTTTGGGGCCCTGGAGAAGTTTTGACATTCCCTGACATTTGTGCTTTTTTCAGTTGTTTATAAACATATTAATGGCAAAAGTGCCATTACACTGTATTCAGCACGAACTAGGCTACCATAATATGTGAGCAACATGTATGTACATGTTTGTATTTTTGAGAGAATAACGTTTATACATGGTTATTGCAAAACAAATATTAAAACACTATATTAAAAATATTAAAAACAAAAAATTTAAGTCACTGAAATAAGGCCACAAAACACATACTGAATATGTTTCCACAAGACTTCTGTGTACTGAATGGTGAAGTCTAGAATTTTTGCTTCAAAATGATGTGAAAATCATCATGTCTACTCATTCACATAAAACAATATATTGATTTAAATTTTGTAAGACACTTTTTGTTTAGAAAGACAGTATGCATGGAGGCGTGAATAATCCTGAATAATGCTGTGATTCACACATGAGGAGACAATGACCCACATAATGAGACACATAATGAGCCTTTTAGTCAGGTAGGATATGTGAGAGAAAACCCTCATTGAGCATGCTGATAACTAATCATATCAACTATTGTATTAACGTTAATATAATGTCCACTCTTAACAGAAAACATTATTTTTGTGATCTCATGCATGCATGTATTATTGCACATCATGTGAAGAAAATTTTGTATAGGCCTATTATATTTTACATTAAATGCAGTACCGGTCAAAATGTTGATCTTTACAACAGAAGTGAATCAATACTTTAAATCATTTTCCTGTGATCACTGTAAAGCTGCTTTGAAACAATCTGTATTGTAAAAAGCACTAAATAAAGGTGACTTGACCTGTACAACCTGTATATTCTATCCCCTAACCCTACCCCTAAACCTACTGATCACAGAAAACTTTCTGCATTTTTACATTTTCAAAAAAAAAAACAAAAAAAAAAAAACATCACTTAGTAGGATTTATAAGCTTTTTTCCTCATGGGGACCAAAAACAATGTACCCACAAGGACAAGGATGTCGAATATTTGTGGGGACATTTTGCCCCCATCACATAGGGTTTATCAGGACCACACACACACACACAAAATAAAGTTGCTACATATTTTAGTATGTTATATTTAGTGCTATTTTTCTTTGTTCAGTTTTCATTTTTTAATTTTAGCTTAAGTTTTAGTGATTTTGCTTTAATTCATTTATTTAAGTTTTAGTCTATCAACTTTTTCCAGTTAGCAACATTTCTTATTTTCATTTTTCATCTAATATTTTTTAAAATTATTTTTCAGTTACCAAAAATGTAGTTTTGCAGATCCTTAATTTGAATTATAGTTTCTTCTGCTTAAAAGTGCATTCATCTCACCTTGTTAAAATTTCTAATTAATATAATGGCATCTTGAAGTTCTGGAGACATAAATTTATTCATGTGATAAAATAATCCAAACAACAGTCTGGCACTTATATCAGATATATGGTTTAATGGTCTGTGTATAATCGATGGAAATGTTCAAGTATGAGAGTAGTGTGAACGCATCTAGTCATAAACAGATGTGGTGTGAAGAAAAGTAAAGACACAGTCATCCAAAACCTTCAGCGTCTGTCCCCACCTGGCCCTGCGAGGGGGATGTGACGCGTGGCCAAACATGCCGCGTGCCTTCATACACTCCAAACGAATGCAATCCATTTAATGTAATAATTTCAAGCATTGAAGCATCATTACCATAAAGGCAGATTGATTCACCGCCGTTCGGGAGATGCCAACATTGCGAGGGAATAAAGTAACGCAGACGGACAGCTCATTAATTCCCTCATGCTCTTTTGTAGGACCGGCATTTTTACACGCTGGAAATTTACAGCGCTGACAGACTAACTGGGTGCACTCCTAATTTGTATCATCTCATATTTGTTTTTGTTTTGCCTTCGTCTTTATTCTTTACTGCAAATTACAGAGTGCCCTGGGTAATCTGGCAGGTCCACCGAATGTTGATGAGCCGGCTGCAGGGATTTACAGTCGAAGCAAGTGCCGGGCCGGATGTTTATGATAATTGAGCCTGTTCTTTCTGCTTGGTCAATGTTCTGTTGTTTTTACCCCTTTTCTATCTCTCTCAGTTCCACTGATCTCAGGTTGGTATTCATGGAGCTACAAATTTAGACTTGCCATCCCACAACCTAATAAATCTCATCGTTTGGCACAGATTCATGAGCTTAAATAGGTGATTCGTATTCTGCTTATTTAAACTTGTTTTATTGGCCCCCTCTTTAAAATTTTTTAAATAACAGCATTTTATCACCAGCAGGAGGATGTTGGGGACAAATTCTCATTGAGAACAAAGAAAAGGACATCCGTTCAGGCTTTGTTTGAACTGAATGAACAAACTAATGATCAAAGAAATGTGACATAAGGTCATCCAGTGACTCAGCAGTGCCGTCTTTCCAGAAGCCATATTTCAGAAGTGATACAATCCCATTAAAACCACTGAGCAGGTTTAAACGTAGACTAATCAAATGATTCAAAACTTTAGTCAAGGTTATATGGCAATGTAAATTGAATTCGATACTGTGCCCGCGTCATGGTCATTTGGAAGCCACTGAGTGTAAAGTTCACCTCTCCAGTATGATATTCAGGAAAGACACTGCTGGCTCCATCACTACGGGTGGAAACACTAGTTAGTTTGACTTCTCGGGGCACTCTGTAGACCCAGCATAGGTCAGTATACAGTTTCTGCTTGTAAATTAAGACAATTTTGACAACTAATCAGTAACCACAAAGCCTCTCTGGTCAACAAGCTTCCTCAACCATGCTGATGACACCACAGAAAAGTCCCAAACTCTTCACAATGACGATCCCGAGTAGTCTTATGTTTGAAAAGAAGCGCACTTTAATTTTATTGAATGTGCACTTGTAGTACACTTCAAATCTTAAAAGTATGTGTTACATTTTAAATCATTGTTTTAATAATCTTTTGTCATTGCTTTAAAGAAGGCATATATTTTGATGTGTTGACTAACATACCAATGCAGATGTAAAGCACTAGGATTGTAATTTTAACTGTAGTGTGATTCAATATTACATTTAAAGTTAAAGTTTTAGTTCACCAATTAATGAAAATTCTGTCATTTTCTCACCCTCATGTCATTCCAAACCCATAAGACTTCGGGTTCATCTTCAAAACACAGATGAAATCTGAGAGATTTCTGTCCCTCCATTGATAGTTTACGCTACTACCACTTTGACGCTTCAAAAAGTTTTTAAAGTGATTGTAAAACGAATTCATATGAATTGAGTTTTATTCCAAATTTTCTGAAGAGACACAATCACTTTATATGATAAACAGATTTAATTTAGGCTTTTATTCACATATAAACATTCATCAACGCACACATCAGATATGATAAACGGAGACTCAAGCATGCTTGCTTGACGTACGAGAACCTATAAGAACCATTCATTCTCCTGTGTTACGCAGCATGTTTGAGCTTCCGCAAGAACCAATGAGGTTTGCTCTTACGCATCAAGCAAGTACAGTTGAGCTTCTGTTTATGTTCGCTGATCATTTTTTATACGTGAATAAAAGCCTAAATTCAATCTGTTTATCATATAAAGTGATCATGTCTCTTCAGAAAATTTTTAGACTAAACCGCTCAATTCATATCGATTCGTTTTCGATCTCTTTATAAACTTTTTTTGAAGTGACAAAGTGGCAGTTGTGTGGACTGTCAATGGAGGGACAGAAATCTCTCAGATTTTATTTAAAATATCTTCATTTGTGTTTTGAAGATGAACGAAAGTCTTACCGGTTTGGAACAACATGAGGGAGAGTGATGACATTTTTTTTCTTTATTTTTGTGTGAACTAACCCGTTAATATATTTTAAATGTAACCAGCCAGTGTTCAAAATTATCTCCTTACCTTAGCCGATTCACAACGGTAAGCTTGTAATAATGTTTTAATTATAAAATTGGTACTGGTGGGTTTCCGCGTGAAATTCGAGCATGCAGCCGTTCGTCTTTGCATCATTACGTCACGTCTGTTTACATAAAGAAAGAGTCCCAGCTAGTAGCTATCTTGTGAGGATGCTACTGGTAGCGGATCATTTATAGTGTTTTCTCACAGCAGCTGGAATAATTAAACTTATCATTTTGATGGCGGATTGTAATCCAGAAAGGTCCAAATGACAATCATCAGTGACAACTGGAGATTCACCCGTAGTCAAAAGCAAAAGAATTCGGACTGCGGAGTGGCTGCAGAAATTGAAATCCACAGGTAACGCTAATACACACTAAATACACGTAGTCACGCAATGCTGATGTTGTTAACATTAATAATTTGAGAACAAAGTATAACAATAATAATAATTTGCACGGTTTGGCGTGATCCGAGCTAAGCGATTGTTAGATTTAATCACCATTGGCAGCGCAGTTTATGCTTTTTTCTCAGTTGGTCAGAACAAAAGTGGCAGATTTGTTACTTACTCCTTCAGATGACATTTTCCGGTGAAAATTCTTATTTTGTTCATACTTCCAAGATGTAGAATCTATAATTCTGAAGTACAGTATCACCGATGTGGTGACTGACAGCAAACATTAGATTCATCTGCGCTGAGGAGCCGTGCCGATGCACAACCCACGTAAAAGTTATAATTCTGAAAATAACTGCAATTGCAGGTTTCAAACAGAGATGGCGACAAAGAGGCAAAACTTACAGACTGCAGCTTTAATATGCTAAAGTGTATTTCTTTCTCACAAGAGATGTCCAAAAACATCACTGGTAAAACATCTTCTATAATATATTGCTGCAAAAAAATTATTTCAACTGTTATTTCATTAGCATACATGGCTAAATTTGAATTGCTGTCAATGGAGAAATGTTCTTAGCAGCCAGATGGTGTATTTGCATCATCTACCAGCAGGAGCTATGGGTCATGCTAACCAGCCAAACCTTGAGTCCTTAAGTATACCAGCTGGACCAAGACTAAAACCAACACAAATCAGTATAAAACAGAAAAACATAGTCCTCCACCTTCTCTCCTTGTCTGACCTTCTAGTTTAAACCTGACCCACTGCTTTCCCATTCCACGTCAGAGCTGAAGGGGGCTTTGACATTGTGTGTCTCTGAAACAAAGGCCGGCTCCTATTACTATCAATGAAGCATAACCAAATCAATTCACAAACAGTCTTATCAGCAATGAGGTACGCTTTGCCTCCAGCCGATTAACCTCTACGCATTAACTCTTTGCATACTAAACTGTTTGTACTATGCTGCTTTAATTATAGCAGGAAAGCTAAGCTTCATTTGTTTTTTGACAGGAGTGTCCTGCCTTACAGTGGACAAACGAGAGGTGCCTGGAACGATCTCCAGAGTGAATTCTGATATGTCCTTTCTAAAATTGAGTTTTAATAACTGACAGTTTGTGCAGCTAGAGAGAAATGCCAGAGAGATTGATGTGCATGATAGATTTTAGGTTCTCAGACTGACTTCTCTGCATATGCATATATGGGAGTGTGTTTGTGTGTGTAACAGTGTTGTAGGCAATCTAATACAAGAAACTCGTTATGAGTAAAGTAATACATTTCTTTTGACATTCATATTGCAACATCCAAGTAACTTTTTCAATTTTTTCCCAAAATGTTGCAATGTCATTTTGGATGGTGAATTATTGGCTGTTGAGACATGAAAATCTTTAAATTCAAGACATTTAGACCTTAGATTTTAATGCAAGCAAACACGTGTTCATATCAAAAATAGCATTTCCAATGTAAACATGCAATGCAAATGCAAAAGTATCTTAAACATTTTGCTTTCCATAAAATACTCATATAAAATGTTCAAACTATTAGATTACATTGTTAGTAGCCTTGTGAAAAAGAAGCACACTTTAGCATACTTTTAAAAAGAAGTAAAAAAATAAATAAATAAATACATCATGCAGATGTGCTGGGACACATCATCAGTGATATATCCTGGGGTCATTGGGTGTTTCGGGTCTGTCAACATCAGACAACCTCGCCCAGGCGACCCAGCCGGAGTTGATCAGACCCCGGCCTGTGTGCCAGCAGAATTTGTCCACGGTTCTGCCCTCTTAATCCAAAGCCCCCTAGTGGCTTTCTCTGCGGCTTTGGTTGCAGATCTGATCACCTTCCTCTTTGCCCCCCCGGTGATGCCTAGTAGAGTGAACACTTTGCAGAGTGATCGCCCTGCAAATCCTCTTCAGCCGACCTCCAGAGGCTCACAATGAGTTTGCCAGCCCTGCCTCCTACACTCTTCCACTATAGCTCCTGGTACTTGGCACGATTCTTCTCATTAGCCTCATCCATGCGCTCTTCTGAAGGAACAGTAAGTTCTAGCTAGAACAATTGCTTGTTAGAATCTGAGACAATAATCATGTCTGGACGAAGCTGCGTGGATATTATTTTGGTTGGGATCTTCAGCCGTTTGCCCAGATCCACCTCCAGTTGCCAGTCAGTGGCGGTAGTGAGGAGGCCAAACTTTACTTTCGGTTGTGGATGGACCTTCTCTCTGGCTTTGAGAAACTTGATGGTACTTGGTTTGTGGTGGCCCTTGATGGAATTGATGGCTGTGGCTATGCACTTAGCAACCTGGTCGTGGCTCCAGCAATAGCGCCCATCTCCAAGGGCTTTTGGGCAGCGGCTAAGTATCCCCTTCCTGAACAAAGAGGACAAGAGGGTGTCTCGCTTTTGCCCCAGACGAGGTTTTCTGGACTTGGTAGTATGTCGTAGATGGTTTGGCCTAAGAACCTAATCGATGGAAGTCTGCTTTCCAGATGTCAGCCCAAGTGATCTTATGTTGCTGAACATTTTCCCATTTAGTCCAAGCTTCTTGTTGTCCCATTCCCACCATCCTGCTAGCTCTTACTTCCTTCACACCTGCCCGCACTTCCTCCTGAACCAGATGTTGACACTCTTTACCTTGAGCATTGTCAACTCTAGATACCAGGAAATAGCCCAAGCCTGCACGGGCCCCACCAGCACCTTGTGCCTCAGCCGTGACTCAGCCACCTCCAGTGATTTGTCTGCGATCCATTTCCTGTCTGTTCGCACCTGTATGCCAGCTGCTGCCACCTTTGGATCCCTGGACTCTCTGTACGGCCATGCTTCCCATTTTCTTAACAGCATGAACTCTTCAGCAAGGCTGCTGATCGGGAGTTGCAGGACGTTGCTGGTGCCATACAAAGCAGCACTGCTCAGACTGCGAGGTAAACCAAGCCATCTTCGCAGGTAGCTGCTGATCTTTCTCTCCAGGGCCTCAACTGTTGTTACTTTTAAAATGAACACTTATTACAGAAATAATATACATGAGTGTGAACTGAATGTAAAGTTTTCGGACACTTCAGTTGCATGTTAATTGCAAATAAATGAAAATGTTTTTAGTTAAATCAACACATCAAAATAAGTAGCCTAGATTGCAAAACTTCACTTTTAAAGTTGTGTTCCCCAAAACTGTTTATGGATATAGATCTTGTTACTAATAGTTGTGTCTCCCATCTTTTGGAACAACTTCACTTTACAACATCAACTTTACAACATCATTTTGGATGTTGCATTATTGGCTTTAAATTCAAGACTCATAAATGTATTGCAATTTGTCGCAATGCGCATGTGTCGAACGCCTGTGTATGCGTACAAGTCAAGGAAGTATACTTTGCAAGGCTGTGTGTTTGAAAAAAACAAAGTATACTTTCTGCTTTAGTATATATTTGATTTTGTAGGATAAACAATTGTAGTTCATTGTTGCACTTGATGTCCAATGAAAAAGCTGGGTTCTGAAGCAAACCCCCAATAGATTGTTTCTAATAGTTGTGTCTCCCATCTTTTGCAGCACCTTCATTCTACCTTTAACTGTGAAGAAAATGCAAGATCACAAAATGTCTTACATGCTCCGCTAATTCTAAATAATGGCCTTATAGTTCTGAATAAAATTCTTTTTGACTGCTGTAGCAGGCCATATGTCTATCACCTCAATTGGTGGTAACAGAAATCACTTCAGCCCTCGATGATTGTAGTAAATTTAACAGCAGTTCACTTTAAGTCTTATACAGTAGAGTCCCCTGTAGCACTGTGACCAGAGATGGGCACAAATACATCAAAAAGTATTTAGTTACAAACTACAAATACTTACTCATCAAATGTATTTAAATAAAATACAAAATACTGCTGTAAAAAAATTTATTTAATTAAAATACAAGTAATTTGTACAAAATTTACACGCAATCATTTGAAGTGCTCACTGTAACAATTAAACTTATAAAGATACTAAAGTTATTCAGTCAGGAGCAGTGAGTGATTTTATCTTTTTCTTTTGTTGCTTGATTAACAATAATGACAGCCTAATAAACCTGCTGCTGTCACTTTAAGAACGAACGCACAGACCGAATATACTTACGGTTACATTCATTGAAGACATGACCGACTGTGTTTTCAATTAATCAATGTTATTTTTTTATTACTTGACCTACCCGTCCACAGATTATCTGCAGCGCCTGCGGATATAACTGCGATCCGCGCATCACTAGACAGCGCATGTCATGCTTTAGCTAGCAAGTCAATTTACAAGTTCTAGTTATTTGCGTTAATCTTCTGTCCTATAAAGACATTCTGTGAATAATATCTGATATTATATTTTACTACATACTTTACCTTAAAGCAGTTTGACAGCACAAAAGCAGCTTCTTTACCTGCTTCTGACCTTGCTATGCAAAGTAAGACAGACGTCGGTCACAAACTCAGCAACCGAAACAGCAGCAACCTTTTATGGTGCATTCACATGGGGCATCGGCGTTCACACTTCTCGTTTACAAACCCGATTCCAAAAAAGTTGGGACACTGTACAAATTGTGAATAAAAAAGGAATGCAATGATGTGGAAGTTTCAAATTTCAATATTTTATTCAGAATACAACATAGATGACATATCAAATGTTTAAACTGAGAAAATGTATCATTTTAAGGGAAAAATAAGTTGATTTTAAATTTCATGGCATCAACACATCTCAAAAAAGTTGGGACAAGGCCATGTTTACCACTGTGTGGCATCCCTTCTTCTTTTTATAACAGTCTGCAAATGTCTGGGGACTGAGGAGACAAGTTGCTCAAGTTTAGGAATAGGAATGTTGTCCCATTCTTGTCTAATACAGGCTTCTAGTTGCTCAACTGTCTTAGGTCTTCTTTGTCGCATCTTCCTCTTTATGATGCGCCAAATGTTTTCTATGGGTGAAAGATCTGGACTGCAGGCTGGCCATTTCAGTACCCGGATCCTTCTTCTACGCAGCCATGATGTTGTAATTGATGCAGTATGTGGTCTGGCATTGTCATGTTGGAAAATGCAAGGTCTTCCCTGAAAGAGACGACGTCTGGATGGGAGCATATGTTGTTCTAGAACTTGGATATACCTTTCAGCATTGATGGTGCCTTTCCAGATGTGTAAGCTGCCCATGCCACACGCACTCATGCAACCCCATACCATCAGAGATGCAGGCTTCTGAACTGAGCACTGATAACAACTTGGGTTGTCCTTGTCCTCTTTAGTCCGGATGACATGGCGTCCCAGTTTTCCAAAAAGAACTTCAAATTTTGATTCGTCTGACCACAGAACAGTTTTCCACTTTGCCACAGTCCATTTTAAATGAGCCTTGGCCCAGAGAAAACGCCTGCGCTTCTGGATCATATTTAGATATGGCTTCTTTTTTGACCTATAGAGTTTTAGCCGGCAACGGCGAATGGCACGGTGGATTGTGTTCACCGACAATGTTTTCTGGAAGTATTCCTGAGCCCATGTTGTGATTTCCATTACAGTAGCATTCCTGTATGTGATGCAGTGCCGTCTAAGGGCCCGAAGATCACGGGCATCCAGTATGGTTTTCCGGCCTTGACCCTTACGCACAGAGATTGTTCCAAATTCTCTGAATCTTTGGATGATATTATGCGCTGTAGATGATGATAACTTCAAACTCTTTGCAATTTTTCTCTGAGAAACTCCTTTCTGATATTGCTCCACTATTTTTCGCCGCAGCATTGGGGGAATTGGTGATCCTCTGCCCATCTTGACTTCTGAGAGACACTGCCACTCTGAGAGGCTCTTTTTATACCCAGTCATGTTGCCAATTGACCTAATAAGTAATAAGCATGACATTTCAAAATGTCTCACTTTCAACATTTGATATGTTATCTATATTCTATTGTGAATAAAATATAAGTTTATGAGATTTGTAAATTATTGCATTCCTTTTTTATTCACAATTTGTACAGTGTCCCAACTTTTTTGGAATCGGGTTTGTACTTTGAATGGGTGACGTCATGCAATTGTGACTGAATTGTGGGTCGCTTCACTCGTGTTGCTCGTGGCAGAGGTTAAAAGGCTTGTTCGAGATGCATTTGCAGACTGATCGGCATATGACATCACATTACCGAGAGAGCGATTCAAAAGCATAAAGTCGTCTGCTCTCCATTCGTTCTCGTGGAACTTTGATGTCATACGCCGATCAGTCTGCACAGTGCCAATGCATCTCGAACAAGCCTAAAAATGTCTCAACTTTCAAGCGCCAATGCAAATGTCAGCCAATCAGATTACCTTATGCAAATACCCTAGCGCAGACGCTAGCCAATTGCATTCATGCAGCACTGGAAATGTGATTGGCTGTTGTCACTATGACGGTCGCATCAGCACCAAGCTTCAGACAAGCCCTCCTTCAAGCGTTGACGCCAACTCCCCATGTGAATGCACCGTTACAGTTCCTCCTGAACCAAAACAATGAGCTTATGCTGCGCTCACGCCATAACTACCGTAATTAAGAGATGGCAACCCGTGACGTTATACTAGGAGCGGTCCGTGATACGAATTTATGCGTTTCAATGGCAACGCTACCAACGGCGAAATGAATCTGCAGCAGTCAGGTGGTACAGGTCAGAGCTCTTTAAGTTGTTTATGTTCATTATTATTGTACTGTTATATGCTTTGAGACATGAGGTAATTTAACGCCGTCTCTCTTGACGCTTTTGCTCCCTGCTGTGCGCGTTCAGGTGTTTTGAAGGAGGCGTGGCTTTGGAGACGCTCTGAAGGGAGGGTGGGATCTTTCAAATGCTTTCAAAGCTAGCTCACTATTGCTAGCCCCTCTGAAAATGACCTACCCTACCTTTAAGCCTGGTGATTAAAGTTATTGTATGCGAGAATAAAATAACATATTTGAATGTATTTTTAGTATTTTAAATACAAAATACTTTCTCTCAAAGTATTTAATTACAAATTACATTTGATTTTTTCTTTGTTAAGGAAAATACAAATTACAAAATACTCAAAAGTAATTAAATACGTATTTTAAATACATTTAATTAAAATACTGCCCATCTCTGACTGTGAACACATTTTCTGCACTTAGCACTGTTCCAAAATGCCTTGTTACCTTTGGTTGTCCTCTATTAGTTCTGCAGACACAGTACCAATAAGCCTGAGGGGTTTGGGAGACGTCCAACAGCAACTTGACATAAAGGATTTCTGAAGAACACAGGGAGCAGTGCTGAAGAAATGTAGGCCACGTACTGTAACGTTTGTATTAGCCTTTCAGTACAACGGACTGAAAACCTTGCACAGCATGAAAACACTATAACAATTAATTGATATTACCATGTTATGTTGAACTAATTATTATTACTTGTAGTCAGTTTTGTTTACTTTTGTTGATACACCAGTTTGTTGCGGTAGACTTTGCCATCTTTATTTCAAAAGGTTCAAAGTCTATAGCTGAATTTACTGTCTTTCTTTTTTACACTTTGCAGATATCAGTCTCCCATTTAGGCTGTTAATCAACTCAAAATAAATTACTTTTAAAAAGGAGTCTGGTCAGGAGGACTTTATTCCCCCCAAGTCTCAGATTAGCTCATATTCCAAACATACGCTTTCTGAAGTGTTTTTCAAAGAGGTTTATTTATTTATTTTTTAAATAAATTGGCACTGGGTATTAATATGTATAATTTTTTTGTTATCCTCATATTTGAAGAACGAGGGGAGAAAGCAGCACATTTGTGAAAGACTTGCATGCATTTATTTTTACATTTCCAATCCAATTCTGTATTACACATCCAGTTCAATATGGGTTTAGTAAAGAGTATCAACTTGCGTCAGCAAAATAGCTTTCATTGCACATTTTCAAAAAGTTATAAGAAGCAGGGTAAACTGTAATTCTCTATTTTAAAAAGTGTTCAAATATTATGTCTTTACTGTTAACATCTAAACTCAAAATCAATCACAAATGTCTTCAAATTTATTCAGAAATGTTGCATTTCATAGCAAGCTCTATCTGGCTGCCCAGAATTCTAATAATAACTGTGAGATTTAAATGTGAACCTTTAACTTTCTCTTCTACACTAATAACTAAGGAATGGAAATCACACTGCATTAGATTTAGTGCATCCTGAGGACCAAATCAAGCATAATTTGACACCTGTGTAGTACAGTCTGGAACTGAATCAAATTGTGCTAAATATTGTATTCAGTTTCCTTTTCCAGGTGTTTCAGTGCTAGCACAGCACTAATGTTTGCTTCATCTGTGCAAAGTGAGTAGAGTGGTTTCAGAATGCAGTCTTGGATTCCTAGATTCCACCCCCTCATTAGCTTAATTGGCCCCTTTTCAGGCTCCTGTCTGCAAATTGTCAATTGAGACAACCCCTTAAAGATGTCGTGATACTTAGCAAATTGCCTGTGATTCACAACCTGACTGTGCTATGATTATATTGTCAATGGACTCCATGATTAGGACGGTGCATAATTCGAGGTGGGAATTAGTGTTTGTTGTAGCTATACTGTTGAATACATCCAATTCTGAGCCGCTCGTATAATATTTGCTGGGTTGAACAATTTGGCTGCACTCAAGGGTCATATGTTTGATGGTTAACATAGCCTTGCTGGTAGATGCTATAACTACACCATCTCGCTCTTAAAAATACAGGCTCTTTATTGGTATTGATGGTTCCATTAAGAACCTTTAACATTCATGAACCCTTTCCATTGGACAAAAGATTCTTTACAGTGGAAAAAGGTTATTTAGATTATTAAAATGTTTTTTAAGAATTTTTTTAAAAAATAAACTGTTCAATGAAAAGTTTTTTTGGGAACCTAAAAATGGTTCTTCAATGGCAACTCCCTGTTGGAACCTTTATTCTTAACTCTTTCACCACCATTGACAGAATTTTTTGTCATTTGATACAACGCTTCCCCGCCAATTTTCCGGTAATCTATGTTTTCGCTATTGCATGGTAGGGGCACTATTACGCATATTCTGAATTAGTACAGAATGTCTGGATCAAAACACAGGTGAAGAAGCAGCAGAAACAAACGTTACTTACACACATGTAAGCTAACGTAATCATCAAGCATTCAACAGCATATAAATCAAAACTGCCTAACGTTACCGAATGAAATATCAAACCCATGAAGAGGTATAGGACAGTGCAAACTTTGGGGGTGTTTGAAATGAAGGGTTTGTGAAAATGATAAAAAAAAATTAAAAAAAATCAGCTGTTGGCAACTTAAAAAAAAAAAAAAACTCTGGAGGGGAAAGAGTTAAGAGCGTGTGATCCCGCGCTAGTGAAGCAACTGCCATTGAGATGAATGGGAACGCTGACGGATAACTTTCTTCTATTGTAGACCCTCCTTGGCTGCATTTCAGTCAGTGTAATGTCACTGTATGACTTAGTTTGCGTGGTTACTAAATCTTGAGTGCTGATTCCAGTAATAGCTTTTGTACATTATTTTGTCAGCCAGAGAAAATTTGCTTCAAATCAAGTCTTTGTTTACAAAGCAGCAGTTAAAATCCAGAAATAAGAGTACATGCTAAAACTATACTTGTACATAACATGAGAAGTCATATTTTGACATAAATGAGGTCTTTGTACCATTTAAACATCCTGCAAGTTTCATAGCTTGTAACATTGGATCACATCGGAGGATAATATGTTTGTTCAGAGCATTTGACTGTAGATTGTTTTTTAAATGAAGCACGGTGTATTTGGAGAGTTTGCAAAGACACTTTTATTGAAAAATGGAGTGGGCAACTTTGGATCTGACATCAGCTATATCACACACCGTAACTAAATAATTTCATAATGCCTTATCTGTAAATGACGGTTTTATATGGACAATGGTTTATGGACAGTTTAATACAAACAACACATTGCACTCGCATGCAATAGCAAGGGGGCATTGATACTTTTTACTTATGCAATGCTGTTAGCCAATCATAACAGTGGCCGTTTACTGAACTTTTAAAGGGGCCATCCCTTAAAAAAGGATCATTTCAGAAAGAGGGTCAGAATGAGGGTTATTGTTACAACTCAGATTTATGCTCCAATCTAGTGTTATGAAGAGAAGGTAACATTTATGAATTTTAAAATGAATAAATTGTGTCACGCTACAAGTCACTGCTAGTGGACTGTGGGAAGGTAGGAACAACCATAGACTCTAAAAAAATATGGACGTAGTGTCCGTGACGTCACCCGTAGATTTCTGAAGAGCATTTTTGAAGCAAAAAAGCGGCCGCTGCTTAGCAGCGAAAGAGGCTGGACAGGGTTGGAACTGAGGTGCCTGGTTGCTGAAACTACGCCCACCTAGCACGACGTGATCATGTTATTAGGCTAAGGAGCTATCTATCTATCTTAGACACTATCTAAAATATTAATAAAGATAAGTTATATCATTTGAAAGTTTTAAAGGTTTACTATCAATCTACGGTGTCTTTTTTACGATATAGATGCTCCAGCAACAGTAATATTGTAATTTGTGTCGGGTGTGCAAATGACAACACGCAAAATCAAAAAGGGACTCCATATCTAATGAAATAGCGATCGCGAGATGAATCCAATCCGTCAACACTTGGGTAAAATGTCCATGAGCATCCATTGAAAAACAAACAACAACACTTTTTGTCCACAAAAGTGTTAAATCCGAGAAATATTGATATATTGTCCATTGTTTGCATCATATTTCTTCTGAACGATCTGCTCTCCATCATCGTTCTTCAAGAAATTATGCAATCTGAGCAGCGTTTATGTTGTAAAACTGTATACGATCGTATACACTGGACATTGGACAAACAAATGAGCCCACGTCCAAAATAGTGCAGCAATTTTAGTTATAATATCCAAGCAGTTCTGTCGGATTTTGTGGAGTCTTGAGAGGCATATTCTCCAGCCATTGTCAGTGTAGTAAATCTCACGAACAAAACTGTTAGCCAATGCCAAGACGATACAACAACGTGTGTTGTTTATCTTCCGCATGTGTGCGCATGTACACAGACGTACACCTGTCTCGACCATAAACACAGCAAGCCATATTATTTGATAATTATATGAAATAATCCTGAAAAAAGCACAAACATGGCAGAGATGCCAAATTCAGCGGTTGGAATTAGCTGAGGTAATGTGAGGGCTCACAGAAAGCAGCGCAATCTACCTGTCACTCAAGTGGCCATGCCCTTAATTATGCAGAACTTTAAGGCTTAATATAATTTAAACAGATGAGTTATAAAAAAAATTCACCCCCCTCAGAGTTGTCATGAAGGGCAAAATTAGCTGTATAGACCAAAACCACAATTTGTACCAGGCTATAAACATGTTTTTGTTTTTTTGTTTTCTGCTGTAAAGTTGGGCATTTTAACATGGGGCTCAATTAGATTCTGCTCTCTTTTGGAGCCTGTCCCTAGCAGCCAGTCGATGAATTGCAGTTTAAGTCACTTCCGTATTGGCTTCAAGAGAAACTCGGGGAGGTTGCCGCTTGGGAACAACATAGTAATTTCCTGGAAAAAAGAAAAAAAAAAAAAAAAAGTATTTATTGCTTACATCAGTGGTAATAAAAAGAGAAAAAGAACAGTGAAAATTTGTATCCAAAAAAATATCAAAATCAGTATTTGCAAAGATAAATAAATAAATAACATTATAAATGAATCTCAAAGAACATTTAAAATAATTTTTACAAATCCATGTACTGAACTCTTTAATTAACCAGCCTTCTGGTAGTGCGTATTATAAGACCATTTTACAATGCATTTGACAACTGATTTCCATAAATGCTTATGTACACACAAATATAAAACTCCCAAATGTCAAACAGGGACTTTTTATTTCATTTTATTTAACTGATTTCTAGATGTGTGCGTGTTGGTGCATATTTTAAGATCAGTTCTCAAAAACACACCAGTTAAACTGTGCCAACATTTCACAGACAAATCCCATTGTCTACAAGCCTCAGTCGGCACTAAACCCCACCAATAAGTAGAGTCCTCAATTTCTTCTGAAACCTCATGCACTCCAACAGACATCATACACATCAAAACAACTTCTCTGTTCTTGAAACATCAGAGGAAACCATGGCAGACCTCCTTATTTCTATCATTCTCACCAACATGCGCTTCTCTCCGCAGGAGTGTTCTGAATTATCTCCTTCTCTTCAGGGGATAAAACCTATTGTTGTTGAAGCTGATGGCTTTCAGTCAGCCGGCTGTGACTCAAGGTGTTAAGAAGCCTACGTAAGACAAGTCAAGATTGCTTCATAGAGATATAAGACACTTGTGCACAAGCAAAATTTAAAAAGAAATGGTTGCTAATGAAAGCAGGGTACTGGAGGGCCTTCCCCCTTTTGCAAGAAGGTTTAGAAGTGGTTTTGTCCTTTAAAGTGTGCTTTGAACTAGAAGGGCAATGGCCCTCTCACCTTCTACTCAGCTTGAGTCGTCAATTGATTCTGTGAAATGGCATACAGTATAGAGTGGTGTGGGAAGAGATAGACAAAGAAGGGAAAAATCATCCCACAGAGATCATCTCTCAGGCCAGCAAGACCAGCATTAGACCAGCTTTAATCGGCATAAACCGACCCGCAATAAAGTAATGTGCTAAAAACACTTAGAACACCTTAGCAACCATATAGCAATATGCTACAAACACTCAGAACACTGTAGAGTAAACCATAGAGCAATGCACTAAAATCATTCAGAACACCTTAGCTACCATGGCCCTGTCCCTGCTAGTTGGAATCCACCAACACATGGCAACAAACTGACAAGACTCTGGGCCTGTCCAAATACCCACATGAGAGCGCATGCACGTGACAGGAAGTCAGTGTGCAAGACTGTCTCTGGTCTAAAAGTTCCCTAGTTCAAATTCAGCAACACATGGCAACACCCTGACAACCACACAACTACGAGTAGTATGGAGGTAAACCACTATCCGCCAAACAGTAAACATTCCAACAACTTTAACTAATGTTATGCAAAAGTTATTTTTAAAGGCTAGGAACATTCTTTTTTTTTAAAAAAAAAAAAAAAAAAACTTTAATGGGACCTCCTTTTGATGATATTACAATTTTATAAAAGTATTTTAAAAAAATTTGAATATTATAATTTTCAAGTGGATGCTAAAGTTCTTGAGTGGCTTAAAGGGTTAGTTCACCCAAAAATGAAAATTCTGTCATTAATTACTCACCCTCATGTTGTTCCACACCCGTAAGACCTTCGTTCATCTTTAGAACACAAATTAAGATATTTTTGATAAAATCTGATGGCTCAGTGAGGCCTGCATTGCCAGCAAGATCATTAACACTTTCAGATGCCCAGAAAGGTACTAAAAAAATTTAAAACAGTTCATGTCACTACAGTGGTTCAATCTTAATGTTATGAAGTGACGAGAATACTTTTTGTGTGCCAAAAAAAACAAAATAATGACTTTATTCAACAATATCTAGTGATGGGCGATTTCAAAACACTGCTTCATGAAGCTTTGAAGCTTTACAAATTTTTTGTTTTGAATCAGTGGTTTGGAGCATGTATCAAACTGCCAAAGTCATGTGATTGCAGTAAACGAGGCTTCATTACATTATAAGTGTTTCGAAATTTCAATGGTTCACCACTGGGGGGCGAGACTTTGGCAGTTTGATACACGCTCCAAACCAAAAGATTCGTAAAGCTTCGAAGCTTCATGAAGCAGTGTTTTGAAATCGCCCATCACTAGATATTGTTGAATAAAGTCGTTATTTTGTTTTATTGTCGCACAAAAAGTATTCTCGTCGCTTCATAACATTAAGGTTGAACCACTGTAGTCACATGAACTGTTTTAAATATGTCTTTAATAGCTTTGCTGGCAACGGAGGCCTCACTGAGCCATCGGATTTTTTTAAAAATATCCTAATTTGTGTTCCGAAGATGAACAAAGGTCTTACGGGTGTGGAACGACATTAGGGTGAGTAATTAATGACAGAATTTTCATTTTTGGGTGAACTAACCCGTTAAAGGTTATGGTGTCGTAATAGTATAAAGCCACAACAAATAAACCTCGAACCTGAAAGAGTTTGCAAGTAGAAATTGGAAAGTGACAATACCCATAACAAAACTCAAATCAACATTTGCATAGCATCACATTTGCTGTTAGGGTTAGATCAACTGTGACAGGTTACGGTTGCAGGTATATGTAACAATCAAAGTATTTACAACGAGGACGTTATCATGTCACCATCAGTGTCCTAATGTGTAGTGAGCCAGGGTCCTTACTGTCCTAACCAGTGCATGAATTTGTGTACACAATATACTGATTCATGACCTAGGGAGCTAGGGAGCTGATTGAGACAAACCCATAGTGTAGCTTTGTAGTTACTGTTCCTGCAACCAAAATGGAATGTTTGTAGACCATAAATTTGGCAAACAAAATAAAAATGTAGTATAAATCTTTTTATTGGTTTAAATCTCACCACAAATAAAAGCCAGGCAACTAGCATCTTGTCAGAAAATAATGAAATTGTACAATTTTGCTTCTATTCATTTTGAATTTACTGTTGGACTTGTTTTGCTAATGCTCACTACTGTTGATGAGACACTTCAGCTGTCCTTAACCGCCAACAAACGTGGGCTAATTTGCATCTCATTTATCCTATTCCTCCTTGTGGAATTCTGCTTCTTTTTTCCCTCTTATGAATTCTCTCTTTTCAATCTACATTACCGTCTTAATCCCAACTCATTAAGGAATACTCTTGAAGTTCAAAAATCCCCTCCTTCCTGCCTTCTGTCTTCACACTATGATGGATGGACAAATTCCTTTCTCCATGTTTGGGCCCGAGGAGCTTGATTAAAAAGCCACCTCTCCGACCCTCGATGAGCGTATGGATTAAACTTGCCCACTGATTGCCTGGCCATTCCTCCCCCATTCATAATTGAAAGCTGTAATGTGTACCAAGTGCTTATTAATTAAAACCATGAGGTGAAAGGCCCAAGGGGGACATTATTTAGGCCTCATTAAAAATTAATAATGTTACTTAATTGTTCTTCTTAATATTATCGCCACACACAAACCGTAACAGAAAAAAAAATGCAAAGAAGCTGAGTCGTTACCTTGCCGAACGGATGTGGCATGTTTTGCATGCCGTTTATAAATTCATGATGCTTTATTCATATTTTAATTAAAGAGGGGGCGCAACTTGTTTTCATGATGAATCCCCGAGCAACAGTTATAATGCACAGCTTTCTTGATCATTCAGACAAACTCAGTGATGAGGTGCATATTGCTGCACACTTAATGGGACATAGTAAATTACTTTTCAGGAGTTTCCCTCTGCCAGCCTGTATTGTCAGTAGTGGATCCTTCCTACATCCCTGTATTTAGTGTGAATTGATCTGATCAAATTCTGTTTAATGCCGTCATTCTAACTCAGATCCTCGTTGTTTTTGTGCCTGATACCCCTTTTCAAAAGAGCAGCTTGAGTGTCGTTGAACTTTGAATTATGAGCAACGTGCAGCTTGACCAGCTACAGTTTCAAAGCAGCTTCCCCAACACTAGTGTTCCCTCAGGGAACCTTTTGAGAGCTAAACGCCTCCTGTTAATGACTTGATTGACAAAGGAAAAAACAAGCAAAATGAGTTAAAAGGCATCAGTAAATATTTCACTGATAGATTTTGGTTTACTTACTTTGACTGAATGATATATTACATTAATAAATGTATTTAATTTGGGCAGATTGTATAGAGAAAAAAAACATTGAATTTAAGTTTACATGGTGGTGCTTGTTAGGCAAAACTTATTGCCGCAATGCTAGAGTTACCAGAGGCTGGATGCGCCATCTGTGAGTACAATAAGTTACAACTTAACATAGTTGCGACGTAAAGGGGCACCAAGTTACAACTTATGCATTACTAAATATTTTTGCGTTGCACCAATAAACTTAGTGAATCATAATTATACTATAACATATGTATAACTAAATATTTACAGAAGCCCTAGACCAGGATTAACGGTTGGAATAAAACAGCTGATTGATTTAATTGAATCGCTAAGCTCATGTTTTAACTGACAAACTTCAATATGTTGGTCATATATGATGATGTTAATATTTAAATTATAAGAATAAAATAACTTGAATTAATTACTTGTTAGTGGCTCTTTAGTCCTTGTGCATGTCAAATGAAATAAATCATAATAAATAATTGTTTTGTTTTTTGTATCATTTATATATTGCTCCCTATTAATTTCAAATACAGTTTCTCAATGTAATTTACATATTTACATATACATGCCGATCAGGCATAACATTATGACCACTGACAGGTGAAGTGAATAACACTGATTATCTCTTCATCACAGCACCTGTTAGTGCGTGGGATATATTAGGCAGCAAGTGAACATTTTGTCCTCAAAGTTGATGTGTTAGGAGCAGGAAAAATGGGCAAGTGTAAGGATTTGAGCGAGTTTGACAAGGGCCAAATTGTGATGGCTAGACGACTGGGTCAGAGCATCTCCAAAACTGCAGCTCTTTTCGGGTGTTCCCGGTCTGCAGTGGTCAGTATCTAACAAAAGTGGTCCAAGGAAGGAACAGTGGTGAACCGGCGATGGGGTCATGGCTCATTGATGCACATGGGGAGCAAAGGCTGGCCCGTGTGGTCCGATCCAACAGACAAGCTACTGTAGCTCAAATTGCTCAAGAAGTTAATGCTGGTTCTGATAGAAAGGTGTCAGAATACACAGTGCATCACAGTTTGTTGCGTATGGGGCTGCATAGCCACAGACCAGTCAGGGTCCCATGCTGACCCCGTCCACTGCCGAAAGCACCAACTGTGGGCACGTGAGCATCAGAACTGGACCACGGAGCAATGGAGGAAGATGGCCTAGTCTGATGAATCACGTTTTCTTTTACATCACGTGTATGGCCGGGTGCATGTGCGTCACTTACCTTGGGAACACATGGCATATGGGAAGAAGGCAAGCCAGTGGAGGCAGTGTGATGCTTTGGGCAATGTTCTGCTGGGAAACCTTGGGTCCTGCCATCCATGTGGATGTTACTTTGACACGTACCACCTACCTAAGCATTGCTGCAGACCATGTACACCCTTTCATGGAAACAGTATTCAATGGTGGCTGTGGCCTCTTTCAGCAGGATAATGCTCCCTGCCACAAAGCAGAAATGGTCCAGGAATGGTTTGAGGAGCACAACAAAGAGTTTGAGGTGTTGACTTGGCCTTCAAATTCTCCAGATCTTAATCTGTGGGATGTGCTGAACTTACAAGTCCGATCCATGGAGGCCCCACCTCGCAACTTACAGGACTTAAAGGATCTGCTGCTAACATCTTGGTGCCAGATACCACAGCACACCTTCAGGGGTCTAGTGGAATCCAATGCTCGACAGGTCAGGGGTGTTTTGGCAGCAAAAGTGGGACCAACAAATATTAGGAAGGTGGTCATAATGTTATGCCTGATTGGTATAAAATACTTATTATGTTATTTAATGATTAAGCATTGCATTTCAATGGAGCACTACTTAAGTAAAACAAGATACCTTAAGAGCTTTTTTAAACACACTTTTTGAGTTATTACTTTCCCGAGAGCATTCTCTAGTTTGCTTTATCTTGTCAAGTGCATCACAGCTAATTTGCTGTTGAAGGCGTGAATGATGCTTATTGGACCAAGACAAGTCCAATAAATACCTAAGATAATGAATAGCTTGTTGCCGGCAAGCTGCTTTGACATTGGCGCTTGTTGCTTTGGAAGGCTTTCCTGCGTGCATGTGCTGTGGATTTCCCTCGGGATTTCCTCCTTTGTATGCTCAGGCATCTAGCATGGGCCCCAGCACACCTGGTGAAATTAAAAGATTTTGAAGAATTTCAATCATATCATCAGAGCCTCGCGTTTGTACATCGGATATGGGAGGAGTGCGCTGGAGAAAGCAAGAAGAAAGAAAAGGAGAGGGGGATGATGAAGAAAGGCCAAAGCCAGAGTAGAATTATTCAAGGAGAAATGGCACCTGGCCTAAGGGAAATCAAGGCTGCCTTCAACAGGATTACTCTTGGCACAATATGGACACGGTCTTGTTTGATGTCCCCCTCCCATCTGTCTTGTATGTAGTCTTTTATCTCACTCTAAAGTAATATAGTCTTCACTGCAATTCAATAATGGCCCAGCCGAGCCTGTCAGGCCGGGTTTGCTGGTTATCTCACACGGCGAGTCTCCGTATGGTGTGTTTGTGTGCATGTGAGAGCGCATGTTGGTGCCTGTACATGTGTAGGACAGGAAAAGGCAAGTGTGAGCGAATGTGTGTGTGCCACATTGCATGTTCAATCGTTTGAGTGCTGGTTTATCCCCACTGTGATCTAAATGAGAACTCAGTACTGGTGATTGTGATGAGGATACAAGCATGATGGTATTGCTCAATGTCACATAGACTTTTTAAAGAGAACTTGTATCCTAATTGGATGAAAGAGGAAGATAAACTGCAGCCTAACCCTGGAAATCAAGACTGACATATCTCTGCGAATGGTAGCAATTTAGTGTGACTGACAGCCTTGTTACTTTTTGAGCCTCTCTTGCTAAGAAAAAGAAGCCATGAGTGATGCACAGAACCATTTAAATAGCACTCGCTCATACTGTCAATAATAGAGATGTTGAAAGATTAAAAAATAAGAAATGCAGCTGGTAATACAAAGGAGCTTACTTATTTTTTTGAAGTCAACCAAATAAGAACTTAGTAGTTCTCCATAAAAGTGTTTTAGGTCCAGTCCTCGAATTTGAACTTAACGAAGAGTCCAGTCCTCAAATTTGATTTGCTGTGCAGCCTTAAAAGAGTGCTGATAACAGCTCAAAAGCTAAATACTCAAGTTCTAAAGACTCAGTTTGTGTATTTCAGTGACTGTCACTGCAGGTTAGGTTAATTCAAGTGTTGAGTCTTTATGGGTTAGTCACTGAATCATTCACTCAACCAATTTGCTCAAAAACACTGATTCATTCATGAATGGAACAAGTGGCTTTGAGTAGGTACTTCTTTTGAATAAGTACTTACTTTGCAACCACTTTGTGTCCAAAAGTATGATCTATATAGTATGTTTGTGTGAAGTATGAATGTAATACGAACATACTACATGCTATTATTGTCATGTGACCTACCAGTGTCAGTTGCGTTGCTTCACTACAATTCACAATTCCTTTTCCGTGGCCTCATGGGATAGTAAAAGGTGTGTTCGACTTGAAGGGGCGCTGCACAGATCAATCGGTGCATGACATCAAAGTAATCAAAGTACCGCGAGAACAATTAGAGAGCAGTGCCAGTTCAAGTCGAACACACCTAGTGTGTCCATTGGATGCACACTTCAGAATCTCGACATAAGTAGTAGGTTATACTTTTTGCCTAATGTTTTATAAATACTGCGAATTAGAACATATTGTATTACTATTTCACATACTGTTTTTCGCCTACTATATAGCATATTCGGAAGCAGCCCATCTTTATGAGTGAGTCATTTAATCATTCATTCAGGCGATTCATTAAAAAATGCAGATTCATTCAGGAACAAAATGTGTATTTATGAGCAAGTCAATGAATCATTCACTCAAATGATGTGTGCACAAACAATGATTCATTCAGTAATGAAACTCCACTGTTGCGTGTTGCTTGGAGTTAAATAATTCTGAATGTTGATGGAAAATAGATCAAGTTACTGACAATATTTTTGTTATTCAAAATTATCATCTTGTTTACTAAAGGGCAGTAGAAAAGAAATATCACACTTGAAATTATGCTGTTGGTCTGATTATCAGCACTGATGATGTCACACACCTTTCTTAACTCTGTCTCTGGTATGTATCCATACCACTAAAGTCATTAACATTTTTGCCCTTTAAATTGAGCCATTTTCAGCATCAAGTTTGTCATTGTAGAAGAAAAGGACCAGTGGGCTTTATAATCATGATTAATCATAAACTAAATATTTCTGCAAAAGGTCTCAACTGCCCAGCTGGACTTCCACCAAGACTTTCCTATGTGTGTCATGTGGCACAAACACGGTCTGGCACAAACTCTAATGGTACTTTTTTCACTGCTTGGGCAGTCGCTGTAAAGTCAATAGTGGCTCCATCTCAAAACAATAATATCCAAATATGATGATATTCTGGAGTTGTTTACATTGAGAGTCCACACTCGTGCTGCAATACACTTTTGATTGTTCAGTCATTAAAAGCAAAACCATCAGGACGACGAAACAGCATGACAACTTTACAAAGGTCCAAAACAGCATCTGTTGGTTCATTTTCCACCAATCTTACTTTCTCCGCTTTTGGGGCATATAAAACAGAACATACACACAAACCAGACGCTAACACACACACACACAACCCTTTGCCACACACCCTGCCCGCCTATAAAGAAAACAGCCATTTCAAAGACCGCATTGATTTCTCAGCATATATTGTGATAAAATGAGTTCCTCTCTAGTGGCCCCTAACAGCCCTATTTGAACCCCTCTTATTTGGCAGAGGCATAGAGGGACTGTAAATAGAGCTGGGAGTTCAGAAGGGTGAAGGCGGCCATCCAGGACAACTCAAGGACAATCTCATCTACTGAATTTTGTAGGTACAACCTTGGATGCAATGCTGGCTGACTCAAGGAAGCTTCATTGTTTAAAAAAGAAAAATAATCTAATCAGATTTTGGGTTTTTTAATGCAGTTACATTTGAACTGAGTTAAGCTCTAAAATGAAGTGTGCAATTTTTCAAAACATTCTCCTATCCAGTTTAATGTGCATTTGTTTGCCCAAACTATAAAGGATGCACCCTGAGAGAAAAAAGGTTCTGTGGGGTTCTATATAGAACCCAATGGTTCTTGAATCAGTTTTATGCCAAAAAGGTTCTTTATAAGGAGAAATGTCTTAAATGATCAATGTTAGGGGTAATGCATTACAAGTAACATGAGTTATGTAATCAGATTACTTTTTAAGTAGTAAAATAACTTTCAAATTTATAACAAAATGTCTTCGTTTCTTTTTCAAATAAGTAACGCAAGTTACTTTGTTTTCCAATGTATTGATTGACACCTCTCTTGTCCCCTTGTTGAGAAAAATCATGAGTAAGTGCAGTTGTGCGTTGTGTGCGCTGTGTAAACATGTAAATGCATGCTCGCATTTATTCTAGAACTATGTAGTTCTAGAATAAATGCAAGCATGCATTTACTCATCTCACTTGCACAAAAACAGATTCAGTATTTTTTAGGGAGTAATGCAATACTGTAACACATTACTTTCAAAATTAACTTTCCCCAACACTGTAAATTATTGCATAATACTTTTATGTTTAACCCTTAAACGCATACCTCAGGTCTTTAATGTCCCGCATCATTCACTACCCTCTTTCTCATTCATTTTTATAGTTAGACATCAACCTGCTTAGTATTCCTCAATCAATTCATTATAAACAATATAACAAGACAAAAATGATACAATTATAAAAGAATGCCTGTTTTCCCATTCATTTTTTGTAAAAAAAAATGTATAGGGTCGCTATATAACGACCCAAGGTGTGTAACAGTGTAAGTATATTTTTTTCTGCACAACAATTGTTGAATCTTTAATGACTAAGTGCAATTCACCTTTATTCCACAAGGTGGCAATGTCTGATGAAGATGAAGTGATGATTCACTCATAGTTACTGCAGACAGAAAACAAAATAATAGGAAGTATCATAAGCAAAACTTGAAAGTACAGAACGCAATCAAATATTAGTGTCACTGTCACTTGATGGTGGATCTGGTGAAGAAGCTGTCAGCAATCAAAATATCGAGTTTGAAGATGTTGAAAATGAGAGTTTTGAGAATATGTTTGAGATTGCGAATATGAGCCAGATGCTGAATGTATACTGGGAAATGAGCTCTGACAAGGACAGTGATTATTGTATAAATCATCTGCTCAAACTGAACCCTTCCAAGCTCCAAGAGGTAACAAAATATGCTTTGTTTTATTCTTCTGTAATTGTTACTCTAATATCAGGTGAGTTTTATATTATCGCGACAGGTAGAGATCCATCTGTGTTAGATATAGATCAGGGTCGCTAAAGACCCAAATATGTAATAATGATTGGCGAAACATTTGTGCATTTAACAGGGTTAACAGGTTATTTAAATTTTAAATTTTATAGTGAGAAATTATGTATACAAGCTGTTTAATTCATAAAATTTAAACAAAATAGAAAATAAATTTTAAAAAAATAATTAAAACTAAATCCATAAAATTATCCCATGATGGGAACTCCTTATAAGGTTCTATATAGGAAGCGCCTATATAGTGTGGGAGGAAGAGTATTTTTGTATTTCATTTTGCAACTACAATGTATATATGTAGTGCCCTCTTCAAACGAATTTGGACACTTTTTTAATGGCGCTCCATCAGCGCTGCTGTCTCAAAAATTAAGGAGAAAAAAAAACAGTTCAACCTCATATCGTAAAAAACAAAAAGAGCATTCCATCATTCCGGAAACATTTGCAGTATCTCCATTAATATGAAATGAAGAATAATTTTTTTAAGAGCATTTTAGTTCTCAGTTCTGTGTCTTTAATAAAGAGATGTCCAGGCCACATTGGTTTATCCAAGCGGTTTATCATGATCTATGTATCTTTGATTTTGATGCAATAGAAAACCAATCATTTGTGGCGCTATGCCAGGCAAAGCATTAGTCATCATGCCTTTGACATCATCAGCGAATTGAGTCATTTGTTTAAATTAAAACTATTCATTTGTAAATATACACTTATAGGCAAAAGACATTCTCAGCCTCATATTTTGATCTATGGAAGAATAAAACAAAGCTGCCTTAGTGATTTAGAAATATGACTGAATGTGGGTTCACAAATCTGAATATTTTGGCTCAAGGTCAGCGATGAAAAGATCTTTTATCTGAGAAATTATTGCTGCTTCATAAGGCCATGACATATTAATAATGACAAATGACAAGCTAATTACATAATATTAAAAGACATTAGGGTAAATCAGCATGCACACGTTAAACAAGTACTCATGCTGCCACCTCCCCTGTGCTTTAGTGTAAGATTCAATAAAACCATCTCTGTATGTATTAATCTTCATGTTGTTTGCAAAGCATTCAATGTTGTTTAAAATTCAGTTCAATTTCATAGGCTATTTAATTCAACATTATACTTACAAAAATGCAGACTCAATCATCAGACAACCATGTTATTATATGAACAGCTGTGGCAGTAAAACTCTGTAGTAGTGTAGTAACGGGCAAAGTCCAGTCATAAAAGTTATCAATCACTAACAAATAATTATGTTAGATAATCTCTGTTGGATTTTGATGTGCATCAAGACTAGTGGTCAGTAACACTACATACATACACATTTGTTTAATTGTGTGTATCTTTTGTATTTGAGGATATAAAAACAGGATAAAAGAAAGAAGGAGATTACTATTGTCACAGTCACCGTCTGTTTCACCTTCCCCGGACTCCACTTCCCAGCATCCCTCTGGTTCCTCACCTGCACTCACTCTCCAATCACCTGCACCTGAAAGCCATCACCCTTGTTATCGCTCTTCAGCAACTACTTAAGCCCCACGTTCACTCCACCACAAGGTCTGGTCTCGTCTATGTGTAGCACAACGTCACACTTCCGTGTTCTCCAGTCGATCCTGTGAAGGACTATCCATTGATTACCCTCCAGCTAAGTGACTGTTTCCACGTGCCTGCATATCTACTCACCTGCTTCACCTGTCTGCCAGTATCCGTGCCTCTGTTTAAAATAAAGAGCTTGTTTATCACTAACCTGCCTGCCTCCGTCTGTGACCCTGACAACTATATGTATAAATAGGCTATATATTTTTATTATTTAGCATATGGACAGAATTCCCCAGTTAAGGCATATTTGATGATGTGAACTAATTGTTGTTTAATTGCATAACTTTACAAATAAAATTGCTTTTTTCCACATTCTCTATTAAAAAAAAATCGAGTTATAGTTTTCTGAAGGTTCCAAAACAAAATCACCTAGTAACCCTACCTTAAAATCCCTAGTAATACCACCACATTTGGCACACACCAAGTCAAAACCATTAATGAAACAGACAGCCATATTATACATTACCACTGTACATATTACCTACTATACCGCACTGATATAATATAATGTTACACATCAGATGTTTTTTCCCCAACAGTTAACCAAACGTTCACTTAAGACATAACAGATAATGTTTGCGTGAATTCTCGCCAAGACAGATATTTTGAAATACTGTAATTCTGTACGTGTATGTGTAAATAGGGATCGCGCGCTGTCTGAGGCATCTTTGTGCACACGCTTCAGATGTTTACAGCACGAGTAAGATCGTTATGTTTACATCGGCATGAGTTTGAAAATCACATTTCATTGGTTCACTCATGCCATCGAGAATTCGCTATGAATATCCACAAAGCTGGAATGCTGTGCTTTAAAACATACCAAACTTGTGCTGAGGGAAAGCGCGAGTCATCGAGAAAAGAGCGGAGAAAAACGGCATTCTTCATGGAGAAAGGAAAGGTACTCCTCTCAGAAAACGTACAAATAAAGATACTTTTAGATGTTTAATTGCTATTTTGGAGCATTAGGATCGCTAGACGGGGGCTTAATGAATTCATTTTTGTGAAAACCTCAAATTCGACCAAAATTGACATTTTCCACTTGTTTTGCCTGTAGCTCGTAACTAGCCTGTGCGCATTCTGACTCATTTTGCCAGCACGGGTCACATATGCAATTAAATATGAACAATGCTATCAATACAACCTAATTTATCATTAAAATGTATTTTCATTGTCAAACCACATAGTGTTTAACTGTTTTGCTATGGTTAAATGTAGGCAGCATTGATATCAAAATAAACTCATCTGGGCATTTATTCAGGGGATATCATCAGTTTTGAGAGCTTATATGGAATTTCAAGTTGAATGATTTGTAATCTGGTCATTTTGGCCAATCAATGTGGCTGCTCTTTACTGAGACAAGTGGCATTATCCATGTCTTACTGAGAGAGAGAGATGTGATGTGACATGTCTTTATGTCAGTACCAACATTTACACTGATTGAAGAGCAACATATGCTTAAAAACTTAATGTAATATCATTTCACATACTTCTTTAGCCAAAAAAAAGTGTGCAATAACATACTGAACAGCATAAAGTGTGCTTTTTCTTTCTTTTTTTATTGTGTTAATAGTGTGTTAATAACCCAGGTTGAATTATTTATTATTAACACAATAATTTATATACCAAAATAGCACCTTCTTCATAATTCTTAAAAGTATGACAAAAACTTCATCCATGGCACTCTTGTAAAAGTTGGTAGTCCTTCAAACGGCAATACCTGGCCTAAGATCAGTGTCCTGGGTTTGCTGTCTCTTGCACTTCCACAATGATGAAACTGGCCTCAGATCAGCACCGAGATCCACACAGTCTGATATGGAGTGTATAGAGATGGAGACAGAATGGTAATGTGAGAGTTGGGAAGCTGAAATTCGAGGTGAGAACTCCATCATCACAGGAGAGTGAATCACAGCCTGGTATGACATTAAATCCCTCCACATCACACACTGCTCTGATCTTACAGCTCAAGCTCTACAGACAGACAGAAAGATCCAAGAGACAAGTTTCAGTTCAGGCCCGTTCAGACCATGGATGATAACTATAACGATAACTATGATTGTGATAACCAAGTATGATTGTGATAAATTAACATGTGATAACTATGAAGTTTTAATCATTTAAATCGATCAACATATCTGTCATAAAAATGGAAGTTGCTTGGTCATTTTGATGACAGACTTTAGCTCACGCATTTCAGAATGACCAAACCAACATTTGAGATGCTGTTCAGTAAAAATGGTCTGCTGGTTACAGTTATCCAGTCACATCCCCTTCTGAGGTCACGTGACGTCTTTGTTGCGCATCAAGGGATTTATTTGGTAAATGTGTTTCCAAAAGAAAAAAAAAAAAAACATCCACCTTATCCACCATCTACGAAATAAAATACATCAGTAAGACACCCTTGTATGGTATACAAGTGGGTACAACACAACAAAAACCCCTTGTACAACGCAACAAAAATTAAAAAGCAAATATAAGTTAACAACACCACAGAATCAAGCCACGACACAATGAAAAAGCCACAACACAATGGAAATGTTCTTGCTCCTTTCTCTGCTACTATAGAGGGTGCGTTAAAACAAAATCCAAATTTAGATTTTTTTTTTTTTACTGTGGTGTTCTTTTTATATATAAACCCTTCAACTGCATTTAGTGCTTTTGAATTTAGTCAAGTCATTTATATAGCTATGGAAATTTAAAGTGTCATTTAAAAGCCTGGTACAATAAAACTGTTTAAAATTTGGATTTTTTAGACCATTACCTCTAGTATGAAGTTCAATTTTAGCTTTAAAGCATCCTTTATGTGGCCGAGAAACAGAGCTTTGAAATGATTTCAACAGTAATATGTGCAAGTTCAAGGGTCCATAAAAAACATTGGTATGGTAAAACTGTTAAAATTTTATATTTCGTTAGTCAATTGCCACTAATAGGCTATAAAGCCTGCATGTTAACTTTAAAGGTGTACATTTTAGGAGGATCTATTGACAGAAATGCAATATGATATACATAACTGTTTTCAGTGGTGTATAAAAACCTTACATAATTTTTATTACCTTAGAATGAGCCATTTCTATCTACATACACCGCGGGTCCCCTTACATGTTAAGTCGCCATTTTGCGCCGGCATGTTTCTACAGTAGCCCTAAACGGACAAACTGCTCTACAGAGCGCATTTGCTTGACTGGCTACTCTATTCTGTCTCAGATGACGACATCTTTGTTCTGTGTTGGCCACCGTAAATTCTCTATATTGCAATTTGCAACCTCGCCACTAGATGCCGCTATAATTTACACACTGCACCTTTAACACACACTTTATGTTGGCTGAGAAAATGGCACCGTGAAATGGGAGAAATGGGCTGACTGCGCAACAGATGCCTCTGTATGTATTGGCCCATATAGGAAATTGAAGGGTACAGTAAAAACTGTTCAAAAGCAGGGTTTCATTAGTCAATCGCCACTAGCATAAAGCTTGCATGTTTCGCTTTAAAGGGATAGTTCACCTAAAAGTGAAAATTTTGTCATCATTTACTCACTCTCATGTTGTTCCAAACCTGTATAAGTTTCTTTCTTCTGTTGAACACAAAAGAAGATATTTTAACCAGACAGTCAACAGTAGCCATTGACTTCCATAGTATTTTTTACTATGGAAGTCAATGGCTACCATCAACTGTTTGATTGCCAATAGAACGATAATGTTTTGCCCAATAGGAACTTCAAGGGTTCATAAAAATATATTGGTACAGCAAAAACTGTTCAAAATTTGGATTTCGTTAGATCATTAGACCCTGCATTGAATCCCTCGGCTCATTCAACTCTAACTCTGCATTCACACGAGGCGTCGGTGTCAACGCTTGATGGAAGGTGTGTCTGAAGCTTGGTTCTGACGCAACCGTCATAGTGACAACAGCCAATCACATTACTTTCCGGTGTTGCATGAATGTAATTGGCTAGCATCTGCGCTAGGGTATTTGCATAAGGCAATCTGATTGGTGGACGCCTGCGTTGGCACTTGAAAAGTTGAAAAGTAACACCAGTGACACAACGCATCGGAACCCACAATTCAGTTCGGCAACGCATGACGTCACCCATTCAAAGTAAATGACATTGCAAAGTAAAAGCGTTAATACCGACACCCTGTGTGAATACGGCCATATTTGCAAAGCCTCTAGGCAGTTATTTCGGCCATCCAAGACCAAGTCCAATTTACTTGAATGAGGGAATTCTGAAATCTCAAAAACTGCTTGCCAAACTCACATTTAAATAACATTTCAAATCAGCAGCACTGTGAACTGTCCCATGAACTATCTTCTCTCAGACGAACACAATCTGAGTTATATTAAAAAATATCCAGGCTCTTCCAAGCTTTATAATGGTAGTGAATGGCGCTCACGATTTTGAAGCCCAAAAAAGTGCATCAATCTATCATAAAAGTAATCCACACAGCTCCAGGGGGTTAATAGCAATGGGTTTTTGTATGAAAAATATCCATATTTACAACTTTATAAACTATAATAACCAGCTTCTGGCAAACATCCGTATGCAAGTCGACTTATGGCGGAACCTCTGACCCAACGTATGACGCAATGACAAACGCGGAAGCACAGAGTATAGAGCAAAACAAAACAACGGTCACGAATTAGAAGTCTAAAATGAGAATTTTTAAAGAGAAATGTCAGAGGATTTCGATATAAGAGGAGAGGAGCTTGAGTTTGTTACCCAGCCATATTTGTTTAAACCGCAAGAGGCATCTACTCTCACCTACTCCTACGTCATACGTCACATCAGAGGTTACGCTTTTGCCGTAAGTTGACTTATTATAGTTTATAAAGTTTTAAATATAAATATTTTTCTTACAAAAATGTATCGCTTCACTTCAGAAGGCCTTTATTAACCCCCTAGAGCCGTATGGATTACTTATATGATGGATGGATGCACTTTTTTGGGCCTCAAAATCGTTCTTTTGATTCTAAGTACGCGCTGCAGTTATGTTGTCTGCTGTTTTAAGTACTCAAGCTCTTTAAAGCAGGGTGGATTCTGATTGGCTCTCATTGTATTATCGTTCTTTAGCTGGAAAAAACTCTGAAAGTGATTCCACCTATATTGTTTCTCTGTGGTGTTATAGTTGTGGTGCGGACTCTGCTATACTTTTATATTTAGAACGATCTTTAGAACTATACCTTTATTGTTATAGTTCATCCTTGGTGTGAATTGGCCTTTATTCTGCCATATTGCGCATTGCACTTTCTCCCATTCATAAGTAATATGACTGCACCGTCTTTGTATTTCTAAAGTCATGCGACTGCAGTGTAGTTCATTTACAGCCTTCAGTATGTTTAGTTTTTTACTTCTGGCGATTGTATTTAGGCTTAAAAATTCAAGTTACGTTAATTTGTAAAGATTATTATGACAAACAAAATGGTCACAGAGCTTTTTTTCTGCAACAATCCAAAAGCCAATGGAAAATCCGATTAGGTTATTGTTGAGGGAACCAGGGTGATGCGAACTTTCGAGTTGGCCTACAAAAATATGTCATTTATAATCTGCATTTTTCTCGCCTCATCTGCAGTGTTATTCTTTTAGTAGGTTCATCACAGTGCATTTTCTGCAAAGGATACATGCAGTGCTGCCTTAAATTCTGGCTAAAATGAAGTATCTGAAGCACCAGCATAATTACACTGCCTTTTGGGCCTTCATGTCGGGAGATGAATGGAAAAGCATCTATTAACTCTGGCATCTTTTGGCAAGTTTTCATTAATTCATAATGGCACTTCAGACTCCAGGACATAAATTTATCCTCAAAATTTGTGATGATAAAATTTAAACCCTTCACCTCAGCAGTTGTTCGGAGGCCCCTGACAGTGTCTGTTCTCTCGGTAACGTCTATTAGACACCATAAGACAGAGTTGTCTTTGCTTTCTGAGAGTTTGCTCTGTCGTACTGCACTGCTCTAAAGACAACTGATGATTCATAGGCTGTGACACTTTGACAGATGGACAGATTTGAGGTATTTTGGGGACTTCATCCTTGATGCAGGTGGCAAAATGAAAAACATTTTTCATTCTAGCTGTGTGGGGTGGTTTTTTGTGCACACACGCGTACACCGGCTGTGTTTTAAGTTGCATCAACGCTGTCAAGTGTCAATAGTGCACTCAGTGTGACAGAAAGAGTTGTGCTTGTCTGTGTGTGTGTGTGAATGTGTGTGTGTGAGTGAGAGATAGAATGGGACTGTGTGCATAAAATTGGGCTATCTATATTGATCCTGTCTGTCATATCCACATTTAAACAAAGTGCTTTATATCCACAATGGATCAAAGTAGTGGATTCCGGCATGTATGCACTTCACAAGTCATGCATTAGATATAACCATAGATGTGCATGCAGACAGAAAGAGAGAGAGAGAGAGAGAGAGAGAGAGAGAGAGAGAGAGAGAGAGAGAAAGCCAGTGGTTGACCGTCTTGGGTATCCTCAACTGTCGGAAGCCCTTCCCCCTTCTTCTGCCTTTGATATCTTAAGTGCTTTGTTCCATCACATGCTCCTATTGCAAGTGATGTGTGGACACACATGGGACACTTGCTGCTTCTGCTGCTGAATTCCCTGATGGCCACACACACACTCACAGTGTAAACATTTCTAGAGTTATAAAAACAAAAAACAAACCTCACAAAATCTGTTTATTTCTAACAAAATGCACAACTGAAGTCTGCATTACATTTAACCCTCAGGTTTGAGATCTTCTTTTAAAAGTCAAGAAGTATTAACCTGAAACTTGCTTGTAAACAAAAAGGACATTTTAGAGCTATTAAAATGGCCTTGCACTCAATAATAATAATAATAATATTTAGGCCTAAATTTAAAATGTGTATGTGAATTGCATATAAAATTCCCATCTATTTGTATTACAAAGTTTGGTTACACTTTATTTTAAGGTGTCCTTTTTACAGTGTAATTAAAAGTAATACGTTACAATATTGTTACTCCCTAAAAAAGTAACTAATTGTGTTACTTAGTTACTTTTAATGAAAAGTAATGTTACATTACTTTTGCGTTACTTTTTCTCACCAGGGCTGGGCTTGCTTGTCTGGTTTTTAATAACAAAAAAATATATATTTTTATTGTAACTATTATATAGCTATAATATAACTATTTATAGTTATATTCTTGGCAAATGTCCCAAAAGGCTGGAGCCCCGCATATGACATGCAAGAAAAAAAGGCTAAATCATGTGCACGATTTTTCTAATTTGTTCCCTCGAATTGCTAAATCGTGTGCATGATTTATAAATTGAGGAAACAAATTAGTAAATCATGCACACTATTTAGCAAATCAAGGGAACAAAAGATTAAATCGTCTGCGCGATTTAGCAAATCGAGGGACGAAATAGTAAATTGTGCGCACGATTTATAAATCTAGGGAACAAATTAGTAAAATCGTGCACACAATTTAGCCTATTATTTTTTTCTTGCATGTCATGTACCGCTCCATACCTTTCACATCAAAATTGAAATGAATAAGCCTCAGGCTGAAGGAAATGCAAATTCACCCCTGTACAGTAGAGGGCGCAGCTCAAAAAAACTGCCATTCTGGATTGGAGAAGAATATGATGCAGGAGATGAAAGATCAACACTCTGGGTGCTTCTCAATATCCCTCCTTGTTTCCTCGCTCCTTCAATATTCTAGAGCTTTCTCACTTACTGAAGCTCGGTCCCTGGTCAGGATATGGACAGTTTTGTTTAATTTATGTTCCCCTCTCACACCTCTGAACATCTCTTGCCACCACTCTGTTCCTTTAGAACTAATTGTTCCCTATTAAAATGCAGAGTTGGGCAAGTTACTTCCAAAATGTAATACATTATATATTACTAGTTACTGTCATTTGGAAGTAATTGGTTACACTACAATATTACTGTCTCTGAATTGTAATGCGTTACACTACTTTTGCGTTACTTTTGAGTTACTTTCAACAAAATAACCACAGAAGTATGACGGCATAAAATGCTAAAATGTAGTTTATTGTTGCTCATTATACATCCAGTGGAGGGCGATATGGTATAGCATAATGACTGTGTAGGCCAGTGATCCTCCAGGGGGGCTTGATAACTTACATTTTTTTGAGATAACTTAAAATTAATTTAAATATAGTAATATAATTCATTAATTGTATTATTAATACGTTAAATTAAATATTAAACAAACACCACCTCTCTGCGTATTCTCCGATTGTTTCGGAGCAGCCCACGCCGATTCTCATCGCGCTGTGTGAAATACAAACTGAACGTGCGGCTCAAAACACCCAACCGCATCTGTAACATACTATACGCAAACTACATCTCTCAGTTGGATAAAGAAAACCAGTGTCGCTGATAAAGTTTTGATGGATGACGACTGTAATGAAGGTAAAAATGATTACAGTGACATACAGCAGTCGTACATTAGGCATGCACGAGTCCGTTATTATTGATGCGCAAACAAACTGTGTATGACTTTATGTGCGCTCGCAGCTCACTGATATTTCTGCCTCTTGCTTTGTATTGTCCGCAATCTAGTCCGGCGAATTCTTTCTCCTCTCCGACCCTGAAGCTCTCTCAGTTATCTAGTGTTAGCCTGGTACCGGTCCAGGTGATTTTTCAAGTGCTATTTTTAAAGTGCTATTTCAAGTGCTATTTCCGTCAGTGCCGCACATTGATTGCAATATTGCACTTATTGCGTTCTTGTCCCTTTCTCTGAAAATAATGGGAGTAGCTGTGATTTCCATTTCACAATTGTAGAATCCGTCTCTGCAGTCATTTCAACCATAGAATTCCAGCAGCAGGAAATAGACATACTATTTTACCCACTATTTTACTCTCTGGTGCTCGAATGTCATGCGGTGTTGGTAAAAAAATAAAACTAACACCACTTAATTTCCGGTTAAAATGCGTTGTTGTAACGTGCGTTACTGAGATTGTAACGAGTATAATATTACCCAAATTTTATTAGTAATGCGTTATATTACTGCGTTACAGCAAAAAGTAATATATTACTGTAATATAATTACTTTTGTAATGCGTTACTCCCAACACTGTTAAAATGCCCACCATGGCATTCACTCTGTCTACCTAAGCAAATACCTTTCCAGTTAATGAATGAAGACACACAGTGCATTTAAAGTCTCTGTAAATTTATCCACTAGAGGGCATTATCAAATATTCCAGACAGACTATAGAATAAAAATGCTGTCATTTATCTAAAGAGATGTCAGTACGCCTTTGGGTTTGTTTTTTGTATGCTTGGGCTGTGGATATTTAAAATCCTTGTTTCAAAGTCTATCACTGACTGGAGGTTGTTGGTTTTCTGAACCACTGGTGCCACATCACCTACTGAGAAACTAATGGATTGTGCCAATGAATAACACTCTTAGTGCTGTAGAGTGGATATCTGTGTGTGTTTGTGCTAAAACACTGATTGCTATCATTCAGAAAAAAGTAGAGGAGAATGATGGGAGAGGAGAGGAGGAATAATAATTTAATATGGAATGATCATGCTTGCATAAATACATAGATTAATTATGAAACTCTAACCGAGCACGGATTGGTTCCTCTAACGCCATGGCATTAGCCAACCAGACATACTTCCTAAACTACGTAACCATATCTATTTGTTCCCTAGCCTGCGATCACACTGCTGCATGATTATGAAAACTTCTGTTTACCCCTCCTCCTCCCCAGCACCACCTGTAGAGATCTGCTAAGGGTCTAATATATTAGACTAATAAACTGCTAATATATTCTTGCAGCAGGGGATTTTGGATATCTTGTTTTATCACTGCATAAATCAAAAAATACTGTCAACAACCTGAAAAAAAATTCATGTTTTTAGGAATAAAATGTTTTATAAATCATGCTAATTGTATGTGAAAACCTTCAGAATATAGATAGGAACAAAACTCTAAAGTGTGGTGTATGTAAGTGCTACTGAAGTGGAGATGTATTGTAATTTAAATCTACAGACTCAAATAGTGAAAGCGTATTAAAACAAACACTAATGTGTATTTAGGATGTTTTCTATCCACTAGTCTGAAAGAAGACATGTGGATTTTGGCCATTTACACTTATAGCCACCAAATCTATCAGAGGACAAAACAAAAACCACCATAGAAGCAGCATAAAAGTATTCAGTATGACTTATGCACTCAAAAAATACAATGTCCTGAAAAAAGAATGTTTTTTTATCCAGTTCAGTCATATTGTGCCTTTGTAAACATAAGCACTACACAATAAACATGAAGTCAGCATGTTCAGAAACCTCTTCAGCTGCTCATGTTTACCATTTGCTGACCTGCTTTGAAATATCTCTTGTCATATTGAACATATTGAATGGCTGTCCTATTTATGACAAGGATCAAAGAGACGGAAGCTAAACCCAGTCCAGGGGCTTACAGGCAATCTCTCACAGCACTATTGATAAGGATTAGACAGCAGAATGGCCAGCCTTATCTGTTCTACACCAAAACTCCCTCTAGTGGCCTCCAGCGTAACATCAGACACAAGCGCTCCCCATTTCATGTGTTTCAATATCTCATGTGGAGACCTGTTTATTTATTCACCAATGGGAGAAAGAAATAATCCTTATTAATTTAATATGAGACTATTCTGAGGTATTTGGGGAGAAGAGTTACTTCTTGCGAGAGATTTAGTGCCTAATTAGCATGTATAATGAAGCTAGTTGATACACCTTCTTGCATCAACATACGATTTTAATCTCACCTTCCTGATTTTTATTAATGAACTTCAAGATAATTATGCACAATCAGGTGTTAGTTGCTAACAAGTTGCTAAATAAGGACTACAACTACCACAAGGGTGTGATTTTATGTGCCTGGCGAGTCAGACAGCCATTCTAGTCTGGATAAAGCAACTTGTTAGCATCTGAAGCAAACAAATGTTTCAAAATTAACATTTGAGGTATCGTTCTGTGAATGTGTCTAAAATGTATTTTAGTTTAAATGTATAGTAAATGCAATTAGTTGAACTTCAGAGTGCTTTTTTAACCCACTTAAGTAGGACTTAAGTAAATTTTTATATGTAATTTAATAATTACTTCAGTTGTCTTTAAAACATGGTTAAAGTGTGAATGTACTGACAACTAAGCATCTATGGTAAACTGAAAAAAAAAATACTTTTAATGTAATTTCAGTTGAAACGTGTATGTTATGTATTTAAATACATTTAAAATTTTACATTTGTATTGATAAAGTTGCAATTTACTACATTTAAAATATATTAACTTTAAATGTGATATCAAATAACTACAGTTAAAAATACAATCAAGTACTTTACATGTTTTAGTATGTTTGTCAACACATCAAAAACACAATGATTTAAAATGTACTTTGAAGTAAAACTTTTAATTTGACACTATTACAAAGTGCACTTTTTAAAAGTTTACTTAAGTGTGTTAAACATTCATGAAAGTTTACTCTCTTTAAGTACACTTAAGTGGCTTATTTTAACATACTTCAATAATATTATATTATCTGCAAGTACAGTTTTTAAAAAATATATACATATTTCTATCATGACAACTCTGAAGAGTTTTAGCATGGTAATGGATATGAAAATGTTAATGTATTTGGTCTTGGCAGAATAGATCTGCTACGCTGCTGTTGATTATTGCTGTTGTTGTAGATTATTCCTGCTGCTGCAGAGCAAGTACAGGGACTCGCTACTGCCAATACAAACTCTGAAGAGCTCTGCAAACTGCTATAGCGAAAACTAATCAGATATTTAAATGTTGAGCAGCAAGCTTATTGGCTGCAGATGTGTAGATGTAGTTAACAATGTAACTGTCATCAGGTTGAGTTAAGGACCCATCAGCCTGCACCATCTAGAGTTTCATGACAGAATTTGGTATATATTTTAAAGTCCCCCTGTAGTCAATAATTTTATCCCTTAAAACTCATCTTTGATCACCAAAATTACATATTTAAACATTTTTTCCTGTGGAAAAAAATTCTTAATGCCTTAAAATAGCTTGAATGTAACTCTACACCCTTGCCTCATTTAATATACACAGATCTATGAATATGATAATTAGCCCCGCCTCCACTTACTTGCACTCACTCAGACAAGATCCACTCGGTCAACTTACTTAAGTAAACACTGCACAATAGAATCGCTTTTTACAACGCCGGACACATAACGGTAATTAATATGATTAGCGTTTTGCTTGACTATGTTATCAAACAGCTAATAATGTGTTGCTAAAGTTACACAAACCATATTCACATTCACGAGTCAGACAGCTGCCTTCTAATGATCAGTATCCTTAGAAACGCTTTGAACAACTCAGAACGTCAGTGGAGAAAGGCGTATAGTTCATCATAACATCATAATATGCATCATACACCTGCCATATTGCTAAATCTACCCGATTTTTCATATCAACAGAAAAATATACTGGGATAACCTTCTTTTGAGACTCTCTTGCGTGGTCAGTTAATGATATGCTAAACCCCGCTGGCATGTTGACGTGATTGGTTACAAGGTAGTTTGTGACATCAGGATTTCAAACCGCGGGTTTAAAACTGGATTACTGCAGTTTTAAAGAGAAAATACTCAGCAATGGTTTTGACTTATGAATTTGCACATGGTTTGTCTTAAAGCATGTTAAAAACACCAGATAGACATATAAACAACATTAAAAACTTGATTTCCACCACAGGGGGACTTTAAGATTTGAAGTAGGCTACACTACAAGTGCACATTCAATTCAATCAAGCACATTTCTTCACAAGGGTGGCCAGGCTGGGAGACCAACTAAGACTAGCAAACCAGCTTAGTCTTGTTTCAGATGGTTTTCTCAGCAGGGAAATTGAAAACTGCCTATCTAATATCCCATTAGAATCTCCAGAGGAACCAAATTGCAAATTCTTTTGCTAATGCTAATTCTAACTACAAACTGAACAGCTCTGTTTTTACTACCAATAACTCTTTAATATGAGTAACTGTCTGAATTCTTCTCCTCTAGTATGATATCTTTGTTAGTTTATCTACATATACAACCATTGTAAACAAATCCTCAAAAATACTCCCACATCAGTTTGAAACAGACATATATAGCCACAATCTTGCACAGATCCTCCTCAATATTCCAAGAAAAACAGATGCAGACCTAAAAGAGGCGAAGTGGCAATCTTGAGGCTCAGTTTTCGTAGCTATCTATACAATATTCCATCTTCACCACAGGTTGTGGCATAATGTTCCCCAAATGTATGCAGAGTGTTCTTGATGCATGGAGATGCTTGTGGCACAGACGAGAAAGTAATTTCCAGCTCTAACAGGTATGACTGGCTCGAAGCCAAATGAGGACAGACGCTTGCTCCCAGCAATCTGTGAACATGCAAGTGGAAGCGCAGGTAGATACTCATCACATTCTGCATAGGACACCCATTCCAGCACACATACTAGTGCAAACTCCCATCTGACCCTGCCTCACTGCCGGCTGACAAGGACTTCTTCGAGATGCTGCCTCCACACTTGCTGAAGCATCTGTATGTGTGTGTGAGAAAGAGGCAGTGATCATCACACGCTCTCTCTTTCTCTAGAAACAGGGATTAGGTTATGTGGTTTGGCGAAGGAAAGAATGAGATCTTGTGGTGTGGAGAAAGCCTGCTCAGGGGTGACTGGGCTAGCCCAGAAAAAGTCATTATGTCTTTGTATCTCATAATTTCAACATATGTCATAATTCTGGCTTTAATTTTACAATTATGACTTAGTATCTCATAATTTTGGCTTTTTATAGGTTATCATAATTTATCATAATTATTACTTACTGTAGTATCATAATTATGGAATACATTAAGTCATAACTGATATAAGAGAGCTAAAATTATGAGATACTTATGCTGGCATTGGATTCTGGCATTTCGGTCAAATATAGGCTATTTTCACTGTGTATAAAACATACAATACGCTTCAAATGGTTATTCATATATGTGGATATGCACTACTTTAACGACAAGACAAGGCGACGTAGCTGTTGTGGAAAAAAAACTATAAAGAATACCAGTCACAGCAGCAATCGTTCTCCCCTCCGCAATGTTTAAAGTTTATGGCCCACCTAACTCGGGAACTTGGGTATCAAAATGATCCCCGAGCTTCCCAGTGGTAAATGCAACTTAAGAGGGCGTTCATATCCAATTTTTAACTAGGAAACTCTTATTTACAATAATTCGATAGCATGTGAAGGCAGCATTATTCATAAATTATGACTTTTTGATATAATAATTTTGAGTTTTATCTCCTAATTATGATTTAGTATGTCATAAATAAGCATTACCACACAAGTAGCCATGCAATATCGCTCTATATCAGCACGGCTGTGATTCGGCCGTAGGTAATCACAGCCGTGCTGATATAGAGTCATATTGCACGGCTACGAGTGTGATATTGCGTTTATACAACAGTACAACGACGACACAAGTGTGTAAATAAATAAGAAACAACAACGGATTGTCTTTAAAAATCCTCTTTTGTGAGGGACTGCTTCCTTCCGCCACGGATTCAAATCTCAAGTTGACAGTTTAACAGTTAAGCCCAAGACTCTGTTACTAATTCTAAAACGTCACTTTAGAACTAGTAATGAAGGAACTCTGAGTTGCTTCATTGAAGCTCATTGTAATATGTTGAGTAGAGTATCATGAGAGAGAGATCGACTAAGCGAGTGCATTACCTGCATCTAGCTGATATTCTTCGGGTCAATCTTATATGCATAATAACAAAATCAGTTTGAATGTCTGCTGAGGAAAGCGATATATTTGTCTTTGTCCTTTTAACATTTAAGAGGATTTCCCATGACAGCGCTAGTCAATGCAAAATTTGTCAGTTGCGTCTTGTAAGATGTTGTTTAAAGTAAAAAAAAAATGTCCTTGTTTCCTTGTTTCAGTCCATTTCAATATAAAAGTCTTTGCGACTGACTCAAATTAACAACAATAGCCGTTATAACAGTATAATTAGTAAAATAGGAAATAAACACAAGCAAACAGTTCAGTCAAATGCACAAAAGCAGCACTCTAGTTAGTACAGGATTTAATTTCAACGTAAATATAAAGTTATGAAACGTAATATTCGGTTGTTAAGTCTGACGTCACACGTCAGCGCTTCCGGGTCCAAACGCTCCATCTCATACCACAAGAAAAACAACAAACGGTGCTAATATACACACACAATGTGGTGTAATACTACAAAAAATATATAATCATAACCTTTATCTCCATACCAAAATTCCAGATGGCCAGACAGTGATTCATCTTTTATAAATCGTTAAAATATTAATGTCTGTGACGCTGTGAGCATGGAGACTGTTGTGTAGACTGTAAGTATTTAAAATGTTTAACTTTTTAAAATGTTTAATATGAATAAATAGTGCTCATAAACGGCCGTCGATGGCATTTGCAAGTGAAACAAGTCGAGGCTTGGACCCAGAAACGGCGTTCCTTACGTCACGACTTAACAAGCGGATAGCCCTTAAGCCAAATCTATTACCTCCAGAACAAGTAATAGATTAATATAACCAAAGATTGCCTGTTTGATATACCTAAAGCCAAGTGATTCAAATGGTGAAATGGTTCACATGGCGATACTGGTAGAATATCGCATGGCTGGAAAGACCTCTCAGCCAATCAGATTCGAGAACCACAACGAACTGTTGTATAAATTGTTTTATATGGTATAATTATGACCTTTTATCTCATAATTTCAACTTTTTTGGTACAATTATGACTTTTATCTCATAATTATGACTTAGTATCTCATCATTTAAAGGGTTAGTTCACCCAAAAATGAAAATAATGTCATTTATTACTCACCCTCATGTCGTTCCACACCCGTAAGACCTTCGTTCATCTTCGGAACCTAAATTAAGATATTGTTGATTAAATCCGATGGCTCAATGAGGCCTCTATTGCTAGCAATGTTACTGCACCTCTCATGATCCATAAAGGTAGTAAAAACATATTTGAAACAGTTCATGTGAGTTCAGTGGTTCTACTTTAATATTATAAAGCGACAAGAATACTTTTTGTGCGCCAAAAAAACAAAATAAACGACTTTTCAACAATATATGGGCCGATTTCAAAACACTGCTTCAGAGCTTTACGTATCGAATCAGTGAATCGGAGCGCCAAAGTCACGTGATTTCAGCAGTTTAGCCGTTTGATAGGAGATCCGAATCACTAATTCGAAACAAAAGATTCATAAAGCTCAGACACTTCATGAAGCAGTGTTTTAAAATCGGCCCATATAGATATTGTTGAAAAGTCGTTATTTTGTTTCTTTGAGAATAATCCTGGAATGTTTTCATCAAAAACCTTAATTTCTTTTCGACTGAAGAAAGAAAGACATGAACATCTTGGATGACATGGGGGTGAGTAAATTATCAGGAAAATTTTATATGAAAGTGAACTAATCCTTTAAGAACATTAATGATAACTGCAATACATTTATGTTGGTTCTGTTTTGTTCTGTTCTGTTCCTGCTCTTATCCATGCTAGGCTGAATGGATAGGCAGGGAGTTCTTGCCCAGAACAGAACCATACTGCCAATCTAAACTGTATGCTAATTGCTAATCATCTTTGATGATAGTGGTCCTGACAGAAACGCACCCACTCTTCTCTCTTTCCCTAGAATCAGGGATTAGGTTATGTGGTTGGGCGAAGAAAGGAATGAGATCTTGTGGTGTATGGAGGAAGCCTGCCCAGGGGTGAAAGGGCTGGCCCAGGAAGGGCCATCACATATATATACATTTCTTTTTCCACCTCTAAATCCATTAGTAACACCATTTCCTCTGCCAGTACTGTGCTCCCCTTGATAGCATCCGCCATCTATTTTATTTTATTCTTATTTTCAATTTTGCGGATGGGAAAGGTCAGGATTAGTTATCGACAGGTGCTCAGTGAACAGCGGCAGAAACACAGGATGGGGCGCCCTAAACCCATTTTCATCACCGCTGGCCAGACAGGTATGTGGATGTGTCTGGAAGCTTCAAGTTAAGCTGTGGTGGGTATAAAGTCACACGTCGTTTCTTGTGTTCGTCCATCTAGATTGGACTCCCTTCACATTATCACATTAAGTGTTGCAGAGTTGCAATAAATGGTGACAAATTGATAACAAAAACCTTTCGCAATCCCTTATAACATCTGTTACAGATGTTGGAAGGTGATTTTGTTTTATTATGCATAGCCACTTTTCACTGCGGTACATAGGAATATCAATGAATGCAGAAGAATACTCTACATTCTCCACTTGAAAAACCATTTATTTTTACATAAAATATTTATTTATTTAGCTTAATTTTTTTCTCTTTTTTGCAGCTCTGTATGCTATGGAAGTAAAAAAAAAAATAGAAAGGAGATAAAGTTTAAAATAAGAAAACAAAGTCAAATTATGAGATATGAAGTCACGTGTTCAATTATAAAGCCAATTATAAGAAAATAAAGTCGCAATTACATTTTTATTATATTTGTAACTTTTTCAGAAACATTCTTCCATTATATGCAGCACCCTTTGATTATTTTGTACAGTTTAAAAAAAAATTATCAAATAATTAAATCTGCTAGAGAGAGAAAAAACAATAGTTATGACAAATGTTGTATTAAGGGCCGTTCACACCCAGAACAATAACTATAATGATAACTATAACTATAACCATAAAGTTTTAATAATCATTCTAATTCTATGAGAATAGGGAAGTCCACACCACAGCTAAAACTATAACAACAGAGGAACTGTGTTATAATCACTTTCAGAACATGTTTTATTCAGTTGATGAAAAATAAACCCATTGACAGTCAATCAGAATCCTATGGAAGCCCAATTCTGCCACATTAGAAAAATATTACCTCATAATTTGGTAAATCTTCATTATGACATGAATGAGTCTATTATAATTATGACATAAAAAGTTAAAATTATGAGATAAAAACTGAAATCATCATATAAACTCTATAAAATTATAATTATGTATTATGACATTTGTCAAGTTATAACTTTCTATGTCACAATTATGACTTTCTGTCTTAATTTTGACTTTTATGTGATAATTACAACTTTTTATCTCATTTTCTGTTCATGTCAATTTAGACTCATAATATCTCATAATTATGACTTTTTATCACATAATTTCACCTTTTTATGTAAAAACTTTTGATGATTATCTCATAATTATGACTTAGTATCTCACAATTTTAAATTTTTAATGTCATAATTATGACTTTTCATGTCTTAATTATGGTTTACCAAAGCATATTTAAACTTATTTAAACATATTTCAAATTTTCTCCATACTATGCACCCGACTTTAAAGAGCTTAATCATTCAAAAACGCAGTTTTAAATAATAAACTGAACGTTATCTTTGGGTAAGTATAGACGCTAACATAATAATCGTTATTTATCTTTTTACTGGTGCTGTCAAATGATTAATCGCGATTAATCGCATCCAAAATAAATGTTTGTGTTTACATAATATATGTGTGTGTGTACTCTATATTATTTATTATTTACTATATTTATTATGTATATATAAATACACACACATGTATATATTTAAGAAATGTTTAAATGTATATATATATTTATATTTCTATATAATTTATATTATATATAAATATAAATATTTTATGTCTGTGTATTTACATATACATAATAAATATACAGAGTACACACACATATATTATGTAAACACAAACTTTTATTTTGGATGCAATTAATCGCGATTAATCGTTTGACAGCACTAGTTATCATTTTTGGTGTGAACGGGCCTTTAGCAGCTAAATTTAAAGTTACTATTAGACTTTCTGAAAAGATCATCCAAAACGTACATATTAATATTAGTATTTGTGATAGCCAGTACAGACATTCAGTTTACAGAGATGTCTGAACACAAGGGCAGTTATGCCAAGTCAATAAATGTACTACTTAAAATGCAAATGAATTAAAGATTTACAAACTTCGTACACATATAGGTGCGGATGACTGTGTGAAAATTGTTCAGATACAAGAATATAATAACTTATATTTGCTCTATTTTGTTATTATTAAGACTCCCATATCTTCCATATCCATATGTTACAACCCCCACGTGCAATAAAACCTTAGTAGTCTATCTCTCTCACACAAACACTGCCACACAAACACATGTTAAAATGATGATAGAGGAGCAGTGTCCTGCTGGTCATTCATCTTGATCTCCCTTCCCCCCTTCTGCAGTGTTTCCAGCCAGCCAGAGGCATGAGTTATGTCAACCCCTGACCAAAGCCCAAACCCCCCAAACTGGTTTCATATGTGGGCTCAGCTCAGGTGTTAATCCCCTGGCTCAGGTCCAGTTAAAGGTGTGAAAGAAAGGCTTGATAAATTCACTCTTTTTGAAGCCATCTTACAGCATCTTCACAGTATGATGCTCTTTCCAGTGAATTTCAGGTTAGGTAGCATGTCTTTAATTGATCATACATTTTAATTTATATACATGGTTTTAGTTTATTAAAATATTATTATTATTATTAATAATACCAGTGTTGTTTTAGTATTATTTATTATAGATTTTTATTGATATTAATCAATAATAGTATAAAATAAAATAATTTAAAAATAAAAATATTACTATTTAGGTTTCCTTTGTTTAAGTTCTAGTTTTTGTTCAGTTTTGGGTTTTGTTTATTTCCAGTTAGTAATTTTCAGTTTAGGTTTTTCATCTAATATTTATATTTTCTATCATTTCAGCTTTATTTCAGTTAACAAGAAAGTGTTTATTGTTTAGTTTTTACACTGTAAAAAAAAAAGTTGCTGCCTTACATTTTTAAGTGCAATGAACTTGGATGTTTAAGTCATTTCAACTTAAATTACATTAAACTGGCTTTAGAAATGAGTTGAATATTGTATAACTTATAAAAAAAGTGGAAAATTGGTTAACTTATTTTGATGAGTTAAAGCAATGTAAAAACATATGTTGTCATAACTTATTGATCATATAATTTTTTACAGTGTAGTTACTGTAACAAACCCTGATCAGCCAACGTGATCTCATGAGAATGCGTGTGTATTTTTACGTAAAGTGAGGTTCTACCACACGTACATTTACTTACGTTTTCATACACACAAAAACGTACAATATTGACATATTTATAGCACTAAAACGTAAAATACTTACATATTGACAGCAATAAAACGTAACTTATTTACGTATCCAAGTGTGAATGTGTATGAATTCCCATGTATTAATATTAAAATTGTGGCATTAATGTTTTAAATCTGTTGTATTCAATTGTCATATCAATGAATGGTTTTTCATGTTAAACAAGACTACACTTTAAAACCTTAAAATGAATAACATTTCTGTAATTGTTTAACCATTATATAATATTTAGTTTGTTTGCTGTAAGACACAAATGGCGTTTTGTCCTATGCAGCGACTGACAATACACCCATAAGATACACCAAAACACAACATAATTTCACAAATCACATCAATTTTATTTGTTCGCTGTACTCCAAATCTTTAGAATCCATATGTTTGCGAGGAAGAGATCCAAATTCAGCCCTTTATCTGGCAATCTTCATCTCATTCTCAGCACAACCGTCACGGTCAAAGCCCGCGCTCGTTATGATTCAAATTTGAAAGTTGTGCCCTCAAGAACCTTTACAGCATGGTTTACAGCACTGATATCGAACGCTCATTGGCTGTCACCTGCTTCGTCACAGTTTGCGACATGCCGTGTTTCAGTGGTTTGACATTTGAAATGAGTGCAAAGCCACTAGATGACATGCCTGCAACCATTAGCCAAAAAAGCGTAACGGCTAATGCTAACGCTGCAGCTGCGGTAAAGACTGCCAGTACGCAGGAAAGGAGACAAGAGGCCATTACATGATAGGCTGAGAGGTGCCACACGTGATTAAGTTAGCCGTTACGCTTTCTCCAATATTGGAGATACAGACCCTCTCATCTCCCTATAATAATACAATCTCTGATGAGTGCGCGGCTTCACGGAGAGAAGCCGGATTCATATTTTCATTTATTAATAACTTAAATTCTGCTCTGTACCCAATTACTGCCAGAGAGGACTGCAACTGCAACTCGTCATCATTTGAACTACTTTTGGTACCATTTTTGACATTTTCACAATAAATAAATTATTGTGATTACGCTTGTTTGTCTGTTATTCTTTTATTTATAACAGTACGTAGTTTTAAGAAATGGTTATGGTTTAGGGGTATGTGTAGGATTAGCGGCTCAAAATATCGCTGTAATGATATATTGTTACTAAAAGTGTCATTTTCCCACACATGTTTTATTCTTTTAAAATGGTTATGTTTAGGTTCGGGATGGGGTTTAGGGATCTTACATTTATCTATAAAATTATAAAAGGGAAACTATACTGTACATATATCTTTATGACATAAAAGATTTGTAAATATTTTACGTTTTTTCGCTGTAAAAATGTAATGCTATACGTTTAAATGCTGGCAATACGTCCATATTGTAAGTTTCAGCAACTGTCTAAATGTACAAAAATGTACATTTTGTGTCTTTGAAAGTCACGTATTAATACCTACATATTAACAATGAGACCAGGCTGGATCAGCACAGGCCATAAAGATATTTTTGTCTCCTTATGACGCATTCAGAGCTTTGTTTTAAACTGGAATACATTTAAACCATGCAAAATTGCATTGTGACTCATACTATTCAAAAATGATCCACTGACATTGATCAATGGCAGAGTTTTCAGACTGTGTGAATAATCTAGAAATTTTCTCTAAAGGGATTCAACCATTTCAAGCCTCCATTTAAATGTTTTTCTTATTCCTGTTTTGAAAAGTTTTACCCACAGAACTTAAAAATGGCAAAAGAAATATTTCAAACCATATTGTTTCAGCTTTTAGATGAAGCTAGATTTCAGTTTTGTACAAGAAACCTTAATGAAACCCAGAATAAAAGAAATAATTACAACACCTACAGTTGTTTTGTTAAGCTCGCGGGCTACATTTCCATATAGAGTAAAAATGGGGTATATTATTCAGTCATTACTCACTTCCATTTGGTTTCTATATGACATGTGGTCAGATGGATGACTGTGCTATGTTTAAGATTCATTGACTGGTATAATATTTACAGCATTTTTGGTAACACTTTATATTACAGTGTCCTTGTTACACACGTTACATGTAGTTACTATAAATTATTCATAATTACATGCAGCTGACCCTAAACCATGCCCTGATCCTAATCCTAACCCTATAGTAAGTACGTGTAGTTAATTATTATTACTCAGTACTTAAATGTATAATTACAGTGTAACACGAATAGCTTAAAATAAAGGGTTACACTTTATTTTAAGGTGTCTTTGTTACACTGTAATTATACATTTAAGTACTGAGTAATAATAATTAACTACACGTGTTGGGATTAGGGTTTGGTTTGGGATTAGTTGCATGTAATTATGCATAATTTATAGTTGTTACTAGTAACTGCATGTAACATATGTAACAATGACACTGTAAAATAAAGTGTTACCGATAGCACCAACACTATGCATAGATTTGTAATTAGAACTAGTTATTTGAACTACACAAGACAGAAATGGACATTTTTGCTAAATTAAACATAATAGTTTTTTGTACTTTTGTTGACTGTAATATGGCGAAAAATGAACTTAAAGTCAACTTCTAATAAAGCGTAACGTGGTTGATAGAAGTAGGGAGGGTTGAACTGAATATCATTCAAGTCCAGCCATCATTTGGAAAATGAAATAGGACGGGACAAAGAAAGCCAAAAGGCTATTTAAAGTGCAATAATTCATTTTCTCTCTCTCTTAATCCATCTCTCAAGGGGAATGGGCCTGCCTTCACATACCTAAGGCTACCAATCTGTTTCCTCTCTCCCCTCATGTTTTAAAGCCATCCAAAGACAGTGAGGACACCACGCTTTCTGTTCCAACAGATTTCAGCGCACAGTTGAATTACGAGACACGTTCCAAGTTCCTAGTTTGTGTTGTGAAAACACAAATCTGTTCATTTGGAACAGCTTTTAACAATTGGACAACAGATCTAATTGTGTATGTAAGTGTCATGTGGCGGCCTAAAGCCTTGGAGTCAATAAAGCCTCATGATCCCAGTGTTATGTTCCTAGTACTCAGTTTTCCACAAGGGTATTCGTGTAATTTACACATCATGCCATGAATTACTCCAGTATCAAATTTCCGCTTAATCATCAAATGGTTTATCCACACAAATGTAATCAAATTACCCAAGTTATTTTTACACAGGATTTTAAATCCTGTTGTTGTCGAGTAGATCTTGGTTAAGGTTTCACCTTCCGTAGACTCAGAAAAGAACTCAGCAGTATTGCCAGACCGGGTAGAAAGCGACCCGTTCAAGTTCACCACTTAATTGGCATGATCGCTTGATAAATTGCTGCCATTTGGGGCTTATCTGCATGCTTCAGCAGTTTTTTATAGGTATTGTAAAGCTCCCTAGTTTCAGCCTCATCTCTCTGTCATGAAGTGGAAATGGACCCACAAATGTTAAATATGTACAATTGGGTCAGTAATGAGTTTAATAAGTTCTAAATGAGTGCTGGGTTAGAATGAGTCTGAAAATCCCTCATCCTTTGAGGGGCCGCCAGTGGAACACATTATCTGTTGAAAGCTGGAATGGGCTTTAGAAGTTTTACACTGCTGTTTCCCAGCAGCCCTTCTATCCTTGGCTGACTGCAAAATCCGGTGTTGTTTCATTTTTCTCAAATGCATGTTCTTTCATTGCTTAGCTATTTTTCCCCCTATAGCAAGAAATTCACATTCCCTGATTTGCGAGAGGAAGACCTGGAAGGTTCAAGCTTAAAAGGTTGATTGTCACTTTTAAACATCTGTGTAAAGAAGTGATTTATTTTCACTTTGCTTCATACTGTAGTTATGTATGCAGATTATATATTGGGGTTCAAAAGACTGGGAACATATTTAAAATCTGGGATTCAAAATGTAACATACACTTAAAAAGCAGGAAGTCATGTATACAGAGCCCATGTCAATAACAGCAAATCTTGCATGTCATGTGACTTAAAGAGATAGTTCACCCAAAAATGAAAATGAGTAAATAATGACATATTCTCTTTAACAGAAAACACTTTTCAAGAACTACAACAAACGGCTTGTTGGGACTACAACACGGTTCTTCCGGATCGTGTGAAGTCACAATGTCACTCATTTAAATAATCCCCACCCATGAAAAATGCAAAAAAAAAGGGGGTGAGGCCTGGTGAGCTGTGCTAGCCCTCTGGTGCTCTTCGGTCACTTTTGATTAAAAATCGCAGCTTCATCGGAATGGTACAAAATTAGTGACTTTTATGGCACTTGGTATATGAACACAAAAAAATTGAGGGCATGATTTGAAAAGGCTAAGTGGTCTTTGTGGTCAAAAATGACTGCCATAGGAAATGAATGTGAAATAGGCAAAAATACAAACATACAGAGAATTTTTTGTGTGTACAAACTACAAACCAGCCACGATGCTGAAAAAAGCATTGGGTGAATCTTTAAAACATCAAGAGTGCAAAACACACACACACACACACACACACACACACTTATACACACATATTAACACACACAAATGAACGTGTCACTTTAACAGCAATTATTTGGAAAAGTGTGAACTATAATCAATAATTCATCCACAATGTAAGAAAAAAGCACACAGCAATGGAAGGGTGAGACTGTAAGCCATCAAGATTGCAAAATAGACACACACACACACACATAGAGAAATGGACTGCTGAGAAAATTTTGAGAATATGTGAAAGAAAATCAATAAATCAAAAATAAGGGGGAGACAATGTAACATATCCAAAATGCAAAAGTCACACACTGTGTTTCTCTCAAAAAAACACACACACACATACACACACACACACACACACACACACACACACACACACACACAAATACACACAGAGTAAGATCAAAGGCTGATAGTGAGATCAAAGGATGAGATTTTCCCTTAAAAAATCTAAACCTTGACAAAAAAAATTGTCTTTGAGAGTGTATATGTATATTTGAATATATATTCAAAGAAATTAAAAAATAGTAAAATATTAAGTAAATATGTCCAATTCACAAGCCTCTCTATAAAGAGCTGTACATGCATCTATGGTATTACATGTTTTTTCTTTCTTTCTTTCTTTCTTTCTTTCTTTCTTTCTTTCTTTCTTTCTTTCTCTTTCATTCTTTCTTTCTTTCTTTCTTTCTTTCTTTCTTTCTTTCTTTCTTTCTTTCTCTAGACCTCTCATATGGTGCTAATCTGCCTTCAAAAATTGGATTTTAAAGGCCTAGTCTCTATTTTAACCTGAAATACTACATTAATTGAAAAATAATGAAAAATATTAGAAAACAATTTTTTTTTCCAATGGGAAAAAATGGATAATTATTGCATAAATATTAATTAGTACCATAAAATTCTCAAAATACAATAAAAAAGAAAAAATATTATTGAAAAAATATATATTACATTGATTTTACAAACAAAGGGCAAAGCTGTTTGACTTTGCTAGCCTGCTAGTTAACATCAGTGGCGCAAAAATGGGGTATGTAGTATATGCAGTGCATGGGGCGCCACACGGAGAGGGGCGCCATTGTGCCAAAAGAATTCTTTGAAAATCTTTTTGAATAAAATGTTTAAAATTTAAAAATTATGTTTGTTGAAAAATGTTTGTTTAGCATTTTAAATGAGTAAAAAAATATATTTTATTATATCAAGTGATATCAACTGCTTACCATTTCGACATACAAGAGCCGTTGCTCTGTTACGGACAGTCACATGTCCAAAATGGACAGAGGAGGGAAGCATTCTGGGCCGCAGAACAGAAAACTTAAAAAAGAAAATGAAAAACAGTGTCTTAAAATGAGGACATCGATGTCCAAGTGGATAACAAGAAATTGGTAAGCGTAACCTATCATCACTGTAAGTTCTTGATGTCATACACCGATCGGTCTGTGTGTAGCGCTGCTTCAAGTCTTAATGGTCCACTGAATCATTGTTTCACTTGGTTCAATCAAAACGCAGATTCAGAAATTAAACACTGCTGTGTATTGAACATTTTAACTGAATTCTATAAGCTCCATCATGTAGTGAGTTGTTGCCCTGCATTATAGCCTATTCCTCATCAGGCAATTGTATGTAATGTCAGATGACCTACATCTTGGGGCGGAGCAAGTGCGTTAAATGCATTAAATTTTAATGCGTTATTTTTTTTTTTTTTTTACCGTAATTAATCTAATTAACGCGTTAAATCAACAGTAAAAATGCAGGAAGTTTTCTGTGAGGGTTAGGGGATAAAGTATAGAGTGGCAAGAAAAAGTATGTGAATCCTTTGGATTTTCTGCATTAATTGATCATATCGTCAGTTGCTCAATGTCATATTCATCAAAGTCACAAGTAGACAAACACAATGTGGTTAACATAATAACATACAAAAATTATAATCATGTCTTTATTTAACATCCCATTAATCATTCACAGTGCTTTGAAAAAGCAAGTGAAAAGTTTAGAGTGGGCAGTTTAACTGCTCAAGAAAAACAAGGACTCATGAACAACAACCACAACACTAAAAAAACAGGTGCCAACCATGATCTTGCATACCCCTCAGCAAATGTGCAGTTGCACCCCTGGTTAACATTACAGTGTTGATGTAGTGTTTAGTTACGGAGTTCCCACTTTTGTAAGCTCTTGCTTTTGTAAGACTGTTCACCAATCTTTAGAAACTTACCACTCTGCAGGATCCTCTTGTTCATAAACATTCTCAGGGTCTGAATCGGGCTCGAATTGGTATAGCAAAATTGACGCCATTGTTAATATTTACACCTGAGCAGATGAAATTTGCGGTTATGGTAAGGGGCGTGACATTCAGGAACACGCTCTAAGTGGTTCGCCAATCACAACACACTGGGCCAGCTAACCAATTAGAGAACGGAAGTAGGGGCTTAATCGAAACAGGAACTAAACAGAGCGTTTGAGACAGACTCAGAGTCCAAAATTGAAATACCACAATTAAAAAAAAAAAAAAAATATATATATATATATATATATATATATATATATATACACACTATATTGCCAAAAGTATTGGGACACCCCTCCAAATATTGAATTCAGGTGTTCCAATCACTTCCATGGCCACAGGTGTATAAAATCAAGCACCTAGGCATGCAGACTGCTTCTACAAACATTTGTGAAAGAATGGGTCGCTCTCAGGAGCTCAGTGAATTCAAGCGTGGTACCGTGATAGGTTGCCACCTGTGCAATAAGTCAATTCATGAAATTTCCTCACTACTAAATATTCCCCGGTCAACTGTTAGTGGTATCATAACAAAGTGGAAGCAATTGGGAAAAACAGCAACTCAGCCACGAAGTGGTAGGCCACGTAAAATCACAGAGCGGGGTCAGCGCATGCTGAGGCGCACAGTGCGCAGAAGTCGCCAACTTTCTGCAGAGTCAATAGCTACAGATCTCCAAACTTCGTGTGACCTTCAGATTAGCTCAAGAACAGTGCGTAGAGAGCTTCATGGAATGGGTTTCCATGGCTGAGCAGCTGCATCCAAGCCTTACATCACCAAGTGCAATGCAAAGCGTCGGATGCAGTGGTGTAAAGTACGCCGCCACTGGACTGAGCAGTGGAGACATGTTTTCTGGAGTGACGAATCACGCTTCTCTGTCTGGCAATCCGATGGACGAGTCTGGGTTTGGTGGTTGCCAGGAGAACGGTACTTGCCTGACTGCATTGTGCCAAGTGTAAAGTTTGGTGGAGGGGGGATTATGGTGTGGGGTTGTTTTTCAGGGGTTGGGCTTGGCCCCTTAGTTCCAGTGAAAGGAACTCTTAATGCTTCAGCATACCAAGACATTTTGGACAATTTCATGCTCCCAACTTTGTGGGAACAGTTTGGGGATGGCCCCTTCCTGTTCCAACATGACTGCGCACCAATGCACAAAGCAAGGTCCATAAAGACATGGATGAGCAAGTTTGGTGTGGAGGAACTTGACTGGCCTGCACAGAGTCCTGACCTCAACCCGATAGAACACCTTTGGGATGAATTAGAGCGGAGACTGCGAGCCAGGCCTTCTCACCAACATCACTGCCTGAAACCACTCCTAAACCTTGTGGAAAGCCTTCCCAGAAGAGTTGAAGCTGTTATAGCTGCAAAGGGTGGGCCAACTCCATATTAAACCCTATGGATTAAGAATGGGATGTCATTAAAGTTCGTGTGTATATAAAGGCAGGCGTCCCAAAACTTTTGGCAATATAGTGTATATATATATATATATATATATATATATACACAGTATATACTGTATATGCTGTATATATTGTCTTGAGAGGTTAGAAGCATCATCTGAGAAAGTGTGGCTGTGTAGGTTTAAGGAAAGAGCGAGAGTGAATGAGCAAATGCCATTTTTGTGGATTTTGTTGTTGTTGTTAAATCGTGCAGTCTACCTGAATAAAGAAATATTCAACTCCTGAAAAAATGGAGTCTAGGGCACACTTCCATCTCATGTTCTCATGTTTACATTTATATCCCTGCTTCTGGTGCACTTGTCAAAACGTACAGCTGTTGGTGGAATTGACTGAATCTGAATCTCTTTTTTTGTAAATGATTCATCTGGACCGTCAATACCTCAATCCTGAAAGAAGCAGCATGGCTCTGCACGACAGCATCAGTGAGACAGTTGGAAAATTGCTGGGAGGATGAATAATTTCTTTAAAGTAAGACAGATTTGCGTGTGTGCATGTGCATGAAAATAAGAATGTGCCTCCTGTAAATCCCAATGTTCAACCATTAAAAGAGTAAATGCCCTGATTAATAGATAAACTCTTATCTCTTGGTCAAGAACAACTAAGTATTTCTCAGTGACTGACATGAGGATTATACCGTGGTTATAATTGTCTTTCTTTTTACCATAGTGCATTTAAAATGTCTCACTCCAACCCTATCAGAGGCGCCCAACTTCAGAGAACCAACACTATGCTTCTTTAGTGTACATTAGAGACATGAAAGCGGTAAAGAAATGGCTTCCTTGGGGCTGACATATTTCACTTTCAGAGCCAAACAATGCACTGGATGGTATGGGTTGGAGGGCATTGAACCATTGCATCATCAAAGGCACTTTATACATCAGCTATTTTACCTGACGTGGATTAATTATACAGTGGGGAAATTTAGCGCTGCTGCAGCTGAAATTTACTGAGAAAATAGGCTGAAATTTGAGTCTGACATAAAGGTCTGGGCATTTGGGAAATGCCTCACTGTCTTATGGTTCTATATATACTATAATGGTATACTCCTCACTGGTGTCAAACATCAATCAATGATCACATTTTTGCTGCATTTATATGTGTATTATAGTAAGCAAACATGAACAGATTGCATTAGTCATTAAAACAGAATGGAAAAGGTATTAAGTATCTTTGTACAGATTCTTCTGGTCTCTGCATTGGCCACAGTGTATGAAGACTTTTATCCATTATCAAAGTGAAAATGATATATGGTATTGATTTTGGAGCTCTATGTTAGAGCCTAGATATCAGATCAATACGTTCACCGTATTTCACCATATTTAACCTCAGCGGTGAGATGCTAAAAGCACCAGCAATGTTTCAAAGTCAGCGTGAAATAAAAATTCACCCTATAGCCTACTTCCATTTCACCGCCACTTTAATGTCAACATTACATCCAATATGATACATTCTGGTCTTAATGTGCACAATTCATCAACATATATTATTCTGATGAAAAATAAAGTGTTTGTAAAGTGTTGCCCCATCTCTGAATCAAATTTCCTTTTCAGCTGACATTATCAAGGTTGCTTATGTTTCAGCTGATGGGTGGCGGCAGTGGTTCACTAGCGGAGAAGTCCGATTAATTTATAAATTTTTTGCTATTTTCAATTTTCAACTTTTTGAAACTCCAACTAGCCCTTTTATTCGATCTTCACTCAATTTTATACACAAACCATGCTGGCAAGAAGTTATCGAAATAATTTTTATATACGTTGAAGCATTGCGAAGATATGAGCAAATTAATTGGTCTGGAGTTGCGCATTTTAACAAATTGACCTATATCTGCCAGTCTAAACTTAACAAAACTTGTTATACATAGGCAACCAGACATTCTGAGGGTGCTCACCAAATTGAGTGAAACTGTGCCCATAGGTGGCGTTACAATCAAATTAAAAAAAAAAAAAAAAAACACTCATAACTGTGCAGCTGTATGATCACTCAAGTTGAAAATGAGTATGCATCTTTTCTGAGGCAAATGCTAAAACATGACTGGTTAGCATATGGCAGTGTTAGCCCCTGCTGGTAGATGTTGTAACTACGCCATCAAAACATCTTTCTCTATTGATACTCATTCAAATGAAGGCATGTGTTCTGACATTTAATAAAAATACAACTGTTCATTGTTTGCTATGTTAGCTCAGGTCCATTAAATATTAACAGATACAACTTTTGATTTTAATAATGTATTACTAAATGTTAAAACTAACATTAACTATGATTAATAAGCAGTTAACTAATGTAGTTAACTGCTGTTAACAACTGGAACCTTATTGTAAATTATATATATATATATATATATATATATATATATATATATATATATAGTAAAAGTTATCAAATCATTTATATATAACTGCAATTACATCATGGTAAACATTTACAAATAAATGAATGAATGTATTAATATGCCAGTATCTATAAAAAGTCCCAGTGAGAAAATAAAATAAATGTATACATTAATACACAATGAAATATTTGCAATTAATACGTTGCTTGCAAAAAAAAAGTTAGCTGTTCCAAATGATACCAATGGGAATTTGTTTTCTTTTTTTTTAGCGCAATATTGAAGAACCATGATCAACCTATGTGATCAACCCACAATCAATTTAAATTAGTAGAAGTTCCAGATAAGTAGATAATTGTTTTTTTTTTTGTTTTTTTGTTTTTTTTTTGCCACATGGAAATATATATATTTTTTTAATTATTAATATTTAAATATATATATATATTTATATTTAGTGGCCTTTTGATGGTCTTAACCATTTTAATCACAAATCACTGGTCAGGAAATTAGTAGGAATTGCACAAATACTGTAGATACAGTAACTTAGCAGAATAGCCTTCCCCTTTGTTTCCTTTAAATGTTTAAGCCATGTGGGTAAACTTGTAGACAGCTTTTTACAAGAAGAAGAGTCAGTGTTGTTCCACTCAACGTTAATGGCTTCAAACAGTTCATGAGTAGTTGAAAACTGTCTCCCAGTTAGTATAATGTGAGACCAAATATTCACTATAGGGTTCAAATCTGGACTCTGACCAAGGCCAAAACATGAGCCTGATGGACTTGTTCTCAAGCCACTTCTTGGTTGTCTTTGCAATTTGGGCAGGAGCATTGTCTTGTTGAAAAATAACATCTGATCATTCCTCTTTAGATAACTTTTTAATTATGGGAAGCAAGCCATTCTGCTCCAAAGCATTAAATGGCTTTTCACAGTGAAGTAGCTGACCAATACCAGCAGGTAAAAAGGCTCCCCACACAATGACACCTCTTCATCCATGCTTCACTGTGGTAGAGATGCATTTATTATTAGATTTCTTATCAGATTTTCAAAGACACCGCTCTGGAGCCTCACCATGCAACTCATGTTTCATTGTGATTCATCACTCCACTCTGAATCAAACTTCCCATATTCTGTCAAAAACTTCATTCTGTCTTTGATGTTTTACTGAGACAGCAATGGCTTTTTAAGTACTGCATTTGCTTAAATTTTGCTAATTTCCTGAACAATAATTTGTGGTTAAGACAATTAAAAGCTTAGTGTTTAGCTATTTTTTGCTTGGCCCCCTTTTTTTTTTTTTTGCCCAGGGGTGTGGAGCTATTTTGTCCAAATGTAATGGGAAAATATTCCACTGTTAGAACATAAAGTGTCAACAAAGTCCAACAGAGGTGGGCGGGTACGGGCTCTGGAGGAGGACGTGGAGCTGGAGAGAGACGCGACCAAGGCAGGACTGATAGATGGAAACACCATGGCAGAGATGACGGAGGGAAGAGCCAAGGAGGAGCTGATGGAGGGAGGATCCAAATGACAATTCATAGTACCGCCAGAACGAAGGCCCATGGCGGAATCGATGGTGGGAGGAGCCAGGGTGGCTGCCAAGGTTCAGCTGGAGACTCGAAGGCCAGTGGCGGATCTGAGCAGCAGAGTGGAGCTAACAAAGGAGGAGCTAAGGTGGGGCCGGAGAACTGAAATGCTTAGGTAGAGGAGGTGGGAGAGGGAGGGCAGGTGAGACCATAGGAGACACAGGAGACTTGGAGCTAGGCAGGACCAGTGAAGATGCAGGAGACTTGGAGCTGGGCAGAATCAGCGGAGACAGGAAACAACGTGGAAAAACCTCTTCTACTTTCTTATAAAATAATACAGAGGCCAGGCTCAGCTAACCCTCAGCGGCGGGAGTGTAGGCGGGGCTTCCCTCCATGCCCTCATACTCCACAAGCACACCCACTAGGACAGACAATGTTGCCAGCTCACACACCTGGTCAGACTTTCCATAGTAAGTGGGCTCTGGGGCGAATTATAGGGTCAGGCATCGGCTCTGGCATCGAGGTGGGCTCGGGATCTGTGTCTGCAGTGGGCTCTGGCATAGGCTGCAGGGTGTGGGAGGCAGCTGGCTGGGCTCTGGGTCCGGAATGGGGCTGGTAACATCTTCTTCTGCAGCACAGATGGTGAATGACGATCCACCAGCACCCATTCCGGTGCAAAAGTCCCCTGAGGACCATCACAGGGAAGTTGGTGAGGCACGCCACTTGTAGAAAGTCACTTGTGTGGTCCTCGAGGGCTTGATCTTTCTGCTCTAAGCAGAGCAGTCGGACAGTGGGTAAATCCATATTACCTTATCCTTTTAAATCCTTTCTTTGGTCAGTTCTCCTGTAACGGTGGCTGTATGGATCGCACAAAGAAGAAGGGAAGTCCAAAATAATCAGTCTTTATTTAAAAAATAAAAATAAACATGCAGGAGATTTCTGGAGCAAAACTATGCAACACAAACCACATAACTGTAACCAAGAACTGACAATGAACAAAGGAAACTAACAATGACTATGCACAGGAAAACAGGAACAAAACCAAACTAGAACATAAAGAAATTAACATACTCCTGACAGGTATATGGAACGTCCAGTTTTCACTATTCAATCAATTTCGGATGGACAAGATTAAGTCCTGGTCTACCTTTGTTCTGTTTCATATGGAAATACATCACATTACAGAAATGAAATGGGTTGCAGGTGTTCTTTCATGTTGACTTCAGCTCAGATTTTGTTTATCTGTCTCACTCATTGGCATTTTGGATGCAGTTTAAAAAACACACAACATTAAGCATCTGCTCTTATAAGAAGTGTGCTGAAAGACGACTGCGTTCTTAGTAAACAGCATCCATCTCGTCCTCTTCTGCCGGAATCCCTGCCAAGGAGGTGTCAGGAACAACCGGCGAACACACGCACACACACGAGCACACGTGAGACCCTCTGTGCCTTTGCAATGGGCGGGCAGAGGACGGCTGGGTCGTTACAATTATCACCAGCTATTTTAAGCCGCACGCAGGCCAGGTGAAGGATGCCAACTAGCATTTTCTCAGCATTGTTGTTTAATTCAATGACAGCTCATTTAAAAGGCAATAAATCTTACTGGCTTTGGGGAGTGAGGACATGCAAGGAGGGTGAGAATGTATTGTGAAGAGTCTATATGCGTGCGCGCGTGTGTGTGTGTGTGTGTGTGTGTGTGTGTGTGTGTGTGTGTGTGTGTGTCTGCATAGGCCAATATGCATTTGTTTGTTTTTTCTAAAAGTGTGAGTGTACTTGAGTGACTTGAGGTTTGTTAAGGTCACTTGCGGTAACAAGGTTAAGTGTTTAAGGTGTGAGGTTACTGACCTGTGTTAAGTGATTGGTCAATCAATGTTAAAAGTCAAGAGGCACACAGATGGATTTTTACATCAAAAAAGACTATCACTATACTGTAGAAGAGGTGTGTGACTGTTTGTCCAAATTAACCTAATATTTAACCCTGTAAAGTCTACTGTATTATATTTCTTAGACAAATTTCTAAGGCCTCTAAATTATCAACATGATCAAAACGTTGCTAAAAAAATTTTATTCACAAGCTACTACATTTCTACTGTCGTCTGATTGATAGTTTATAGTTTTTTAGCAAATAAAATGCCTTTAAATACGTGGTGCACATGTCTTTTTGCTGTGAAATATTTGCTGACTTTTATAAAGTAAATGTTAGAATGACTTTTATATTGTTAATAAAATTTTCAAGATGAAAACTTATAGACTGAAGCAACTTTGGTTAACTTGATTATCCATAATAATTTTTGATATATCAGGCTTTTGAGGAACATTTATTTGTCTCAATCATCATTGCATTGCATTGCTTTATATTTTTTGCCCCACCAATTAAAACTACAGAGTTTTGATAATAAAACTAAGTATTTAAATATCATCTTACTAAGACATTATTGGGAGATATAGAGTGACAACTGATATATGCATTTTATGTAAGTAGTCTGCTACACTGTTATAAAGATCTAGATCTTATTCCTGCTGTGAATTTGAAAAGCAGCTGTTTGATAGACAACTACAGAGCCAAGGATTTGAGTGTAGATCCCTGTTTATTTGTGCTGATGTTCTTAGAAGCAATCTGTCGGATGTCTCCTGGCTTACATGTACATGTTTGCGAAAAAGCCTCAGTCAAGTCCAGCTGTCAAACAGCATGACTGTGGTCAGATGATGGAAAGAAAATGCTTTCAGAAAAAGCTTTCAGTATTTCAACCTGTTCAGCTGAACTAAAAACCAATGTTTTGAAGTAGTCAAAAGGAATTTACAGTATGTTACAGTATCTACAGTATGTTTTATAAATTGTCTGATATTTTGCATTTTAATATACTGTACTAAAATGTCCTTGAAACTTTTCAGTGTAATAAATTAATATAGACAGCCTAAATTAAATCTGTTCATCATATGACCGTATCTCTTCAGAAGACTTGGATTAAACTGACAGATTCATATGGATTTTTTATAAAATCTCTTTATGAATATTTTGAAGCATCAGAGTCTTAGGTGAATAGACTTTCAATGGAGGGACAGAAATGTCTCAAATGTTTTAAACTGTACAAACGTGACAGTATTAGCGACTGTTACAAAAGCTCTCTGTTGGTAAATATCTAATACCAGCTGATTTTTCTATAGTATGTTGACCTTCATTTCCACGGTGAATACATTTTGTGATACAATTTGTTCTGCTGATTTGATAGCATGGTGTCCTCTACCACACGGGATGATTTATTTTGAGAGTTTTAATGTTCTCTTTGTGCTGCTGTCTGAGTGCAAACCTTTTGTTAAAGATTATATTTAGCCTTTATATAGGCCTTCATACATATATTCTTTTACTTTGAAAGTTCTCCATATTTTTAAGCTCATAATCTCTGGGGTGAAACAGGGTTTATCACTGTTGTATTTAACATTTTTGTTAAACATTTTTTTTTTTTTTTTTTTTAAGGGACACACTGAAGTGATGCAGCCGTGTCTATTTGAGTTAGCTGTTTGCATCCTTAAATATGTTTCACCGAGAATACAAGCTGTCCTTGAGCCCCTCAAAGACAGTCTTCCTCTTCACTCAACTTTTAAGAGGCTTGACAAATTTAGCTTTCGCCTGAATCAGGGGATTAGGTGGACCATTACATGATCGAGTTTCTGAGTAGGGTTTATGTTGTGGCGCTAAGTGTCCTTTATGCTATAGTGGTATATTTCCCACAGTCTTGTCAGAAATTTAATTAACAGTTTATATTTAGGCAATGACTTGAGTTTGTGTGGTCAAAATCTTTTAAATTATGTCTGGGGAGGTCAATGTCGATTATTAGTTCAGTTAAAAGATAAAGGAGCAGTAGATTTATCGAACATTTCTTTACTTTTGACTCACTGTGGTTTACATTTATCTAATTTTCTGTGATGTTTTTGTGCCACCATTTCATTTACTTCAAAAATTGTAATTTTCTTTTTGTTGTCTGAGTCAGCCCTTCATGTACTTGCTAGGTAAGCTTCTTTGAAAAGAAGTAGGAACACTTTGTTAAAAATATACAACTCATCTTAATAGTGACACTCTTTGGTGAATCAGAAGCATCAAGGGCCCAAACAATCTCAGAAGCTTTACTTTCTAATTATAATAGAAATGAACAGATGAAAAATATTCTTACAAGGCTGCTGACTTTTATTTCTGCACTAAATTCTTCCTCTGTGAGAATTGTGTGCATTATAAAGGGTGTTATCTTCAGTTGTTTGCACTTTTGAGACCTGATGTTAGAGTTACCTCATTCACAAGTTTAAGCCATGTGTTCTGTCCCATTTTAATGGAGTTACTGTTACTAAATGGAGTAAGTTACTAAAGCCACACTTCCACCGAAATTACCAGGAACAATTTGTCCCAGGAACTTTTTTTTCCCCCAAATCTGTTGCTGTCTGCGTTTCCATCGCGGTCTAAAGTACTGTGAAGATTAGGCAATTTAGTCCGATGACATAGGACTACACGCAACTTATAAGCTTAATAAAGCCTGAACCTCATCGTCGGTCCAACAGTTGTATTTTTTAACTCCATTGTTGATTCGAATACCAAACAACTCTTACTGCACACACCGCAACAGACTTTTAAAAATGGTGGTTGAATTAAAATGCTGCGTGGAGTCAACCAATCAAAATGCTGCGTGAACTCAACCAATCAGCATGTTCAGCACCCAAGTCCCACCCCCGAAAGTTCCTGAACTTTGAAAAAGGACTACCTCGCGAGCAGGGACTTTCTGAGGGGGAAATTTTTACTCGGAACTTCATTTAGACCCTGGTCTCTGCAGTCGAAACACACCGAGTACCACCTGGGGAAATTTCCTGCGGTGGAAACGTGGCTTAATATTACTATTTTTTTTTTTTTTTTTTTTTTTATGAAAATAAATATTTCTTGAGAGCAGTCTTTAAATGTCCTCTATGAAAAAAAAAAATGTTTTAGAGTCTGAGAAAAATAGAAAGAAAAAAAAAACATGAAATGTGAAATAATAAATCAAGAGGTTAAATGTAAAATAAATGTTTTTGGCAACAACATCCTTTTGAAGAAGTGCGCTTAACTGTATTGAATGTGCACTTGTAGTTTACTTCAAATCTTAAAAGTATATTTTAAAAAAAAATCTGTACTTGCAGATAATATAATATTAAAGTGCCCCTATTATGGATTTTTGAAAATTACCTTTCATGTAATGTGTAACATAGCTCTAATTGAATGAAAACATCCTGCAAAGTTTTAAATGTGAAAATGCACCGTATATAAAGTTATTGTATCTCAAAAGTAAGAGTCGACTCGGAGTCAATTAAATGAGTCGTTTGTAAAACGAATCCCAAGCCGTTTCGTTGTGACATCACAACGAAACATTAGCATATCGCCCGCCCACTTATTGCACGCGCAGGCGCCAGGGAAAATTAATTTTTTCAACAATACCACAGCAGTACAATCTTTTGTTGTGTTCCCGTCATTTTACTGATGATTGCTTAGGAACCTTAAAAAAAGGCATAATAGGGGCACTTTAATGAAATAAAAGGCCACTTAAGTGTACATGACTATGTTTAAAAAGTGCACTTTTGTACATTAAAAATCATCGTTTAATTATTTTTTTGTTATGCAAGAAGTACATTATTACAAATATATTTAATTAAATACATGACATACAAGTTTCAACAGAAATTACAAATTTTAGTTTACCATAGATTCTTGTCAGTACATCCAGCCATACTTTATTTCCAAGACAATATAAGCAATTATGAAATTGCATATAAAGATGTACTACTTAAAGCTTCAATATGTAAATTTTCGCTGCTGGAGGTCGCTTATTCAAAACAAAGGTGTAGCTTGATGACGCCTCGATTTCACAGAATCATGCGGGGTGTTGTCTTTACGTCTACAGCCAGTGGAAAAGAATCGGGTCGGGACTCGGGCAGAAATCATGTTCATGTATGAGATTATTAACGTTACTCTAGTGAAGCAGAGCAGGACCAAGTGCTGTGCGAGCAGAAATATTAAAATGCCTTTGGTGTTTCCATGGTTTCTATTCTACAAAAAAAAAAAAAAAAATCGAGGGTAACACGGGTATGATGTCATTGATAGGCGACGCACGGACACGGACCGTGTCCTGGATAAAATGGCTTCTTTCTCTTGATTTAAACATTTTTGGAAACATTTGGGATAATGTAAGTATACAAGTCAACAAAATATATAACATTGTTCTAGAGTTTGTTTTTGTATATTTTAATCCAAAAATCTTACATATTGTGCCTTTAAGTGAGTCAAAACTGCATTTAGTATTAAACTACAATATATCTTCTCTTAATTGCAATTAACATGCAACAAAGTGTCCAAAAACATTAAATTCATTTCACACTTAAGTATATTCTTTTACAGTACATTCATTTTTAATATTTTTTATATAAAATTATGCTAAAGTCTAGGCTACCTCATATTTCATAAGGGTTTAATAATTTCTGACAGCTTAGTTTTATACTCTGGGTCTCTGGGACCCCCAACCACCAAAATAGTAAAGTCAATTTTAAGAGAACAGGTTTAAATAACTGTAGTACTGGCAATGATAAACCCAGTATCGCTTTTAACAACCCAGATCAGCAGTTATAAACCCAGCCGAAAACAAAGATTTTCTAAATTGTTGTTGACAGAAAAATGAACCTTGCCACATCCAGTACTGCAGGACAGACAAACTTTGATTCCTCAAGCGGTTACCGATTGGGGCAGCAACATATTCAAAAATAGCCTCTCAGCAGGCAAAGAGAGAGAGAGAGAGAGAGAGATTTTGAAGATATTGTCCTCAAAGGCGAGCATTAGCTTTGAGTGAGATGGAGAGAGAGAGGTGCTGTCTCTGGTAAAATATGAAAGGCCTGCACTTGCTGACAGCCCATGGCTTTTCTCCATAGCGCTAACACCAAGTGACTGGAATGATCCATCGCTGCTTTGTGGAGACTTGTGATATAAATGCTGTGGGCGAGATGTTGAAGATCCAAGTCCCCCTACGCTCCCACATCTCTCTTCTTTTGCCAGGCGGTGCCACGTCGCACGGGGGAATTTGTTATGTGTTCTCTCGTCTCGACCATTTCCGGGCGGGCGGCAGCTCGGCCTCCGGTTCGTCCTTGTGCCTTTTTCAGTTTGACAAGTGAGTGGCCTTGGGGACTTCGGACTCCATTTTCAAATTGACCATTTGTAATCAGTTTTCAAAGGAGGGAAGGGGTTGTGGGAGGAGGTGAAAAACATGAGGCAGAAAAATGGAAATGAAGTCCTGCTTGTTTTGGCAAAGGGGACTTATATGAGAGGCAGGCAGCGCTGATCACTTAAAGGGATAGTTCACACAAAAATGAAAATTCTGTGATTAGGGTGCAGAGTATAGGGTTATGGGTTAGTATTTGTTGTAGCATTGTGTAGGCAATCAGCACTGTGATTGACATCAGTAATGAAATCATTTGAATTAGCTGCAGGGCGGAATTTGCACTGAACTGGTTTGGGGGGGGAATCACACAATGTATTGGAATTTAATCCAGTTATTTCATCACGCTACACACTGACCCTCATGACTTTCTTTTTTCTGCAGAACATAAAATAAGATATTCTGAGAAATGTTTCAGTGTTTTTTGTTCATACAATAGGCATGTGACGGTATCATTTTAATTTTGCTTTTATCACGGTATACGGTGTATCACAATATTGAAATAAGTTGCAAAAAAAGTGTTGTCATACTGAAGGTTTAATAACAATAATAAAAAAAAATCTATAACAAAGAACTGAACATTTAAATACAATAAAACAAAAAAAAACTGATCATTGTTAGTTCATGTTAGCTCAGGTTTTGATTTTAATAATGTATTATTAAATGTTGAAACTAACATTAACTAAGATTTAAAAATGCTTTAGAGTGTCAGTTTATGTTAACTATTGAATTAACTAATGTTAACTAATGTAACCTTATTGTAAAGTGTTACCGAACAATAATAAAGAATCAGAACATTTTCAATCAATATCTAGGTCATGTTGTACTCCAGATTAAAATGTAAAAATATTCAAGTTTGAAAATAAATAGCCTATTAAGTCTTCAATTATTTAAGTATTTGATGCTGTGATGAACACCACTGTGAATACAAAAATCTGAATGGCTGTTTAAAACATTTCAATACTGTACAGAAACAGAAAATAGCACAGCTGCTTGGTTTATGGGGTTACCAGTGTAACCGCTGCATTTCTGCGGTTCCATAAGCGCCATCTGCTGTCAGAGAGTGAATGTGCATTTTCATTCAGCACATCTCCTTCATTTGTTTCCGCCATGCACTTCTCATCCATGCTGGGCTTGTTTATATCAGAGTGTGCATGCCTCTTTGACGCAGCACACACACAGTGTTGTACATTTTAACCGGATGTTGTAAAAGTATTCTTAAAATGCTTTCTAAAAATCTAAATAATTCATAATAAATACTTATTCATGGTATTTAAAGTGCCCATGATAACAATACCGTGCATGTTCATTGTCGTGATATATCGTTACCATATATCGACATTTCTAAATAGAAGTCATTGGTAACCAAAACTGGTTACCAATGTTCTTCAAAATATCTTGTTGGGTAAAGCCCAAAGTATACTTTGCTTTTTACGTGTACGAGAGGGTCAGTATACAGTGCATGTGACGCAAATTTCATTATCAGAAGAATACTTTTTGTCAGGTCGCACATGCACATTTAATTTTTGTTTTGCAGTAATTAGTTCATCCACAAGGTGGCAACCGTGCCCTGGGGGCGTTGATTCACAAAGTAGTCGAAGAAAACCTGCATAAACAGAACAGACCGGAACGCATGCAAGCTACAGCGACAATGGAGGCCTATATAGACGAGAGATTGTGTGAAGAGGTTAGAAAGTACCCTCATTTGTACAACTCTAGCATGAAAGAATACAAAGATGTTTACATGGGTTGTAACTCGTGGCGTGAGATTGCTCAAAACTGTGCATGCGTCGAACATCTGTGTACATGTCCGAGTCAAGTGAAGTATACTTTTCAAGGCTGTGTGTTTGACTAAAAACTAAATATACTCAGGGCTTAACACTTTATTTTAATGTGACATAGTTACATGTACTACATGTATTTACTGTAGTAATAACAGTAAATTCTGCATATTTACAAGTAACTAACCCTAAACCAAACTATAACCATAACTGTATAGTAAGTACAAGTTAATTAATATTACTCAGAACTTATTTGAGTAAGTACAATGTAACTATGTCACCTTAAAATAAAGTGTTACCACTTGTTCTGCGGAAAAATGAAAGTCATACAGGTTTGGAACAACATGAGGGTCAGTTAAATCTTTGCCCCCCAAAAAAAGCAATTTGGTGCAGTTGCTGATATTTATACGGTCAAAAGCTAAGATGAAATTCTGATAGCTTGTAATGTAAATCAATTAGATCAATTATATAACAGACTACTTACATAAAATGCATATAAATATCAGTTGTCACTCTATATCTGCCAATAATGTCTTACAGTTTTTTTTCATCTGCTTACACACATTTTTAAAACTTTGTCTCTTTTTTTCAGAACTTTACACACAAATCCAATAATTACACACACAAAATGCAAAATGCCTCACATCTCTTGCAAAATGAAGCACTGCATTCAAAATATCACAAACACATCTCAAAAGCTTACTTTGCAAACACATTTGCCATAATATTCTATTTTTGGATATATCATATACACACAGTTATTCAAAACCTAAAGCTCTTCTTTCTTGAGCTCCTGTGTACATTTCTGTACAAGATTGAAAGTTATTGGCAGAGAGATGTTGAAAAATTCATGGTAAGCATGAAAGCAAGATTGAAACCAAACTATTTTTTTTTTTTTTTTACTGTAAGCATGTGTGGTTGTGAATACAGTATTACACAGTACGAAAGAAAAAAAAAATACATCAACCATGTGTAGTTGGACCAAAAAAAAAACTAGCATAATTTTGAAACAGGTGAATATTCCAAAGGAATGGTGTGTCCTGTGTGTCCTGGACTGGTAGGGGACCAAATGTCCCCACAAGTATAATAATACCAGTGCATTTTGACTTTGTGGGGACATTTTTTACAGTAAGTCCCTATGAGGAAACAAGCTTATACATAAATCGTACAGAATGATGTTTTCTGAAAATCTAAAATAGCAGAATGTTTTCTGTCATGGGTAGGTCTAGTGGTAGGGTTAGTGTAGGGAGATAGAATATACGGTTTGTACTGTATAAAAACCATTACGCCTATGGAGAGTCCCCATAAAACATGGAAACCCAACATGTGTTTGTTGTGTGTGTGTGTGTGTGTGTGTGTATTTGTTGGTGGGCGAGATGGTTGGATGTATCTAGGCTCCATCTCACGATGATCATGCACTTTCCAGCACCATGTGGAGAAAAAATCCTCAATAGGGTTGAGAAATTATGAATATGGAAGCAAGTAGACAACAGAAAAGTTGTTCAAAACCTATAACTTGACCTTTGGCCTATTTATAGGCCTATTCTAAAGACATGATTGGATGGTGTTGAGTAAAGCAATGAGTGTTTGCACATGTGAGGAGTAAGTGTGAGGCACTGATGAATTAGTGTGGCATTTTGATTGGTTGTGTTTGAAAAAGGAAATCAAGATACGTCCTGTTAGATTTTTGTGTGTTACATAGAGAATTGTGTGTTGTGTTTTGCAAAAAGTGTTTTATGAAATTGAAAAATTAGTCAAAGGCCAAGAATTAGTGTATGGTTTTGCAGATTTGGTGTGTGGTTCTGGTGTTTGAGTGTCAGGTTTCAGAAATTGTGTGACAAGTAAGGATTTTATGTGTAAGCAGTTGAAAAAAACTGTAGTAAGATGATGTTTAAATGCTTAGTTTTATGATCAAAACTCTGTAGTTTTTGTATAATGCAATGCAATACAATGATGATTGAGAGATTAACAAATGAATGTTCCTCAAAAGCCTGATGTATCATATTTTATACTCACACTTTAACATGATTTTCTAAACAATGATGTATTGATAATCAAATAAACAGAAGTTGCTTCAGTCCAGTAAGTGTTCATCTTGAAATATTACTAACAATATAAAAATTATTCTTACATTTACTTTGTAAAAATCATTAAAGATTTCACAGCAAAAAGACACGTGTACTACAAGTCTACCACAAATTACACTAAAAGACCTTTTACCTGCTAAAAAAAAAGAAAAAGTATGAGCTATCAATCAGTCGGCCGAAGGTATATAGTAGATTGTGTACTACAGATTTTTCTGCAAAGTTTGTGTGTGTGTGTTCTTGTATACATGGTTTATGAGGACACAAATGTGTATAATGACATGGGTATTACAACGTAAACATGGTGTATGAGGACACTTCCTGTGTCCTCATAAACCAAATGGCTTAACAAACATACTAAACTGTTTTTTTTTTGTTTGTTTGCTTGTTTGTTTTAATTCAAAAAATGCTGACAGTTTTATGTGATGGGTAGGTTTAGGGGTAGGGGTAGTGTAGGGGGATAGAATATACAGTTTGTACAGTATAAAAACCATTACGTCTATGGAGAGTCCCCGTAAACCACATATACAAGTGTGTGTGTGTGTGTGTGTGTGTGTGTGTGTATGAACTAAAAGGCTGAAGAGAGAAGAGAATTTCTTGCCCATCTCTGTCTATTCTATCTTTTAATTTCTGAAACATTTCTTGCAGAACTGTTCTTTGATGCAAATGTTAGTGAGTACATCTGTGGACACAAGGTCAGCGGGTCGAGAGCATTCGGCTGCCTTCGGTCACGCTGGCTGCTCCTGGCTCCTTGACATGGCTGACATTTTCACTAGATAGCTGCCTTTATGTGCTATGAGAAAGAGAGAGAGAGAAAGAGAGAGAGGGCTAGTCATTTTCTGGATCTCTGCTTCACACCTGAAGCCACACTTGTTTCCATCAGCACGTTGTGCTGCTTATGCAAAATGGCACGGTGGTAATAAGGAGACAATCAATGCTGTCCACTGCTTACTTTTCGACAGGCCGTGTCTGCGGGGCGGAACGACCCTGTGTACCCTCCAAGCTGTGTCCTTTTTTTCTAAATTACTGCCAATTTAACACAGGTGGGATGTGATAACAGATATTCATGAAGTCTAAACCAGATGCTGGACTCGTTTTCTTACAAGCACAATTTGATAAAATGCAAACGGGAAAAAAACAACAACATTATTTTATCATTATGTTCATATAAGTCATTCTCAGAAAATGGTGCAGTACATACAGTAGTCAAGTCACCTTTATTTATATAGCGCTTTTTACAATGTAGATTGTGTCAAAGCAGCTTTACATTGATAACTGGTACATTATTTGGCTGCACAGCAGCTCTTAAAGAATAGTGTCAATGCAGGTAGATCAAAGCACTGTTGAATATCAAATGTCAAGTCAAATGTCAAGTGTCCCCAACTAAGCAAGCCAAAAGGCGACAGCGGCAAGGAACCCAAACTCCATCAGGTGACATCAGGTGGCAGACAAGTGGCAAATAGGTGTTTAAATGGAGAAAAAAAACCTTGGGAGAAACCAGGCTTAGTCGGGGGGCCAGTTCTCCTCTGGCCAACAGTGCTTTGTTACGATTCAGGTTGCCATCGTAAGTCCAATAGGATCGCAGCATTCAAAGTATTTATTCCAGTTCCATCCAATTGAGGATCGTATTCATCACGCCGGTATGGACGGTTGTTGAGGAACTGTGTCGTGGCTGTCGTGTCGATGAGGCCCTCACAGTGGATGATCTAGTTGACTCAATCTCTGCTGATACTTCAGGGCTGCGTTGTGGTCGTGTCAAGGCGCAAGTATACAATATATTCACCTTACTAAGTTGCGATTATTATACTATTTATGTATTTGCAAAATTTGTTTACTGTATACATACTTTTTCTGTAACTACATGCTCTGGATGCTGTGCTTTTTCTCACATTTTTTTGATGTGTCTAATGAATTATCTGTAGTGTTTATACACCGATCAGGCATAACATTATGACCACCTTCCTAATATTGTGTTGGTCCCACTTTTGCTGCCAAAACAGCCCTGACCTGTCGAGGCATGGACTCCACTAGACCCCTGAAGGTGTGCTGTGGTATCTGGCACCAAGATGTTAGCAGCAGATCCTTTAAGTCCTGTAAGTTGCGAGGTGGAGCCTCCACGGATCGGACTTGTTTGTTCAGCACATCCCACAGATGCTCGATTGGATTGAGATCTTGGGAATTTGGAGGCCAAGTAAACACCTCAAACTCGTTGTTGTGCTCCTCAAACCATTCCTGAACCATTTTTGCTTTGTGGCAGGACTCATTATCCTGCTGAAAGAGGCCACAGCCACCAGGGAATACCGTTTCCATGAAAGGGTGTACATGGTCTGCAACAATGCTTAGGTAGGTGGTACGTGTCAAAGTAACATCCACATGGATGGCAGGACCCAAGGTTTCCCAGCAGAACATTGCCCAAAGCATCACACTGCCTCCGCCGGCTTGCCTTCTTCCCATAGTGCATCCTGGTGCCATGTGTTCCCCAGGTAACCAACGCACACGCACCCGGCCATCCACGTGATGTAAAAGAAAACGTGATTCATCAGACCAGGCCACCTTCTTCCATTGCTCCGTGTCATACACACAAATACAAAACAAAATCATAGAAACACACACGGCACTAAAATAATGCAATAAACATTAATTTAACAACATAAGGTGTAACACAAAACCCTAATGTACATACTGTCGCATTTTTACAGTCTTTTACAGTAAAAATTAAATCATTCACAGTAAAGAGTATATTAAAATGTTTTGTGCATTACACATTAAACCAAGTCAAATCTATCAAATAATTTGAACATGATACCAAACAGTGCACGTATTCTGCAAGACTCACAATTCTAACGGATTCTATGCAGATTCCGACATGCTTATTAGCTCCTTCCAGCTTGCGACACAGCAAATTCAGGATGCTTTCCAGAGGCCCATAAAATAAAATGGGGTTGCCCTCGATTTGCAATCACTGTCCTTAAAGCGTCCCCTTCGTAGGTGTCTCCCTCCGCACACATCTTTATATGTCAAAATTGGAATGAATCATTTCACAGCATACCTGAGAGTGCGGGCCTTTCATTATATTAAAAGCAATGGCTGGTGTGGAGGGGTTGGGCGTGGAGATTGGGATGGAAGGGAGATAATAAGGATAACACAGAAGGTCCAAAAATATCCTGCTCTGGTAGTGAGCTTGCATTTTTTCAATAAAGTAAACTGATTATCAAGTCCTCCACTGCATGAATGATCCCTTCTAATCGCTTTGATACAGGATACACATCAAAAGTTTGGAATATTTATGATTTTTGTATGTTTTTGAACGAAGTCTCTTGTGCTCACAAGGCTGCATTTATATTGGTAACACTTTATTTTAAGGTGACATGGTTACATGTTACTACATGTACTTTCTATAGTAATAACATAATTACAAGTAACTAAACCAAACCCTAACTGTAACTCTATAGTAAGTAGTTAATTAATATTACTCAGTACTTATTTAAGTACAATGTAACTATGTCACCTTAAAATAAAGTGTAACCTTTTGTTTTATTCAAAAATGCAGTAAAAACAGTAATATTGTGAAATATTATTACAATTTAAAAGAACTGCTTTCTGTTTTAATATCTGTTAAAATGCTATTTATTCCTGTGATTGCAAAGCAGCCATTACTCCAGGCTTCTTTTAAAAACAAAATTGACTGATAGTGTATATGCAATGTTTTTACAGATGCTCATTCTGATGTGAATTTGTTGTGATTGGCTATAGCAGATTCGTGAGGTTATTTCCTGAAGGCAGTGTAAGTACAATACATTTCATAGTACTCACTACTCAATAGTACCTCATATGCTTTACCTTTAGAGAAACACATTTAGTAAATAGTTCATGTTAATACCAGTATATGTATTCTTATTCTAATTATAAAATAGATAAAATTGGTATAAGATTTTAAAAACAGACTGTCTATTTACACCAAGGTTAAATAGCCCGCCTTGTTGGCAGAGGCTATTTACATTAACTCCGCCCACCATTGTCTGATTGATGTAAACGAAATCCAGCTGATAACAGGATCAGTGGTGTGGAGAGTGAGGCGGGTGGGGTTCGCTTTTTCCGAACTCATTCTTCTCTCTTTTCCCGAACTCATTCTTCTCTCTTTTCCCATCGCATATCAGCTCAGAGGGACATATATTTTAAACAAAAATATTAAGAAAATATTTGAAAAGTGGAAATAAAGTGCCTAACAGGTATTTAATAGTAGGAATAAAGTGTTTAACGTGCAGGGTTAGGTGTAGGGAAGAGCTTTAGGCATAAGGAGGCATAATATTCCCAATAAGGCAGCACACATATTATATATATATATATATGTGCAAATAACCTCTAAATATAGGAAAAACTGTACATTGCTTTATATGGTCAGTGGGTAGGACATGACGATACATTGAGTTGGCTGGAAATCCTGGATTATAAAGTGGTAGCCGCCAGCAATAGGCAAAAGAGGATGTGAAGGACGAGGACAGAATGTTGATTGCACATTGTCTCGGGGGTATTTCTCACTCCTGCTCCCCTACAGAGGTGACTCATCAGGGTACAGTAGGATATCCAGATACTTATGCATTTATTTGCACCAAACTTTGCCATAATTAAATGTATATTGGGTTTCCTATTCATGATAGATCAATCATATTTATTTAATGAAACACTTTTGTTAAAATAGAAGGATTTATCTGTTTCTGTGAATTTTGTCTCCTTAATACAAATTATTTTGCTTAAAACAATAGTGAATCATGAAGAGGAAGTGACATCATTTGAGTTTTTCAGAGGACTCGGCCTGAAACGGAAGGTGCGATAGTCTTTTCTTCCCTATATTGAGATGTATATCCAACCTTCCAAACGGCTTCTTGAACAAGAAAATATGTAGGATGGGACATGATTTTGTCCATTGGGAATTGTTTGGATAGTTGTGGTTTGCTATTAGTGGTACATGTGAGTGACAGGTTGTCCTGCATTATTTATTTATTTATTTTTTAAATAATTATGTGCACGGATAATTTATAATAAATACTGTAATATTTCAAAAAGAAGAAGAAGAAAAAAAGAATTTTGAGTCCATTTTGATTCCATGGTGACTTTAAAAGCGAGTTCTATTCCCGTTTAATATTATCCATTGTTTTTCATGCTTGACAAAAGCATATTCATATATTAATTATATCCTTCCTGTCACATATGACAGAAAGTCATTTTTTATTTTTTATTTTCTACAATTTATAAAAAAAGTAATATTGTTGTTGCTTGAATGCTAAAGATAGGAGGCCATAATCTTGAAAACAGCAACAGCAATTTTGGTTTGAAATGTTTCACCCTGTCACAAGTTCAGAATATTCAAATTGTTATTTAGTAATTTAACTTGAAAAGGCAGAATTAAATTTCTTAATTTTCAATACATTCTTCAATACGTGGGTTTCTAATACATGGCCCTTAAAAACACACCTGAACAAGCTATTCAAGGATTTCAGGATTACTAGAAAGTTGAAGAAAGGCCAGTTTAATCAGGGATGCAACTAAACTCAGTGGACCTTGAGGGACAGAGTTGAGAATTTCTGCTCTAATAGAATGTTTAAACTTGAAGATTAACCTTACAATGACCTTTCCAAAATGTAAAAGGCACCTTTTTCAGATTTTTTTTTTCAGTATTGAGATAGCAAAGTAGAAAGGTAACTAAAACAAATGTAAAAAAAACAGAAGCAACTATTAATATTGCTACTAACCATTTGCAATATATGTCTCCCACAAAATTTTGTGAAATGGTTTAGGCCCATTTCACTATTAACATCTTTTACATCCAGGATCATGCATAACATGCCTGTTGTACATGATCCTGAGCTTAGTGTTGGACATTAAAGGGAGATGAACAAAAATTCATCATTGTTCTTTTAGACTGTTGTTAGTACATGGTCATTTTTCAAAATTATCTTCCTATTCATGAACAGAGCTGACCCTGCCACACTGATCAAAGTGTCAAGGCAGTAAAAGAGGATAATTGAAACAGAAACAGCACATTCTCCTTTGAATACCTTCTGGAAAATGGTCCCAGAACTTCACTTTACTTAGACCTCAATATGTTTACATACACTAATTTTCGCTGAAATTAAATAAAACCATTCCAATTTTACATTCTGAAAGTTATGCTTATATAAACCCTAAATGGTGCAATCTGATTCACATATTTGTTTACATGCATTTACATGCATTATGAATAAAACTTCAGTGCTTGTGCAGTGCCCAGTCCCGATCACAACTGGAGAAAGTCACGGTGATAATGTCCCCCAAGGATAATTGTCGTTTTTGCTTCTTGATGACAAAGCAATTATAGCAATCCTTTTTTTTTTTTTTTTTTTAGCAAATATTTAGTAAATATTCAATCTCATCCAAGAGATGTAAAACATATGTACGTTCATATGACAAATTGTATGTGAACATATGCATCCTGGCACTGTAGGGCGGGACTTGATTTTTTCCATGGGGAACTGATTGGATGGTTGTGGTTTGCTATTGGTCAAGCTCATGTGAGTGACAGCTTGTCCCACCCTCCCGCCAGTAAACACGTCAAAAGATTATGAGGGCACATGAATTAAAAAAAAAAAAAAAAAGATGTGCATGGATAAATCATTTATAATAAATACTGCAATATTCCATAAAAAATAAGAATGGTCCATTTTGATTTCATGGTGACTTTAAAGGATAAATAGAAGAGTGACTCATTTGGAATGTATGAAGATATTTTACAAAAACTCACTGATCAGATAGTCCATCACATGTCAGACGGCACGCTCCGTCCTTGCCAAACTACCAAACAGCAGCAGCTGGCACACACTCCGCTGGGCATTTTCCACTGCCCCGTCACCGCTCCATCACATCTAAAGATGAGAGGCTGTAATTCTCAGGCTATCTATTCTCAAGGTTTAGCCACACAGTCTTACCCCTCCACTCGTCCATCCACCACAGCTCCCAAACCAGGGTGGTATCCATCTCTTGTCTGCTATGGGGGGCTGCAGGACAACCTCTTCCGGCATGGCATCACTCCCAGTGCCCCACTTACAGCCATCAGTCACTGTCTCAGCTGATAGCTCCATGTGTCAGCCGTATGGATGACTGTCGCTTACCTGTACGGACCTGCATGCCAATAGACTCGAGTTACGGGGAACAGAGTAGTCAGTCTGTTAGAGTATTTCACATCATCTGTGACGGGATGGAAAAGCTTCTTATATTCATTAAGGCTGTGAAGTGTGAGTATACTGCAAAAATGAGTTTCTTACTCAGTATTTTTGGCTTGTTTTCCAGTACATATATTTAAATATTCTTAAATCAAGATGCAATAAACACAATTCAGAAAGAAAAAGTTTATTTTTCTTACCCCATTACTTTTTCTCATTTAAAGAACTTAATTTTGATCAATTTATCAGAAAACAAGACTTAATATCTTCTTAAAGGATTAGTTCACTTTAAAATGAAAATTACCCTATGATTTACTCACCCTCAAGCCATCCTAGGTGTATATGACTTTCTTTTTTCATTATATTAATAATCACCCTGATGCTCCAAAGCTTTATAATGGCAATGCATGGAAACCACCTGTTTGAAGCTCAAAAAAATAGCATCCATCCATCATAAACATAATCCACACGGCTCCGGGGGGTTAATAAAGGCACAATGCGTATATGTAAGAAAAATATCCATATTTAACAAGATCGAAAGTGCATCCATCCATCATAAACATAATTCACACGGCTCCGGGGGGTTAATAAAGGCCTTCTGAAGCGAAGTGATGCGTTTGTGTAAGAAAAATATCCATATATTATAAAGTAAAAATACCTAGCTTCCACCAGACCGCCTTGCACCACGTCTTTTACACTTGTTTCGTAAGTTTAATACAGAAGGCGCAGTATGTAGCATAAGCGCTTTGAACTGTGAGAGTTTTACACTTTCTTCTTAAGTTGAATACGGAAGATGGTCTGGCGGAAGCTAGTTATTTATAACGTGTTAAATATGGATATTTTTCTTACACAATCGCATCACTTCGCTTCAGAAGGCCTTTATTAACTCCCCGGAGCCGTGTGAATTATGTTTATGATGGATGGATGCACTTTCGATCTTGAGCTTCAAACAGGTGGTTTCCATGCACTGGCATTATAAAGCTTGGGAGCATCAGGGTGATTATTAATATAACTCCGTTTGTATTCGTCTGAAAGAAGACATATACATCTAGGATGGCTTGAGGGTGAGTAAATCATGGGGTAATTTTCATTTTAAAGTGAACTAATCCTTACTTCTGTTTAGATATTTGTACCGGAAAACAAGACAAAAATACTGCGTAAGAAATTTACTTTGTGCAGTGATAAGAATCAGGTTTGAGAAGTAACTAACTAAAAGTAGCGATGCTAACTTAGCTATATTTGTCAGTAGTGTGAGATTGTAGCGTGACATAATAGTGTTGATTCTAGCTAATTGATCAAACGAGTAGCAGTGTAGCGCGACCAAACACTCTTAGCTAAGAGAATTGAACACGCTCACCTAAATGGTTCTTTCTCATACATTGCATATGAAAGTTTGATTTATTAAAAATTACCCTTTTTGTAGCTTGTAGGTTTGTGCTTGTGCTTGTGGTTTGCTTTACAAGCTACACTTTCAAATCCTCCCCAAGTTTTGGGGAAAGTTACTTTTAAAAGTAATGCATTACAATATTGCATTTCTCCCTAAAAAAAGTAACTAACTGCGTTACTTAGTTACTTTTATGGAAAGTAAAGTTAGTTTTGTGTTATTTTTGAGCTTGCTTGTTTTTCAATTAACGAAAAAAAAAAGTTTTATTTTTGGCAAATGTAAAGGTTCTTTCACACCAAAAGTGAAATGAATAAGCCTTAAGCTGAAGGAAATGCAAATTCACACCTGTACAGTAGAGGGCGCAACTCAAACAAACCTTTCAGCTGTGCTGCCATTTTGGATTGCAGAAGAATAGGATGCAGAAGATGAAAGTTTAACACTCTAATAAAATGAAACAAATATGATGTTTATCTAAAGTCATTTTTGCTTATAGTATAGTTGAATTGGATCATTGAAGGTCAGCAGCAAAGATATTAGTTAATACAGTGAGATCAAATACATAAAGCATTTATGTTTTTTAACATGTTTAATTATTGCAGGTAATATTCTGAGCAAGTGAGAAGCCCGGAACACACCAAGCCGACACCGGCAAACTAGTGGTGACGAAAGCAGACTGCGGGGTTGGCTCATGTTGGCAGCGTCTGGGTCCAAAGTTACCGACGCTCGACACCTGACGGCCAAGTAGCACGTCCGTTCTACGCCTGCGTAAGAAGAAATGCCTTTCCGTACCAGCAGGTGGCAGTAGCTGAACAGCCAATCAGAATGATCAGACGGCCTGACTGACCGACGAGCTCTGACGCCGATTCAACATGTCGAATCGGCCGAAAAAAAGCCGACGAGGACCAACTTCAGCCGACGGTGCGGAACACACTGAGAAAACTTAGTCGGCCGACGAACAAAAACTGCCCGACGGCCGACCGTCGGCTTGGTGTGTTCCGGGCTAGATAAGTAAATGTTCACATTTAGTCTAGAACTACAATAACCATCATGTTTACACAGCGTCTCTGCGCTTCACTCCTGATTTCTATCAACATGAGGACAAGGTTTCAGTGTATAAATGGGAAAACAAAGTAACTTGCGTTACTTATTTGAGAGTAAACTCTGATATTTTGTTGTAAATTTAAAAGTAATGCGTTACATAATTACTTGAAAAAAGTAATCTGATTACGTAACTCACGTTACTTGTAACACATTACCCCCAACACTGTTAAAAGATTTTTTTTTTCGTTTCAAAATAAGGTGAATAAGAGAATATGGCTGAACAGAAATTATGAGGACATTAGTTGTGTTACTGTCAATATTAATCTCTTTCCAGAGTGTTATGGTTTGCAAAGACCATGCTTGAATGTGTGAATTCCAATCATTTTTCAGTAAAAATAGCAAAGTACTTGGTGCAATAATCTTTGTAGCCTCTTGGTTTAAAGCTTATAGAGGATTTTTTTTTTTTTTTTTAAAGGATCTTATACAAACAAAGACTCTGCAGTATCAATTGAGAATATAATCCTGTCATTATTGGGGCCCAAGGGAGGCCTTTTTCAGCCACTCAGATGATGACAGTTCACAGTGAGTGCCTATTATTCAGGACTAAATGGAACTGAAAATGTACATGCCACACTGAACTGGCTGCTGAAAGTACAGTCCTCATGCCAGCAGAAATGGCGAATCCCTTGTAATTGTGCCATTAGTGTTCCCATTCACTTCAGTCCAAATAGGCTGTAGTCAGTCAATTGAATGTCACGACAGTTTGGGAGAGTTTACTTTTATTGCCATCTCCTATGCTCTATCCTTTGCATTTCCATGAAAAGATCTTTTTATCTTTGTGAATCCCTACTGACCGAAGATGTTAAATATTAATTCCATAGTATAAAATTTTGATTTAAAATTGGGAAATAAACGTGGACTTGAGAATATTTAATATAAACATTTACATTTATGTTCACTGTTATTATTTCATATTTATCATGAAATACCACTGAACCACCAAAGGCTCTATTATTTATTATAATTATAAAATAAAAATTCTATATTGTAGAAATTGGTAAATTCACAAAGGAAGGCCTCAGTCATGTTCATTTGACAAATATTTAAAATTTCTTTGATTGGAAGCATTTAGTCAGTCACGAGGTTCTTCATTCAAGTACTGTAATAACATAAAACATTAGTTATTGGTGTATTGTTACTTTCTGGCCTACAGATGTATTACGATATGAAAATGACAAAATTGAACACTTGCATCATCATAAAAGGAGAGCTGCATCTGACTTTATTAGGTAAGGCACTTTGAAATAGATTCTCTCGCATACACACTTTGTTTTTCTTCTTCTTCTTCTGTGGTTTATTCATTGAGGCTGCCTTTATCTCACAGGCTATCTCTGTTTCTACTTCTTTATTCCCCTGGACCATCATTCACTCCCTGCTGGCTTCTCCCCCAACACTGGAGCCATATCAATCAGCACATACTGTCACAGACGCTGAAAACTATAGGATACTCATCTAACAGGTTCCCACACCTCTTGACCAGTGCATTTCCATGAATTATCAAGTGGTTCGTGATTAATGAATAAGGATTTTTTAAAATATCTTTATAGAGAATGCACTCACAAAAAGCCATTTTTTTACCCAATGAAATATTTGAGCATAACCAAAAATCATTTTAGGATTTTTGCTAATTGCCGTGACTTTTTCCAGGCTGAAAAGCACAAAAATTTAACGATATTTCCAGGTTTGAATAGTAGGAACCCTGTTAGGACTGAGACACAAGTTCCAGGTTTTGAATATAATCTACTTCATACTGGAAATAGTTAATTAGCAGCTAAATTATTCAGTTAATTTATATTAATCTAATGAGTTCCCTTGTTGCTGAATATTTCATAAGGTCTGTCAAAATATAACAAGTATATTCCAATAAAAATGTGCCTCCATTAATCTGACATCTTTATAATTGTCCATCAGCGGAGGTGATTGAATGTTACAATTAAATACACTAATTTAGAGTCAAGAAACCTGTAAAAAAAAAAAAAAAAAAAATGGATTTGCCAGCCTGACTGGATTAAAAATCGCTTCCAATGTGGCTTAATACACTTGTGCTCTGATTCAAATAATTTGAACAATACAATTTGATAAAAATACCACTCAAACATTCTATAAGATAATAATTCGAATGTCGAATTTGAATTTTATTAATTTATAGGATGCAATAATGGCTGTTCCTGGGTGAATAATTAGAACAGAACCCTAATTTTTAAAGTCATTTACTCCCTTGGGAGTTTAGGGCTGCGGTTAGGTTCAGCATAACCTCATTTCCAATAGTAATTACATGTGCAATCCAGTTAACGACACTTCAGTTTGCATATAAAATTACTACAAACTGTTACATTAATATCTCATACACATTCTCATTTTACACTATTAGGACTGTGTAATGCCTGTAGATCTGGCATGAAGCAATTTCAGCCAATATACCAGCACAAAATGCTGTTCCAAATTTAATACCATTTTGGACCACACAGAGGCAGCATATATCAACAAAACACTAGAACTGAAGCCTTGATTCTCTTTGTATGGAATATTCATCTATGATGACTTCCCTACAGGAACTCTTCACCAATCAATCTTCAGATTATTCAAGGTATCATATTTGAACATTTCGTCCTGATTTTTTTCTGTGCGTGATTCTGTACAAGAAGAGATTCTACAGTCATAGAACTCAGATATAGTCTATGTGCATCCTTTGAATACACAGTGTTTGCTTTTTTAACATATTTATAAAGTGATCCAATTTCATTCAGCTCAAAAAAGATTTACGTTTGCCCTTAGGTTATGGAAAAGTTCAACCAATTATCATACACAAAATATTAAGAAAATTACAAAAGTTCACCCTACAACAGAAGAAAACCCATGTGGTTTTCTTGCTTCATACTAAATGTTCAAGAACCCTCAGCTAAAGCAAATCATTTTCATTAGACATTTCCTGATGTCATTTCTTCATGTTTAATATAATGTTGATTTAGTTTCTTAGTAATGTTGTTAAATGCTCTTCGGTTTGGTCTGAGAGCGATGTTTGGATATGACAGCAGCATACTCTCTGCCTGAGCGGTAAATGGTGCGCTTCAGTTCAGGTGTAGAGAAATCCACATGAAACAAGCCAAAGCGCACACTAAAGCCATCATTCCACTCAAAGTTATCCAGCAGTGACCAGGCAAAATATCCCTTTACATTCACTCCATCTTGACTGATAGCTGGAAGACAAACACATCATGCAGTTGATCCTCAAAACAGAGCTCCTATCATATTATAATAATATAGTATATATTATTTGAAATTATTCCAGTAGTCTGGGTCTCAAAGCTACAAGGAATAACCAGATTTTACATTTCAGGACTACAGCCACCCTTGTGAAAAAGAAATACACTTAAGCATACTTTTAAAAAGAGTACTTATTACATCAATAATATACGTTAAAATAATATACGTAAGTGCGAACTGAATATAATGTTTTTTGACACTTAATTGCAATTAAATGAAAATGCATTATAGTTTAAATATATATAATTAGTTCAACTTAAGGGGTCGTTCACACAGAACACGTTTTTCCATTCCACTGCGCTACTTTTCCATTGTTTATCAATGTAAACACGCTAAACGGACGCCTTTACCTGTTACACCCACGATATTTTTAAATATATCTCAGATTGTGTTTGTCTGAAAGAAGAAAGTCATATACACCTAGGATGGCTTGAGGGTGAGTAAATCATGGGATAATTTTCATTTTTGGGTGACCTATCCCTTTAATGTGCAAAATGTGCGGTTACAAAAATCCGGCAGTGCACGTACAGTACGCACGTACTCTTCTAATGACGAATTTCACGTCACGGGCACTGTACGCTGACCCTCGCGTATACGTAAAAAGTGAAGTATACTTTGGGCTTAAGAGTGCTTTTTGACCCACTTAAGTACATCTTTCTATGTAATCTCATAATTACTTCTACTGTCTTTACAATATGGCATTGTTGCATGTACTGACAAGCATTTATGGTAAACTAAAAATTACTTTAATGTAATTTCTATTGAAATTAATGTCATGTATTTAAATATATTTATGATCACACATTTGCAACGATGAAGTTGCAATTTAGTACATTTAAAATATGAAATAATATATAATATTGAATAACATAGTACACTTCAAATAATAATCTAGTACATTACACATTCTTCTTTAGTATGTTATATAGTCACATCAAAAAAAAAGTGTACAAAACAAGTGAACAACAAAGATTATTAAAATAATTATTTAAAAAACTTTTCTTTTGACATTATTACAAAGTGCACTTTAAAAAAAGTGTACTTAAGTGTGTCATGAAATTGTACTCTCTTTTTAAAGGGGGGGTATAATGCTATTTCATGCATTCTGACTTATTTACACTGTTAAAGAGTTGCATTCTCATGCTAAACATGGCCAAAGTTTCAAAACACGAGTTGGACGTATGACAGAGTATTTCTGTGCCAAATACACTACTTCCGGTTTTGGACCGGGTTTCGTAGAGTTTTTTTCAAGTATGGCCCTTTATCACGTAATAAAGGGTAATCACGTAATATCACGTAATAAGTCTCATTTAAGAAAAATAACCGTTAGATTTTAAAGTAAGAAAGAAATTACAGAATTGTACACCTCACAACGAATATCAGTCAATTTTATTACGGTTACTTTTCTTAAATATGACATCTTTGATGACATATGCAGCCTTCAAATGCGACCTCTGGAGGACGCAGCCTCCAAAATGAGACGCAGCTCCTGTCACCAAAGTAGTGTGTTTTTGGTTGTGAGGGAAAGATTACCTTTTTCAGCTTCCCAAAGAACCCAGCGTTAAGGGAACAGTGGATGAAGTTTGTTTTTCCGGGGCAGCAACGGAGTTGTGCGTGTATGTTTGTTTGGTCCTGGAATTTCGGTAATGAATGCTTTGTAAACAAGTCCCAGTTTGTTGCTGGATTTGCAGATCACGGGTGGTGGATAAAGCTGCATCAGATGTCTGTGTTTTGTTGGCAATCGGCGCGCAAGTGCATAAAATGTAAACAGCATGTTCCCTTTTTATTTATAATGATGTTGCAGCTTGCAGACGATCTCTACACAAAAGCTGCGAGTGCTCGTGACTCTTTAGCTCTGCCCACGGCAGGCACGCCTCCAGGAGCTCGGCTTTTTTCGGAAAGACTCAGTACAGCCGTATCTATCTTTTATAAATATGATAAAACTAAAGACTTTTCGGAGATATGAAGGATGCAATACTACTCTATAGGTACTCAAGATTAACACGAGATTGGTAGAAACTGTGTGTGTTACCTACCCTTTAAGTACACTTAAGTGGCCTTTTATTTCATTAAATTATATCATCTGCAAGTACTTTTTTTAAGAAAACCTTTTTTTTTTGCATTGAAGCACATTTCTTTTTTTCACAAGGGCATTACTAGTCTATATAAAATGAACTGTATAAAATGAACTTTGTACTCTTCAGTTATTTTATTATACATTGCGCAGTGGTAATATGACAGTACCTTTGCCAACTTCCTGCAGAGTGTCCTGATAGAACTGAGAGCGGTCGGCATCTTCCATCTGAACCGGCCCAATCTGTGAAAAGCCATTTTCTGTGATATAGATGGGCAGACTGGAATAGGTGTCCTAAAAATAAATGCAAATGTAAATGATTTTGTTAATATGCCAATATATAAATCACTGTATAATAAATTTACTCCTGATTAAATTAAAAATAAAAGGAAGATGGAGAAAATTGTGCACTTAAATGCAAATAAATGAAAGTACCTTAATATATTTTAGCAACTTCCGCAATCCGTCAGGAACAACAGCCAACCATTGAACCCCACATATGGGCCATGATGGGTCAACAACCCCCTCTGCCCCCTGATCCCCCACAAAACTGAGCTCGTTGTTCTTACTAGCACTACTTAGATCTTTTACTTTCCGAGACGTGTAGTAGTTCAGTGCAAAGAAATCCGCTGTGCCCAGAGGAGTGGGCTCTTCCTTTGAGAAGCGTGGTAGCCGTGAGCCCTGCTTGTATCCCAGATCCAAGCTCCTAGTCTCAATCCTGAACCTCATGGACTCTGGGTAATCTCCTGTGCAAAACACAGGCCAGGCAAACCAGCCCAGAGTGAAAGCATTGTACCGCTCAGTGGCTGCAGCATCTTTAGAACAGCCCGGGTCCAACGGCTCTGCCCAGTCACTGTTCAGAGCAAGAGACACTTGCCCTCCTTGTAAAGACCTGAAATGATCATTATAAGTATGCCAGGCTTTGGTGTGGGCACGCAGCATGTTATGCCCAGCCAAGTAGACTGATATTCCTGGATCTTTGATCCCAGGGGCAAATTTGCCATCCTCATGGCCCAACTTGGCACAAACATAGGGCTCATTCAGTGTGATCCAGAGCTTTACTCTGTCCCCAAAGGTCTTAAAGCAAAACCTGGCATAACTTTCAAAGATGTCTGCAATATCTGTCGAGTTCCATCCGCCAAGATCCTGTAAGGCTTGAGGTAGGTCCATGTGGTACAATGTGATCATGGGCGTCACATTACAAGAAATCAAGTCGTCAATCACTTTGTTATAATACGCCACACCTGAGGGTTACAAAAAAGCGTCAAACACGCAGGTAAGCAACTTCAGGGAGTGTAATGATTTAGGTAACAACACGTAGGCCAAAGCTGAATTTGCACACTTTTTTACATTATCCGTGTCAAACGTTTAAATAATTTAGAGTCGACATGAAACAGATTTTTTCCTCACTAATGTGACATATATATAAGAGCAAAGGCTTCACAAGCTAGGAAAAATGTAGGGCGGGACTTGATTTTGTCCACTGGCAATTGATTGGACCGTTGTCAATAATTGCTATGATCTCATGTGAGTGACACATCATTAGAAAAGAGATGTAGTTGAGAGGTTTTTGATTAAACATTTTGATTAAACATTACAAGGGCACTTGAATTAAAAAAGTGCACAGATAAATAATTTATAATAAACAATGCAATATTCCATAAAAAATAACTTTAAACACTGTAAAATAGTAAGCAATTATTTGAAGCTGAAACAAAACCCAAGAAACACACAAAAGTTGAAGCTTTGTTTACTCAAACTTTTTCATGGATTAAGAATGCTAGAAGCATTTTAACTCATTTTTCATAATTTCCTGATCCTACTGGTAAATATTTATGCTATTTAGGCCTAGATAAATATCCCATTTTACTTCTTGTTTTTTTTTAGTAAAAAGTTATTTCAAAGTATCATTTACAGTGTTTGTAAATCTGTTTAGCACAGAGAAAGAACAAGGGACTTTTTTTTTTTTTTACTTTTATGAACCTCACACAAAGGGTAATTTTGCCCTGAGAACCTTTTGGATTGACATGATTTGTGGTTCCATCGGGAAGGAGCCGTGACCAGGATATGGACAGACGGTAATGGGTAAGACCAAGCTGTTGGATACATTTCAGGTCCTCTTTCCAGAGCTGATAGCTGTTACAGGCTACATCTCCAGTATGGTCTTCAAACACCCGTCCTTTGGCGTGGCAGAATGTGTCCCATATGCTGGGGCCTCTACCATCCACATTCCAGCCTCCTGCAAGATAGTTTAAGAACCCATTATACATAATCTCATTTCATTTTTTGTCATGTACAACTGTCAAATAACAAAGTTGAGAATTTGACTGCTACAGAATAACAATCCAACAGTCCACATCTACCTTTAACAAAGTACTGTAGCAGTGCTATGGTACAGTGATATCAGCCTACCATGGTACTATAATGTACTTTAAAGAAAAAAAGACCATATAATTACTAAGGTATTTGTCCAAAAACATGACAATATAATGATACCACGTTAAAAACACTGCAAATTGTTGCTATTGCATGCATTATGCAGATGCTGCATCTGCACGTGAGTCAAATTCAATAAACACCGCGACGTTTACTACAGTAAATATGAACACTACAAGTGTAAATGTACGTTACCTTCTATTTGATAAGCAGCAGTCGCAGCTCCCCACGCAAAGTCTTTTGGAAATACGGTGACATCTAGTAAAGACATTTTTAAGCCAATGATGACGGGGAAAATAGACAAAGTTATCGCGCTATTAAAGGGAGTAAAAACACTTGCTATCGACTAAAGCCTGCATATGCTCGGCTTTAGTTTCGATAATAGCGCCGCTTAAAGTCAGCGGTGAACGTCAGCACGCCCCTGCACGTTACGTCATCGCGCACCTCCAGCACGAGACCGAGCGAATCTTTTACAAGACACATTTTAATTTTTAAACGATTTTTTGTTCATTTAACACCGTTAAAATACGTTTCTACATGGGAATGGAATTATACAAATGTATAACATTTTATTTAATTTACACTAGTGACTTTTTGGCTATTGGGGAGAAACATGTTAATTTGTGTTTTGGCTCATCGAATTGTAATGCAGGAGTTTATCGTATCTCGTGTTTCGTAAGAGACTGAAAAGCAAATAACACAAATGGGAATGAAATCTGAATAGCCCCAAGGACAGACCTTTGACCCGCATGAGGTGCAGTCGTCTTTACACACGGCTTTAAATTGTTCCTGATCATAATGACCATGTATGGGAAAGATTGATGTTCCCATAGGAAACAGAAACATCTCTACTCGATTCAGAGTCACAAACGCTGCACACAAGGCATTGTTCTCTTCAGGTTGTTCTGATAGGGCAAACTTTTTTTTTTTTTTTTCTTTTTTTCTTTTTTTTTTACTACTGCCAACCTGTCTAAACTTGTTTGTAGTGTAGCAGTGTAAAGAGAGCCTTTTGTGAGGGCCACAAAAAACCAAATGAGCACCTACACAATAGATCAAGGATCCTTTAGTATTGTGTTGCACTTTGTTTTGTGGTTTTGTAAAGGAAAGCCATAACTTTAAATGAAATGGATGTAGCCTACTTTTTCATTAACTTTAGAAGTGGGTCAGTTGTCTCTTACATGTTTAGATGACAAAGTTTATATATATTCATATTCAGACAAATTTTAGGTTAAAATTTATAATAATGTATAAGGAAAAGCATATTTTTGGTGCTATAACCTGACAGCTACTTACCTTTTAATTTTTATTTTGTGTAAATCTTAAATAGTCCTGTGGTGTTACAAATGAATTTTTACAAATAGAAATATATAGTCTCTTAAAGAATGTGAGGTGAGGTCATAAAACTGCACACTGTTTAAAATAGTTTTAAATAAAGTACTGAATGTCACAGAACAGCAACCTTTTAATGAGGTTTAAATGACCTATTATCAAGGAAAATATTTAGTAAAAAGGGCCATTTTTAAGTGCAATTTGCAGGCCTGGAAAAGTAATGGAAATAACTAAAATTTATAGTCATAGAAATCTAAATTAAAACTCAAAATTAACGAGAGGGTTAAGAATGATAAAGCAAAAGAGGTCAAGAATTCTCAAGAGCAGATTATTATTTATTTATTTATTTTTTTTCACCAAGTACAACATGTTCCTCTATCGACATTTTTGTTGATCCTGGAACAACATTCCAGTCAACAAATCAGATTGGAGGGACAAGTTTACATTTTATTTCAAGTTTCGGCTTACAACCAGAGTTAGGTGCTTCTACATTGTTATTCAGCTATCATTTCCCTTTGATAGGGCATAAGTTATGGGTAGGGTTTTTTTTTATAAGGATAAGGATTGTTGCAACATACTATGTTCTGTAAATGTAATTTATTATTGATTTTACACAATAATAGCAATGTGGTATAGTATATAAATTAGTTAATAAATTAATTGTCACGCTAAGTACACACAAACATCATTAATTTCAAACATGTAATTGGGAACTATATTGGAAGCAAAAAACATACCTAATATAAGCTTGCAGGCTAATCGGGTAGATGTATGCTATGCTAGTACATAAGCTAACTAAAAAACAGTAAGAACAAGAAGTTATGTAATTATAATCAGGCACTAAAAATACTACCCATTAAAAGTCCGTTAAACCAATGGGATCACTCTGGGTCCTAAAGGAGACCCAATTCTTTGGGGGACTCAATTTCTCACCACACCGGCACTTCTCTATTTTTACCTTTAGCGTACCTGTACTTCCAAAATGTTGCACGTACGGAAGGCAACACGTTCTGAACCGAGCATCCGGAGTACTGCCACTTTTATTTTTCCACTTCAAGCACTGTTCACCTATCATTTCCCTCTGATTTTAGGGATACGTTATGGGTAGAGTTAGGTTTAGGAGTAGGGATAGGGGGTGAACGTGATTTCACCAAGTACAAAATGTTCCTGGATCAACATCTTTGTTGACACTAGAACAACATTACTATCAACCAATCAGATTTGGTGGACAAGTTTACAGTTTATGTCAAGTTTAGGCTTACAACCAGGGTTAGGTGCTTCTACATTAGTGTTATTCAGCTATCATTTCCCTCTTATTTTAGGGATAAGTTATGGGTTTCGGTTTAGGTTAGGCCTAAATTTTCTGACAGGAATGTTGTTCCAGTATCAACAAAATATGTTGATCCAGGAACATTTCTTACTTGGCAAAATCAAGGTGACCAGGGATTGGGTAAATTTTCAGACAGGAATGTTGTTCCAGGACCAACACAATATGTTAATCAGGGACATGTCTTCCTTGGCAAAATCACAGTGACCGAGATTTGAGAAGTCAGTCTACCTCAATGAAAAATGAGAGAGTAGGGAGTGATTGCAAAAACTTTGTTCATGGATAAAAAAAAAAAAATAAAAAAAACCTAAAGAGAAATTGAGGATATATTTTATAGACATATAGGCCTACTTACTGAAGTGTCTGTATAAAAGAAAATATCTTTTAAATTAAAGGTTTGGGCAACAACAGTGGGTTTATCTAAAGGGATCGGTGTTGACTGGAGTTCAGACCAAACCTATGATGACGTCAGGGGAGGAAATGGAACATGGAGCCCGAGGCTCAGAGAACAGCAACACGCTCCGCAATGGACTGAACGGCGCTGGATACATTCACGCGTTTACCGTCTGACCGACTGCAAAGATCACACTCTGGGATTCTGGGTTACACGTTCCGCTTGTATCTTTCGAAAAGCGTTTTGCCGTCGTTGTAGATAGCACCATTTAAGCTTATGTGGTACAATCGCAAAGTGAAAACCAACTTTACGCATTCAGTTTCTCAAGAATGGTTTTATTGTTCGTCACGCGGATATATCGCGTTTAATGACCTGTTTTATTGAATCTTAGAATAATTACCGTCTGGAAAGTCTTTCGCTTTCTTTTTGGAATTCAAATGTGCAATGAGAAGAGCACAGAGAAAAAGTTTATGTGAACAGATTTCCTTGAGTTTGTGAGACTGTTATCTCGGGATGGTTGCAGCTGTCTCTCTTTTAGCGCAGGAGCGAGATCTCCACTTTGACTAGAAACAAAGAAAATGCTTCGTGTAAAACAGTGGAAACTTGCGTACAATCAGCTGGAGAAGGTTTGTTGAGTTGTACAATGATTCTTGTGGAAAACAAAGAAGGATATTCGACCGCTTCCTTTCGGACTGCTTAATGTGGAGAGCAAAAACCATGATAAATCGACCCATCTAATGTTGTGTCGAGTCAGTATTTTGACCATGACTTAAAGGAGTGCTGACCAGCGTCTCTGCTTGATGGCTTTTGACGAATATTCATCGCAGAGATCGTGTTTAGATATAAAGAACAACAACGAAAGGCTTTCTGGGCTATTTATATGCTAATCTAACCCCCTCTTCTTGCCGTGTGAATATCAACGAAGGCAGGAGTGATGTCGGTGGGCGCTACTTGCGTCTTTTTCCTGGCTTTTGTGCTGCTCAGAGGTTTGAGCTCTGCAGGATCGATTAAATGTAGCTCATATGAAAACATCAAAAGTGCAGGAGGGAAAAGCTCTTCGTCTGGGGCCACAGTGGACAGAAAAGTGGCCTGCAGTAACATGGAGCTCCATCAGGTGCCTTCTACTGAATCATTTCCCAACAGAACTCTCACACTGTAAGTCAACGCTCATTTACCTCACCTCACATATTGTGTTTTAACATTTAACATTGTCATTTATCTCAAAAATTCCCGTAACCAGATATCACAAGGGACCATTTCATGACTTCTGGTCCTTGTGGGAAACTTTTGAAAAAAAGAAAGTGATTTTTCATACAGATTTTTCAGAATTTAAGTCATACAGGTCAAGCTGAGTGACTTAAACTGTGTTCTTAACAAACATTTATTAAATATACAAAATAAATAAATATAAATATTTAATCCACTGATCATTTGATACTATCCCACGGTTTCACAGACAAGGCTTAAGCCAAGTCCCAGACTAAAATCTTAAAATATGTCAGAGCTATTGATTTGTCTCAAGATGCACACCAGAAATGTTTTTTTCTAAGGCACGTTTATAAAAGCTAAAGACTAATCCTGGCCTAATCTAAGTCCCGTCTGTGAAACCAGGCCTAAATTAGCTTATCTTTTTACTTTTCTCAAAAGTCTCATTATTTTACTTAAGAGTGATTAAAACTTTTGAAGGACACACACTATTAGTCAATTAAACTGTGATTTGCATTATTGACTACAATTAACTACGATTAAAACAAATACATAGAGTGGATTCAGCCATAAAATGGTCATGGTCATAACAATAACAGGACATAACTTATTAGCAGTGAACACTTATAAAATTGAAATGGTATATTTGACTTAATTTTAGGTAACATGTATATTGTAAGCCATAATGGCTAGCAACCGTGTGCAGATTTTGTTTTGCATGCCTACTTTAGATATTAGTGAACTGGTGTGTGATCTTTAGCTGTTGTTACTTAATGGGATAGTTCACCCAAAAATGAAAATTGTCATTTACTCACCTTCATGTTGTTCCAAATGTAAAATTTGAGTTTGGCTGAAATATCGAGAGGCTGCTTGTTGCTGAAGAACTTAACTATGACTGGTTTAATTGAGAACATGACACCCTGAACAGCATAAAGAGTCCAATTACCCACTTACAGATTTAATTTAGGGTTTTATTTATATCTAAAAACAAAAAGTGGTTGAAACACATACATAGAGCACATCACACTTGGTAAACACAGAAGCTGGTGTGTGATGCACGAGAAAGCGCATGACGCATACATGAGCTTCCGTGTTTACCAGATGTGATACGCTATATGTATGTTTATTGTTTACATGTAAATAAAAGCTTAATTAAATCTGCGAATCATATAAAGCAATTATATCTCTTCACAAGACTTCACAAAACCGCTCTGTTCATTTTGTGACACCTTTACAGCCTTTTTGGATCTTTTAAGTTTTGGTTGTGTGGAGGGACAGAAACCTCTTAATTTCTCTTCTTAAGACACTATTAGTCTTATTGGTTCGGAACGACGTGAGGTGAGTAAATGACAGATTTTTTTTGGGTCGCTTTAAAGGTAAAAATATTTGGTAACATAGCATAACACTCTACCAGTCAAAAATTTAGACTGAATGTTTTTTAGGATCTTAAGAATAATTATTTTTGGTTTAGTTTTGGCCTGTGCTCTATCTGTGGCTGGCAGTGCAGCCTTATTAGAGTTTAAATGAAAAGCGGCCCACGTGATGGTATCTTTCAGAGATGGATATCAAGCATGTCTGAAAGCCTGAATGGTGCATTCGTCTCTCTTCATGCGGCTGTGCTGAGTTTAAAAAGAGAGGAAGAACGAATGTAAAAGCAAAGACTTTGGGAAAATAAACATACTGTTAGTACACACTGTTGAAACCTTGATTTAGGTGTGTATAAAAATTTATTTCACTACTTTTTTTTTGTACTGAAACTGAAATAAAAGTTTTCTTTTAGCTGAAAACCAAAAATAAACTTATAATTGGGTAGTTGAACTCTATATGCTGCAGGGTGGTGAATTAAACCAGTCATAGGAAAGTTCTTTGGCAACGAGATGCCTCTTGATATTTCATCCAACAAATTTTACATATTGCTACTTTAGCAACATTTTCGGTCACGGTGACATGCTAATGTAAAGTGAACATTTGATTTAGCAACCCTAGGTTGATATTATAACACTTCCTTAGCATTACGAAGCTTTGTGAGCAGGTCCCGTTGAATGAGATTGGTAGTTGAAATTCAGCAGTGTCAAGTTCTCAGACCCTGTACAGGAAGTCTCAGCATTACAATAGCCAAACTTTAAACTTCATTCATGGTGTCTCAGTAACTTAGTTTGGCACATGAATGGCTATTTACAGATAGGTTGAGTGTTTATGGGCTGCAAATCCAGCAGTTCTGTCACTTCACATGATGTTTTCTTCACATGGAGGGGCCGACACTAGTTATCCATGGAGTCCTACTACTTCTTTTGACCTTCTCTAACCCTGAAAATCAATTACTTTCCTCAACCTGCTTTAGGATATCCTTCACCTCACACACATATGTGGGGTCAGCAGGTTTACTATACCACCCTTTTAACAGTCCCCATTTACAACCTTGTGAAATTAAGCATTTTGATTGCTTTTTTTTTAACTGGTGGTGGGTCAGTTGGTTTTGATCTTGTTAAAGTCGACGTGAAATGAAAATTTTTTCTACTTGCATGCATGGTTTTCTACATGCATGGTATAGATCTTATCGTGTAAGATGCATCCATATGAATCCATTTTTTTTTTGACCTCGTAATTGTTAATCAAAATGTCATAACATAATCTTCCAGTGAAACAACAAACTTCTCTCTGTGCTGCATGCACGTCTTCTTCAATCATTTAGTCATTTTGCAAACTTGGGTTCATCTGCCTTCGTTTTTGAGTCCAACACCTTGAAAATCCAATCAACAACCGATGCTTAAATCCAAGTCCCTGCCATACATTTTTTCTTGTTCAGTAATCTGTTACACTTGGATTTGCATCACAATATAGAAGAAAAGTTCTGCCACTACTTCCGTTTCTCTGCGACTTGTGCTTGGATCTGGAGTTTTAGAGTTTATGCAATGCTGCTTCTTAAATATCCTGCAAATGGCTTTAGGAAAGTTACTAAATCTCCGCCCAACGTTGACATTGTTTCTTAGTGCTTGGGAACGGTTTATAGCAATTTCTGTTGTAAGTGGATCATGTTTGTACAGCTGTCTTTTTATGTGAGCGCAGTCATAGAGATTGTTTCTCTTAGGCAAGTGTTGAAAGCTACACCTGGACTGAGCTGTCCTCCCTAAAGCACACCTGGTAACTAGCAAGGCAGTGTGGGATAGATTTCAGAAAAGCTTCAAAATATTCATTAAAAGCTTTGATTAACTTAGGCTTTCATGGTTGCAACTCAACAAGAAAATATCAGTTGGCAGCAATAGTGAATCATTCATCCACAGGTCAAATAACAAAGAAATAAAACTATTGCAGATATTTTTGATGTTCAATTACTTTATCCTGTCCCCTGTTAATATGCAGAGTCAACAATAAGCCATTCATATGTTGATTGCTCACAAATTACACACTTCACCTTTAATGTAATTATTTGTGTCTCATGAGATTGAGAAATAATCTGTCTGCAGTTTAAATAGTTGATTTTATCCTATTGGTATATCCATTTTTTTGCCCTATATTTCCAAATATTATACTAGCTGTTTGAATGTAGTCCACGTTTTTGATTTGTTTAGAAAGATTTTGTCTTGCAGAAGAAATGACTTATGTAAACTATGCAAGCATGTTTTGCTGCTCTTTGCTTTCCAGTGGTGCTATTTGTTTGGTCACTAGATCCTGTAGAACGTCTGAAAATCAAGATAAGGTTGTATCTTCACCATCTGTCTCCAGCACTAGCAGACCTGCAGGTGCCTAGCCAAATGCTCATTTAAATGCTAATTGTTAGAATGTCTTGCCCACTAATGTAAGTCCCAGACGAGTGGTCATCATCCCAATCACATCATGTGACCCTGTACAACTAGTCTACACCTCATTCTTGCCCACCAGACATAACTTATTGGTAGATAATGTAAATTCATGATATATTCGCAATGATTTTGCTGGCTATATAAAGTTCAGCAGCATTGTGGATATTGTAATTATTTAATGTGTTTTTATTTTGTCATTAAGAAAGATGTCCATATAGGTCCCTCTTTGTATTCTTTCATGTGATTTAAAGGTGTAAAAATTGCTGTTTATTATGTTGGCGCATAGAAATGAGTATATCATTCTTCATTTTAGGGTTGCTGATATATCGTTTTAGCATCAATATCGCAATGTCAAGTATAGGGATCATAGTTGATCCGTACGGACCAGGCACCACAGTTCGAAACGCATGTGATTCTCGGATTAATTGCAAAGTTTAACCACCATAAAGCGAAAGTTTATAATTTGCACGTGTTTTAGATTCTTTCAATTTAATCATTCAAGTGATTTTAAACCATTCGAGCACAAGAAGCTGCGAAAGAGAACTAAATTCGGAACTCGCAAGCTGTTTTCTGTGTTCACACAGAGCCACACAGACAGCACGCAAACACTGAATTCCGGTCTCTTCCGCAACTATTTGTGCTTGAATGGACTCATACATACAAATTATGTCAAAATGCCCATCTCTGCAACAGCAAGTATCCTCATGAATGTAAACAATTGAGAAAGAAAACTGATGCGTATCATTATTTCGGATCCATGCATTCGGTCTTAAAGTGACAGCAGCCTAATATTCCATTAATGAGTCATTAATGTTAATCAAACAACTAGATGCTAAGATAAAATCACTTTTGGAGCTGTAATAAAGATTCATTATATTTAATTTATACAGTGAAGACTAAGCAGTGTTATTTTACATCTGATTATTCAATTTCTGTACCTAAATACTGTTAGACTTAACTTAAAAACATAGTTTATTTCATTTGTATCTTTGTTCTATTGCATTTATGTACAGATTAACAGATTCCCCTACAAAATCACCCCAATCGTTCTAGAATGATTAATTCTTTCCAAATGAAGCTATTCAAGTCATCTGGTTAATTTTTTTTTTTTTTTTTTTCATAATGCAATATATATCAAATAATATCAATTCTTTTCCAATATCACGCAGCCCTACTTCATTTAGTGAAAAATGAAATGCTGAATAAATACTTTACTGGTTCACAGCAAATACATAAATATCAACATATTTGAATATCAAAAAGGCTGAAAAATATATAATTTTGAGCTAGTCTACCATTCAAACATTTGGGGTCAATACGATTTCATAAAGTTTTTGAAAGAACCCTCTTGTGCTCACCAAGGTATTTTCTTAAAAAATACATTAAAAACAGTAATGCTGTGAAATATTATTACAATTTAAAATAACTGTTTTCTATTTTAACATTTTAAAATGTAATTTATTCCTGTGATGGCAAAGCTGAATTTTCAGCATCATTACTCCAGTATTCAGTGTCACAAGAAATCATTCTAATGGCCAGGATTAATTCATTTTCTGCGTTCCACTCCGTGCCTTTCAAAGTAAACTCCTTTGGTTACGAGCGTGGAAAGACGCATTTGGCACGTGCACACTATCTACTTTGATCACTTTAAAGCGTCCTTGCTGAACCATTTTTTTTTTTCTTAAGCAAAAAACAACAACAACATCTTAATTGCCCTAAACTTTTGAACAGTAGTGTATATTGGCCAGCCCTAAATGTACAGAAAAGCAACACAGAAAGTTAAGAGGACTTGCATTATTTTTGCTTTTATTAAATGAATGTTTCAGTTATAAAACGCATAATGTGCAGTTACATTCAGAAACAAGCTTGTTCTGTGTGTTGACTTCATTTTATGAAATAAAATCAGTTCTGAGTAAAGCCTTGTAGACGCTGTTAAACTTGTACTCAGGCTCACACTAGGAGTTGTGTGTCAGTAATTCTCCTGGGCTCATATTGTAATCATGAGGGAGGGGAATCACTCCCAGCTGGGAGATCGCTATGCTCATGAATATCTGTATCACTCTCAAATTGATCTTGACAGATCAGAGTCACAAGGCAGCGTGTGCTTGTTTATCCCTACAAACTTCAGAATGTTTTCAGGCATTTTTTTCTTTCTTGTCTTGACAGCTTTTAAATCTACAATTAAAGTTGGCAGAATGAAAATGTAAACACGAACAAATGTAATTGCTGACAGATGAGAAGTTCATCTGAGAGATATTATTATACGTAATATGTAAGACTACAGCTACAATTAATGTAAATGATGATTAAACTCTTTCTATAGTGTTATCACCATTTTATTCTGTTGCATAAAACCTCAAGGCTATGTATTGAGAGAATTTTTTTTTTTTCCCTCATGCATTTATAAGTGAAAAAGGATATTCAATTGTGATGCATAATTTTTAAATATTTATTTTCTTTTAACTGAAAATCGAAACTGGAAATAAAGTTTATTCAATAATTAATTAATTAATTAATCAATCAAATTTCTAATAGTAATTTTTAATAAAATTATACAGAGGACAGCTTCCTGAACCTGGGAGATTACAACGCCGGCTGTATAAAAAGATTACTTATCACTGTGAAACGTCCTTCTCAAGTCGTGCTTGCAAAGTTGGTTCAGATCGATCGGCTTGATCATCTGCATTTTCAAAATCCGAATCTGGCTTGAACTGACACTGTAAAACCGACGACATTATTAACTGTGTTTATAATTGCTTAAAGCCTTGGAAACTGAAAGTCACGAATATGGTAAGGGGCGTTACATTTCTGTCACACGATTGAGGTGTTTGGCCAGTCACAACACAGTGGGTCATCTGGCCAATCAAAGCACTCTGAGCTTTTCAAAAGGGCTTTGTAGAAATCAGCACGTTTCAGACAGACAAGAAAAATATAAAGTCTGAGATGTGATTTCATTCTTTGAGAGTTGATTGGATTGTGATAAGTGGGTGTTTAATACCAGAGATTATAGTGGAGGAAACCGCTGGTATATAGACCTTATGTAGCCCCGCCCCTTTTCAGCGCTGTGCTCATTCTGTCCCGTCTTCCTGTTTGTATTTCCACGGCATGAAGGTAAGCTCTTACAGATTTATGAATGAGTCACTCATTTTAAAATCTTCCCAGTCTACTGACATTTGTTATGACATCTGCTTCAAACATTACAATGCACTTTCGTTAACTCTACAATAAGTAAATCCACTTCACCAGCTAATTACTCTTCGACAGTGATGCCATAGAAATATACCGAGCTACTGCATAAATGGAAGTTCAAACACAAAATTCTAAAGATGGCTGTGCGGCGTGCTTGTTTCTCTGGCGCATAAGGTCTATTGGTTGAAACCTAAGCAGCCTTGATTACATCAATTAAAAAGGAAAGTCATTTTAGAGGAGGAGCAAGTGGTTACAGTTCAATGACATTTTTATTTATTTCTTACAATAACTTACACTGAATCTTCTACAGTATTCCCGGGAATGTGTATTAAAGGGGACCTATAATGCCCCTTTTACAAGATGTAATATAAGTCTCTGGTGTCCCCAGAATGTGTGTGTGAAGTTTCAGATCAAAATACACCAGATAATTTATTATAGCTTGTCAAATTTGCCCCTATTTGGGTGTGAGCAAAAACACACCGTTTTTGTGTGTATCCCTTTAAATCAAATGAGCTGCTGCTCCCGGCCCACTTTCCAGAAGAAGGCGGAGCTTTAACAGCTCATGCTTCGGTTGCTCAACAACAACAAAGCTGGAGAATCTCACGCAGCCAAAATGAGGATTGTCAGTAACGGTGTTCAGCCTTTCATTGTTCAAACCGGAGTCGGACACTGATGGAGAGACTCAGGAAGAAGTTACAACTTTTAGAATGAAACTGGACATTGCTGAATGGTTAGTGGATAAATTTATGTAGTTGCTGTGGAGTTGATTCAACTCATCGACTAGCATGTGCCGTCATGTTAATCTTTTGTGCAAATTCAGCGTTGAATTGACCCTCGTTTGTGATGCAGTCCGGCGTAAAATGACGGCATGGCAACAACACTCTACTACAACAAGGGGGCAGGGTTTATGTAAATTTTAGGGTGATGTCACTAACCTGGGAAGAAGCTCGTTGTAGTCCTTAAACAGAGAATTCTGTAAAAGAAAATATCTCTCTTTGCATTGAACTTTGAACGTCGTAACTTTGCAGATGTTGTTTATGCTCTAACAGCAACATTACACACTAACTAAAGTTAAAAAAGTGAAATCATAATCAACAATCCTTTTAAGAGTAAATGGTATCATTTTTTTTTATTTCATGTTGACTTTAAGCAATTTACATCACGCAAATGCGTCCTCTCAGTTCATTGAGACACTTGATGATATACCTATTCCGTAATGCTCTGCACATCTGGAGTTTGAAAATCCACAAGCTGTTAAAGTGAGGAGAGGATAGGAACTGTTTGTGTTCTCAAAGCCAGAAAAATATGTAGGCTGTCTCAGTAGGCCAAGCTTGTAATAAAGTCACCCCTCAGCACCCCATAATAATAACAGTCTGGCTGGGACCTGTGGATAAGGGGTTGTGAGCGCGAGAAACCGCATCCGGTGCAACTGTCCCTAAAATGGCCAGCCACAAACAGTTGTGGTGCTTCCTCTGGAATGAACATCACTGTTTATTGCTGAATTACACAAAATGGAGGAGACATGCGGAAGATGTTTCCCCTATGTTTTGGCTCCAGAAAGCAAAAACAAACATGATTCAGCAGTGTATTTTAGCTGGTTTTCATTTGAGAAACCTACTTTTAAAGTTAGAGACTTTTTTTTTTCTTTTTTTTTTTTTTTTTAATTTTGCAGTAATTTCATGTTTTGAAATAAAACCAAGTTAAATGCAATTCATTCCTTATTTATCCGATGCAACTGTTTTCTTTCTTGCATATCACTTGTAAGCTGTGTTTAGCACTGCACCATTTTATAGCAAAACAAATTTTCTGGTGTGTGCCTCAGCAGCCACTAAAGCTCCGCTCCATTGATAGTCATGGCAGCCAATTGGCTGTCATCTATGTGGAAAATTGAAGCAAGGAGACATCCGATTTGTTTCAGACCTGTTCTATTAGACTGATTTAGAAGTAGGATTCATAGGTTCAATCGGTGTTTTTAATTTCTGTCATTAGTTTTTTGTCATTTAGCAGGCGTTTTCATTAGGCCACAATAGTGATTTTCCTTTGGGTTTAAACTTTAAAACTTTTGGTTACCAGTTACGTCTTTCTGATGATTAAGAGCTTAGCTAGTCTCTTGTATTCTGCCTGTCCTTGTATTTGCTAGGCCACTTAATATTATGCAGTGAGCAATTTTTTTTTTCTGAGGTACTTTGTTCATTGAGTCCAAGGTTTTGAGGATGCAGCTGATGAAAAATAAAAAATTGAGGATGTTTGCTCATGAACTTGCAAGCAAACAACAGTAGATCTAGTTTCACACTTCATGTTCACAAATGTATTATTTGACCGTGTTCACCTGGTTTTTAATATCAACATCTTTTGTTTTCTCCACAGGATTTTGAGTAACAATAAAATCCAGGAACTTCTGAATGGCTCTTTCATTGGTTTGTCATCACTGGAAAGACTGTAAGTTCAAAATTCTCTTTATTTGTTATATTAAAGGATTAGTCCACTTTCAAATAAAAATTTCCTGATAATTTACTCACCCCCATATCATCCAAGATGTCCATGTCCTTCTTTCTTCAGTCGAAAAGAAATTAAGGTTTTTGATGAAAACATTCCAGGATTATTCTCCTTATAGTGGACTTCAATTGGCCCTAAACGGTTGAAGGTCAAAATTACAGTTTCAGTGCAGCTTCAAAGGGCTTTAAACAATATCAGACGAGGAATAAGGGTCTTACCTAGCGAAACGATCGGTCATTTTCTAAAAAAAAATAAATTATATACGTTTTAACCATAGACGCTCGTCTTGAACTAGCTCTCTTCTTCTCTATTAGAATTCCAGTAGTGTAGACGCTGCTAAGTGTATTACTGCCCTCCACAGGTCAAAGTTTGAACTAATTGTTATATACTTGCACTAGCATATTGTATATGACAATTTAGTTCAAAATATGACCAGTGGAGGGCAGTAATACACTTAGCAGCGTCTACACTGCCGGAATTCTAATAAAGAAGAGAGCTAGTTCATGATTATGAAGATTATGAAAATTATGAAAGTTCCTTCAATTCCATCCAGAAACTTCTCCCAGAACCAGCCTTCCCTTGTTAAAAAGTACACTGTAGCATACTTATTACAGAAATAATACACCTTTAGAATTACTTAAAAATATATTTAAGTGCAAACTGAATGAATTGCTTTCAGACACTTAATTGCATGTTAATTGCCCGGTCATAACCCTTCATTCCAGTGATATTCTTTTGAGCTCTTTTGTATTGTCATCTCATCTTTCTTCCTGCATTTTTTTTTTTTTTTTTTTTTTTTTTTTTTTTTTTACTCGTTATACGCCCACTAATGCTGATTGGTTACATGTTTGTTATTGGTGTCGGCCCGACTAACTTCCAAACAGTGTTTTTCAAAATCTACTTACCCCACCTTTAATGTCATTTCTATTTCTTTTTTTATGTCATGTATTTAAATATATTTGTAATTAGACATTTGTAATCATGAATTTGCAGTTTAGTGCATTTAAAATGTTAACCTTATTTAAATTATAAACAAGTACTTCACATGTACTCTAGAATGTTCCATCAGCACATCACGATAAGTGTACTTCTTTTAATCAAAAGGTTATTAAAACAATTGATTAAAAATGTACTTTAAAGTAAAACTTTAAAAATTCAATTAAATTAAGTGCACTTCTTTTTCAAAAGCTTTGAGAACCAAACAGTGACGTGATTGACTGATACTACAAAAGCTGCCCAATGTAACACATCACAGATAATGTATTGCAGCACACAAAGTAGTTTGATTCATTGTCTTAATGCCATCCCGAACTGGTTTTGATGAGTTTAAATATGTAACATTCATAGCAATCACTGTGATATTTGTAAATAAAATCTCCTCATAGTAAAGCGTCTGGAGCTGCTTTGTTTCCAGTGTTGATGTCTCCATCGTTTATAATGGGAACAATCTAGTTTTGTGTCAGTTTTGGCATTTTGAGTTGTTCTGAAATGTTTATTTGATGTGGACGTTATCCGGTCTTTGACATTAACAGTTCCTTTTTCGAAACCAGCAGTTTTTTCAGGTAAAGTGCAAAGCTGATTGTTTCTTATTCTGACGTGGACAAGGCTATGTTGTCAAGCAGAAAGGAATCCCTGATTTTTCTGTTGAGGTACCGGTGAAGGATCATAAGGCTGTTGGAGACCTCGAGGAGGTCATGCTGAGGGGGATGTCAAGTGAAAGTTAATTATAGCTGTTGCCTTCAGGGAGCGCAATCGTCTGGTCTTGGCATCAGTTTATTGCTCTGTACTTCCGTTAGGCATTCAGTGTCACTCAGTGTAGCAGTGCTGGTCAAATGCTAGAGCTCACAGCTAAATTTAGAGCCAGCCTGTACATTGAAATGCCGTATTTAGTGTTGCTGTGTATGTGTGCACTTTCCCTTATACTGCTACTATACATGACCCAGATTTTCAATGAACAGCAGCCGCTGACCAATAAGCATGTTCACGGCATATCACATAACCAGTTTCTTTCAGTGAACTGTTGAATAAAGGGATTGACACAATACTTTTTTTATTATTTGTTCTTTCTCATTTAAGACTTTTCAATTTGTTTGAATCTGGAAACATGGAAGTGGTCCATTAGTTTTGTGCTTCATTTAGGGCCAGAATAACAATGTCATCCTTTAGGAACTCTAGGGGTATATTTACCATGTCCTCATTCTTGTTAATATTCATAAAATATTCATAAAAAGGTATTTCAGGGTTTTCTGTAATTGTCCAAGTTTTTAATTTGAATATATTTTAAAATGTAATTTATTCCTGTGATCAAAGCTGAATTTTCAGCATCATTACTCCAGTCTTCAGTGTCACACGATCCTTCAGAAATCATTCTAATATGATGATTTGCTCAAGTAACATTTCTTATTATCAGTGTTGACAACAGTTGTGCTGCTGTTTTCAACCTTGATGCTTTTTCAGGATTCTCTGATTAATATAAATTTCAAAAGAACAGCATTTATTTAAAATAGAAATCTTTTTAACATTATAAATGTCTTTACTGTCACTTTTGATTAGTTTAGTGAATCCTTGCTGAATAAAACTATTAAACCCTTTCCAAAAGAAAAATCTTTCTAACCCCACAATTTTCGACAGTAGTAGTTTATATTTTTTCAAATTCTTCTACATATTTTCAAAATGGATTTTTTTTACACCATAGTAAATTCATATTTCTATACTTAATATAAAATATTTTTTTTAAATGTGTAAACTATTTATTTTTGTATTTCTACACTCTAAAAAAAAAAATGCAGGGTTGAAAATGGACAAACCCAGCAATTGAATTAAATGTTTGCCCAACCTGCTGGGTAGTTTTATTTAACTCGACTATTGTTTTAAAATTACTTATTTGCTTGCTTAAAATGAACCCAAAGTATGTTGGAAATTAACATTTATTAATGTTTAATAAATGAACATATTAATAAGTTTAATGAATAATTAAACAATAAACATTTATTAAGTTGCTTATTAATAAATGTTCACCTTTTGATTATTATTGTTGCCTCTAGTAAGTTGATTTTTAATTTCCAACCTATTTTGGGTTCATTTTAAGCCAGCCATATAGTAATTTTTAAACAATAGTTGGCTTAAATAAAACAACACGTTGGGCAAACATTTAACCCAATTGCTAGGTTTGTCCATTTTCAACCCAACTTGGGTTGTTTTTAACCCAGATTTTTTTAGTGTACACATCCAAAATGGAAATTTGTGTAACTTTGCAACATTTCATTATGAATTCATTCATGAATACACCTCTTTACTCTTCATATTAGCCTATCATTTTTTTTTTTTTTTTTTTTCCACTATCTACATTGTAAAATGTTTCATACATAAGTCGTACCACCAAAGAGGTCTTGTAGCTTAGCCTTAATCTTAGTTTCCAGTGCCCATTCACCCATGAGTAAGATCTGGGAGTCATCTCAGCGTACAAAGAAACAGATGGACTTTCGGCTTGTGTTTTGCTTGAATGCAAAAGAAGTTGGTGTTCGTTACAGTTGTGATTGTGGTGGAACCTTGCGTTCCAGCAGCCAGTAGACCTTGTCATTTTGAGAAATGTGTACGGAATTGAGAGCTTCCAACTGGGCCGTTTAAGCCAGTTGCAAAGCTTCAACTTGATTCATGAGTGAATCTGTGCACTATTCTGTTTATAATGTGAGGGAATTCTTCACTCTTTTCATGTTGAGAAAATGATACAGTTCAGGGTATAAAGAGCTAAACCCTTGTCTTTATAACACGTTGGAAGTGTAAACATCTTTGATCTTTGCGTGCTTTGAAAGCTTGAGGAATTCATCTTCGACTCTCTTGACGGCACGGCGGGTTTCTGCGTCTGGGCTTTTTGGCACAGTTACCTTCCAGTGCTGCTCCCTGTGTGCCCTCTCTGGCTTTCTGTTTTCATGCTCTCTCGCTCCAATCCCTTCTGCCCAGAGCAGAGCGCTGCTTTTGTCATTCTAATAAATCGAGCTAAAGCCAGAGATGTCAGCAGTCTGATTCACGCATTATTCTCTGCACTGTGACTCTTTGTCTCTGTCAGTTTGTTGGAGTGTGTGCGCGCACTTTTGAAGACTGAATTGGTGAAAGACTTTTTTTTTTTTTTTTGTTTAAAAAAAACCTTGTTGTCGCATTGTTGCAGTTAAAGGTAGTTCACCTAAAAATGAAAACCCCGTCATGTTGTTTAAAACCTGAATGACTGACTTCTGTGAGTTTTTAATCTACTTAAATCAACTATCAAGTTCCAGAAATACAAAAAAATCATAAAAATATCATACGTCAAGTCTTTTGAAATCATATAGAAACTTTGTGAAGAACAGACCAAAATTTAAGTTATTCACTAAAAATTAACCAAAGTAGCGATGCTCAGTTTGAACGAATCATAGTTTGAAATCAGATCTTTTCAGTGAATTGGTATATTCAGTTTACAAAACCTGAATGATTGTTTGTGAATTGGATGGATCCGGTAGTTTGATAAACTCATCCAGGAGCTGTTTACGTCACACCATTTTCAACTAAAAGCAGAAAACTATGCGTTTTGGCCGTTCATTTACACGACAATGACGTTTTGGGGGCCTGAAAAAGCAAACATTTGAAAACAGGATTCAAAAAGTGCAAGTTTTTGAAAAATGATACCGTTATTGTCTCAATGTAAACTACTAAAACGTCATGCATATTACGTGTTCAGTCTATAGGCGTGTAGTTTTTCTTTACAAATTGACATTGCCAACTACTGGCCTGGCAGCATAAAACAGCGTTTTTGTGGATGCTTTTGAACGAGGTTTGTTTTGACAACGTTGTCGTCTGTATGCTAAAAAAGCAAAGGAAAAACTTTTTTATTTTTAGTACATCGTTGTTGTGTAAACATACCCTAAATGGTTTAGTTCCAGTGATTAAAGGGATATTTCCCCCAAAAATGAAATTGTTCATAATTTACTTATCCTCTTGTTCTAAACCCATAAGACTTTTGTTCATCTTCAAAACACAAATTAAGATAATTTAATTAAACCTGAGATGTGACAGCAGTGAACTGTCACTTTAAGCACTGGGAATTAATCATTCCCTCATAATGCGATTATAATGGGATTTTGGCAACATTGCGATTAAACTTTACCTCATGTAAATGCAATACTTCGATTAAAGTAATGCGATTAAGCTCATAATCGTAGTAACCATAATCGCATTATACTAGGTGGTGTGCGCCGATTTTAATCGCAATAAACAGGCATGTAAACACCTTGATCGCATTTTTCCCGCTCTGACTAAAGTGTGCATGTGCTCGGATGTACACGGATGCCGTGTGTTGTTCACACAACTGTAATAAATGAACTCTGTGACACTATTCTGTTTTCTCTTCACCAAATCGCTAAACTCTGTCAACACAACTCACTGCTCTGCTCCATATCCTCATCCAGACGGTGTGAAGAACGCAACGGCAGCATAGAAAAACCTGGCATTGTGATGTTCATCACGGCGCTGAATAATATCCAGTATGTCCATAAAAATGTATTTTGCCAGTAACATGCATACTGTATGCCTATCTGAGTGTGGTATTACCATACTTATTAGCGAATAATCAGAGTAACAGTTGCATGTAAACTGGAGTTAAGAGTTCCGCTCATGTCATGCAAACATCTTACTGCAATTGAAACCTTACTCTGATGAGAAATAATTGCATTATTGGTGCACATGTAAACGTAGTCGAGTCAGTTTGTTTAACTCAAGAACCATATCTTTCCAATTCACAAACAAATCATTCAGGCTTTGTGAACTGATTTAACCGATTCACTAAAAAGATCAGATTCAAAACAACGATTCTTTCACAAATTGAGCACCGCTACTTCTGCAAGATTTTTAGTGAATAACTTAAATTTTGGTCTGTTCTTCACACAGAGCTATCGTATGACTTCTGAAGACCACATTAACTAATTTCATGATGCTTGATTTATTCTGATTTATTTCTTTAATACCAAAATATTGTTTCAGTTGTATTTTTGCGACGAGGCAGCATATTCATGTTAAAATTTGACTAGACATAAATTTTTAAAGTGTCAAATATTTCTTTAAAGACCTGTCCTAATGTATTCTGAGAAATTGTTGAAAAGCATTGAGTTTGAGCGTTCCATTTTCCCCCTTTTCCCCTCTCGCTCCCCAGCCCTTGTGCAAAGGTTATAGGCAGTGCTACTGGGACACGTGTTTGCCTTTCCACTCCAGAGAACTGCCCACTGTGACCTAAAGCTTCCCCAGCTCTTCTCTGTAGAAGTGTTTTCTCACAGAAAGAAAAAGCTTTTCCATGTGCTATTCCACGTTTGCTTGACATTAAACTTTCTCAGTATTCTTTTCAGAAATATTTCTTAATCAAGAGTGGCATGTCTTAGAGATTCTGTTGTCATTTAGTCACCCTCAGAGTTTTTCCAAACCTGTTTGACTTTCTTCTTGTGAAGATTGATCAAAGAATAACAACTTGCGGGTTTAGAATGATATCAGAGCTTATTGCAGTAATGAAGCTTTCCTGTCACATCACACATGCGCACTTCAATAAGCCTATAGAACGCAGGTTAATGTGTTTACATGCCGGGTGAAATCAAATCGGGACAATGGGCAAAAATCTAGCTGTGACGATCGGTTTATGTTTAAACTGTTTTTGACCTTACTCTGATAAAGGAAAATTGGTTAAAACATTTACATTTATGCATTTAGCAGACGTTTTTATCCAAAGCGACTTGTGTTGCATTCATGCATTTAAGGCAGTAAACATTTTGTCAATCCATGTGTTCCCTGGGAATCAAACCCATGACCCTGGCATTGCTAGCGCCATGATCTGTTGTTTGTGCTACAGGAATGTTAATACTTTGATATTCTTAATATTGCATTAGTGTTAAATGGTGATACCATGGTACCTTTTATATACACCTTGGTATTGAATGATTACCATATTCATATAACACTATTTACATTAGGGCTGGGTATTGACACAATTTTCACGATTCGATTCGATTTCTATTCACATGCTAGTGATTCGATTACGATTTCGATTCGATATCGATTATTTTGGATGTAGTATATCAGTTACAGTACATGGCAAATTTTCTAGAGGAAAAAATCTCTCAACTAATGCTGTAAACTACACATGGGAGTCAGTTGGTATTACATTACTATAATATTGAAGGTTAAAATTTACTTATTTCTATACAAACACTTAAATTACACTCAATTATGTTTTTTATAATAAATAAAGTTTAGAATTACATAATCATATTTCTACTCCAATTCGTTTTTGGTTTTTTTGAAATATAAACATTTAAAGGAACACCCCACTTTACACTCCACAATTTAAATGTTCCTTTAAATCGTGGCTGTCATAACTGATTTATTCAAAGATGCATTAAATATTGAAGAACACTATAATGAATATGTAACGGTGCATAGCTATATTTATCAGAATGCTGCTTTCTAGAGTTCATTTTTCTAGCCGACTAATGAGTTTATGGTCACTGAATATGTTTTTCTGAGGTAAATGTGACGTTATGTGACATTGTTTACAAGCTGTTTTATTGACGTCTTTCCGAGGTTGAAACACTGATTGAGCTATTACACGAGACATGATACGGATTTCGGTAAGTTGTACTGTATATTTTAACATACCTTCAGATGTTTAGTCATGTTTATTTCGCGCTGTAACTGGTATTAAAGCGGAGGAGAGGATGTTCACATGCGCTCCGTGCTGCCGCTTCTCTTTAACTGAGGCACTAAAGCGATCTGTCACGTCACATTAAACAGCTCCAAAACTGTATTTATTTTTTGAATCTCATAATAAGATGGACGTCATTTGAAATGTGAGACTTTGCTTCATATCAAAAGTAACAAAGCACAAAGATTATTGCGATTTATTGGATGGGAGGCGCGCGACATGTTCTGTTCATTCATCAGCTGAAAACAGACTAATCGATTCTTGGGATTTAAGAATCGATATCGGTCCGTAAAAATGAGAATCGATTAAAATCGAGCAATCGTTTTTTTTTTGTTTTGTTTTTTACCCAGCCCTAATTTACATAGTGAAGAATACCATGGTATTACTATGGTACATGTAAAAAAAAAAAAATTCCATGGTACTAAAAAACATATTACTATGGCACTTTTTGATACTTTTTTTTAATTATTAGTTAAACTTTTACTTTTTGCTGTTAAGGGGAAAATTAAATGCTTTGAGATGCCACAGCAAATAACATTCATAACTAGTGTTTTTATAATACACCTAATCTTTACAAGTTTGTGGTCAGGAAGAGTTTTTAAAATGTTTTTGAAAGAAGTCTCTTACACTCACCAAGGCTGCATTTGTTTGATCAAAAATAGCAAAAACTTTAATACTGTGAAATATTATCACAATTTAAAATTGTTTTCTAAAATTTATTCCTGTTATGTAATGCTTTTTTTTAGCATCGTTACTCCAGTCTTCAGTGTCACATGATTCTTTAGAGATCGTTCTAATATGCTGATTTGCTGCTCAAGAAACATTTCCTATTATTTTCAATTAGGGGTGGGAATTTTTTGGAATCTCACAGTTTGATTCAAATTGATTCTCGGGGTCACGATTTTGATTCGATATATGCATAGAATCAAATGTATGTTTAGAATCAAATACTGGTAATACTAGTTATATTGTTTATATTTGTTCCTCTCGGTACAGTTTTGTAATGTCTGCTTATATTGCATTTTTAAGGGGCTTGTTTTACTTTACCTGGAGCTTTAATGAAGAGAGGGAAGAGTTCAGAAGTGAGTAGAAGGAGAGCAGCAGTATGAAAACTGAACAGCAGCTACTGTTAGTGCTGATTTTTCAGGAGTTATTTCACCTTATTATTTTACTCTAGCCCAGTGAAGACTGAGACACTGCAGCCGCCGATCAGCCTTTAATATTCACCTCTAACAGTGTGAGCATGTGTGCGTCTTTTGCATCATTTAAATGTGATCGTTTATGTAAAACGTGCGACCCCCTTAAGCGTCAAGTTGACAGACTATCAGCTGGTTCTGGAGTAATAAAAATATAATATGCACTGTTGCATTCTCAATATTAAGTGTTAATTACCATCAGGTATTGTCCATGTTGAATGTACTTCTCGTGTGTAAAAAGTACCTGTACACATAAGAGGCAGCAAGATCACAAGAAAAGCTTGACATGTACCAGTATCTCTACATTATTTAAGCCATTTTCTATTCGCTAATATATTGATATAGGAACTGTTGTTGCCAAGTAAGCTTCATTCATAATGCTTCCCCCGTTGCAAACCTGTGCGCTCTAAACTGTCCGGGTGCTGCACTGCTCTCACAGTTAACTGCTGCCTCCTTTGTTCCGACTAGATCACATTATTAACAAATGTTTAGAAAATCGATTTTTGAAATTTGTGATTCAATTATAACCGTTAGAAGATAGAATTACAATTCAAATATGTATCAATTCCCCCCTTATTATCACTGAGGAAGACAGTTGTGCTGCTTAATTTTTTGGTGGAAATCGTGGTACATTTTTAATGTTGTTATTCTTCCAGAAATCCTTAAAGCATTGATATGACCTTAGTCTACCTTTTTTTCTCTTGCCGTATTGTGTGTTGTTGTGTGCTCCTCTATTCCACCCTGAAACCACGAATGGCACGACATCAAAGAGGCTCGCATGGTTAGTCCGCCTTTGACGCAGGAACTCTGTGATGATGTTTTGAACAGGGCTAGCTGACTAGCGCAGGTGTGGGCTCTGGGTATCCGTGACGGTAGCCTTTGAACTTATCCGCCCTTTCTCTTATGTCGGATTCTGGAATTGTTGCACGCTTACTCATTTTATGTTCGGTCAGTGGTGGTCCTGAAGGCACTACTAGCCGTCTGTCAGTTTCTGCTATAGTCAATTTACAGTGGGCGTTTACAGTATGCCAATTGCTATAATTGATGTATAATATAGTGCGGTACATCAAGATATTATTGAATTACCTAAATAGATTCATTTTACAGATTGAATTACTACGTTTGAAGAGGTTCCAATCCGCATGTTACGTTACATTGCTAAATGAGAGTGATTTATTAAGGGGTGTGCGTTGGCTTATGGCTGATAGCTATAGCACGTCAAGCATCAAAAGGTTTATAGTGTTATACCCACTGGCATGTTTTCTGAGTTTTGAGTAACCTGTTATTATAGGGTTGGGTTGACTCAGTTTAGCTCATGTTTGAAATTAACCAAAGGCCTTTTTTTGAAGTGTTTGATAATGTTCAGTGCCTAAAACTGTTTTTCTTCGCAGGGACATGAAGAACAACATAATCACACATATTGAACCAGGAGCTTTTTATGGACTTTTCGCCCTCAAAAAACTGTAAGTATTATTCTGTCTTGCTTGTGTGTAAAATGTATTGTTGATATCAGGGTTATTATAGTCAACAAAAACTAACACAAAAAAAAAAAAAAAAAAAAAACCTATTTGTTACTTGAAATCAAATAAACTTTAAAGCTGCTGTATGTATTTTTTTTTTTTTTTTTTTTTTTTGTTGGACTGTACTAAAGCGTAATATGTTTGCAGATATTTAGGAAACGTCCTAAGTTCAGATACTCGTTTCTGTGAAAAACAATGCTATAGAGCTGCATGATTCTGGATAAATTGAGAATCACAATTTATTTATTTATTTATTTTTGTTTCAAACAGAGATCATGATTCTCCCACGATTCTGAACAGACAATTAAACAAAATAACGTGTAGCCTAATTTACTCTGACAAATGTTAATTGCTGCCGTCTATTAATGAATTTGAGTTATTTAAAAAAAATCTGTTTGAATGAATGATTCAATAACTCACTCATAAATACTTCACTTGTTTCATTACTGGACGAATCTAACGAATCTCTTGAATGAATGATTCAATGGCAAATACATTTCTTAATACATGAAATTGATATAATCGTTATTTGAAGCACCATGTTACTTTCAAAAGGTGAGTTACTCTATTTTGATTGCTTCCGTAGACATCAGTGTTTATATTCGAAATGTAATAATATATAATAATTATAATAAATATAAAAATTTTCTCCCAGTTCTTCTGTGATAATTTGAATATTTATAACACAGAAATAACGATACTGTAGCTGGGTTTCCATTACAGATTTGAGCAAAACTTCTGCAATATTTGTAAATGTCGATAAAATATTTCCATTAACTGATGTTATGCGACTAAAATGTAATTTTTTTCCTCTTGCGAGAAGTCATTCCAAAAATCATGGCAACGGATTTTAGGTTTAAGTATATCGCTGCCACTGCACTAGCCTTTATTTTTAAAGGGTTAGTTCACCCAAAAATGAAAATAATGTCATTCATTACTCACCCTCATGTCGTTCTACACTCCTAAGACCTTCGTTCATCTTCAGAACACAAATTAAGATATTTTTTATTAAATCCGATGGCTCAGTGAGGCCTGCATTGCCACCAATGGTACTTCCTCTCTCAAGATCCATAAAGGTACTAAAAACATATTTAAATCAGTTCATGTGAGTACAGTGGTTCTACCTTAATATTATAAAGTGATGAGAATATTTTTTGTGCGCCAAAAAAAACAAAATAACGACTTTTTAACAATATCTAGTGATGGCCGATTTCATAACACTTCTTGAAGCTTCAGAGCTTTACGAATCAAATCAGTGGATCGGAGCGCCAAAGTCACATGATTTCAGCAGTTTGGCGGTTTGATACGCGAACCGAATCACTGATTTGACTCAAAAGATTCATAACGCTCTGAAGCAGTGTTTTGAAATCAGCCATCACTAGATATTGTTAAAAAGCCTCACTGAGCCATCAGATTTAATCAAAAATATCTTGTGTTCCGAAGATGAACGAAGGTCTTAGGGGTGTAGAACGACATGAGGGTGAGTAATTAATGACATTATTTTCATTTTTGGGTGAACTAACCCTTTAATCGAAGAAGACGTAGGTGTATTATCCAAGCATTAATGGCAAGGAAAGCCCCTTATACTTGGAGAGCGGCCACGGATGAGGTGTTTCGTGTGTTTCTCCCTCCTATCAGCTTCGAGGTCTTGATAAATTGTGGCATATATGAGAGTTTTTGCGAAATTGACTTGTTTCCATTAGGTGTATTTTCAATTCGCAATTTAAATTTGCGCAATTTCAAGGGTAATGGAAAAGACTGTTTGTGAAGCTGTTTCATACATGAATCGAATCGTTGTCATTTAGGAATGAGATCGCTTTGGTGTTTGAATCGAGATCGCAGTCATTTGACAATTAATTGTGCAACTCTAGAATCATGCAGTTATTCTACTTTGAAATGTGTGTTCCGTGTTGGAATATCTGTTTTTGTTTTGGTCTGTGTGAACCTGCCCACTGCCAATTTACCCAATAGTATTTCGACATTGAAGCCAGCGAATGAGCTGGGTCAAAGATCACAGATTCTACTAAAAAGCCGCGACATCTATCTAAAAAATTAATATGATCAGAGGCATATTAAAACGCGGTAAATAAATTGATCAACTTATGGAATAAGGCTAGTCGCCTTCCATTGTCAATTGCTGTTGTTCAGGTTGCGTGTCCTCAGTCTGGCAACCCGTGTGAGTGTCGAGTCTGAGGAGGAGGGGGCGAGGGGAAATGACTCTCCAATATTTTGAATTTGGACTGCAGTACCCATTTCAACCACTAGCTGTCAATATTACTTACTGCACCTTTAAAGGGATAGTTCACCCAAAAATGAAAATTCTCTCATCATTTACTTACTCTCATGCCATCCCCGATGTATATGACTTTCTTCAGATAAACAAACACAAAGAAAATGTGAAAATAATCAATCTCTGTGAGTCCATATTAGTGTTGTCACGGTACCAAAATTCCAGTAGTCGGTACCAATACCAGTAAAATTTTACGGTTCTTGGTACCAATTTCGACACCACAGGAAAATTTGTTGGAACTATTTTATTTAACTAGCCTATTTTTAAAAACATATTAAATATGATGGTAATCATACATATAAATATTTGGAGCGTGTATGTGTATGTTTGTGTGTGTAGGCTATATATTCCTCAATGAAATTTTGAAATATTAAAAAAAAAATTAAAATAAACATGCTCAAACATCCATTTTGAAACAGACGTGCGTGTTTATTTTAGCTATTCCTTCAGTGAAACGACACACTACAGCCTGTAAAACTATGAAATAAATATCAGTAAATAATGGTAAGCTAAATAATAAGAAAGTTAAGTAGTATTCTAAAAAAACATTCGTTTTTTATTTCCACACAAAGATGCGTCATATAGCCGCTCTGCGCTTCGAGAGGGATGTGGGACCCGAGCAGGAAAGAGACCATTTCTCTTTAATAATATCTTCATGTTATCTCCTGATGTTACAAGCAACTGGCACTTGTTGTAAAAGGTCTGAAGAGCTAGTTTTATCTTCAGACATTCAGGCTATGTTTGATTTTGCGCTGCCAGAGAAAGCGAAACTAAAAATCACCAGCGTGTGTGAAACGCGCTATACAAATAAACTTGACGCGCCTTATAAAGTCTAAGCCTAATAACAAGCACAAACCGTGTTAAATAGAAATTGACGTGCAAGCAAAAAGGTTTCTGTCCTACGGTGTTTTTTCTACTTTACCACAGTAAAGAATGCCAATAGGCCTAAATAAAAGCGACCCAGAGGAATAAACGTTCATAATCCCCTGCGTGAGTGAAGATTTGGGAAAAGAAACAGAGATTCCATGTTCAGTGGAATAACTAATGTAATATTGTTAAATTCTCTGATAATCGGGTGACCAGATCGCGATTCGCAAAACAGAATACAAAGCCGACAAAGCTTAAATGTATGACGTACCTCTCTCATTCGGCATGAACCAAAATGTTTCCATGGCTGCGATGTCACATTTAATTGCTAACCTATATTTCTTCTGTAAACAAAGCTTTGTGCTTCACTTGTGTCATATTCACGTAAAATACTGTCACAGCCCTATCAGTGGGTACTGAATATACCCGTATACTCGGTACTACCGGTACTACAGAAATGCTGGTATCGTCACATTTTCAAAATTTCAGTACCGACTTGGTACCGAAGTACCGGTACTTTTGACAACACTAGTCCATATAATTCCACTGAATGGGTGCCACTTGGTTAACGCTTGAAAAACCACACACAGCAATCGAGACGGTAATCCATACGACCCCAGTGGATGAATCAGTGTGTTGCCACAGATTATTTTCTTAAAAATCTTAGTTTGTGTTTATCTGAAGAAAGAAAGTCTTAAACATCGGGGATGCCGTGAGGGTGAGTAAATGATGAGAGAATTTTCATTTTTGGGTGAAAACTATCCCTTTAACTGAAATAAAATATATATTAAAACATTTTTTTTTTTTTCAGCTAGTTGCGAAGGTAACATTTCTTAATTTTATTTAGTTTAACTTCATGCACAAAAATAACTAAAACTAAAAAACATATAGGCATATTTAAAAAATAAATAAAAATAATAAAAAAAGAACAATCACACAAAAAAATTACTAAAACTTGAACTAAAATTGAAATGAAACAGAAAATATAAAAATAAATTCAGAATATAAATAAGAACTGTAATAGTATGTCAGTGATACTAAAATAACACTGGTTGACACCTCTCTTGCGGAAATGCTCTGATTCAAGTAAAAACAGTTTCACTGTTGGGTGTGTGCAACCACGGAAATAAGACTTCATCTTTCTGCAGTTCTTCACTCCAGATGGACGATGTCCAGACAGCACTCTGCACAGCATGACTGATGCTATCTACTTTAACATGCCAGTAGAGAGTGTGTGTGTGTGTTTGTGAGAGAGAGAGCACAAACTATTGAGAGCAAGAGACTTGGAGAAAGAAAGGAGAGTTTGTTCCTTGTTTTGTGCAGAGTGAAGTATGTATATGTGGTGAGTGTTCGGCTATATACGTTCTCTAGACACACACAGTGAGGGTTCGCGTGTATGGCATGGCCGTGTAATATGACTCACTCCTTGCCAATATAAACTGCTCTTTGGCTTGTTAAATGGAGAAGCATGCAGCTCCCCTGAAAAAGATTTGCTGTTGTCCGAACTTTTGAGAGAGTGCACAAGATGAATTTTCACAGTTTTATAACCCTAGTTTCTTTGCCAACTCCATAGAAGAAAATGTCAAAGTCTCCTGAACTTTAAAAAGAAATGGCTGATGCTAATTAGAAAAATGCATTCACTTTAGTTTTCAAGCTAATAATTAATGTATTATCTTTTATGTGATCATGATTGAACATTATTCATATTTTATTAAACTATAAAATTATATTTATAACTGCAACAAAATTAGATATCAGGATTTAATCTTTTTGATGAATAAATGTTATACTATCTATTATATTTAATAAACATTATATTATTTTATTATATTATTTATATAATAAATAATATACAGTCCCGTTCTATGCCATTATAAAGCTTGAATGCGTCAGGATATTTATTAATATAACTCAGATTGTGTTCATCTGAAAGAAGAAATTCATATACACCTAGGATGGCTTGAGGGTGAGTAAAGCTTGGGGTAATTTTCATTTGAAAGTGAACTAATCCTTTAAAGTTAGTCTTCATCTGTCAGTTCCTGGTGTAGTATCTAATTGTTTGATCTCTTGACGACATAATTTTTTCCTTCATGTTGTATGGATGGCAATAATGCATTTTGTCCATAGAATGCATTTTTCGCTTCTGTATAGTGACATGACTGGCAGAGCCCAAACTAATTGATAATGAAATTTATTGTTGATTATTTTAAATATCAATTATTATTAGTTTTATTGATTAACTCTTATAACCCAGTAGTTAAAGGGGTACTTCACCGCTGGCAAAATGGGCTTTAGATCGAACTTGGCTACCTATACAGTAGAAAGGTTAAAAAAAAATGTTGAAATTGGTGCTACCTGACTAGAGAAAAAGAAGAAAAAGGCTGTTTTTCTGTCTTCCCTTTTGCCAAATAATTTGGAAAACTTCAACGCCCATAATGTACCAGATGACGCATTTTGCTGACAAATAAACGTGAATTTCTCTGTCCAGGTAACATGGACAACACGTAAACAATGTATATGACCGACATTGTAACAATACAAAGCAGGTTGAAAATCAGCAAAGTTACAGTTTAACAATAGTTATCAAATCCAGATCATAAACATAGTACGCACAAGGATACCAAGAAGTAACATCCATAAGCATCACCCACAGGAATTGCGCTAGGAAGGAATAAAAGCAAACGATTACTAGAAGTTCATCCACCAGGAAAAAAGGACCACCATCCATCTCAAAAGAATGCTTTTGGACAACTTTTTGTCTCATACTTGTATGTCTGAAAAATGTGGCTTGACATTAAAGTGAGCGATTAGATGGGGTTTAGAGACCTTTGCCAAAAACATGTTGTGTCATGTACGAAGACTGGAACGACTGCTAGATTGACAGTAATGGTTATGTTTTGTCTGGGATGTAATGGTAGTTTGGCTGTCAATATTGTTTAAATATAGGCAGGATGAGTTCATTTCCTAATTAGTGTTTGGTGAAGTGTATATATGTTTTTAGAAGGAATGTTTTGCTGTATGAATGCTCTTTCACTCCATCAAGACCAGTGTTGTAATTGTAAACTAAAACTATTAAAAATTGTTTATTATTCGAAATAAGTCTGAAATAAAATAAAATGAATAGATGATTTAAAAAATAAAAACAGAAATGTTGCCTGAATTAAATATAAATTAAAGATAAATGGAAATATTAAAAAAAACAATAATATAATATAAATAGCATAAAAATTACTAAAAATGTAACTAAAATTAAAATGAAAACTGAAAACTGAACATAAAAATACAAGCAAATTCAAAATATTACATACTGTACACTGTAAACCCGAATAAGTTGGCAAAACTCAAAAAAAAAAAAAAAAAAAAAAATGGAGGCAGTCGGTTATAATAATTTAATTTGTTATTTAAGTTAATAAATTCAAATTAAGTAAGCAGAACTGGCAAATTTATTATTTTGTACTCAAACATTTTAATTGTTCTTAAATTGAAATATTTGAGTAGACTAATTCATACATTTAGCTTAAAATTATGCAATCTGAGCGTAAACATTTTTATTAGTGGAAACTTGGCAAGCTATAACTAGCTAATACAGAAAATGCTAATTTGCTAAGTTGTTAACATGTTAGCAATAGCATGGTATAGCACTTGCTGAATGAGTGCAGCAATATAAAACATTTAACAACATACTTGCTCTCAAACCAAGTCGCATGCACCACTTGTCACCATGATGGTAACTCTCCAAAAACCCATATTAACAGAAACTCTTCTAAATTAGCATAACAAAACATTAATCGCTAAATCACTAAATCTCCCACTTAATATCAATCTTGCGCAAAAAAAACTTTATATAACACTTAATTTTAGCGTTTACTCTCCCTTTCAAGTGCCATGGGCAAAGCATGCTGGGAAACATAAATCCCAGCCCAGTTTCAGTTAAACTTAAGTTCATTTAAATCAAAAGAAATTTGTTCATAAAACTTAAAGCAATGAAACAGTTCAGTTTACTTAAAATATATCAGTTCTGTGAACTCGAAAGAAAAAGAAAGTGCTAAATACTCATAAAAGATCATTTGACTGAACTAATTTGTTTAAGTTTGTCCTACTCAATCTAATTATTTTGAGCGTTAGGGTTTACAGTGTAATAGTACATAATAAAAATAATAATAATGGTATATTATAATATGGTATATAATAATACTGTAATATATAAAACTAAATACTAAAATAACACTGATCTAGACCTTACAGCTCAACAGCTAAAATAGGTGTAAAGGCTGTATTCAGAGTATAAAAATACTTGAAGATTTTGGCAAATTGTATGTGGTTTTATGTATTTGATGTTTCAGTTAACCTGATGTTGTAAAATGTTTTATGTTTTGACAAACCCAGCTAAGAAATATTAGATAATAGTGCCTGTACGAGTTAACACTCAACACTTTCTCTTATCTTTTGTACCTTGCAGAGACTTGTCCAAAAACCTGATCGGCTGCCTCCATGTGGACGTGTTTAAAGGTCTCACAAACCTTGTTAAACTGTAAGTCCTGTTTTTGTTACTACTATGAACCTAAAGAAATGGGGAATTCTTTGAAATACCTGTTTTTCAATATAATTAAATTTCATAGAAATATGGGTTATTTATTGTATTATACAGCAATTACAACAAAAAGTCACATGCTTTTATTGTAAAATGAATCCGTCAATACACATTTAATCACATAATGCAAATGTAACGTATTTATCCATTTATCTCTCCGTCCATCTATCCATCTGTCTGTTTATCTGCAGATATTCTTATTAGATTGTGATGATGAGAACGCAAATGTCATTGGTGGTGTTTGGCTTAGATTCATTAGGCTAATTACCCTTCACAGAATTCTAAACTCATAACAGATGTTGTTAGATGAGAGTGTTAACGTTGACTTCCCATGGGTGTAGTGACAGCTGCAGGTGTAATAGTGAGGATCATCTTCACCAGGGTGAAGGTGAAGATTATAACTGATCCAGTCGTTTCAAGACAGCAGTTGAAGCACTGAACAGATTTCATCCCAAACAGATGTGATGTCAAGGGTATACGGAAAAAAAATTGAAAACAAACTGTTTGTAATTAGGCTTTTTAGTTTAATATGGTAATGGATCCCACTTAAATGGGACTAATGTTATAATCCTCAAGTTTGTGTTTTTTGGTTTTCTTTGGTTTTCTTTAGTTTTTATTTGTGTCTTTATATATATATATATATGTATATATATATATATATATATATATATATATATATATATATATATATATATATATATATATATATATATATATATATGTATGTGTGTGTTAATGAGATTTAAATAATTTAGCACAATCTTCATAGATTGTCGCAGTGTTGTATTTCATAATAGCAGTAACAATATTCCATTTTATTTATCAGCATTATTCAAGATACTTAAAGGTCCAGTAAGCGATTTCTGAGAAGCGCTTTTGAAAGTGGATCAGACTGAGTGTCACAACACACTTGTAGCCAATCAGCAGTAGGGGGCGTGTCCACTCATGATGGGGGAGGAGAGAGTGAGCAAGAGGGAGATTTGAAGCAAAACATTAGAGAGATGGCTGAGAGACATTACAAAAGAGAAAAGCTCAGAAGAGTATCACTAGAAAAAGAAGAGTTATGATCTTTAACAAGCTTTAGGACCCGCGTTAATATAAAAGCTTTCCAGCACTGGAGAGACCGAAGCGGGAAGGCCTGAAAATGGACGCCGAGGTTGTGTTGTTTCTGCTCCAGACATGAGTAAAGGCCCGTTCACACCAAGAACAATAACTATGAAGATAACTATATTTGCGTCCACACTAACGAATGATAATGGTCTGTTTTTTCTAAGCTCAAAGTGTTCAAAGTGTGTACAACATGTTTTTGCTGTTTTTGTTGCATTTACACGTTTTTAACCAGCAGATGTCCTCAGCATACTATGTTTTGAGTGAATAGCTAGTGTAATCGATCTAATCTAACTTTTTAGCTGACAAAGTCAATATAGTGGAATAAAAAAAAACTAGTCTTTTTCACTGCAACTTCAAAGGAAGCAAGACAATGTTGTCGAAACTAGAGCTGGATACCTGAGGTAATTTTATGTTACACTGTTTGCTAGCCCGGCATAATGATCTCATCATTAATACTTCTCACCATTTATTCTGAGGGTATGACTTTTTTTTTTTTTTTTTTTTTCCTCCATATATTCATTTTCTTTAAAGTATCCTTGAAAAGGGGGTTTGGCTTGTCAAACAGTGGTGGCTTTTTCTGGACCTCTGCAATTATCTTCTCCACAATGTCGTCTGCCATTTTAAATGCACAAACCCTTAAATTAGAATCTATTCTGATTGGCTGTCAGTGTTTTATCGTTCAGGGCAGGGCAGTTTTGAGTGTCATTGTTTGTATGGAGCTGCTGTTCTGCTGGATCAACAAACTCTTGCTTGTATACTCTTGTGTACTGTATGTTCTTTTTTTTGTTTTTCATTTGCCATCTTCGCTTTATTTTCGTTAAGCATTATTTTATATAGCTATGATAAAGAGACATCCACTCTTGTGTTGCGTGTTCCTGCATTGTGGGAGCGGAGCAATGAAGGGAGGGTTGTGTTTGTTTGGGTTGATTTCAAATATTAGCAGTGTTTCTCTGAAATCACTTACTGCACCTTTTAAGGGCAATTTACACAATATAAAACAACTAAGATGACTTATGATGTTAACATCAATTTCCATTTAGGATTGTATATTTTGCTCATTACTACCATGTTTTCGTTGTAGTAACCTTTCAGAGAACAAGTTTTCTTCACTATCTCATGGGATCTTCGACAGCCTTGGCTCTCTGAAAGTACTGTAAGTGTTTTATTGTACTTTGCATCATTTGCACATTTTAAAATTGCAATGTGAAACACCTAAAATAAAATGCATATTGCAGTTTATTAGTTCTCGTCTTCTCAAGCTTCATATTCATTAACGTAAACACTTGAGATAAGCTCTCATAACACTTGGCATGTCTTCAAACATAGGGTACATTCAAAGTTTACACTCAGACCCTAGTCTAAATGTAATGCATCTGTTAATCCACACTCTGTAGAAAGGAATGTTCTTATGATCTTATCAAAAAACATTTGGCTCTGATGTAGTTTATACAATCATTTCTGAACATGCTGTATATATTTTTAGGGAGTTTGATAGCCCGTATCTTCTGTGTGACTGTAACCTGCAATGGTTGGTGGTCTGGATCAAAGAGAAGGCTGTAGTGGTGAAGGAAACTCGCTGCTCGTTCCCTCGCTCCCTACAGGGTCAGCTAATAACCTCGCTCAAGCCTGAAACGCTCACCTGTGGTAAGAATACACTCTCACAGACTTGTTTTCTATCATGTTGGAGATTTTACACTGACTTCTGTTGTATTTATACTGAAGTAATATTTTCTAACCCTCACACAAATCATTTTTTTTTTTAAATATATTTTCTTGTATATTTTTACATTTATTTAAATGTAATTCTTTTTATTAATAATGTTGTATTCTTTTTATTAAATATGTTGTATTTAAATGAAATTGTGCAACATGAAATCTGATAAGAGTAAACAGACCTTAGCTTTTCATGACTTATGACATATTGCACATTAGGTGCCTTATCTGTATTCTAAGATAAAGCTGATAAAACAAACAAACAAAAAAAAAAAAACACTTTTGCTAATAGTCTAATCAAATGTCCTAAATTGAGTTGTTGAAAAAACAAACAAACAAAAACTCCAAAACCAGCGATTTTCAGTTCTTTTACTAACACAGACTCTCCTACACCAAAAGCAAAGTAATCCTGCTATAAAAGACCTTCAGCCTTGGTTTGGGCCTCCCATTTATGTTGATTTTGGACTTTCTAACCATAGCTTGTGCAAGAACTACAATAAAACTGCTCTCAGATCACTCATTAATGTCAACTTTTGCAAAAAAGCAATTATCTGTGGCTGACCACAGTGTATTTTTTTTCTTTTTTTTTTTTCTTTCCCTCTCTTTGTTTTTCTCCGTTCTCTATTTTAGACGCTCCTCTAGAGCTTCCCTCCTTCCAGATGACTCCATCTCAACATCAGATCGTCTTCCAGGGCGACAGCCTGCCATTTCAGTGCATGGCCTCTTTCGTGGATGAGGACATGCAGGTTCTGTGGTATCAGGATGGGAAGATGGTGGAACCTGATGCCACTCAGGGCATCTACATAGAGAAAAGCATGGTGCAGAATTGCTCTTTAATAGCCAGGTAATAGAAACCAGCCATGAAGTAGACACCAAACCCAATACCGACTTCAAAATGCCATTTCTGCACACTAGATATTCATGAATCACACTATGAGCGATGTTTGCCTTGGAGCATGGCGATACATACACCTGAAATATAAACTAACACTTGATCTACCAACATTGTGCTGGAAACTGCTAGAACCTTATTGTAAAGTGTTACCATTTCAGTGGAATACTGAAATCTGTTATGCTAAACCCATTCTCCTGGAGCAACAAGTTTTTGTTTGATTTTTCACACAGCGCCTTGACCATTTCCAACATCCAGCCGGGATTCACTGGGAACTGGGAGTGTCGTGTGCGCACCAGTCGAGGAAACAACACTAGGACGGTCCACATTGTGGTTTTGGAGAGTTCTGCCAAGTACTGTATGCCAGATCGGGTGTCAAACAACAAGGGGGAGTATAGGTGAGTCTTGTGAACACCTGATCAGATGTATGTTACCGTTCAAAAAATTGGGGTTGGTAAGACTTTTTAGTGGAAACTGTGAAATATTTTTTTTTTTTTTTTCAGGATTCTTTGATAAGTAGAATAGTTTAAAAGAACATTTATTTGAAATAGAAATCTTTTGTAACATTGTAAATGTCTTTGTCACATTTGATCTGTTTAATGCTAAATAAAGATATTCATTTCTTTAAAAAAAAAAAAAACTCTTACTGACCCCAAACATTGCATTCGTAAAGGTGTTGAAAGTAACAGTGATGGTTCACCAAGTGTCATGGCTGTATTGAAAGCAGTATAAATGATTAGCATAGATCTGTGGATCATTTCATTCATTGAATCACGTGTGTTTGACAGTATCAAAACAAATGTCCCTTATATTTTAGCTCTCTGCTGCACTCTAGTGGTTATAGATCTTAATGAAACCTGTATTACGGTGCAAGCAAAAACCGTCAGACTGTTTATTCACCTATGAAATTTATTATTTTTTTTAAAGATTATTGCATATTTTAACCACTTCAATCAAATGTATTCCCATTTAAGGCCATTCAGTACCACAGACAAGTGATGTTCTTGGTACTTCCTTTCTTGCGCATTAACCTGAAGGAAATTTAGCATGCGTTTTTGTCTGTATACAGATGGCCTCGTACACTGGCTGGCATTACGGCATACTTGCCCTGTAAACGGCAGGTGACCGGAGCTGGCATTTATTCAGGCAGCTCAGCCGAAGAGCGACGTGCATGGAGGCGATGTGACCGGGGTGGACAGTGGGCGGATGACGACTACTCACGCTGTGAATATATGAAAGACGTCACACGTGTGCTTTATATCATCAACCAGGTAGGTGACTGTAACTTTGCAATACAGTATTCTGTTTAATACACCTTTTTTTTAGTCAGATGTATTTGATTCTTCTCTGCCTGTTCTCATTTTTTTCTTTCACTTTGCTTTCTTTTCTTGAATAACAGATGCCTCTGAATCTGACCAATGCGGTTCAGACAGCGCAGCAGCTGTTGGCTTACACTGCAGAGGCGCCCAACTTCTCTGACAAGGTTGATGTGATCTTTGTAGCAGAGATGATTGAGAAGATTGGCAAGTTTGCAGAGAAGTATAAAGAGGTGAGTCAAATAAAGTCAAGTCATATAGGGTAATAACTGTTATTGTATTAATATTAACAAACGTTCAGCAGTACTGTTCTGAATGTTATTTTTTCAGTGTTATTTTTTTTTATTTTGTTTTTTTTTAAATGGAACCGTTTGTTGAACCTGTAGACAAAAGATTTAATAATAATAATAATAATAATAATAATAATAATAATAATAATAATGTGTGTTTTTGAAATTAAATTCTGATAGCTTGTAATGCAGTTCAGTGAGATCTTTATAACAGTATACCAGATTACTTGCATAAAATGCATATAAATATCATATCTCCTAATAATGTCTTAAGATTATATTTAAATGCTTAGTTTTATGATCAAAGCTCTGTAGTTTTTCTTGTGGGTGGCAAAAAATAAAATGCAGTGCAATACAATGATGATTGAGAGATGAACAAATAAACGTATCCTCAAAAGCCTGATTTGATACTCACATTTTACCACGATTTTTCTAAAAATGGATAATCAAGCAAACCAAAGTTACTTCAGCCCAGTAAGTGTTCATCTTGAAATATTACTAACAATATGTTTACTTCATAAAAATCAGGAAAGATTTCAGCAAAAAGACACGTGAACTATGACCTGAAGGGGGACATTTTTACAATTCTACTAAAAGGCCTTTTACTTGCTAAAAACTATCTGTCAGTTAGATGAGGCAGAAGGCATGTAGTAGATTGTGTCCAACAGGTTTTTCAGCAAGTTTTGATCATGTTGATCATTTAAAGGCCTTAGAAATTTGACTCAGTAGGCTTTATAGGGTTAAAATAATAAAACAAAACACCCTTAAGATTTGGTTTCATTTCAGACAATGTTTTGGTTTTAAAGACTTCTCCATAGCCAGCCCTATATGCAAGAATCACCTATTCCTTCCAGCTCAATTGGACTCAGTCTTCAGCCAGTGGCAACATTTAGGTCTTGTCAAATTTAGTGATCTTTTTATTGATGATTTTTTTTGCCCCATTCTCCACTCTCTCCTCGAAATACAATTTGCCAAGATCACACGTTTAGATATTTTCAAGTTCGTCATCTAATCCAAAATCATTGTCCCACTTATCCCTCCATTCCTCCCAGTACAGGATTGGACGCAATTTTAAATATTCCATTGCATATGAAGGGAGTAATTTCTAATGTATATAATATTTTAATGTCAATAAAAAGTATTAATCTAGACAAAATCCGTGCAGACTGGACAAAGGATCTGGCAGTGGATATATCAGATGAAACTTGGAATAATGCAATATCTAGAGTGAATGGAACAACCTCCTGTACTCGCTTAGGTTTAATTCAGTTCAAGGTCCTCCACAGACTTTATTACAGTAAGGTTAGACTGTCCAAGATCTACGCTAATGTAGAAGACACGTGTGAACGATGTCGTTCTGCTAAAGCAGACTTGGCTCATATGTTTTGGGCTTGCTCCAGACTGCTTGATTACTGGACAACTATATTTAAAATTTTGTCTGAGGCATATAGTAAGGATATCAGACCTAGCTTTGAAATGGCTGTTTTTGGAGTACCTGAGCAAGGTGTGGTCATGTCTAAAAACTGTCAAGATGCTTGTGCTTTTGCATGTCTTTTGGCTCGGAGGAGAATATTACTTGACTGGAAATCAAAGAAACCACCTTTAGTTTCACTCTGGCTTAGTGATGTAATGCTGTTCTTGAAATTGGAGAAAATTAAATATTCTCTTAGAGGATCCACCAAACGATGGACTCCAATGATCTGATATTTTGAAAAGGGTGCAACTCTTCCCCCAAACTAAATGATGAACGCCTGTGCACGTTTGAACAAATAAATAAATCAGACACAATGGGCTAACAACCATGTAAATTTCCTCAATGTTTGTAAGAACTTTGAGATTCTGTTTTTCCAATGCTTTTCCAATTTGTTTATTTATTATGTTGTTGTGGTTCATTTTATCTGTATGTAATATGTCACTGTTCTTCCTTTTAATAAAATATATATAAAAAATAAATAAATAAATAAATAATAAAACAAAACAACCATTAAAATAAGCTGAAAAACAAGATGTTCCTTATTTTATTGACCCCACTCAATGGCTGTTTTACATTAAAGTACCTGGATTCCCTCTATCTTAAAAGAATTTGTGTATTTGAGGGAATTTCTTATTTTCTTATTGTTTCTGCCACTGAATAAAAAATAAAAAAGGTAATTGCGACTTTTTATCTTACAATTCTGACAATTTTTCGCAATTGCGAGTTTACATCACGCAATTCTGACAATTTCTTTTCAGAATTGCGAGTTATAAAGTCAGAATTGCGAGATATAAACTCACACGAGTTATAAAGTCAGAATTGTGTGATATAAAGTTAGAATTGCGTGATATAAACACAATTGCAAGTCATAAAGTCAGAATTGCGAGATAGTTTATATCTCGCAATTCTGACTTTCTAACACGCAATTGCCACTTGATATCACACAATTCTGACTTTATAACTCGCAATTGCGTCTTTATATCATGCAATTATGAGAAAAAAAAGTCAGAATTGTGAGATAAAAAGTCGCAATTATCCTTTATTTTTATTTTGTGGTGGAAACAAGCTTCCATAATTTCTAGACCTGAAAAACTGCCATATATAATTATTTTTTTGTGTAGAAAAATATTTTTACAAAATCCTTAATTTTTATCCAGTAAATCACAAATAACTGAAAAGTTATGTGGCCTTTGAATACTGTTGCGGACAACGGGGGGCCTTGGACTCAAAAAGGTTTATAACCATTGATTTAAAACAGCGTCACTGTTCGCCACCTCGGTTTGTGACTCTCTTCCTCTCTGGAGAACAAAACAGGCTTTTGCAGTTGAATCTGTAAGGAGAGGCGCAGATAGGATCAGAATGGAGGGATTTGGACACTGGGCCACAGAGGAACGTAGAACCTATTTTTGAGGATCAGGTTGCACTTCACTCAGTGTTGAGGGGAAATGTTATCATGTAACACCTGCGCAGGGATCTGTACCATCATTCAACATCTCACATATTGCAAGGACACGTTATTAAATTTTACTTGCCTCGCCATTTTGCCATGCTTGTGTAATTTTGCTTTGGAATTTAGTGGAACTCAGTCATATTGAGTTGACAAAGAAGAGGCTGTTGAGGACTCCGACATTGTTTTTTCATAACATTTGCAGTGTGTGTTTCTCTAGTGTGGGAATGTCGGACGCATCCCAGTAATCACATTTTAGTTCTTAAAAAAAAAAAAAAAAAAAAAAGGATTCACTCATCAACATTTTTCTGGGTGTGATGTCAGGTTGTGTTCATTTCAGGAATGCAGGAATGCAGAAGTATTGCATCTGTGGTGGGAGTGTAACAAAAATGTCCTTGTTTGTGTGTGTGTACATTGAATTAGTATGTAGTCTGATTGTGGGTGTAATGCACGCCCGAGGAATCAGCAGTGTTGTGGGTGTGCATGCATTGTCTCTAACTGCATTTCCTCTCTCAGCTGGGAGATGTGATGGTGGATATCTCCAGTAATCTGATGCTGGCTGATGAGCGAGTGTTATGGATGGCTCAGAGGGAGTCGCGAGCTTGCTCACGTATCGTCGAGTGCCTGCAGAGGATTGCCGTTCTCCGAATCAGTAATGGAGCTCTGGCCTATTCTACTGTGAGTACTGCCAAAATGATTTCAGTTGTACATTATACAAGAATTTTCTCCTAAATCGGCCAAGTTATTTTAGTAATACTTATATAATATTATAGTTTTAATTAATATTTTGAATTGGATTTTTTTTATATTTTCAGTTTTCATTTTAATTTTTATTTGTCATTTTTAGTCATTTTTTCCAATATTCCTAAAACAAAATAATTTATTTCAGTGTTATTTTTAATTTATTTTTTTAATTCTATTAAACTTAAACTTATTTCAGTTAGTTGCCACTGCAATATTTCAACATTTTTGAAATTTCTAATCTAATATTTTATACTTCAGGTTTGATTTCAATTAATGAAAATGTTTTTAATAGTCTTATTTTTAGTTTTAACAATAACAACACTGTCGATTTTTAAAGAAATATCCCTCAGTATTCTGCTGGTTTAACCAGAAGTTCATTAGACAACAGCTCAAATAACACATTTATTTTAAATTATTATTATTATTTTAAATGCTCCAGAATGCCTTGCCACTTGTAATTTTCATTGCAAGTACTGTAAATGAGATTTGTTTGCTTTTACAAATTAAGAGACAAAATTATTTCACTGATAACTGACATTGTCTTCAACAACTGATTGATAGTAATAAAAAAAATCTTATGCAAGCATTTCCATTTTGTGCATCCTAACAGCAAGAATTTAATGTCTATTTTGTTGACTTCAAATATTTAATTGGAATTACTGAAAAATAATGTAACATTACTTCATAAATGGAAAAGCAATTTGATTACAGTGCAGTGTTCGTATATTTAGAGATGTGTGTTCATGCACAATATAAAGACAATAAATTAAATTACATTTTTATTTATTTTTTTTAAGCAGCTGAACAGTTTACGTAACTTATTAAACTGAAATAAATGTATATATTTTCTTTGTTGAAACCTTTTAAATTTTCAACAAAATATAGAATACACTATCTTTCAAAACTTTAGGGTCGGTACATTTTCAATGTTTTTGAAAAGTTATGCTCACCAAGGCTACATTTATGTGATCAAAATTACAGGAAAAAAATAAAAAAAATATTGTGAAATATTATTGCTACATAAAAATGCTGTTTTCTATTTTAATATATTTTAAAATGTATTTAAAGGGATATTAGTATGTTATTATTTTTCTTACACTTTTTCAGGATTCTTTGAATAAAAAGTTCAAAAAAGCAGCATTTATTTGAAAGTCTTTTGTAACATTATAAACATTTACTGTCACTTTTGATCAATTTAATACATCCTCTTTGAATAAAAGTATTAATTTCTTTTTAAAAATTATACTGAGCCCAAGCATTTGAATGTAGTGTAGATTATATAGACTTTGAAGGAGTTTTCACAGTCCTTCAATAACATGTGATTGTGGGAGTATGGTGTGGTACCCATTCTTCTTTATTCCTGTCTGTTTCTACAGAACTCTCATAACATTGCTCTGGAGGCTCATGCGATCAAGGCCAGCAGCTTCAATGGAATGACCTGCACTCTGTTCCAGAAGGTCTCACCGGAGCGCACAGCCATGGCCAGAGATCCCGACATCAATCTAGACCGCCAGCTCAGCTTCAAATGCAACGTGACCAGCAACCTGTCAGCTTTGGCTCTCAAAGTAAGCGTTTGTCTCAGGTACTTTCTGTACGTCAATGTGTGTGGAGTATACAGTACTGTAGATGTTTTGTCACAGCATATAAGATGAGTGTTTCTTCAATCCATGAACTCCAATATAGCTGTGGAAGCAGGAATATATCCATCATGTTTTGACAGTAACGTTATTGCATTTCCATGTCTGCAGAACACTGTATTGGAGGCGTCATTACAGCTTCCCCCATCTCTCTTCTCATCTCTGGGAAGTTCAGGTCAGGCTGAAGAGGCAGTCTACAAACTCCACCTTCTAGCCTTCCGCAACGGCAAACTCTTCCCCCCAACAGGAAACTCCACTGTCCTCAGTGACGGCAGCAAGAGAAGGAGTGTGGTCACACCTGTGATTCTCACAAAGATCGGTAAGAACACACTTGGTGCTGATTCCACTGCCTGGGCAAGATTAGACATGCGCTCAAACCCACTTCATTGTTGATGTTATACAGTATTTCTACCTGGCTAAAAAGCAGAGTAAGAATAGACATAAAAATTTGTGAACCCCTTGCAGAATCTCTGAAAATGTGAAAAATTTTAACAAAATAAGAGAGATCATACAAAATGCATGTTATTTTTTATTTAGTACTGTCCTGAGTAAGATATTTTACATAAAAGATGTTTACATATAGTCCACAAGACAAAAAATAGCTGAATTTATTCAAATGACCCCGTTCCAAAGTTTGTGAACCATCGATTCTTAATACTGTGTGTGGTTACCTGGATGATCTACGACTGTTTGTTTGTTTTGTGATGGTTGTTCATGAGTCCCTTGTTTGTCCTGAGCAGTTAAACTGAACTCTGTTCTTCAGAAAAATCCTCCAGGTCCTGAAAATTCTTCAGTTTTCCAGCATCTTTTGCATATTTAAACCCTTTACAGCAGTGACTGAATGATTTTGAGATCCATCTTTTCACACTGAGGACAACTGAGGGACTCAAACACAACTATTAAAAAAGGTTCAAACATTCACTGATGCTCCAGAAGGAAACATGATTCATTAGGACCCGGGAGGTGATTTTGTTTAAATATCAATTTTTTTTTAATTTAGTACTGCCCTTCGGAAGCAACAGAAGACACTTACATGTTTCCCGCAAGACATTATGTACAATTTACCTTGATCTTCGAATTCAAAAAGTTTTCACCCCCCGGCTCTTAATGCATCGTGTTTCCTTCTTGAGCATCAGTGAATGTTTGAACCATTTTAAAAAGTTGTGTTTGAGTCCCTCAGTTGTCCTCAGTGTGAAAAGACGGATCTCAAAATCATACAGTCACTGCTGGAAAGGGTTCAAATATGCAAAAAATGCTTAAACTTAAGAATCTGCAGGACCTGGAGGATTTTTCTGAAGAACAGAGCTCAGTTTAACTGCTCAGGACAAACAAGTGACTCGTGAACAACCATCACAAAACAAAAAAACAGTCATAGATCATCCAGGTAACCACACACAGTATTAAGAATCGATGGTTAGCAAACTTTTGAACGGGGTCATTTTAATAAATTCAGCTATTTTTTTGTCTTGTGAATTATATGTAAACATCTTTAATGTAAAATATCTTACTCAGGACAGTACTAAATAAAAGATGACACGCATTTTGTATGATCTCTCTTATTTTGTAAAAAAAAAATTCACATTTTCACAGATTCTGCAAGGGGTTCACAAACTTTCAAGCGGCACTATATATATATATATATATGTATATGTATGTGTAAAATGGCAGTAAATTTAAACAAAACTATTATAAACTCTATAAATATAAATACAGATATTTTAGTTCCCCTCACTCCACAACAAATCCTTTAAATGTAACGGTATTCAGAACAGGAATAAAAAAATTGAAGTATTATACAAACATAAATTATAGTGGCATTCATTAGAAACAACATTTATAATAAACGGCGAGCTTAAAACTATTTATTTAACGCAAAACTGATACAAATAAACTTACTTCTGTCATTCGGCATTAGGGCTGTTTAACGATTAATCGTGATTAATCATATTAAGAATAAAAATAAGATACAAAATAAATATGCGTAGTACACACACATATATTATGTGCAAACAAACTTTTATTTTGGATGCGATTTAATTGCGATTAATTGTTAAAAAGCCCTATTTGGCATGAATCCTAATGTGTGTGCTTTGTGCATGTTTTGCATGCTTTGTGTTAAGTGCCTTATATAATTTGCTTTGGAATATAAATTGCAGCACATTTCAGATGATAAAATGATCTCACTTGTGTTCTGGAAAATATGTTGAGTATACAAAAAAATAAGTGGATATTTGAAACTGTTTGGAACAAAACCCACAGCACACAACAACAAAAAACAGCTCTGATCATGGCGTCCTCCATCCTCCAGTTGTTGTTGTTGCTTAAATGAGGCATTATTTTATAAGGTTTTTTGTTTTGTGATTTGATCTTTGCTGTACAGCACTATTATCATCCATCCCTCCCCCATTTTGGCTTCAAGCAGGTAAAGAGGCATTGTGTCATAGACACAACAATAATAATAGTAGCTACTAAAGTGAGAGGGGGCGGCAAAGAACAGCACAGGGAGCTGCTGGGAAAAAGTTACCTGCTATAACAGATTGATTTCACTTAGAAGGATAAGTAGAGAAGAAAGCATTTGAAATCCCAAGAAAAAGCTGCAAAGGTTCCAAAAAGAGGGTTTTCGAAGCAACCATTTTTGGTTCCCTAAAGAACCTTTCAGTGAACAGTTCTTTAAAAGAACATTTTTTTTTTTTTTCTTAGTGTGAAGAACATTTTAGAATTCTAAAGAATCTTTCTCAACTATAAAGAACATTTTTTGCAAAGAAAAGGTCCTGAGGATGTTATAAGGGGCTTTCGCACCAGAGGAACGTTTTCATAGTTCCTATAACTATTGGCGGAAGTATCTGCTTTTTGGCGTGCTCAACACCACAGGAACTAAGAATTATTTTAATTATAGGAATGCCTTTTGGGGGGACTAAATTAGCTCCTACTTCAGAGTAGAGTCTAACCCAGCACAATAGTGATGTAAGTGTACGCTGATTGGCCAAACGAAACACCAGCATATGTACCACTGCAGCCCTCCGTTTTGCTCTTTCAGCACTTATACGTCTACATTCCATCTCCGTCATCACAAAACCCACAACACACAACAAAAACACAGCTCTGATCACGGCATCCTCCATCCTCCAGTTGTTGAAGACTCTTTTCCCGCCATTGACAGAATTTTCTGTCATTTATGAAACAACGCTTCCCGCCATTGACGGACATTTTCTGGCTTTCCATGTTTTCACTGTTATACGGTAGCGGACGCTATTATGCGTCTTCTGAAAGAGTAGAGGATCTCTGCAAACACGGGCAAAAAAGGAGCAGAAACAAGCGATTAAAAGTATTGCACGTTGTAGTCTTTGGAAAAAATGTGATTTTTCTCAGCTTTTTGTTCAAAATGTAGGTTTTTTTTTTTTTGTTTTGTTTTTTAAAGCAGAGGCTCTGTTCTTTCTTTTGATATATTGCATGTTCAGATATTCATACAACAAAATATTGTGGGGGCCATGAAATTTTTGTGAAAATGATCAAAAACGCTGGCGGGGAAAGAGGGTACCATCAAAGATGGTCCATAACCAGAATTGTTTAGAGTTTTGCAACACAAACTGATTAAACGTCCATTCTCCTGTTGTTTAGAGGGCTTCCCACTGAAGAACCTGCAAAGTCCTGTGAACGCCACTCTGCGGCGCTTTCTGCATGGATCAGATGCTGTTCCCGCCTTCTGGAACTTCAGTCTGCTGGGCGGACAGGGAGGCTGGCAGAGCGATGGCTGCCGTATCCTCCATCAGGACGACAACTTCACCACAATGTCCTGCGATTCACTTAATAACTACGCTTTACTGATGGTAAGAGAGACGAAAGTGGCTTAAATTTTCATTTGTATAGTGCTTTTCACAATACATATTGTTTCAAAGCAGCTTTACAGAAAATGATTGTTTTAATATTGCACTTTAGGAAGTATTCTGTCATCAGCCAGAGATAAGTTTATCAAAATACTGTCCGTATGGTAGTAATAAAGCAATAATATAGTACATGTCATGTGGTTAGTTAACTTCCTGTATTCAATTAAGCTAACACGCAGCATTTAAAACATGTGCTCGTAATGATTATAATGTAAGGGTAATATTACAATATTAGGATAATAAGTTGCTGTCATCTGAAATCTTCAAAAATCACACCAAAATGTTGTTGGACTTTCGAAGTCTTTGAATGTAGTGCACATGTTGTATGTAGTGATTTTATGGTACTTTTTTATAACGTATATGGAAAAGAGCAGCCTGAACTTTTTGCTGAATAACTTCTTTTGTAGTCCTTGGAGAAAGAAATATAGTGGTTAAGAGTGAGAATTTTCATTTCAACTTCAGGTAGCAAAAATTATTTTTAACTTGTAGTGAGACACTTCCCATAGACATGCAGCATTTGAAGCTAAAAGCTTAAATTAAAACTATTAAAAATCATTTTCATTAATTGAAATGAAGCAAAACAAAATAAAATAAAAATATTTAGATGAAAAACTTAAAAAGGAAACATTAGAAATTCTGCTTTGGCAACTAACTGAAAATAAATTGGAAGAAAATTACTGAAACTAAAACTTAAATAAAAGTTAAACCTAACCCTAACTAAAGCAAAATAAAAAAATATACAAAAAAAGATATATATATAATGTTCATAACAAAATTACTAAAAAATTATACTAAAATTAAAATGAAAACTGAAAATAAAAGCGAATTCAAAATATTAATAAATATTATAATAGTATATAAGTAATACTAAAATAACACTGCTGACCAGTGTTTACTGTATATATAAAAGCACATTACATAATAATAGAACAAGGTCTACTTGTGAAAGAAATTCTGTGTGTAATGCTGCTGTGACTACGATAATAGCCATAAGTAACAAAAAAGATGTGCAGGATTGTTAATGGATTCCACTGTTCCCATCATCCTCTTGTCATGTAATTACTTGTTATTTCAAAAGGTTTTTTTTGTGCTGGATTGATCTGCTCTGCAATTTTATTCTGATTTTCCTTCATGTTTGACGGGTACCGTAAGCCTTTGACTCTAGTTCTACAAACTCCTGTTGTAATTAGATCTTTTCACGCATCCTCAACACCCACTTTGTACCTTCCAAAAGAAGAAGAAAAATCCAAATTATTGGGTGTAGAAATGCATTTGCAAATATAATCTGCTGATATACTCTTGTCTAACAGGATCTGAACAGGACCGGGTACGACGCGTACAGCTTCAAACCTCTTCACCCTGTTATCTACGCCACAGCCATTGTCCTGGTGCTCTGCCTGCTGTCAGTCATAGTCAGTTACATCTACCACCATAAGTAAGTGTTAAAACTCATTTTCAGGACAATAAATGCAGTTTTTTATTAAGTACAAGGCAAGGGTTTTAAATATGCTGGTTTTAATGCGATATTTCTTGTGTTCGCAGGTCAGTGCGTATAAGTAAGAAGTGCTGGCACATGCTGGTTAACCTGTGCTTGCATATTCTCCTCACCTGTGCTGTGTTTGTGGGCGGCATCAACCAAACGTACAACGCAAGTGTTTGTCAAGCGGTATGTGCCTGCTTTTCCACATGTATATGAGTATGGGGGACAATATTTACATTAAATCCTTATATAAGTTTCTCGGTTTATATACAGAACTGCAATACTGTGCTCAAGTTCACATTTAATATTCTTAAAGTCGGCATGAATCGGAAGTTGTGATGGTCTTTTTTTTTTTTTTTTTTCTTCCCTGTTGTGACGTTCTGTACATCCAAGTGAAATGGCTTATGGAACAAGAAAAAATGTAGGGTGGGACTTGATTTTTTTTTTTTTTCGGTGGGGAATTGTTTGGATGGTTGTGGTTTGCGATTGGTGGACCTCATGTGAGTGACAGGTTGCCCCGCCCTCGCAGCAGTAAACATGTCCTCAGAGAAGAAATGTCACTGCAAGAGGGAGGGGAAGATATTTTGATTAAAGATTATGAGGGCATGTGAATAAAAAAAAAAAAAAAAAAATGATGTGCACAGTTAAAGCTTTTATAATATATACTGCAATATTCCATTTAAAAAATATAAGAATTGTCCATTTTGATTTCATGGGGACTTTTTAAATGGTGCTATTTTGAGAATATTTGCATTTTCATTGGCCTTGAGGAGAGTTCTTATGTTTTCTAATGTCACGTCCTGAAGGTGGGGATAGTGCTGCATTACTCCACACTGGCCACGGCCTTGTGGTCCGGCGTAACTGCACGCAACATCTACAAACAGGTGACGCGGAAGGCCAAACGCTACGAGGAACTGGATGAGCCTCCACCTCCACCCAGACCTATGCTGAGGTAAAGGTCAATTTAATTGATGAGTAGAAGTGTAAAAAAAAAAGGCAGAAAAATATTAAATAAAAATAAATGAATGTACAAATAATAATTTTATTTAAATAAGTGATTAAAGATGGATAATATAATATAAAATAATAAATAATTTTTAAATAAATTTAAAAAGTAAGCATGGTGTGATTCATTTTAGGGTACACAGAGTCTGGAACTTTCATTTTACACTTGAGTTGCCCAAAAGGCAAAACTGTGTTTGTTTTAAATTAAGTGCCCCTGCTTTCCACTTGGTGTCAGTAAACATACAACAGTAAGCAGGGCTTTTTTAGGCGAATTGTCCGTGGAATTTAAAATGATGATCTTTAAAGGTATAGTTCACCCAAAAATGTTCTCACCCTAATGTTGTTACAAACCAGTTGGACTTATTTTTCCAGAACACAAAAGAAGATATTTTGAAAAATTACCAAAACTGTTTGGTAACCAAACAGTTTTGGTTAGCATTGACATTGTATGGACAAAAAGAATATCTTCTTTTGTGTTCTGAAGAATAAAGAAAGTCATACAGGTTTGAAACGACATGAGGGTGAGTAAATAATGTGTAGTAAGTATTATTTTAGTATTATTTATACTAATATAGTATCCAGCTTCTAACTAACTTATGATAGAAAAACACTAGTAGTTATAGGCATGTGGATAATCAGTTGATGTCATTTCTACAGTATTAATTAATCTTTTAAATTATCTTTTATTTTTATATTTTCAGTTTTCATTTTACTTTTAATTCAATAATTTCATTCTTTTTTATTATATATTTCAATTAATGAAAATAAATATACCTTTATTTCAATTAATAAAATGTATTTGTAATAGTTTTAGTTCACAATAACACTGTTGATGACAGAATTTTCGTTTTTGGTGAACTATCTTTTGGACTTTTGCCCAAATTTTTTTTTTGTTTAGTGTATGATGCCCAGTTGCTTTCTGTAGTCATTTTTTGAAGTTGGCAAGTGTATGAAACCTGGTGTTTCAAAATATATTCACATTTTATAAAGTCGTGTAATCTATTCCAGCCTTAATGCTTTAACATCAGGATATATATACCTTGCTAATTCAATTTCAATTGTAGCCTTAAACAGTTTAAATTGTTCTTGTTTTTTCTTCTACAGATTTTACTTAATAGGTGGAGGCATACCGATCATTGTCTGTGGAATAACAGCTGCTGCTAACATCAGAAACTATGGAAGTCAAGTCAATGCACCTTAGTAAGTATGAGTTTTAGGACACTATTTAACTATCCCTTACAGAAAAATTCAAGCTAGGGGTCTTTGTTTGAAAAATATATTGATTGTAATTGACCGATTTTGTGTAATCATTTAGACATTTGTGTTTGGATACATTTAAGCCACGAGACAAAATGCAATGATGTATTATGTTTCCTTAACTATTGTTGCTATTAACGACAGACTGTACAGATACAGCCTATATGTGCCTCAAGGCACTTTCCAAATCCCCCTGTGAACTTTTCCTGTCATTTCATAGTCTTTCTCTGGCATGAGAAATTGCTTTTGCTATCGCTGGAGCCTAATACCCATGCTCTGTAAAGTGCAGAATAATACTTTACGGGGGAGTAAGTAGTGTAGACTTCTGAAGTTGTGTGAACCTAATTATGCTGCTCTATTTTTGGCTCCCCACCTTGTGCCTGTTGGTTTCCCAGTCTCCCTTCTTTCACTTGTGACAGCTGTTTGGATTGTGTAACAGCATGGTTTAATTTGAAAATCCAGACCATCTGAGATCTTTGGGGTTTAATTAATCTCACGCTACCGTGACAAAAGAAAAAAAAAAACGCTCTGCTAAGCATCACAGAACTCATAAGTGACTTACTTTTTTCTACAATATGAAGCCCTTGATACCACCAGTGTAAACCTTTAAAACTTATATATACTTAAATATAAGAGCTACTTTTAAGAGAGCAGACCTGCAGTGTGACAGCTTCTTTGATTTATAAAATATGATGGCAGTGTTCTAGCACTGTTCGGTGTATATTTTATGAAAAATTTAAATTTCATTCAAAATTTAAATTTCATTTTCATGCTGCCAAGTAGAGCAATGTGACGTTGATTTACTGAAGTATAAAACAGCAAAAAAGTAGTTCTCAGCTTGTCATAACATCAGTATTTTAATGTACATTCTACTAATTGACATTCAAATCTGAAAGTAGTTTAATTGTTGTTATTATTATTATTGTTGATGTTATTGGCATGAATATAGCCTTTAATGTTTATATGTCAATATAAAGCTGAATAACTCCTTTTGTAGTCCTTGGAGAAAGAAATCTAGTGGTTAAGAGTGAGAATTGTATTTGTGAAAGCTGAATGTATTTGTGAAAGCATTACTACGATACTGGAATTTCCAACTTCGATACGATACCTTGAAAAATATCGATATTTGATATAATTTTTGATACCATGGGGAAAACTGCCATATATACTGCCATACAGATAATTTGTTATTATCTCATAATGTTTTGATAATTTGGGTCATTTTGATGTAATAGCTTTCACACACAGCACAGGGCGGTTTTATTTGAATCGTTGAACCACGTTTACTAAAAAAGACAAGTAAACAGTCAGTAATAAAATAAGAACAAATAAACAAATTGCAAATGATCGCACAAATAAATACAATAGAATAAAGAGGCAAATTAAATAAACATGGCTTTAGGTTTTTCAGGTGGGTCTAACAATTGTATTTAGGTACAAAAATACTACAGAAATGAAAGTAACACTGGATAGCTTTCATTGTAAAATTAAAGTTACAAAAGTTATTCAGTCAAGAGCAGCGTGTGACTTTTCTCTTTGTCTTTTGTTCTTTGATTAACATGACAGACAGCAGCAGGAATATTAGGCTGCTGTCACTTTAAGAGCTAATGCACGGATCCAGTATACTGTTACACAACATGCGTTTTCTCTCAAATATTTACTTTTCAAAACTAACTATTTACCTAAATACTCGGCAGGACAGGCATTTTGATATAATTTTGTAAGTATTTGACCATTTAAGAGCAATAAGCCACGAAAAAGAAGTCAATTTGGTACTCGCGAGCTGTTTGAGGGGCGGCTTTATGTGCGCGCCACTTATACAGATCAGTAGTGCATGCGCTTTTGGTGTTAGCACGAAACCTGCGGGGATGACTAAAATTATGTGCAATACAGGCACTATTCAACCGGAGTGAATGAGACGAGTGAGTGAGAGAAGGTGGGTATGTGTCAATTCGCCGATGGAAAGAAGAGAGTGATAACACGCAGAAAAGGAGTACTGGAACAGTTTCAGATATTGCAGTATCGATACATATCGAAATATCGATATTTTTAACAACACTAATTTATATAACAATTTGGTCACACTTTAGATTAGGGTCCAATTCTCACTATTAACTATGACTTTTACCTCAATAAACTCCTAATCACTGCTTATTATTTGTTAGGAAGCTAGTTGTTAAGTTTAGGTATTGGGTAGGATTAAGGGATGTAGAATAAGGTCATTCAGAATAACGCATTAATATGTGCTTAATAAGTACTGCTAAACAGTCAATATCCTAGTAATATGCATGCTAATAAGCAACTAGTTAATAGTGAGAATTGGACCCTAAACTAAAGTCTTACCAACAATTTCTATCTGAATGAATGTATTTATGAATGCAAAATTTGAGCTCTTATTGAGCTCAATTTATTGAAGGCATTTTGGTTTTTGAGCGTCAAATAGCAATATAAGCATTAAAAATGTATTTAAAATGCTCCTGGCAGAGTATTATTATTGCCATCAATATAGCCTTTGCTAGTATGGCAATAAAAAAAAAAGAATGAATGTTAATGTGTAATGTGAACATTCTGAATTTTTTGAAGGCATTTTGGTTTTTGAGAGTTAAACAGCAATAAAAGCATTAAAGTCACAAACTGAAAGCAGTGACAGATATATTCTCCCATATTGTGTCATACGTCCAACTGAAATGGATTATCAAAATATTGACTTAATTCTATGAATTATTTGCTGATTGGATGGAGGCAGATTGGCTGAATGCGAGCTTGCAGTTGATTGTAAGAAAGGGCAGAGGTTTATGGGGATGAAGCGATTGTACAAGTCCGACATACGCCACCAGAAAGAAGTCAACAAAATTGATACAGATGAATTGTTCACAATATGATCAATAACTTGAATTTAGAAAATAAATTTCCATTTCATGCCAACTTTTAAAAAAAAAAAAATTTGTTGTTTTTTCTCAGCTGCTGGATGGCATGGGAACCCAGTCTCGGAGCGTTTTATGGCCCGGCAGCCTTCATCATTTTCGTGGATTGCATGTACTTCCTCAGCATTCTCATTCAGCTCCGTCGGCATCCCGAGCGCCGCTTTGAACTCAAAGAACAGTCTGAGGAGCAGCAGCACCTTTCTGTGGCTGAAGCAACCGAAATTACACCTGCCCATCTGGAGACCTCATCCACAGCCGCCGCACACCCGGTTTTGATGTCGGCTCTGGAGAACGAACATACTTTTGTGGCCCAACTCATTGGCGTGGCAGGAGCCCTATCTCTTTATGTAGCGCTGTGGGTGTTTGGTGCTCTTGCGGTGTCCCAGGAGCATCCAGCAGATTTGGTGTTCGCCTGCCTGTTCGGCGCTGTTGCTTTAGCCCTTGGGGCGTTTTTTGTGGCGCACCATTGCGTAAACCGCCAGGACATGCGTCGTCATTGGTCACAAGCTTGTTGCCTGATTCGCCGTAACTACGGCGTGCAGGTTGATTCACTGCTATTGCCTATCGCGGTTACCGGTGGCTCTGTGCTGACAGCCAGGGGAAACAGTGAAGCAGCGAAGTGTCCGGCCAGCAGCGCTGAATCCTCCTGCACCAATAAGAGTGCACCGAGCGTACGCAACTCCACCCAAGGCTGTAAACTGACCAATCTGCAGGTCGAAGCCGCTCAGTGCAAAGCGGCCCCTTCAACGGCCAATGGGACGGCTTTACTGGATAACAGCCTGACTGAACATTCAGTCGACAATGAGATTAAGATGCATGTAGCGCCTGTTGAGGTCCAATATCGGCCCAGCTCAGTCAACAACAACAATCTTCCAGGAACGGGTAACGCGAACATCAATGGTCACTCAGGGCGACACCACAAGAACCGTACAAGAGCACATCGGGCCAGCAGGCTCACCGTTTTGCGCGAGTACTCTTACGACGTCCCAACCAGCGTGGAAGGCAGTGTGCAAAGCATCCCGCACAAGCGCCACCATCATCACGAGAGCCTACACGCCCGCAATAGCCGACGGGCTGCCTATTTGGCTTACCGGGAGCGGCAGCAGAGCCAGCTTCAACAGGACAGCAGCGACGCCAGCGCCAGTTTGCCGCGCCGCTCACGCCACCTTGGCAAAGGTGGAGGCGTCCGCCTAGGTAATGGTTTTGGGCACAGCCTCAGCAACAATGTGGGGAACGGCGTCAGTAATGGAAGCTTAGTCGGAGGAGGGGACGGATCTGGGACCGATGTTACCAGCCAAATTAGAGACTGTCCAAAACAGCCCCTCGCTGTTGAACTAGAGGTACAGCCCAAGTCTTACGGGTTGAATCTAGCATGCCAAAACGGACCTGCCAAAGACTCAGAGAGACTACAAAATTTGTCCCCCCTGAACGTGGAGAGTTCAGGGAATATTAAGACTGGCTTGTGGAAGCACGAAACTACTGTGTAGCAAGATTCCCTTCTCAGAGACTACAAATCAGACTTTTATCTATAACTGTGAATCTTTTATTTTATGATTGTGGTGGTACAGTTTGTAAAAATAGTTCCTGAAAGAATTTGCGTTTTAATGTTTATGTTCGAAAACTGAGTACCTACAAATGCTTGGCTGCGAATCATCATAGTCAATCTACAAATGGTCTATTTTTGTACCCTTTAGCCCATTTTGTATTTTCATTCTGACATTTTATATGTGAAGATGCATGACTCACTGCCATTTGAGTATATGTTGGCTGAATCTCTTATGTGTTTTCACATAATTGCAATTTTAAAATAATAATAATAAAAAAAAAAATGCAGCCCACTTCATCTCATCTCTGAGTTCAAAGGTGAGTTCAGACACCCTCATCTGAGAGCTTCCTTGAGGCCTTGTGGTTTTGAGTAATTGGGAGCTTATTAAAGGATTAGTTCACTTCAGAATTAAAATTTCCTGATAATTTACTCACCCCCATGTCATCCAAGATATTTGTCTTTCTTTCTTTAGTCGAAAAAAAAAAAATTAAGGTTTTTGAGGAAAACATTCCAGGATTTTTCTCCATATAGTGGACTTCACTGGGGTTCAACGGGTTGAAGGTCCAAACTGCAGTTTCAGTGCAGCTTCAAAGAGCTCTACATGATCCCAGCCGAGGAATAAGGGTCTTATCTAGTGAAACGATCTGTCGTTTTCTAAAAAAACAAAACATACAAATGTGTATACTTTTTAACCACAAATGCTCGTCTTGCACTGCTCTGCGATGCACCACGCATTACGTAATCACATTGGAAAGGTCACGCGTGACGTAGGCAGAAGTACTGATGCAGTGTCTACAAAGTGAATGCGCAAAGACCAAGTCAAACACCCTTTACCAAAAAAGGTAAAACAACGATGTTGGATGATTTTGAAGTTGGAGGAGAAAATTAAATGGAGTTTTTCGCCCTACGCTGGTACTTACACCTATGTCACGCGTGACCTTTCCAACGTGATTACGTAATGCGTGCCGCAGAGCAGTGCAAGACGAGCATTTGTGGTTAAAAAGTATATACATTTTTATTTATCTATTATATTTTTTTAGAAAATGACCGATCGTTTCGCTAGATAAAACCCTTATTCCTCAGCTGGGATCGTGTAGAGTCCTTTGAAGCTGCACTGAAACTGCAATTTGAACTTTCAACCTGTTGTACTCCAGTGAAGTCGACTATATGGAGAAAATCCTGGAATGTTTTCTTCAAAAACCTTAATTTCTTTTTGACTGAAGAAAGAAAGACATAAACATCTTGGATGGCATGGGGGTGAGTAAATTATCAGGAAATTTTAATTCTGAAATGAACTAATCCTTTAAATGATTTTACTCCAAATGGAACAATTTGTGAAAATAGTTCTGGAAAGAATTTGCGTTTTAATGTTTATGACCAAAATGTAAGCATCTAGTTTCCCACTTGACTGTGAATCATCATAGTGAATCTACAAACGGTCTATTTTTGTATCCTTTAAGCCCATTTTGTATTTCAAGCTGACATTTTGTATGACGTTCTGCCCTTTGAGTATGTTGGCTGAATCTCTTATGTTCTAATGTGTTTTCACATAATTGCGGCTATCAAATAATAAAAAAATCTCTTTGCGCAGCCCACTTCATCTCATCTCTGAGTTCAAAGGTGAGTGCAAACCTCCTCTTCTGAGAGCTTTCCTTTGTGGTTTGGAGTAATTGGGAGCACATTGTGTCATTGCATCTGTTTCATGGAGGCTCTAATTGAGGTGCAGGTCCTGATACCTATCTGTGCTTTTCCCCCACTTTGGTGGAACCAGTTGGATGGGCAAGAAATTGTAGGCCGCTGTCTCCAGAGTTAGATACCCACGCTGTGATTGATGGCTGACTCTCAGGTCGGGCTGCCTGTCATCATTAGCAGTGACGGGAATATAATTGCTGTAGTGCAGCCTCACCTTTCCTACCCCCTTCTTGTCTAACTTGCCACAAGTCTGTCGAGCTGTTCTCTGCAGGATAATACAGGACAGAGTGAAGGATAATAGAATAATGCTTTATTCGCGCGCACACATGTATAGCTAAAAATAGCGGATCAAAATGCAACTTTTAGTGTGTTCTTTTAACGACCAATGTTTTGTGAGTTTAGTGGTGCTAATGAAGTCCGCAGGGGTTTCACTTTGTTAAATTAGGCCATATATCAATTGTGCTCAAGACATTGAAGAAAATTGAGATTATTGCTTTCGTAACACATAGGATATTTGCCCTGGATTTAAAGTTGATTCTCTTCTTGTGCTGAGAAAGTGCCTGTCTAGAACATAAATACGAATGAAAGCCTAGCTATATTATGATTAATTATGGGTTAATGACATGATGATTTTTTTTTTTTTTAATCCTAATTTAATTTATTTCAAAATATAATGAAGAAAAAAGCATCCTTTCAAGAATAAAGTTCTTAAAAAGAAAGAGTTTGTAGTTTGGTAGTAGTTTGGCATAATCTTTTATAATTATTTTTGTCTGTCAAATCAATCATGAGTTTTATTTTAGCACCATTGATAATATATTATATTATAATATATATATCCTGGTTTTATTTTAGTTTTAGGTAAAGTTTAAGTACATGTTTTGTAAATATGTTTTATGTTTTGGACATTTTTTTTTAATATGCTTATTTTTGTAATAATAATAAAAATAATAATATAATTGTAATTTATGGATTTGGTTTTAGTTTTTAGTTAACTAAAATAACCCTGGGTGATAATAAAAAACGGGATATTCCACCCCACCCTAAAAGCATTGCAAAACCTGAAGACCTGTCAAGGTCAAAAGTCTCTTAAAGGGGTCCTTGATTGTGATTTCACTTCTTAACTCTAGTTAGTGTGTAATGTTTCTGTTTGAGCATAAACAACATCTGCAAAGTTACGACACTCAAAGCTCAATGCAAAGGGAGATATTTTCTTTTACAGAAATCGCTTTTTAAGGACTACAACAAACGGCCAGTAGGGACTACAATGAGCTTCTTCCCGGGTTGGTGACATCACAAACCCCAACATTTACATAAGCCCTGCCCCCAAGAACACGCAACAAAGGGGGTGAGGCCATGTTGGGCTGCTTTAGAGAAGAGGAAGAGTTGTTGTAGTAGAGTGTTGTTGCCATGCCGTCATTTTACGCCGGACTGCTTCACAAACGAGGGTCAAGAGTCCAGTTGCATTCTTAAAGTAACTTCTTCCTGAGTCTCTCCATCAGTGTCCACCTCCAGTTTGAACAATGTAAGGCTGAACACCTTTACTGACAATCATCATTTTGGCTGCGTGAGATTCTCCAGCTTTGTTGTTGTTGAGCAACTGAAGCATGAGCTGTTAAAGCTCCGTCCTCTTCTGGAAAAGGGGCTGGGATCAGCAGCTCATTTAAATAGGGGCAAATTTGACAAGGTCCCCTTTAAAATATCAGATAATGTAACCTTTT